>OZ012735.1:599045229-599645229 GCA_963859935.3 Lathyrus sativus | reverse complement strand
AGGGTTAGGTTAGGAAGTTGAAATTCAGAGGTTTTTTCTTCATCTGAAACCGATTTCTCAGTAGAGGCGTTGTTGGATTCTGAAGGAACATTTTCCATGGTATGATCATTATTCTGATTGGATGATTGTGGATCAGAAGTGTTGGATAAGGGTAATGGTTCCGTGGTAGGAATTTGTTCAGAAGTGATAATGTCAAGGAGTGGTTGAGTGGTGTTTGTTGGAATGATTTCTAGAGGGATAACATTTGCTTTTGATATGGAAGAAAAAGAAAAAAGTGATTTTGTTACAGCTGTTGTGAAAGTGGTTGAAGGGGCAATTGCTTCAGAATTTTTTGTTGGAATAATTTCCAGATTACTTGTAATTATGGAAGGGGCTTTAGATGTAGTAGTTATTTGGAAAATGGGTTCAGGAATTTTGGTTGTGGTTTGAGAAGTGGTTTTGGAGACTGTAGGAGATGCTTTAGATTTTTCAGTGGGGGCTGACATAGTTGATGGTAAAGGTGGAATGGATGAAGGTGTGACTTTGGTATACATAAGTGGAAGAGATGGAGGAACCGATGAAGTAATAGTTCTAGCATCAAAAGACTTACACGAAGGAGTAGATGATGATCCTATTGTAGAAGGAGTTTGAAGGTTTAGAGATCTTCCCAGACTGACTTTCTTGATCTTCTTCTTTGTCTTTTCAGACTTCTTTGAAGATGATTCACGTGGCCTTTTCATGATATCAACAGGAGCATCCAGAAGATCATCACATGATAAACTAAATAATTCATGGCCTTCAGCAATAAGCATTTTGAAATATTCATCCAAGCCTTCTGGTTAGTCATGTTTGGCAAGTAAAGGAAATTGATCAACGACTGTTCTTCTATTATTTATACTTTCCCAGTCTATGGAAATAGTAGGCATGACCAGAATCTTATCAATAAAACTCATACATCAAATATTTCTTCCATTTAGTGGGTTTCCAACGATTATCTCAATATCTTCCAACAGATTCATATTTCATAAATGATCTACAAGACCACTTTCGATAAGAATATCTAATATGAGTCTTCCTAGAAGAATATAGGTTTTGTTTTTGAATTGTGTCTGGTATCTCTAACTGCATCTCTCAGATACTTAAAGAGAATGAAAAGTAGATGCATTGGTACTCCTTTCAAAAGATAATACAACATAAACTTTTGATTGGTATTCACATAGTCGAAGGAACTGGATGCAGGTCTGTGATGAACACATCCCAGTGATTTTGAAACAAACTCTAAGTTTCTTGTGAAGAACCTTATTTTTTGATTTTCTTTTAGAGTCCTCATAGTAAATGGTAGGATTGATTTCCTGACTTATTGTTTTTGATCTATGGTTCATCTTATACACCAGTTTTCCTTTTGCATGCTCCATTCCAAGTAGAGTAGCAATTGATTTTTCTATGATGACAATTTTCCTTCCCATAACAAAAGAGACAATGAATTTGTCATCATAATTAGCGAATCTCCAAAATTTCTTTATTAACCTTGGAAAAACTGGACCATAGAGACAATCAAAGTAGTTTCCCCAATATTGTTTTTGAAGATCCTCCATTAAATATATCCCATTTTCCTTTAAGTTCTTTAAATCTACTAAAAGTTCACAAAGAACTTCCAGTTCTTCAGAGGGTGTTGCCATATGAATTTCTGCTAGTTGATCAAGGATGTGTGGTACAACGACTTGTTGAGAAGTACCTAGAGGTTTCTTTGAAGTCATGGAATCTTGTTACATGGCGCCGGTAGTCTTTGGTTGAGAGGATTCAAATTGTTCCATTTCATTTGAGAAATTGTAGACAGCTTGTTGTTGGGAATCCATTAAAGATTTAGGGTTTCAGAGAAGAGGGGTTTTTGTTTTGAACAGAGATAAAGTGTGGAAGAAGGTGAACAAAGTGTGTGATAGTGAGAATAATGAACATATAAACGAAGGAAATGATTATTATAATAAAAATTAGGGAGAGTAATAAATAGTAGTAATGATTCTAAACCTAATCTCAAGACATCACATCGCCCGAGGTGTCATTTCAACGGGTAGCGAATAATTTGACATGGACATGTGTATAAGTTAAATCATAGCCACACATTTGAAAATACACAGTTTAGATTCACTCAGAGTCAAGAATACCAAAAGGTTTTCTGACTTGAGATAGTTCTGACCAAGATGCTTTTTAACTTCATAGAAATATCATTGAGTCAGAAGGATATAATAGTATTTGTACAAGTCAGAATCATTATTTTAGATAGAGTTTAACGCATTAGAAAGGGAGGTTCATTCTGGACAGCGTTCCATTTTAAAATATTTCAAAATAAACAGAAATCTATCTTCAGCTAAGGGTTTTGTGAAGATATCAGCCCACTGGTAGTCTGTATCTATGAATTCTAAGGAGATTACCCCTTTTTGAACATAGTCTCTAATAAAATGATGTTTGAGTTCGATATGTTTGGCTCTAGAGTGTAAAATAGGATTCTTACTTAGGAAAGTAGCAATTGTGTTATCACAAAAGATAAGGAT
This sequence comes from Lathyrus sativus, assembly GCA_963859935.3. Taxonomy (NCBI): domain Eukaryota; kingdom Viridiplantae; phylum Streptophyta; class Magnoliopsida; order Fabales; family Fabaceae; genus Lathyrus; species Lathyrus sativus. The sequence goes on along the minus strand of OZ012735.1, from coordinate 599,642,701 downwards.
GTTACTCTCATGCATCTGAAAATATTCAAGTTGATTTTTCATCCAGAGCATCGAGCGCTACAAAGTGATGCTGGGATGTATTCAGCTTTAGATGTAGATAATGCAATAGTTGATTGCCTTTTGCTAGCATATGAGACAAGATTGTTACCCAGAAACTGACAATTTCCAAAGGTGCTTTTACATTCTAATCTATCTCCAGCATAATCTGTATCACAGAAACCTTATAGCTTGTGTTCTGATGTCTTTTCATACATCAAGCCAAGGTTAGAGGTTCCTTTCAGATACCTTAGGATTCTCTTAATAGCAATTAAATGAGTTTCCCTTGGATCTGATTGAAATTGAGCACAAAGACACACGTTAAATAAAATATCTAGACGAGAAGCAGTCAGATAAAGAAGAGAGCCTTCATACCATGATAGAGCTTCAGACAAACCTTTTTACTTACTTCATCTTTCTCCATAATGCTTGTAGGGTGCATGAGAGTTTTTGCTGGTTTGCTATCTGAAATATCGAATGTCATCAGGAGTTCTTTTGTGTACTTGCTTTGATGAATCTATGTGACTTTGGATTCTGATTTACTTGAATTCCCAGAAAGTACTTTAACTCTTGCATCAGACTCATTTCAAATTCTTCTTGCATAAGCTTAGAAAATTCTTGACATACAAATGGATTAGTAGAACCAAATATAACATCATCTACATAGATCTGGCATATCATTAGATCGTTTCCAATTTTTTTACAGAAAAGAGTAGTGTCCACCTGACGTTTGGTAAAGTTATTTTCTAAAAGAAATGAACTTAGTCTTTCATACAAAGCTCTTGGAGCTTATTTTAGACCATATAAGGATTTTTTTAAGTTTAAAAACATGTTCTGGAAACTTAACGTTTTCAAAACCTGAAGGTTGATGAACAAATACTTCTTCTAAAATGTATTCATTCGAAAATGAACTTTTGACATCCATTTGATATAAAGCAATACCATGATTAACAACAAAATAAATTAAGAGACAAATTAATTCTAACCTGGTGGCTGGAGTGAAGGTTTTATTATAGCAAATACCTTCTTGTTGACTGTAACCTTATGCAACCAGTCGTGCTTTATTTCTAACAACTTCTCCTTTCTCATTTAATTTGTTTCTGAATATCCACTTGGTTCCAATAACATGAGTTCCTTTTGGCTTGGGTAATAGATCCCAGACGTCATTCCTGGAGAATTGATTAAGCTCTTCTTGCATTGCCAGAATCCACACATTGTCCTGAAGTGCTTCATCATAAGATGTTGGTTCTATCAGAGACACCAATCCCATAAGCATTTCCTCAGATTGTTTAAAGGTGGATCTTGTTCTGGCAGGTTTAACTTTATCTTCTAGAATCAAGTCTTCATAAATTATTTGTCTATTTCTTTGCCTTTTCTAAGTTGAAGGAAAATCTGAAGTATTTATATTAGTATTTTTTGAATCTTTATCTTCAAAATCTTTTGCCCTTTCTTTTGAGCCTGCAAGTGTTATTTCTAAATCTGCAAAATTTTCGATTAGCTTTGACTTTTTTGAGTCAAGCTTATCGTCAAAACGAACATGAATTGATTCTTCCGTAATGCATTTTACTGTATTAAATACTTTGTAGCCTTTAGAGCATTCAGAATATCTCAACATAATACATTTTTGTGCTTTAGAATCAAACTTGTTCAGATTCTCTTTAGTGTTCATAATAAAACATGAGCATCCAAAAGGATGGAAATAAGAAATGTTGGGTTTTCTTCCTTTACACAGTTTATAAGGAGTCTTCTCCAAAATAGGTCTAATAGAGATTCTATTCTGAATGTAACATGATGTGTTTATAGCTTTTGCCCAAAAGTGCTTAGCCACATTTGTTTCATTGGTCATGGTTCTGGCCATTTCTTGTAACGTCCTATTCTTCCTCTCTATAACTCCGTTATGCTGTGGAGTTCTAAGGTAGGAGAAATCATGGGATATGCCATTAGAGTCAAATAACTCTTCAAACAGGTGATTATCAAACTCACCACCATGATCACTTCTGACTTTAATAATCATATAATCAAATTCATTTTGCACTTTAGAACAGAAACTAGCAAATATAAAGTGTGACTCATTCTTGTGCTTTAGGAATTTTACCCATGTCCATCAACTGTAATAGTCCACAATAACAAGTCCATACTACTTACTATTGACAAACGCTATTTTCACAAGACCAAACAAGTCAACATGTAGAAGATCTAAAGGTCTGGAGGTGGAAACAACATTCTTATACTTAAAGGATGTTTTTGAAAACTTTCCCTTTTGACATGCTTCACAAAGAGCATCTAAAGTAAACTCCAGCTTAGGTAGGCCTCTGACTAACTCAAGTTTGTTTAACTAAGAAATTCTTCTCATACTAATGTGACCCAAGCGTCTATGCCACACCCACTTCTCTTTATTAATAAACATTAAGCATTTAAAATCTTGATTTTTAAGATCAGAAAGTTTAATTTTGTAAATGTTGTTTTTCCTCTTTCTAGTGAAGAGAAAAATTCCATCTTTCTGACTTACAACTTTGCATGTTTCTAATTAAAGATAATGTCATAACTATTATCACTTAGTTGACTTATGGATAACAATTTGTGTATTAAACCCTAAACAAAAAGTACATTAGAAATTGAAGGAAGAGATCTGTTACCAACTGTTCCAGATCCTCTGATTCTTCCTTTCTGGTTTCTTCCGAAACCTTGAATCCTGCATCTTTAAGTTCCAGGTTGTGGAACATATGCCTTCTTCCTGTCATGTGTCACGAGCATCTTATGTCCAGGTACCATGACTGGTATCGTAACGCTGTTGCATAGGATATCTACAACATACACTATCTTATCTTTTGGTACCCATAATCTTTTGGTTCCTCTTTGATTAGCTTTCCTAGAGTTTCTAATAACTTTTTGTCTTCGTGCATTGTTTAATCTTTGTGTATGTACAGGTGTGTAGTGATAAGAAAAAGGAGATTTTTGTTTTTCTTCTTTAAGTGAGATCTGATCATCATCATAAGGATCATAACCAATTCCTTTCGTTCCATTATGACTAACATCATAAATCATGGAATCCATTTTGCTTCTATCTAGGCTATTATTTAAGAATTTCTAAAATGCCTTATCATATTTATATAATATGGTTTCAGAAGTTGGAGAAGCTTTAGAAAGAGTTTCTTCCAGTTTTAAACATTTTTTATTCAGAAAAATATTTTTCTTTTCTAAGACAAAATTGTCATCTTTTTTTTAGAAACCTATTTCTCTAGCTTAATGTAATCTACAACTTCAAATTCATGAAACTTTTTCAATTCTTTGAATTTGTGTTGAAGTTTCTAATACCTACTCAGAGGTTCAAATAAGCATAATTCTAATTCAGTACGAGAAAGTTCAGAAAATACCTCTTCTGAGTCAAACTCACTTTCTGTTGTGTCTCCTATAGATGCCATGAGTGCTACATTGGCATGTTCTTCCTCAGAATCAGATTCTAATACTTCAGAGTCAGAATCATCCCAGGTTGCCATGAGTCATTTCTTCTTTTCTTTTCTTTTCTTTTCTTTTCTAGAGCTTTCATTCTTTAGATTTTGACACACATTTCTATAGTGTCCTGGCTCGTTGCATTCATAGCATGTTATCTCTCTACTTGCTTTTCTTCTTGAAGATGAATCTAGTCGATCACCTTTGTTTCTGGATTTTCTGAAGTTTCTTTCTCTATTCTTCCAGAGTTTTTTTGACTCTTCTGGAGAGAAAGGACATATCATCTTCATCATCAGAACCTTCTTTATTTGAATCTTCTATTTCTTCTTTCTCATCTTGGAAGGCTTTAGTTTTTTCTGAATTTTTTTGTTCTGATGTGGACCTTAGAGCAACAAATTTTCCCTTTTTTTTAAGGCTCGTCTTCCTCTAGTTCTATTTCATGACCCCAAAGCAAATTGACTAACTCTTCCAGACTTATGGAGTTCAGATCTTTGGATAGTTTAAGAGCTGTAACCATTGGTCTCCACTTCTTTGGAAGGCTTCTTACTATCTTTTTTACATGATTAGCTATGGATTATCCTTTATCAAGAACCCTAAGTCCTGCAACCAAGGTTTGAAATCTTGAGAACATGATCTCAACGGTTTCATCATCTTCCATCTTAAAGGGTTCATATTTTTGGACCAATGCCAGAGCTTTTGTCTCCTTGACTTGAGTGTTGCCTTCATGTGTCATTCTCAAGGAAACAAAAATATCCTTTGATGTATCTCTATTGGTAATCTTTTCATACTCATTGTAAGATATAACACTTAGAAGGATGGTTATGGATTTGTGATGATTTTTATACTCATGTTTTGATCATCGTTCATCCTATTTCTGGGAATGGGAATACCAATTGCAAATATAGGTGTTTTATAATCATTTGTGACAATATCCCAGAGATCTGCATCATAGCCTAGAAAGAAACTTTCTATTCTGTTTCCAATAGTCAAACTTTTCCCCATCAAAAACAGAAGGCTTGGCATTGTAACTATCTCTCTCATTTGTGTTAGTAGGCATAAGTTTTTCTCACACTGGATCTCTCTACATGGTTAAGTGCTTGATATACAAATCAATAACAAAGCCGGAGCTCTGATACCAACTGAAGGTAGATAAAAACTCAAGAAAGGAGGGTTTGAATTGGGTTTTTAATAAAGCTTTAGTTATTGAAAACTTTTGACACAAAGGGTTAATAAGAAAGAATGAATAGATAGACGCAATTTTTTTTATCTTGGTTCACTGTTAACGAAGTTACTCAAGTCTACCCGCCAAGGTGATTTTTCCTTCAACAAAGACTTAATCCAATAATCTAGACAAATTACAACAAGTTCGTCTAAGTATTTAGAAAAACACTTTAGCCTTATCAAGTCTACAGACTAACACTTAGTCACTCGAGGAAATCAATATCAATGAAGATACAAAAAGTTTGTTTACAATGTTGCTTCTATAAAGCAGATGAAACAAAAGTTTAAGTACAAGGGTTTACACAAATATGAGCAACAACTCTTGTGTATGTTTGCTGTCTTTGCAAGAAGGAATGATCTCTTTATATAACTGGACGTAGTATCCTTGAGGGGTATAAGCATAACTATTGATCCCAGATGTTGCAACGGTAGCGGCAAAGTATCACCATATCCCAGGTATCAGTACTAATTGAAAATCAATTTATATCAATATAGGAAAGTCTACACGTACAGATACTTCCATCACAAGTTTCTGTCTTATCTGTATTTTTTGAATTTTTTTACTTGTAAGAACAAAGAATAAAATAATAAGTGATATTTGAGTCTTCAAAGTCTTCAGAATATGTTCAGCAAAATTTAGTATTCACAGTCTGTCGCTACTGCGAAAATCGGCGCCGGCTGAACAGAAGAGTCGTCACCGTGCGTTATTTATCCCACAGGAGGGAAAGGAAACGCTCAGAGTAAACCTACCGCAAAGACGGGAAAGGTATGGTCGTCGCAACCAAAACCTGGATTCGGGAGTCGGTTACGCAAGGGGAAGGTATTAGCACCCCTCACGTCCGTCGTACTCGACGGGATCCACGCTTGTTTTCGGGTATGGATTGTTATTTCTATCTACTCTATAGGTCTGGGATTGAAAGAAAAGAAAATGACTCGGCAAAGTATCGCACTTTATGCCTACGTATTCCCGTCTGGAACGAGAAATCAGAGTCAACGTAGTTCGCCTACCTACGGGAAAGGAGGGGAAGGTTGCTCGCTAGGATATCGCATCCTATGCCTACGTACTTTCATACGGCATGAAAGATCAGAGCAAACGTAGTTCGGGCCACGTACGACACAAGTCTGTTTTGATTGTTTTTATTCCTTCTGAAAAAGGTTTTCTCCGATTACCAGTCCAAGCGGACAAAAATGACGTTTTGATGAGTTCACATTCTTTTACGGAAGAAGTGTCTTTTATTGGATTTGAAATCTTATTGTGTTTTTCTGTTTGTTTTGAGAAAGAAGAGACAGAACTCTAACCTACGGTTGCGAAGGGAATTAGACTGACATAATGTTATCATGCATGGGTTAAGACCTAGTGTCTATCATGCTCCTCTCTTGCGCAGAGAGAAACAGAGATCCTAAGGGATAAACGGAAACAGAAACAATAGCAAATATACAACAAAACAGTAAAAATGCATGGATGCAGCAATACAAGCGAGGCAAGGGAGTCCTACTCAACCTCGAACCTAGAAAACAATAGGCAAAAGTGAACAGAATTCACTTTCAACCCAACAGGTTAAACAACAAACAATACAGTCAGGGAAAACCAATCAATACATCAGAAATAAACAGCAAAAATAAACAGCCACAGCAGCTCTGCATCAACATCTGTCTTCAACTCATCTCCAACAGCTATAAGCTTTAAGCAAGCATCAATCTCCATCTCCACAGCCTTCAAGCAAGGTCTTTGTCATCAGTCTTCAATCTGCACTGGCTTTTTTTCAAGTCTCAAACTCCAAGATGAATATCAGTCAACAAGATGAAATGAATGTTAAACAGTAAATTGCCTACCAAGGGTGGCTCATTAACTGTCAACACTATACTGACAGTTTTCTCTCAAAAGTTCTATCTTTCAAATACATTCACTGATCCTTCCAAAGGAAGGAGGTGGATATTTGAAAGAGACTTTGAATCATAGAGAAAGGATGGAGGCAGACAAGGCCTTCCATGTTTGTGAATCAAGCTTTCTACTCTAGAGCTCTGCCTAGCTCCTAAATCCTATACTCCTCAACAGCTGCCAGCAAAGGATGCTCCTCATCAACTCTGGAAGTTGGTCTTCAATCTCTTGATCTCCAATGGGCCTCATCATCAAAGTCTTCAGCTCTCCCAATCCCCAAGCAAACCCAATACCCCACACAGACAAATGAAATAACCCTAGAGAGGGCACACCACATAGTCACACAAATACAATCTGTATACTAATAGCAGTAGGGGAACCTAGTAATTTCTAAGGGATCTATTAACTACCCATAATCCCTATAGTCCCATACCCCAAAGATTCAATCTACAACTCCTAAGGGAAATGATTTAATTCTCCTATGTTATCTCCTAACCCCTAGTTTTGATCATGTTATTCACACCTAAACAAATCACCTAAAAAATTAGTCCTAAAATTGTGAATTAAATTTTATGCACAAGATAAAGCTCTAAGCTAAACAACCTAAAAAGAATGGATTAAAAATGTAAAAACATCTAATCACACCAAAATTAACAAATTCATGTATCAAACAAAACCATTATTTAATCCTATTTAAAAGAAAAATATGCTAAAAATATGAAAATAAAATGAAATGTTAATTTTTTTATGTGATATTTTTCTTAACAAAATTATGAATAATATGCAAAAAGAACCAATTAAAATCATGCATTAAACAATTTTTTTATGAATTTTCAAAGAAATTAAAAAAATGAAAGAAATAAAATGAGGAATTAATTGGATAAGGGTGCAGGAAGCATTTAAAACCATTGAAAATGAGAGATGGGCCCAGACTGGGGGGCGCGCATAGCAAGCGCGTCTGGGCCCAGTAATCAGAAAACTTCAACAAAAAATAAAAAAAACAAAGAACGGTGCATTAAGTAAAAATTTCAGTTCATTATGGTTTGGGCCTGCATTTAGGGGGTGTTATTAGCATGGGAAACCTGAGCCCAGTCAGAAAAAAAATAAGTGAAACGGTGCGTATAGCCTTTAGGATTTCCCTCCGTATTTCATTTAAATCGCATCCATTGGATTGGTCTCAGAGTCAAGGTCAACCACCAAATCGTGTGGCTCTCACTTCGTCTTCAACCTTAGAAACCCTAGGGTTTCAGAAACTCTTCCTCCATGCATGCACCTTCCACAACTCGGTTCTCCCTTGACTCTCCATGAATTCACTCGATGTAAAGAGCAAAGATGCTCTATTTCTTTCCCTCTACACAGCCATGCCAACCATTTCTCCTAAAACTCAACTAACAATCAAACCCGATAGGTGGAAGATGCTGACTCCACCATTATCACCTGATATCAACCTTGAGAATTCTTGCTAAATTCTATCCTAACATAATCTACATCTCATGCTGAGTACTCTGAGCCATTTATTCAAGATTGTAGTGCCATATCCTTGATGTTATAAGCTCTAACAGTTTTGGCACACCATTGTTAACCTTCATGAAACTTCCTCAAACTCACCAAAATTAATCATCTAACCTATCCTAACAGTTCTATGCTAACAATTCCCTATGATTCTAACTAAGTCATGCAATTCGAATGAGAGAACCAACCTGGTATGATGATGAAAACAACTATGGAAATCCTTGAATCTGATGCTTGCAATGGTCTGAACTTGATCCACACACTCAAATCTTGATTCTGTATGCAAAGATTCTTGTTCAATCCTCTTGAATTCAACAATCCCAAAGTTCTTGCACCTTGGATGATGAAGTTGTATGGCACGATTTCTCTTCAATTCAGCCAAATTCTTGTGTGAATTGTGATTTATGAATGATATTGATGATGATCAAATCAAGAAAAATGGAAATTGATAGAGATTTTGTGGAGTTTGAGATGCTTTTGCAAATTGGAAGATTGAAGTGAAACTTGATATCATGCACAAAATGAATCACCAACCATGGCATGAAGCCACTCAATGCAATATATAGATGGAAATAGAAAGTCCTAGAACCTTGGAGAAACTTCCCATGCACACTTTCCCTTGGATTTGGATTATGTAACTTCTTTTGTAAGTAACCAAGCATAACTTCTAATTCTTGAACCAAACTCAAAATTCTACTTTTGCCAATGTTCTTAAAACATTTTTTCCAATCAAAATGACCTATAATTTCACCCCATTTGGCCAAATTATGAAAAATCTCAATTTTAGGTCATTTTTCATTCATTAAATTCACCAATTTTGAAACCTTGTGCTATGAGCCTTTCCAATCTCTCATGGTCACTTTTCTAGACTCAAAATGTCATTTGGAGCAAGTTTGATGTTGTGAAGTTTTCCATTTGAAGCTTCCTTGTATGAGTTTTGGGCATAGGCTTGAAATGACCTGTAATTCTCAGATGACCAAAATACCCTTTGCTTGCCAAGACCATAAGTAGAGTTCCACAAATCATATGAAGGCATACCATATCATTCTAGAAATATAAGACAATGAGGAACAACTCTTATGTTAACCAGAAATTCATTTGAAATCTCCTTTAGGGGTAAAAGTTGCTTGGAAGACAAGTAACTTTCACAAACAAAATTTCAGATACCTCAGATGACCTGTAACTTGCAAGGACCATAACTTGAGTTCTATAAATCTCCTTGATGTCTTCCACCACTCAAATTAAAGGTCTTGAGATCCTCTACAAGGTCCATGTTGTCCAAGGATCCATTTGAAGCTTGGATTTTGACTTATCTTGCTTGGAAATTTGACCTAAATCAAGGGATTTTACACAGAAACCCTAATTTAGAAACTCCTCTTCTCCTTGATTTCTCTTGATTTCTTCTTGACATATCACCATATCCTTCTATACATGTCAAATGATGAACCCCACATCTCTCCAATAGACCTTGATACCTTTCAATCAATCAATTGACCTAGAGTTGACCTAAGGTTGACCCAGATGAAACCCTAGTTGACTGTCTTCAACTACAACTCCTGTGATCATATCAATGACTTGTCTCCTTCTCCAAATGACTTTCTAAGTCTTCCATGATGTCTATATACTCTCCATGCTCAATTCCCAGCTCACAACTTCTTTGATGATCCTCAGATACCCTCAGATAGGAGATAGATGCACTGCTTGATCCATTGACTTCTTTAGCTTTCCAATTCTTTCTGATGACTTGGATATGCTTGAACTTGAATAATAACCTCTTGATAGGCTCATAGAGATGAGAATAGTGCTTGGTCCCTGTTGGATGATTTGCTATGCTATGCTATGCAGATGGTTAGGCTATGTATATGACTCTATATGCAAATGCCAATGCAATTGAAACATAAACCAAGAGGAATAGGTTGAGCAAATTTTAGGGTGCAATAGCTGCCCCTATTCAAGCGACTTGGACCCGATTGGGTGAAGAGCGAACGACCTTCAAACATTCGAGGTACGAGACGGTTGAATACTAAGAACCCGGAAATTTGCCAACCGCAGAAATAAACTGCGCCACTGCTTGGGGAACGATATTCATCAACCGAATCTAACTGTTTACAGCAACCCACTGATCTCGTGCTGGGGATCATTTTCATCAGCCTGAAAAAGCTTCTATGATCGAAAAACTTGTCCATGTTAGGACTCCTTTTTTGTCAACACGAAGAAATCTCAACTAAAACTTGTCCACGTCAGGACTCCACCTGCTGTCAACCCGGAAAAATCTCGGCGACTTCGCTGGGGATAACTCGTCTGCATTTCGTCAGGAATAAATCGTCCACGTTAGGAATAAACTCTTCCACGTTAGGAATAAACTCTTCCACGTCAGGAATAAACTCTTCCACGTAAGGAATACATCGTCCACGTCAGGACCCACCTTTCCACGTTAGGAATAAACTTCTTTTTTCCACGTAAGGAATCACATCTTTCCACGTAAGGAAACCAACTTCTTTACGCGTGAGGAATAACTCTCTTCTGGATCTGTCTGCGTCAGGACTAAACTTTCTAAGTTATGAATACATCGTCCACGTTAGGATTCACCCTTCCACATTAGGAATAAACTTCTTTTTTCCACGTAAGGAATCACATCTTTCCACGTAAGGAAACCAACTTCTCGATTTGTCCACGTAAGGACTCCCATCTCGTCTTGACTTGTCCACGTAAGGAATACAATCTTTCCACGTAAGGAATCCAATTTTCCACGTAAGGAATACCATCTTTCTTTCCACGTAAGGAATCACTTCTTTCCACGTAAGGAACTAACTCATCTTGATTTGTCCACGTAAGGACTCCAATCTTTCCACGTAAGGAATCAATCTTCTTCTGATTTGTCCACGTAAGGACTCCCATCTTTCCACGTAAGGAATCACCTTTATTGGTCCACGTCAGGACTCCCATCTCGTCTTGATTTGTCCACGTCAGGACTACATCTTCTCTGCTGAGGAAATAGAACTTGTCCACGTCAGGACTCACGCTTCACTAACACGAAGAGAGATAACCTTGTCCACGTCAGGACTCGCGCCTCTTATCATCACGAGAAACTATAAACTTGTCCACGTCAGGACGCACGTTTCACCATTACGAATAAAGATATCGGCTGGAAATAAATGGTCTACGTCAGGACACTAACACAAAGAGTAATCAATCTTGTCAACGTTATGACTTCACATTCAGTATATACCAAGGAATCAAATCTGTCCACGTTAGGACTAGCACGTTTCATCAACTTGGGGAAATAAATCTGTCCATGTTAGGACCCCCACTTCTCTAGCACGGAGAAAACCCGTCAATATAGGAATAGATTGTCCACGTCAGGACTCATTTCTCCATTGGTCCCAACCCCCAAACTTCTTAGCACTGACGTGACAGCGACTTTGAGGCGGGCTCTACTGTGGATATTTGGAAATCAAGCTACCAGACACCTGCTCTGATAACCGGCGGCAGCCTCTGAAATTCTGATTCATGAAACCCTTTGATGACAAATAACTCTGCTTGGGAATGAGGAGAGATTTTGCCTACTAACTCTGGCGGGGAAAACAAGAGAAATTTACACAAATAACTCTGTTCGGAGACAAAGAGAACTTCATCATGATAACTCTGTGGGGAATAATGCCAAAGCTGACACTTTCATTGAATGTCTCACGCCAAGATCTTGAATGTCTGGTAATTCATTTGAGCAAGAGCTCCTTCTTCCTGCAAGAGAAACAATACTTGAAACAAACGGTTAGCCAACCTGGTTTATATTTCAAAATGCATATGTTTGACAACGGCGCAATGCTCCATTCGACATGGAAGTTATGCGGTTTTATTTGGTAGATGCAAATATGACACTATATGTCGATGCAAATGCAGACTCGAACTGCTGGGATATAGGAAACCGCTTCAGCAAAATAAATGCTGAAGACACCGCCAACTCCGCTAGGGATAGCCAGGTGCTACAGAATTATTCCAGCAAAATAAATGCTGGAAGAGTGAAGTCGACTCAGCTGGGAAATTGGGAACTTAAACCAAGCACCTCATTGAAGTAACACCCTGCTGGGGGATATGACTCTACTGGAGAATAGCAGATGAGCACAGTATGATTGGAATTCTGCTGAGGAATGAACGGATATCACACGGTATCCTGGCAAAATAAATGCCGAGGCACACAACCAACTCTGCCGGGGAGAGTCTTAATCTTCGAGTTCCACTGGGAGGAATGAAAATACTTGCTGAAAAGAGAACTCTCGGGGAAAATCAACTGACTCCACTTGGGGAGAGTAAATGACCCTGCGGGAAAGGTAAACTGTCTGGATACAGCTCACCAATTGGAAATATTAATCTTCTGAGATGGGGGAATCCTTCCGTGGGACGCCACACTGTCTGGATACAGCCTACAATCTTGGAATCGTCAACTCTGCTGAGGGTAAACGCCTCTGCTGGAGGATGTCTTTTGGATACGCTACGACTAGCTGGGGGATTTGATCCTTCTTCAATGAGGAACAGTGTTATCTTGGAATTGCGACCTGCGTGGGGGTCGAGTCTTTCGTTACTGCAATCTTTTGATCGTCCTCTTCATATGGCTATGAACCCTGCAACAACACAAACAAGACAAGACAAGCCTATACCACCAAATCTATTCAGGTTAGCGTTAGCGACATCGTTTTCAGTTAATTCAAAGTTTTAGCAATTATTGGCAAGGGCCAGCGGCGTTATGCACATGCTAGTTTCATCAAACCTAGGCGTTTTATCATGCACAAAACAGTAAAGGACCAGCATCAAATACTGAATAACGTATTTTATTGATCGGGCCCCTGAATGGGCGGAGTTTTTGTACACGGGATGTAACTCCTGAAAAGAGGAAGCTACGCATAACAAATATACAAGTATGCACGAGAAGCATAAATATATTGACAAATTAAATTTGTACACATGTCGGCAACGGGATGCAGATGAACACCACGAACTGATCCTCCTATGACTCGCCCGACTCTACTGCTTTCCCGGTATCCACACTTCCGAAGAGATTGTATCTGATAATCGATCCTTCAAGTGTATTCTCCCGCACCAAAGCTCAATGCAGTATCAAATTCGGACCGCAGTCATTTGCTTTTCAAATCCCTAACTTTTGCGTGAACCGCCCCTTTACGGGTTTTCAGTTCACCGGGATACCCTTTTTTGCCGAAGCCGCCCAGTGTAGGTTTTCAACTTCGCGGGTGTATATTCTTTCCATTTTATCCCTAACTTTTGCCTGAACCTTTCATTCTGTTTTTTGGTTCGCCAGGATGCCCCATTTTTGCCTGGACTCTCTTTTTCTGTCTAGCGGGTCAATTTCAAGCAAAGTATTTTTTAACTGCGTCCGAATTCACAGGCGACGTAAAGTCCTCACCGTCCATGGTGGACAACAATGACGCTCCTCCTGAAAAGACTTTTTTGACAACGTATGGCCCTTCGTAGTTAGGGGTCCATTTGCCCCTGTGATCTGCCTGCGGCGGGAGAATCCTTTTCAGCACAAGGTCGCCCGTCTGAAAGCTCCGAGGATGTATCTTCTTATCATATGCTTTCTTCATTCGGCTCTGGTACAAACGACCGTATGCTAGAGAAGCTAGCCTCTTCTCATCCATTAGACTCAATTGGTTCAACTTGTCTTTAACCCATTCTGCCTCATCTAATTGGACGTCTCGTAGCACTCTCAAAGAGGGGATCTCGACTTCTAGTGGTAGCACTGCTTCCATTCTGTATACCAGCGAGAACGGGGTTGCCCCGGTTGATGTGCGTACCGTCGTACGATAACCGTGCAAAGCAAAAGGTAGCATCTCGTGCCAATCCTTATAGGTTACCACCATCTTTTGAACGATCTTCTTGATATTCTTATTGGCCGCTTCGACAACGCCATTCATCTTGGGTCGGTAAGGGGAGGAGTTGTGATGTTCGATCTTGAAATTCTGACAGAGCTCCTTCATCATTTTGTTGTTCAGGTTTGAACCGTTGTCAGTGATTATCCGCTCGGGGATTCCGTATCTGCAAATGATATCTCTCTTGATGAATCTGGCTACCACCTACTTAGTTACATTTGCATAAGACGCCGCTTCCACCCATTTGGTGAAATAATCGATTGCTACTAAAATGAATCGGTGCCCATTAGAAGCTGTCGGCTCGATCTTCCCAATCATATCGATTCCCCACACCGAGAATGGCCACGGTGACGACATCACATTCAGAGGACTCGGAGGCACATGGATCTTATCAACATAGATTTGACACTTGTGGCACTTCCTCGCAAACTTGAAACAATCAGTTTCCATAGTCAGCCAAAAATAACCTGCCCGCAGCAGCTTCCTCGTCATAGCATGCCCACCAGCATGGGTACCAAATGTACCTTCATGTATTTCCTCCATGAGCAGCTTTGCCTCTTTTTCATCGACACAACGGAGCAACACCAAGTCATGGTTTCTTCTGTATAAGACACCATCCAGATTCAAATAGAAATTACCCGCCAATCTCCTGTGAGTCTTCTGATCTTGACTGGATGCCCCAGCCGGATACTCTTTGTTCTTCAGGAAATTAAGGATATCAAAATACCATGGTTTACCGTCAGACGCTTCGTCAATAGCAAACACGAAGGCGGGTCTGTCAAGTCGAGAGATAACAATGCTGGGAGCCTCGTTCCAGAAGTTGACTTTGTACATGGAAGACAAAGTGGCCAGGGCGTCAGCCATCTGATTCTCTGCTCGCGGCACATGATGCAATTCAACCTTGTCAAAGAAAGGCAACAATCTCCTTGCATAGTTCATGTACGGTATCAAATTGGGCTGACGTGTCTCCCATTCCCCTTTTATCTGATTCACCACCAGAGCTGAGTCTCTGTATACGTCTAGATTCTTGATTCGCAAATCAATGGCTTCCTCAAGCCCCATTATACAAGCTTCGTATTCAGCTTCATTATTGGTAACTGAAAAGGTCAATCGAGCAGTAAATGGGATGTGTGACCCGTGTGGAGTAGTGATGATTGCCCCTATTCCGCTACCGTAAGCGTTCACAGCTCCGTCAAAGATCATCTTCCATCTGGAACCCAATTCTGGTCCTTCGTCTGGCAACGGCTCTTCGCAATCTTTCATCTTTAGGTACATGATATCCTCGTCAGGAAAATCAAACCTCATCGATTGGTAATCTTCAATAGGCTGCTCCGCCAGATACTCAGACAGTACACTCCCCTTTATAGCCTTTTGCGAGACATACTGGATGTCATATTCAGTCAAGACCATCTGCCAACGGGCAATTCTCTCTGACAATGCCTGCTTTTCGAATACATATTTGATAGGATCCATCTTCGAGATGAGCATGGTTGTATGATTCAGCATGTATTGCCTCAAACGCTTGGCGGCCCAGGCTAGCGCGCAACAAGTTTTCTCAAGCATTGAATATCGAGATTCACATTCAGAAAATTTCTTACTCAAGTAGTAGATCGCATGCTCTTTTCTCCCTGTATCGTCGTGTTGACCGAGAACACAACCCATACTTCCCTCAAGAACTGTCAAATACATAATCAAGGGTCTCCCTGCCACTGGGGGTATCAAAATAGGAGGCTCCTGCAAATACTGCTTTATTTTATCGAACGCCTTTTGACAATTTTCGTTCCACGTTACAGCTTGATCTTTCTTCAACAGCTTGAATAATGGTTCACACGTGGCCGTTAGGTGAGATATGAACCGAGCGATGTAGTTCAACCTCCCTAAAAACCCGCGCACCTCTTTCTCTGTTTTCGGCGTTGGCATCTCTTGTATTGCTTTTATTTTTGCAGGATCAACCTCTATTCCTTTTTCGCTTACGATAAACCCCAGCAGTTTACCCGATCTCACCCCGAAGGTGCACTTGTTAGGGTTCAGTCTCAGCCTGAACTTCCTAAGCCTTTTGAATAACTTCAGCAGATTCACCAGATGCTCTTCCTCCGTCTGGGATTTGGCAATCATATCGTCAACATAAACTTCGATCTCCTTATGCATCATATCATGAAAAAGAGTCGTCATTGCACGCTGATACGTTGCCCCAACATTCTTTAATCCGAAGGGCATCACTTTGTAACAAAATGTTCCCCAAGGCGTTATGAAAGTAGTCTTCTCCATGTCCTCTGGCGCCATTTTAATCTGATTATAGCCCGAGAAGCCATCCATGAAGGAGAATACGGAGTATTGAGCAGTGTTGTCAACTAGCACATCGATGTGAGGAAGCGGAAAATCATCTTTCGGGCTCGCTTTATTCAAGTCACGGTAATCTACACACATTCTCACTTTACCGTCTTTCTTTGGCACTGGTACAATATTAGCGACCCATGAGGGATATTTTGTCACAGCTAGGAAACCAGCATCCCACTGTTTTGGAACCTCTTCCTTAATCTTCACTGCCATATCGGGTCTAGTTCTGCGAAGTTTCTGCTTGACCGGCGGACATTCTTCTTTCAACGGCAGACGGTGCACAACCATATCTGTATCGAGCCCAGGCATGTCCTCATACGACCAAGCGAACACATCACTATACTCTCTGAGCATTTCAACCAGTCTTCGCTTGATGTCGCTCTGTAGCGCGGCTCCTATACGAATATTCTTTTCAACCCCTTCTGACCTCAGGTTAATGATTTCGATGACCTCTTCGTGAGGCAGAATGACTCTTTCCTCTTGCTTCACCAACCAAGACAATTCTTCAGGAACGTCACTATCTTCAACAATCTCTTCTTCGGCCTAAAATACCGGGTGTTCAAAGTCGGGACGAGTCATAGGTGGTTCAAGGATGTCATCTGAAAATGTTATCCTGCAAAAGGAATGGTTAAATGCTTCAAAATGCGTATAAAGCGAATAACCACGTTGCCATTTTATTAAAAAATACAAAACAAAACAAGAAAAATAGAGATCGCAATATTTGCACATGAAAAACGCCTTTTATTTAATGATAAACACGCAATGTTCATAACAGCACATCCCTAAGCAAATCATGATGCCCCGGGCAAGACACCAGATTTTTCAACAATTAAAAAAACAAAGCATTACTGTTTAAGA
This sequence comes from Lathyrus sativus, assembly GCA_963859935.3. Taxonomy (NCBI): domain Eukaryota; kingdom Viridiplantae; phylum Streptophyta; class Magnoliopsida; order Fabales; family Fabaceae; genus Lathyrus; species Lathyrus sativus. Next base: position 599,625,526 of record OZ012735.1, on the reverse strand, counting down.
GTCACAGGAACAATCTCCTGAATAGACCAGTTGCACAATCCTTGTCCTGGCACGCTCGGCTGAATCCAGGCGTCCATATCGCAATCGCTGTCTCCTTCGTCAGACTCTGAAGCAGCGTTGATGGTCTCATGACATACTCCACTAGCAGTGATGGTTATTGGTCCTCTGAAACGGGGTGCCCCCACAGCAGGTGTTGATGACGACGGTTGATATCCCAGCCCAAATCGATCCATCTTCACAGGAATATCCAGCACTTTGCCCCAGCCCTTTGTCTCACCAGTCTCTACTAGAGCTTGAGCTTCTTTATATGACGAGACGGCTACCTCTGATACTTTGCTCGGCCCGGGACCTTTGTCTTTGATGCGCAACCCTTCAAATGCCTGACAGGGTGTTTCGTGGATCTCTCCATCGACCTCCACATACTTAAATGACGACAGATGGCTGACCAGGATGTCTTCTTCTCCGCACACAGTAACCACGCTGTCTCCCACCATATATTTCAACTTTTGATGCAAAGTAGACGTGACTGCCCCAGCCCCATGGATCCAGGGTCGTCCAAGAAGGCAACTGTATGCTGGCTGGATGTCCATGATATAAAATTCAGTCGCGAAAACCTCCAGCCCCACCTGTAGAGGTAATGTTATAGATCCAAAAACTGTTCGTCGCGTCCCATCAAATGCCCTGACCACCAAGTCACTGGGCGTGCACAGGATTCCTCTGACATCTAGCTTCATCATCGCCTTCTTGGGCAGCACATTCAAAGACGATCCGGTGTCTACCAGTACATGCGACATGACTGATTCTCTACACTCGACAGATACGTGCAGCGCCATATTATGCCCTTTCCCCTTCGGGGTTAAATCGAAGTCTGTAAAGCCCAAGCTATGGCCTGCATTCACATGTGCCAACACTCCTTCCAGCTGATTTACGGAAACATCTTGGGGGACGAAGGAAGTATCCAGGACTTTCAACAATGCATTTCTGTGAGCTTCAGAGCACAATAGCAACGACAGTATAGATATTTTTGACGGCGTCTGTTGCAGATGCTCAACAATCTTATAATCGCTTTTACGAATCAAGCGCATGAACTCTTCCACATCCTTCGATGCCGTTGCTTTTTCATTTGCTTGCACAGGGAAATTTTCAACCATCTTTCCCTTTCCCTTCGCCAGTCTTTCGGCCTCTACCTCAGGCGAGATGAAGATCCTACCACTTCTTGTCATGCCTCCGGTACCAACAACATTGTCTACGGTCTCGGCTGGCTGCTTATTAACATCAATTTTTATCCCATCACAATACACTTCCAACCCATAGGACCATGGGACTGCCTTTGTGCTCTTGTAGGGGATTGGTCCGGCCTTAGTGATAGTGATTGGCGGTCGCTGGGCCGGTGCCGTTATAGTGATTGTCTTTCGAGGAATCGTTACAGTAGCCACATCACTCTGATTATCTGCTAATGCCCCTGCAGGTTCTTCAATTGCTGCTCGGTCAAATTGCAGTGTACCGGCATCTATTAAAGCCTGAATACCTTTCTTTAAATCATCACAACCCCCAGTTAGGGTCCAACATTCTAAGCAATATTCGTCACATCCTGGATAGACACCCCCTTGCAATAATCGGCTCTTTATTTCACACAACGGTGTCTTTAAATCGCCGACATTCATAATCAAATTCAAACCCTCTTCGGTTAAAATGGCGTTTGCCCCATGGTTGGGCATGGGCTTCTGCACTATATTCGGACCCGCTGTTCCAAAATTGATAGCCTTACTGTCCAATAGATCCTGCACAACATGTTTGAATGCGTGGCAACCCTCTACATCGTGGCCCGGGGCCCCAGAGTGGAATTCACAGTGCCTGCTTGCATCATATCCGTACGGAGGAGTTCCCGTTATTGGTGCCAGAGTTCTCTTCTCTACCAAGTTCAACCCCAATAATGTCTGTAACAAATCTGCATAAGTTGAAGGAGGCTTTTCAAACACTCTCCTTGGTTTACCCCCCTGGAATCTGCGCTGGGCAGGCTATGCCCCCTGCTGCGGTTGCTGTTGCTGTTGCTGTTGTTGCATTGGTTGTTGCTGAAACGGTTGTTGTTGAAACGGGATAGTAACACTCGCCACCTGCTGCGGCTGATTATACTGGTTTCGACCTCTGCCCCGGCCTCGGCCCCCAAACACTGCGCTTGCATCGCCCTGACGGCGCCCACCAAAAGCCTTTTTGTTACTGCCAGATGCAGTAGATTCCTCCGCTTGGAATCTTCCCTGTTTAATGTTACTCTCAATCTTTTCTCCCATCAGAATCAAGTCTGAGAAACTGCCCAAAGATGTGTGAAACAACTTGTCATAAAACATGCCGGTGAATGTTCCTATGAACATGTCATTCATTTCCTTGTCCTCTAGAGGAGGATGGACCCTAGCAGCCATGTCGCGCCATCTTTGCGCATACTCTTTAAAGCTCTCACCCTTCTTCTGGGATAAACCCTGCAATTGGACCCGGTTGGGTGCCTAGTCGCTGTTATACTTATAGTGAGCTACAAAGGCCTCTGCCAGCTGCTTCCATGTCTTTATATGCGTTGGCTCCAATCCCATATACCACTCGAGGGACGGACCAGACAGGCTATCCTGAAAGAAATGCATTAGCATCCTCTCATCAGTAGAATACGCCGACATCCTTCTGTAATATGACCTCACGTGCACCTTTGGACAGGTGTCCCCTTTATACTTATCAAATGTAGGAGATTTGAATTTGATTGGCACCCTCAGGCCAGGTACCAGACCCATTGTTGACATGTCTAAGCCCACAACACTTTGATTCACGACCCCCCTCATCTGCTCTTCTAGCATTCTTATCCTCTGGGAGTCATCCATAGGTCCCTCGAAACCTCCACCGGAGAACGCGTCCTCTTGCTGATCTTCCTGCCAGTTACCATTCCCAGCTCCATACCCATCATATCCGTTGTTACGGCCAGCTCTAATCTGATTCATGACTGGGCCTCGCCCCCTGTTGCCGTATCCCGGAGCAACTCCAGCAGGTCCAAAAGCCATTAACCCAGCGCCATTTCCATTTCCGAATCCACCGTAACCCTGATTAGTCACGCCAAAACCGTCCTGCCCGAAGCCTTGAGCATTGAAACCATATTTCCCAGTATTATCGAATCCCTGGTCATTGAACCCGAATCCAGCATTACCAAAGCCATTGCCTCCCATATTATCACCCAAGTTAACATCACCAAGCCCAACGTTATGGACAACAGTCTCGTTCCCAATTCCAACGTTACCGTTCCCAGCAGCAGTACCGTTGTTGACATTAGCAGCGGGTATATTGACTATAGGTGGAGCCATTGGTGTGGGAGTACCATCCCCATGAACAATGTCGACTCGCACAGATTGATGATCCTCATTCCCATGTCTAGCATTTCTTGCCAGCAGAGGCTGCACCATAGCTTGCAAATTCTCCTGACCTTTTGCAATAGTCTCCATGGTCTGCATGAAGAGCGCTAGCTTCTCGCGCATATCTTGCATCTCGTTCTGCATTTGATCCATGATTCTTCGGCAGTTGGTGCGAGTGGAGTATCGGTGTGGGCGCTGATCTTCAATCCTGAAAAGACCTGGTACTGTGCAAGCAATAAGATATCATCCAATAATCACCTGTAATGCGATATGAATATGAATGCAATGCAATGTGTCTGTGCATTAGGGGATGACATTCCCCGATTCTAGTGCGAAGGTGCCAGTGCAGTGACAGTGCTAGCAATATGAAGATCGAAGCCGAATCATAGAAAGCCTCATATATTGCAGAGAAATCCAATAAGCCAAGAATACAATATCACTGAGTACAATAAGAAGGCATGACCTCTACCGACAATCCTGGTGATGGTCAGCACTATGCAAATAAAGCATCAATACATGAAATGGCCAAATACACTCATAAGCCTGATACTCTTCTAGTAACTTCTTGGTCTCTGGATGGCTTGGCCGGGTAAGCAGACCCTCAACAAGCTGGTTTCTTCTCTTGAGAACACGTCACACGTCATCAGCGGTTTCTTCCCATGCCCCTTCTCCGAAGCGATCCTCTAGCTTCCGCTTCTGAGACACAACTTCGTTTCTGCCTTCGATGGCCTTGTTCAAAGCATTCTGGAGACTATACCTAGTCATCACTTCTTCTTCATACTTCTTAATGCTAGCCTTCAACTGCTCTTCAAGGTCGGAGATTTGCTGCTTCAACTTATCTTCCCTCTTTTTATTGTTGGTCAGCGTAGCATTCCAAGTCTTGTTACAAGAAGAGATCTCTCGGTGTGCGGCGTCGAGTGCTTTCTTTTTGGATTCCAACATGTCATGGGAGCTTCTGAACTCTTGACCCAGACGTTCGCGCTTCTTTTTCTCTTCAGTCAACTCAGCACCAAGCCTGTTTACTAGTTCGATCTGCTGTTGGAAAGCATGCACAACCTTGTTTTTCTCACTGCGTATCTGAGCCAGCTCTTGCTCTAACCCTTCATTGATTTTCATTAAGGCTTCTTTTTCTTTCACAACTTGCTTGTAGGCCTCCATAGTAACAGTGGTTGGCTCTTCCACCGGAATATGAGCAGGGACTGGTGCAGCTGGGAATGGCATCAGTAGTTGTCTCGCTCTCTCTTGGATCCAAACTCTGTAGGGTGCATAAGCTTGACAATCATTCTTCCCTAACAGTGGCTTCCCTCTTCTGTTAATACGCGTCCATGCGTGCTGCAGCTTGGCTAGTAACTCTCCCTTCAAATCACCGGTGAAGTACAGAGATTCCTGTACTTCTTCCTCCTTTGGTGGGTTCTTCAGCGCATATCCGAACTGGCGAACAAACAGAGAAGGGTTGTAATTGATACACCCTTTTCTTCCTATCAACGGAACATTAGGGTACCCAGAACAACTGAAAATAAGCTCAGACCCCAGCAAGTCTCGGTCAAACCACTCAATGTCTTCAGAAGATAGCCTCATCAGGCGCTCTGGCCAGCTAGCTGTATTTGCACTATCCACAAAGGGTCCCTTCAGAGGAAGATGACTCTTAAACCACATGTTCAACAGCGGCGCACAACAGTAAACAACCTTTCCCCTTCTATTTTCATTCTTGTAGTGCAATGAGTGATAGAAGTCTCCAATCAAAGTGGGCACCGGGTTGCCAGCAGCAAACAGATGGAAAGCGTCCAAGTCCACAAAATTGGGTAGGTTGGGAAACAACACTATTCCGTAGATGCATAAAGCCAAGATAGCATTAAAGACTACCCAGCACCCGTTCTTGGCATACTCTTGATCTTTGCTAACCAGAAATTCAAGGGAGAAACCTGGAACTCCAAGCCAAGAAGTCACTAATAGTTCAGCAGCGTTCATGTGCAAGGCCTTAGCTAAGTCCTCCAACTTGGGCTCAGCAGCAGAGTGAATAAAGGGGACCTTGCTCTGTACTGGTAGCTCAGTAAACTCCACATACTCTTCAATAGTAGGCCCCAGAATAAAGTCAGCAAACGTGAAACATCTCAATGCAAGGTCATAGAATTGCATCAGCGTGTACAACCCATTCATCTCAACAGCAGTGGGCTTGCAGACTAATCTCAACAATCTTCCACGACTCATTCTGAAACTTCTCCTAACCTCCTTGTAATACCCCAAATTTTACCCTTATATTTTAGTCAGTCATTTCGCATAGCATCTCATATGTACATTTGCTAATCACTAACAAGTTATGGAGGTGTTTTGTATTGCAGATTTGGTTCCAGGGGTATTTTGGTCATTTTACACAAATTCTGCTAATTCCTTGAAGATGGGCTGTTATTAAGTTCTGAGGCGTTTGATACACTATTTTTGAGGCATTTACCTATCACCAGGCCTGATTATATCAAGGTGCCAATTCGACGTGGCCGATATTAAAGTTTATCGAGCACAACTGGATTTAAGACTTATTCTATTGCTCGTGGCTTATTTCCGGCGCACCTCCGTTAATGAGGCACAGTTTTACTGGGGTATTATTGGATTGTTGCTCACAGTCTTTGATCGATGGAATTCAATTACGGGCAAGGTTATCATTGATCTTAAATCGGTGTTGATTACAGCGCGCATTCGGGTTTGGGTTATAAAATGATTGGTTAGAATTTAAAGTTGGAATGCGATTTGAATTTAATCAAGTGCTGAGATTAAGACTACAAATGAACGAACAAGAATGTCGTTCGGGAAATGCTTACAGTTTATGACTATGTTAATGAGTTTAAACATTTGTGGATTTATTCACAAATATTTATAATTTATAACTAGAAATAAAGTAAGTAAATTCAAAACTGAGCAGGTCATGAATATAAAGGAAAATCTGATTTTTTATTTCATAAAAGGGATCATCATACAAAAGGGAGTAAATTGTTTCACATTCTTAATTGTGATAAAATTACAATTACAGATATTACATTAACTCTAAAAATCCTAAGTCCTAAAATTGCTAAGTGTCTTCATGATGGCCCTTGAGTTTCTCCACGAGTCCCCGATTAACCTGCACATCAAAAAAGAATACGAAACAGATAGAAAAATGTTAGAGTTTGTTTTCGACACTCTCAGAACAGTGTCATCATCGAGTGCCGGGAGTGGCACAACCGAAGCTGCGTCCTACCCCCGTTACCGATCCGCGCCGTTGGCGTCAGAACAGGTAACACCTGTTCTTATCGTTACGGGACATCCGAGAGATAGAAGTGATAAAAGAAGCGGGACTGATTCGTTTTGCCGCGATTGGATTTATGAACTAATACGAGAGTAAGGCAACATAGGCGAATTTGGACCCAGACCCGGATGCCGGCAGGTCTGAGTCATTTTTTTTCCACACCTGAAAAGCCACAAGCATCATCAGTACAACAGAACTCAAAGCATAAACAAGCTGCATAAACAAAACTAGGCAAAAGGGAGCTCGCGCCATACAAATGTGAAGAGGCATCAAACTGCATCAATTCTGAACATAACAGAAAATACAAACCATCAAACAACGCATCAAAAGGCAAGTTCGTGCGCAAGAGCAGGAAAAGAACAAAGCAACAAATATGTCACACAAAGTGTAGTTCCTGTTGACAGAAAAGTATTCAACAGGATCCAAAAAAGCACAACAGCATCAAACATGGTTTAGCAGCGAGGCTATCACGAAGTAATCACGTCAGTTCAGAATGCAAGCAGCACTAAATCATGGCATGAATTGTACCAGAACGGACGAGGGCTCAGCAAGCATCATTGCCCCAATAAACGAGTCACGAAAATCAGTTCAAGGTACGAGGGTAAATCGCATCAGTTATCGCACATCATGGCTTCACAATCAGTCTGAAAGCCAATAGCCAATAGCAGCCCAGAACTCATGTTCTGAACCCAATCAAGCGCCGAAGGCAACCGATCTCGAAGGCAACCGCGGCGTAGTAGCGCTTCTGAAAAAAGAAAGAAGGTCGTGAAGATCAAACCAGTTCAGAACAAACAAAACACACCAGTTCAGAGAGTGAAACAAGTGCAAAAAGCCAGAAATTGCAACAAATGATAAACCACAAGCGAAGATTGTCAGAGGCAATCGCAGCGTCATCAAAGAATATCAGTTGTCACGGCTTAGATGAACATCATCGCCGTAGACCTTTCCCGGCAATTCTGACTCAACCAAAGCCGTGGTATCAGCCCTCTCTGAAAGAAGAAGAGGAAAAGCGAACTGCATCAGGAAAAGAATTCGTGTCAGCAAAACAAACCAATATCCTGATCATATTAGGAAGAGAGATCAAAGAATCCAAATGAAATCAAACAAATTAGTTCGAAATCAAAAACGAATTAATTTAGATATCAAGCAGATCAAGTGAAATTCAAAGGCAATCCAATCCACATCTGCAAAAATCCAATCAGTATATCAGAAAATAGTCAAACAAAATCGAATCAATTAAGGAGTTCTGAAAATGGAAAGTTTCGAGTCAGTATCAGATCCGTATCAGAAAACATCCAATTGAAACCCAATAAGTATCTGAAAGAACAAACAAACCCAGATGAAATCAAATCATATCAAAATACCAACACGAAATCATGTCTCCAAAATAGCACAAATCCAACACAGATTAAAGGCCCAAAAGAAAATAGAAGTTATAAAAAGGGGAAAGGTATCACCTCGTGAAAGGGGGAACGGAGATCGCAAGCGAACACCCTAACGAAATCGCGAAAGCCCTAACGAACGAAACCCTAACGGCCGAGACTCAGAGGGACCGGTACCCTCATCATCGTCGCCGTTCATCGACGAACAAACATCACAAAACCACGAGTGAAGCACCGACGAGGAGATCGCCTTCGCCGTCCATTACAAACGGCGGGCAATCAACTCTGAGCCTCAGTTCTGCACATCATCGGCCGTTTCACCATAAATGTGAGCTATGAGATATTTTCCTCACAATATTCGTGTTTTATTTCAGGTTATTGAGCAGAATGGAGAAGAACGAGTGGCCGCGAAAGAGAATCGAGAGAGTCGCGAGGAAGAAGAAAGACGAGAGAGGAGAAGAAGACGTAAACGGCGCCGCGATAACATTAGGGTTCCCAGAACCCCTAAATGTTTTTAGTTTAACCACTAACCGGGTTGGGTCCGGGTGTGATGACCGACCCAACCCCCTCCCTTTATTTATTTTTTTCTTTGTTTTGTTTTTAAAAATTTGTTTTTATGTTTTTTAAATTGTTTTTTATATTTTACTTTTATAATTCAAAAAAACTGTTTTTAAAAATAAATAAAAAAACATTTTTATGTAAATATTAAAAATAAATAAAAAACTTTTTTTTAAAATAAGAAAAACTTTTCTTAAAAATATTAAAAATAAATAAAAAAACTTCTTTTTAAAATAAAATAAGAAAAACTCTTCTTAAAAATATTAAAAATAAAACCTTTTTAAAAGAGTAAAATATTTTTAAATTAAATTTCTTTTGCAAGCTAACATTAAATTATTTAAGATTTTTTAAATAAAACAATAATAAAATCTCAAATTTGCATCTTTTTCTTCATTGTCTCGTAACTCATTTGATTGCCGTCTCACTCCGCCCACTAACGTCGTTTGTTCATTTTGCAGCTCATTACTTATTTCATCTTATTTTTCATTCAGATTTCACTACTATATTGTAACTGCCTCTCATATGTAACCCCGCGAATCTAATAATCGCGCTTTAAGTTCCCGCCTTTAAATTTCTGTTTGCATGGCTTTAACTTCTGTTTTTATTCCCTGTTTACAGTTCATTTATCTCACGTATTCATCAATTATTCCAGTCACATTACACACACTGCCGAAGGAATTAGGTCTAGCTTTTGACCGCCGTGTCAATAGTCCTCAATTCAACCCTTACAACCTTTTCAACCCTAAATTTTCACAAATGCCTCGCCGCAGGCAAAATTACAATTTATCCCCCTAGCATTAGGTCAAAGAGCCGCCGCGCTCATTTTAGGGTTTCCCGCCGTGGAATCCCTAATTTAACCCTAATTACAACTTAACATTTCAACGTAGAGATTTGGAGTTTCTACACTCCATGTAAGCGTGTCCTTAAGATGCGTTTATTCCCCTTGAGACCTTGACCACAGTCAAGAAGTCTCTAACCTCCCTTTTGAGGGGAACTACGATTACTCTGATTCCACTCCCGTAAGGATACGTAGGCACAAGATGCGATGTCTTGCCGAGTAAACTTAGAATTAACCCTTAGGTCTCCTTTCTCACTTCTAATCCTTTGTGCATATACCTTAAGAATAAATAAAGCAAATAGTAAACATTTGAACAAAAGGTTCCTGTAGAGTACTACAGAAGTTTAGGGTGCTAATACCTTCCCTAAATTTAATCAACCCCCGAACCCTAGATCTTTCCCCGCATTGTGTTTACGATGCAAAAATAGGTTTTCCCTCTTTTGACCTTTTCCTTCGGATAAATCAAAGAGCGGTTGTGAATCGAATTGCGATTCAAATTAATTAATAGTTTGATATCCTATTTTCACCGCAACAGAAAATGGCGACTTCACTGGGGAGTGTCTTAATTTTTGAGGGTTATCCCTAACTTGTTCATACTTATTACTATCTGTGTTATTATTCATTTACATGTATATATTTGTGCTTTGATGGTGGGACTGTTCCTTGTGCAGTGAGATAAGTCCTACGCCCGGACTAGGGACATTATTATAGGATGGGGATATATTCGATGAGGCTTATAGGGAGTGAATCCCGACCAAGCTGATTCGAGAATCACCGCTCAGTTGAGACCTTTTCGAAAATGGTTCGGTTGAACGAGTAATCGTGAAAAATTTTTCCATGGTCGATTGGAGTCTGTGATATTGGGAACCGTAGTACCTTTACACCACCTCGGTCTTATTTAGGACGTAGTGCGGGAACTATGTGGGAGTAGTCCTACAATGGTTGCTACGCGATACTACACTCAAAAGAGGTTCTCTTGAGAATATTATTAATCCCCGAGTCAATCGGAAGGTTGATAATATCCGAAAGATGGGCTGATGACTTTGGGCACCTTTTAGAACCTTGTTCTGCAGGTACAACTAACCTATAGTACACTCCTCTTTGGGATGGGTAGACCTTAACTCCGTTCACGTACCTTTTAACCTAGGACTTTGTGTGTTTTCATGCATTGCATTCATAAAGCATCATATTACATTAAGATTTCATGGAATTCAAACTCTATTTATGAACATTGCAGGATACCATGGATTACTCTAGAAGGCATACTTTGAAATTTACTTTTAAGGGTTTTAATTTGGAAGTCCTAGAGAAGCTAAGAGATTTGGTTCAAGATCAAGAAAAGTTCCAAGGCAGATATGGAAGGTTATTGTCTTTGTTAAAGGTTCAAATAAATGAGGGACTTCTCGCGACCTTGCTGCAATTTTATGATCCAGATTATCACTGCTTCACCTTTCCAGATTATCAGCTGTTACCTACCTTAGAAGAGTACTCTCAGTTGGTGGGATTACCTATCTTGGATGAGTCTCCATTCCCTTTCTTGGAGGAATACCCTAAAGAACGAGATATTGCTAAAGCCATTTGTCTAAGGATATCCGATGTCAAAAACAATATGATCACCAAAGGGGGGACCTCCGGTTTTCTCAGGGACTTCCTAACTAAGAAGGCCCAATTTTTATGCCGATCAGAAAGACATGTTTGCCTTTGAGACAATATTTGCTTTGCTTATTTATGGGTTGCTGCTTTTTCCTAGTTTTGAGGGGTTTGTGGACCTTAATGCAATCAAGACCTTCATGAGGAGAAATCCAATTCCAACGCTATTGGGTAATACTTATCATTCAATACATCTTCGAAACTTTCATGGTGGAGGAATGATTACATGTTGTGTGCCATTACTATACAAGTGGTTTATTTCTCACTTACCCAAGTCCGGTCCGTTCTGGAGACCTAATCAAGAACGTTGGTCGCAAAAAGTTATGGCTTTGACTCACTCTGATATTGATTGGTATAATCGCATGTATGATGGGATATCGATCATTGATAGTTGTGGAAAATTCAACAATGTGCCTTTGCTCAGTTTCAATGGAGGAATTAGCTACAATCCAGTCCTAGCTCGCCGACAGTTGGGATACCCCTTGAAGGAACCACCTAAAGGTATTCATGTGGAGAAAATCTTTTTCGAAGACGACAAAAAGCTTCAAGATCAGATTCTATCCTCTTGGAATCATCTGCATAAGAAGGACAAAGAAAGTTTGGGAAGACCTAATTGTGTGTCCATGGAACCATACCTTCAATGGGTCCGAGGAAGAGCTATTGAGTTGAAGATGCCTTACTCTCGCCAAGATCCTTTACCTCAAAGAGATGAACCTGTCCAGTATTTCATGACTGAAGCTGAGACTTTGAAGATCACTTTGAAGAGATCACAACGCGAAACAGAATCATGGAAGAACAAATACCATGTGATGGTCAGCGAGTACGAAGAACTTCAAAAGCAGATTCAGTCGAAGAATGATGAGATACAATCCTACAAGAAGAGAAGGCTCTACGAATATTTATTTTCCTCCGGATCTTCGTCTGCCCACTGAAGTTGTGGAAGATGCTTCTCTAGGACTTTCTAGGCTTTTATTTAGCTATTTTGGTCGCAAGAATATTATTTGTAATTTGTCTTCAATGAATTAAAAGTTTCCCTGATATTCCGCAATATTCGTAAATATTTGAATTCCATGAAATCTTCATTTGCATTCACATTTTAGCATCATACTTTTGCATTGCATGTGTCTCCCGGTTTCTCATACTCGGTTCTCTCACCTTCCAGCTTTGCCACCCTAAGTTCTCCGCATCAATACGACCCTTCATAAGGATGGAAGATCAGAACCAAGAAATCAACCGTGTCAGCCATGAACTCGAAGATCTTCGAGGAAGGGTAGGGCAGATTTTGGAGATGTTACGAGCTCTTAGTGTGAAGGTGGATGCTCAGTCTACTGTTGTTTCTAAGACTACTAATACCGTTATGGAACCTCAACCAGCTGTTATTGTCGAGAATGTACCTCCTCACGGCCTTCAATCCGGTTTGGTGCCTCCTAGTGCTCAACCAGTTCGACGAGCTACCCCTCCAAAGTGCAAAACTCCTAACTCCGACCATGGTAAAGGACCTGCACGTTCGAGGAATCGCAAAATGGCTACTCCTCAACCTTGGCAACATCAGCGGAGTTATGTTCAAGGGTATCCGTTTCCATATGCTCAACAACCCTATGTAGCTACTGTTGCACCTCCTTTCGATCAGAAGTTTCCTACATGCCAGCCTGTGCAGTCAGCTCCGGTATATCAAGCACCGATTTATCAACAACCTTTCGGTCATCCGCCCGTGCAAGTTCCTATCAACAGTCAATGAGTGCCCAACGCTCCTGTTCGTCAGCAATCACAGGATCAGGTTCCTTATCCCCGTAAAAGTCAGTATAAGCCTTGTCCTCCAATTCCGATGACTTTCACTGAGTTATACCCCCATTTGGTACAACAAGGTCTGATTACCACCCGTGCTTTGGGTCCTCCGCCTAATCCGTTACCTGCAGGTTACAACACCGCCGCTCATTGTTTATTTCATGAGGGTGCGCCCGGTCATGATCTAGAGAATTGCTACGCTCTTAAGAAAGTTGTCAGAAATTTGCTAGAAGCGAAGAAGTTGTCTTTTAGCGATGCTCAGCCGAAGATCGAGACTCCTCTCGGGGTTCCCCGCTTGTCAAGCTTAAATTCTGCAAAGCATGTGGTTACCTCAACAAATCAGTTGAATCCAGTAATTATTCAAAGGCCTAGCTCGCTTCATTTCAGTAACCCTCAAGATGATATGACCGGGATCAACAAAGAATCTGGGAAAGTTATTTTGAAGCAACGACTGAAAACTGTTGAAGATGTGACCAGCATAACTGGGGCAAGCCATGACGACTCACAGTGATCATAAACCAGACGTCCTTTCCATTGAGGCTCCGCCAAAGGAAACTGTTGCTCTTGAATGCAAGATTTCATAAACATTTAGAAGGATTTTTCCGACAGTTCATTTGTTTATTTATATGTATTTCTCTTCAATTAAGCATATTTAGCATGCACGAACTTGTTTATCTTTGATTAATTAATGCAACGCATATGTTTGTCTTGAATAAATCCATTCGTTTCACTCATTCAAAAAACGTTTTCATAAATCATAATGCCAACTTTACCCGATCTCTTGTTCTGATGGAGAATTGGGGGGAGGATGACGAACCTAAAACGTCAGATTTCTTGTCGTATGCTTTCGATTGAAACCCGCTGATGATGTAAGGCATTGTTTCAAATCCCAAACACTGGAGATATAAGGATGTTAATCCCTCGTTAACCTCTTTGAGCCTTGAAGTAGGAGTTTTTTTTTTAAGAACCCTCATCTTAACCTGGGGCAGGGTAGGTTTCAGTTAAACCGATCGAGCACTTAGACTCTAAAAAGGGGAAGAGCAAACCTTCGAGAATTTATCCTTAGCATCTTAAGAAGTCCAATACAATGACTATCCCTCAGTTACCTAAGGAGTGGGGCAGTCACGAGCCTTCCAAAAGATTTACACGACTTGTGCATAAAAGAATATTCAAAAAAATAAGAGCCCGCTAAGTCAAAACCTACGAAGGAGACTTAGGCAAAACTGGGGCATCCCGCTGGACTCCAAAGTCAGATCAAAAGACGTTGTCCAGGCAAAAGTTAGGGAATAAGAGCAACAAACCAGTAGTTTTTTTTAGAATCCCTATAAAGAACAAAGTCGTGTGATCGAATTGCCATTAGAAATAGGTGAGTGACTGCCATGGCCAAAGCCTTGATAAGTTCTCGACCATAACAAATCCGCTTGAGATATGAGCGTTCGTATCCGATTAACTGAATTAGGATTGGAGAACATCACGAAGAATGGGTGGGTACAAATATAACTTTGAGCCTTTATCTTTTGTTTCTCAAACCGTGAACCAAGCCATGATACAACCTTTAAAAGACCTAATTGAAGTAGGACTTCGGTTGAAAGCATACTCGACAAGATCACGTTTCCTGACTCCTACGAGCTATGCTCAGAAAAAAATTCATGTTGGCATTATAATTAAAACTTATATCCCGACTAGTGATTTCGGTCACAAGTTATGGCGATATCTTTTTCAAAACAAAAATTCAAGACAAATATATGTGTACATTGACAAGCTCAGGATAAGCATTTCAGGCATGACGACTTTGCTTGATATCTTAGAGAGTTACATATGGACATAACCCGTGGAACTTAAAGATCCTGCTAAACAGGGGCAGGCAGTTTCCCAATTCGCTTACCAACGCGAGTCTGACGTTCTTAAGAGCTATTTCTCAAAGATTTCGTCGTAACACGATTAATTTGTGCCAGTTACGTTGAGACCTGACAAATCTCTCAAAGAGTTTGAAAACAGTGGGGCAACCAGACTCCGTGTTCTCTATAAAATCCTCTTGAGATGACCATACCTCACAACGCAAATATCCTGGAGCACTGTGTTTTTAAAAAAAAAAAAGGAAACAAATGGCGACTACTACAAGATCCTTCAAGATCAAAACTATGTGGTTTCACAACTCTCTTCATGCACCCGATGGATTTTACTCACAGCGGCCTTCATTCCCCAATAAATCTCAGTGTTGCAACAGGCTCCTAAACTATTGCCTCTTCACAGTCCCCAGAGAGACTATAAGCTGACAACTTTTTTCTTGGGTAACTCGAAAGTGTCCCTCAGGTTTTCTTCTCCCCATGTGAAGACATGATACTGTGCACCCAAGCAGATTACCTTCTCCCCAGAGAATTCAGAACGTTAAAACCAGATCTGGTTCGACCATTGATCCTTCTCACCCATGATTGATGTATTGGTTGCAGAGAACGTAGGGTATCTCTGTCAAGATGTTTATTTCATCTCTCGTCCTGTCTCTAGTCTGTTTCGTCAGTATACGCAAGGGCATAAGCATCACATGCCTATTTCATTACGTATTCATTACATATTCATTACATACTCATTACATACTCATTACATACTCATTGCATACTCATTTCATAACATCTTGCATACATAGACATTAACATACATTCACATTAACATATGCAGTAACACATACGTTAGCATTCACAGGTTCATTGTGTTTCACCATCATTGGTTGTTACCGCCGAGTAACTGGGGTTTGCCCATTCTCTCCAAATAGATTGTCAGCCATAAGCATAAAATACTTACTTGTTTCCAATTTCTCCACAGAGCTCGATCCTCGTGGATGACGGTTACTTCAGCTATCTTTCCTCACCAGGATAAGATATTTACCCTCCGAGATCATTCCCTCGATGGAGTCTTGATTACCAGTCTTCTTTCTAGCTCGATCCTAGATTGAACCTCAGTATTGTCGGTCGTCGAGCCCAACCGGACGTGCATTTATTTTGCACCGTCTAAAAATTTTTTTCACCATACCTTGGCAGATATGCTACTGTTCTCGCCCGAGAAGTTTACCACTGTACCCGGATGTGCATTTATTTTGCACTATCTTTCAAGAAAATCAACCACAATCCTTTACAGATACACGCCAGTTCACGCCTGGAAAATCTATCAGTACAACACTTTACAATCCTACATGTTACAACATCGGTACAACACTTTACATCTTACAACATCGGTATACAACATTTCTCACCTAAGAAGCCGATCCTATCTTCGTTATGACTCGCAGCAAATGGCCATCTCCATGGAGCAGTTGGGCTTCCATTTTTCCCTGTCGTCTTGAAGTATGGGGAGGTTTGAACCAAATCGTATTCAGGAGAGCACGATCTTGAAGTACGGGGAGGTTTGAGCGGAATCATATTCAGGAGAGCACGATCTTGAATTATGAAGAAGTTCATTTACCCTTTAGTAAAAGAAGAAACCAAATCGTATTCAGGAGAGCACGATCTTGAAATACGGGGAGGTTTGAGCGGAATCATATTCGGGAGAGCACGATTCTGAATTATGAAGAAGTTCATTTACCCTTTAGTAAAAGAAGGAGCCGAATCATATTTAGGAGAGCACGATTCTGAAGTATGAGGAAGTTCAGTTAGCCCTTTTCATATTCAGGAGAGCACGATTCTGAAGTATGAAGAATTTCATTTACCCGAAGGAGCCGAATCATATTCAGGAGAGCACGATTCTGAAGTATGAGGAAGTTCAGTTAGCCCTTTTCATATTCAGGAGAGCACGATTCTGAAGTATGAAGAATTTCATTTACCCGAAAGAGCCGAATCATATTCAGGAGAGCACGATTCGGAAGTATGAGGAAGTTCAGTTAGCCCTTTTCATATTCAGGAGAGCACGATTCTGAAGTATGAAGAATTTCATTTACCCGAAAGAGCCGAATCATATTCAGGAGAGCACGATTCTGAAGTATGAGGAAGTTCAGTTAGCCCTTTTCATATTCAGGAGAGCACGATTCTGAAGTATGAAGAATTTCATTTACAAGAAAGAGCCGAATCATATTCAGGAGAGCACGATTCTGAAGTATGGGGAAGTCCAGTTTACCCTTTTTTTCATATTCAGGAGAGCACGATTCTGAAGTATGAGGAAGTCCAGTTTACCCTTTTTTATGATCAGGAGAGCACGATCTTGAAGCATGAAGAAGTTTATTTATCCTTCAGTAAGAGAAGAATCAGAATCGTATTCCAGGCGCCGACCTTAAATGCGAGAAGATTTATTTATAAGATAAGCAGCAACCTCTTTATTTGAGTGCTTATCCATTTTGGCACATAAGTCCCTTCCAACGATAAGTGACAATTCTCCCGCGAGAAGCTTATCAGGGCATTTCCCATCAAAGTCCATTTATTTTGGCATACAGCCGGTCTTTACCCTGTATATTTGTTACGGAGTTCCGAAAAGTCCGTTTGATCCTGTCACGAGGGATAGTTTACAGAAGCTTGGATGTTATTCTTTGCTCAATGCTCCAGCATTCGGTAATCGATCTTGCAATCGTACGTGATCCAGTTTTACTTTTAGATTCCCCAGTGGAGGCCGTCTCATAGGTACCATCTCCATGTGAGAATCTCGTTCCTTTTCTAAAAATGACAATTGGTCGTGTTCGCACCAGTGGACCATCATTTAGAATTCCCCAGTGTTGTGCTGTGTCTCAGCGCGTCGTTTTCCCCAGTGTGTTCTTCTCGTAGCGTCTGTCCCTGTGTCGTAGTATTCGTCAGCATTTTCGCATTCATCATTCCAGCATACGCATCATATCATATTCACCATCATCTGCATTAAGCTGTTCCCGCTTTGTCCAATAGCATTGCATATCGTCGCATATAAGGGCAAAATTTTCGGTTATCTATATTTAAATCTCTCCACCACGATTCCTCGAATCTCTGTCACTCAAATCGTCCGGTGTAGCTATTTAAATAGGGGCAACTGTAATACCCCAAATTTTACCCTTATATTTTAGTCAGTCATTTCGCATAGCATCTCATATGTACATTTGGTAATCACTAACAAGTTATGGAGGTGTTTTGTATTGCAGATTTGGTTCCAGGGGTATTTTGGTCATTTTACACAAATTCTGCTAATTCCTTGAAGACGGGCTGTTATTAAGTTCTGAGGCGTTTGATACACTATTTTTGAGGCATTTACCTATCACCAGGCCTGATTATATCAAGGTGCCAATTCGACGTGGCCGATATTAAAGTTTATCGAGCACAACTGGATTTAAGACTTATTCTATTGCTCGTGGCTTATTTCCGGCGCACCTCCGTTAATGAGGCACAGTTTTACTGGGGTATTATTGGATTGTTGCTCACAGTCTTTGATCGATGGAATTCAATTACGGGCAAGGTTATCATTGATCTTAAATCGGTGTTGATTACAGCGCGCATCCGGGTTTGGGTTATAAAATGATTGGTTAGAATTTAAAGTTGGAATGCGATTTGAATTTAATCAAGTGCTGAGATTAAGACTACAAATGAACGAACAAGAATGTCGTTCGGGAAATGCTTACAGTTTATGACTATGTTAATGAGTTTAAACATTTGTGGATTTATTCACAAATATTTATAATTTATAACTAGAAATAAAGTAAGTAAATTCAAAACTGAGCAGGTCATGAATATAAAGGAAAATCTGATTTTTTATTTCATAAAAGGGATCATCATACAAAAGGGAGTAAATTGTTTCACATTCTTAATTGTGATAAAATTACAATTACGGATATTACATTAACTCTAAAAATCCTAAGTCCTAAAATTGCTAAGTGTCTTCATGATGGCCCTTGAGTTTCTCCACGAGTCCCCGATTAACCTGCACATCAAAAAAGAATACGAAACAGATAGAAAAATGTTAGAGTTTGTTTTCGACACTCTCAGAACAGTGTCATCATCGAGTGCCGGGAGTGGCACAACCGAAGCTGCGTCCTACCCCCGTTACCGATCCGCGCCGTTGGCGTCAGAACAGGTAACACCTGTTCTTATCGTTACGGGACATCCGAGAGATAGAAGTGATAAAAGAAGCGGGACTGATTCGTTTTGCCGCGATTGGATTTCTGAACTGATACGAGAGTAAGGCAACATAGGCGAATTTGGACCCAGACCCGGATGCCGGCAGGTCTGAGTCATTTTTTTTCCACACCTGAAAAGCCACAAGCATCATCAGTACAACAGAACTCAAAGCATAAACAAGCTGCATAAACAAAACTAGGCAAAAGGGAGCTCGCGCCATACAAATGTGAAGAGGCATCAAACTGCATCAATTCTGAACAGAACAGAAAATACAAACCATCAAACAACGCATCAAAAGGCAAGTTCGTGCGCAAGAGCAGGAAAAGAACAAAGCAACAAATATGTCACACAAAGTGTAGTTCCTGTTGACAGAAAAGTATTCAACAGGATCCAAAAAAGCACAACAGCATCAAACATGGTTTAGCAGCGAGGCTATCACGAAGTAATCACGTCAGTTCAGAATGCAAGCAGCACTAAATCATGGCATGAATTGTACCAGAACGGACGAGGGCTCAGCAAGCATCATTGCCCCAATAAACGAGTCACGAAAATCAGTTCAAGGTACGAGGGTAAACCGCATCAGTTATCGCACATCATGGCTTCACAATCAGTCTGAAAGCCAATAGCCAATAGCAGCCCAGAACTCATGTTCTGAACCCAATCAAGCGTCGAAGGCAACCGATCTCGAAGGCAACCACGGCGTAGTAGCGCTTCTGAAAAAAGAAAGAAGGTCGTGAAGATCAAACCAGTTCAGAACAAACAAAACACACCAGTTCAGAGAGTGAAACAAGTGCAAAAAGCCAGAAATTGCAACAAATGATAAACCACAAGCGAAGATTGTCAGAGGCAATCACAGCGTCATCAAAGAATATCAGTTGTCACGGCTCAGATGAACATCATCGCCGTAGACCTTTCCCGGCAATTCTGACTCAACCAAAGCCGTGGTATCAGCCCTCTCTGAAAGAAGAAGAGGAAAAGCGAACTGCATCAGGAAAAGAATTCGTGTCAGTAAAACAAACCAATATCCAGATCATATTAGAAAGAGAGATCAAAGAATCCAAATGAAATCAAACAAATTAGTTCGAAATCAAAAACGAATTAATTTAGATATCAAGCAGATCAAGTGAAATTCAAAGGCAATCCAATCCACATCTGCAAAAATCCAATCAGTATATCAGAAAATAGTCAAACAAAATCGAATCAATTAAGGAGTTCTGAAAATGGAAAGTTTCGAGTCAGTATCAGATCCGTATCAGAAAACATCCAATTGAAACCCAATCAGTATCTGAAAGAACAAACAAACCCAGATGAAATCAAATCATATCAAAATACCAACACGAAATCATGTCTCAAAAATAGCACAAATCCAACACAGATTAAAGGCCCAAAAGAAAATAGAAGTTATAAAAAGGGGAAAGGTATCACCTCGTGAAAGGGGGAACGGAGATCGCAAGCGAACACCCTAACGAAATCGCGAAAGCCCTAACGAACGAAACCCTAACGGCCGAGACTCAGAGGGACCGGTACCCTCATCATCGTCGCCGTTCATCGACGAACAAACATCACAAAACCACGAGCGAAGCACCGACGAGGAGATCGCCTTCGCCGTCCATTACAAACGGCGGGCAATCAACTCTGAGCCTCAGTTCTGCACATCATCGGCCGTTTCACCATAAATGTGAGCTATGAGATATTTTCCTCACAATATTCGTGTTTTATTTCAGGTTATTGAGCAGAATGGAGAAGAACGAGTGGCCGCGAAAGAGAATCGAGAGAGTCGCGAGGAAGAAGAAAGACGAGAGAGGAGAAGAAGACGTAAACGGCGCCGCGATAACATTAGGGTTCCCAGAACCCCTAAATGTTTTTAGTTTAACCACTAACCGGGTTGGGTCCGGGTGTGATGACCGACCCAACCCCCTCCCTTTATTTATTTTTTTCTTTGTTTTGTTTTTAAAAATTTTGTTTTTATGTTTTTTAAATTGTTTTTTATATTTTACTTTTATAATTCAAAAAAACTGTTTTTAAAAATAAATAAAAAAACATTTTTATGTAAATATTAAAAATAAATAAAAAACTTTTTTTTAAAATAAGAAAAACTTTTCTTAAAAATATTAAAAATAAATAAAAAAACTTCTTTTTAAAATAAAATAAGAAAAACTCTTCTTAAAAATATTAAAAATAAAACCTTTTTAAAAGAGTAAAATATTTTTAAATTAAATTTCTTTTGCAAGCTAACATTAAATTATTTAAGATTTTTTAAATAAAACAATAATAAAATCTCAAATTTGCATCTTTTTCTTCATTGTCTCGTAACTCATTTGATTGCCGTCTCACTCCGCCCACTAACATCATTTGTTCATTTTGCAGCTCATTACTTATTTCATCTTATTTTTCATTCAGATTTCACTACTATATTGTAACTGCCTCTCATATGTAACCCCGCGAATCTAATAATCGCGCTTTAAGTTTCCGCCTTTAAATTTTTGTTTGCATGGCTTTAACTTCTGTTTTTATTCCCTGTTTACAGTTCATTTATCTCACGCATTCATCAATTATTCCAGTCACATTACACACACTGCCGAAGGAATTAGGTCTAGCTTTTGACCGCCGTGTCAATAGTCCTCAATTCAACCCTTACAACCTTTTCAACCCTAAATTTTCACAAATGCCTCGCCGCAGGCAAAATTACAATTTATCCCCCTAGCATTAGGTCAAAGAGCCGCCGCGCTCATTTTAGGGTTTCCCGCCGTGGAATCCCTAATTTAACCCTAATTACAACTTAACATTTCAACGTAGAGATTTGGAGTTTCTACACTCCACGTAAGCGTGTCCTTAAGATGCGTTTATTCCCCTTGAGACCTTGACCACAGTCAAGAAGTCTCTAACCTCCCTTTTGAGGGGAACTACGATTACTCTGATTCCACTCCCGTAAGGATACGTAGGCACAAGATGCGATGTCTTGCCGAGTAAACTTAGAATTAACCCTTAGGTCTCCTTTCTCACTTCTAATCCTTTGTGCATATACCTTAAGAATAAATAAAGCAAATAGTAAACATTTGAACAAAAGGTTCCTGTAGAGTACTACAGAAGTTTAGGGTGCTAATACCTTCCCTAAATTTAATCAACCCCCGAACCCTAGATCTTTCCCCGCATTGTGTTTACGATGCAAAAATAGGTTTTCCCTCTTTTGACCTTTTCCTTCGGATAAATCAAAGAGCGGTTGTGAATCGAATTGCGATTCAAATTAATTAATAGTTTGATATCCTATTTTCACCGCAACACTCCTCATCAGCAAGAGACATCAGACCAAGTAAGGGAGTAATATCAGGTGTAGGTAGCTTATATGCAACTGTCTTCCTCAAACCAGCCATGATCAATACTCAGAAGTCCGGGCACTAGAACCAGGGAATATGCAAATGCACCTGCAGCACAGACACACGTTAATGGGATGCAATGATAATGAGTATGCAAACAATGCAATGCAAGTAACATGCAACAGGGACCAAATGCCATAGCTGAAAAGCCTGAACCATATCAAAAGTCTCAGATAGACTATCCAGAACTCCTCAAACCCTGGTCTCAGATAGACCCAAAACAAAGCTCCACAACTGGTCTCTGATAGACCTCATAACATAACTCTGACTGGTCTCTGATAGACCTCATATCATATCTCCAACTGGTCTCTGACAGACCTCAGAACTCTCCAACTGGTCTCTGACAGACCTCAGAACTCTCCATAAATACCCAGGATCTCAGATCAAGAAATAACCGGTATCTGAAGGTCTAGTTACCTGCATAACCCCAAACCCTCTCACAGGTGGATGTCCTAGTAACTGACAAAGGTATGGCATCCTATGCGGTCGTCGGCGTCACAGACTTTCAGGGTTGATGATACCATTCCCAGAAGGAGTGGCATCATCAAATCCTGAAGAGGCCTCACTTAGCCAACTTCCAAATGATCGGTTCCCGGAGTCGACAATTTAGCTGACCAACAACCCCTTCGACCCAAAGGGTAGAAAAAGAAGCCAACCAGAAGAACCTCGTCCGAGTGTAGATTTCATGAGACACTAATGCAAGCAAAGCCGGCACGCACCCACTACTTTCTACTCTAATTCTAGGTGCACTCAAGCCCAGGTCCGGCTTATCTCTCAATCATGGAACACCCGTCACAACCCCATACAACAATAATAATCAATAATATAATGCTGAAAATAAAAGGTCAGACATATAAATCCATACAAAATCCTCGACGGGAAAACAAGCGCTAGGATTGACTCTCTTAAGGGACGTTGGATCCCAAATGCATAAGGAACTATCGCAGTCCTTAGCAGCCAGGGGACGTTGGATCCCCAACAGAGTCGCCAGCTGTCGCTACTGCGAAAATTGGCGCCGGCTGAACAGAAGAGTCGCCACCATGCGTTATTTATCCCACAGGAGGGAAAGGAAACGCTCAGAGTAAACCTACCGCAAAGACGGGAAAGGTATGGTCGTCGCAACCAAAACCTGGATTCGGGAGTCGGTTACGCAAGGGGAAGGTATTAGCACCCCTCACGTCCGTCGTACTCGACGGGATCCACGCTTGTTTTCGGGTATGGATTGTTATTTCTATCTACTCTATAGGTCTGGGATTGAAAGAAAATAAAATGACTCGGCAAAGTATCGCACTTTATGCCTACGTATTCCCGTCTGGAACGAGAAATCAGAGTCAACGTAGTTCGCCTACCTACGGGAAAGGAGGGGAAGGTTGCTCGCTAGGATATCGCATCCTATGCCTACGTACTTTCATACGGCATGAAAGATCAGAGAAAACGTAGTTCGGGCCACGTACGACACAAGTCTGTTTTGATTGTTTTTATTCCTTCTGAAAAAGGTTTTCTCCGATTACCAGTCCAAGCGGACAAAAATGACGTTTGATGAGTTCACATTCTTTTACGGAAGAAGTGTCTTTTATTGGATTTGAAATCTTATTGTGTTTTTCTGTTTGTTTTGAGAAAGAAGAGACAGAACTCTAACCTACGGTTGCGAAGGGAATTAGACTGACCTAATGTTATCATGCATGGGTTAAGACCTAGTGTCT
This sequence comes from Lathyrus sativus, assembly GCA_963859935.3. Lineage (NCBI taxonomy): Eukaryota > Viridiplantae > Streptophyta > Magnoliopsida > Fabales > Fabaceae > Lathyrus > Lathyrus sativus. The sequence continues at coordinate 599,601,520 of OZ012735.1, read as the reverse complement.
ATCATGCTCCTCTCTTGCGCAGAGAGAAACAGAGATCCTAAGGGATAAACAGAAACAGAAACAATAACAAATATACAACAAAACAGTAAAAATGCATGGATGCAGCAATACAAGCGAGGCAAGGGAGTCCCACTCAACCTCGAACCTAGAAAACAACAGGCAAAAGTGAACAGAATTCACTTTCAACCCAACAGGTTAAACAGCAAACAATACAGTCAGGGAAAACCAATCAATACATCAGAAATAAACAGCAAAAATAAACAGCCACAGCAGCTCTGCATCAACATCTGTCTTCAAGTCATCTCCAACAGCTATAAGCTTCAAGCAAGCATCAATCTCCATCTCCACAGCCTTCAAGCAAGGTCTTTGTCATCAGTCTTCAATCTGCACTGGCTTTTCTTCAAGTCTCAAACTCCAAGATGAATATCAGTCAACAAGATGAAATGAATGTTAAACAGTAAATTGCCTACCAAGGGTGGCTCATTAACTGTCAACACTATACTGACAGTTTTCTCTCAAAAGTTCTATCTTTCAAATACATTCACTGATCCTTCCAAAGGAAGGAGGTGGATATTTGAAAGAGACTTTGAATCATAGAGAAAGGATGGAGGCAGATAAGGCCTTCCATGTTTGTGAATCAAGCTTTCTACTCTAGAGCTCTGCCTAGCTCCTAAATCCTATACTCCTCAACAGCTGCCAGCAAAGGATGCTCCTCATCAACTCTGGAAGTTGGTCTTCAATCTCTTGATCTCCAATGGGCCTCATCATCAAAGTCTTCAGCTCTCCCAATCCCCAAGCAAACCCAATACCCCACACAGACAAATGAAATAACCCTAGAGAGGGCACACCACATAGTCACACAAATACAATCTGTATACTAATAGCAGTAGGGGAACCTAGTAATTTCTAAGGGATCTATTAACTACCCATAATCCCTATAGTCCCATACCCCAAAGATTCAATCTACAACTCCTAAGGGAAATGATTTAATTCTCCTATGTTATCTCCTAACCCCTAGTTTTGATCATGTTATTCACACCTAAACAAATCACCTAAAAAATTAGTCCTAAAATTGTGAATTAAATTTTATGCACAAGATAAAGCTCTAAGCTAAACAACCTAAAAAGAATGGATTAAAAATGTAAAAACATCTAATCACACCAAAATTAACAAATTCATGTATCAAACAAAACCATTATTTAATCCTATTTAAAAGAAAAATATGCTAAAAATATGAAAATAAAATGAAATGTTAATTTTTTTATGTGATATTTTTCTTAACAAAATTATGAATAATATGCAAAAAGAACCAATTAAAATCATGCATTAAACAATTTTTTATGAATTTTCAAAGAAATTAAAAAAATGAAAGAAATAAAATGAGGAATTAATTGGATAAGGGTGCAGGAAGCATTTAAAACCATTGAAAATGAGAGATGGGCCCAGACTGGGGGGCGCGCATAGCAAGCGCGTCTGGGCCCAGTAATCAGAAAACTTCAACAAAAAATAAAAAAAACAAAGAACGGTGCATTAAGTAAAAATTTCAGTTCATTATGGTTTGGGCCTGCATTTGGGGGGTGTTATTAGCATGGGAAACCTGAGCCCAGTCAGAAAAAAAATAAGTGAAACGGTGCGTATAGCCTTTAGGATTTCTCTCCGTATTTCATTTAAATCGCAGCCATTGGATTAGTCTCAGAGTCAAGGTCAACCACCAAATCGTGTGGCTCTCGCTTCGTCTTCAACCTTAGAAACCCTAGGGTTTCAGAAACTCTTCCTCCATGCATGCACCTTCCACAACTCGGTTCTCCCTTGACTCTCCATGAATTCACTCGATGTAAAGAGCAAAGATGCTCTATTTCTTTCCCTCTACACAGCCATGCCAACCATTTCTCCTAAAACTCAACTAACAATCAAACCCGATAGGTGGAAGATGCTGATTCCACCATTATCACCTGATATCAACCTTGAGAATTCTTGCTAAATTCTATCCTAACATAATCTACATCTCATGCTGAGTACTCTGAGCCATTTATTCAAGATTGTAGTGCCATATCCTTGATGTTATAAGCTCTAACAGTTTTGGCACACCATTGTTAACCTTCATGAAACTTCCTCAAACTCACCAAAATTAATCATCTAACCTATCCTAACAGTTCTATGCTAACAATTCCCTATGATTCTAACTAAATCATGCAATTCGAATGAGAGAACCAACCTGGTATGATGATGAAAACAGCTATGGAAATCCTTGAATCTGATGCTTGCAATGGTCTGAACTTGATCCACACACTCAAATCTTGATTCTGTATGCAAAGATTCTTGTTCAATCCTCTTGAATTCAGCAATCCCAAAGTTCTTGCACCTTGGATGATGAAGTTGTATGGCACGATTTCTCTTCAATTCAGCCAAATTCTTGTGTGAATTGTGATTTATGAATGATATTGATGATGATCAAATCAAGAAAAATGGAAATTGATAGAGATTTTGTGGAGTTTGAGATGCTTTTGCAAATTGGAAGATTGAAGTGAAACTTGATATCATGCACAAAATGAATCACCAACCATGGCATGAAGCCACTCAATGCAATATATAGATGGAAATAGAAAGTCCTAGAACCTTGGAGAAACTTCCCATGCACACTTTCCCTTGGATTTGGATTATGTAACTTCTTTTGTAAGTAACCAAGCATAACTTCTAATTCTTGAACCAAACTCAAAATTATACTTTTGCCAATGTTCTTAAAACATTTTTTCCAATCAAAATGACCTATAATTTCACCCCATTTGGCCAAATTATGAAAAATCTCAATTTTAGGTCATTTTTCATTCATTAAATTCACCAAATTTGAAACCTTGTGCTATGAGCCTTTCCAATCTCTCATGGTCACTTTTCTAGACTCAAAATGTCATTTGGAGCAAGTTTGATGTTGTGAAGTTTTCCATTTGAAGCTTCCTTGTATGGGTTTTGGGCATAGGCTTGAAATCACCTGTAATTCTCAGATGACCAAAATACCCTTTGCTTGCCAAGACCATAAGTAGAGTTTCACAAATCATATGAAGGCATACCATATCATTATAGAAATATAAGACAATTAGGAACAACTCTTATGTTGACCATAAATTCATTTGAAATCTCCTTGAGGGGTAAAAGTTGCTTGGAAGACAAGTAACTTTCACAAACAAAATTTCAGATACCTCAGATGACTTGTAACTTGCAAGGACCATAACTTGAGTTCTATAAATCTTCTTGATGTCTTCCACCACTCAAATTAAAGGTCTTGAGATCCTCTACAAGTTCCGTATTGGCCAAGGATCCATTTGAATCTTGGATTTTGACTTATATTGCTTGGAAATTTGACCTAAATTAGGGGATTTTACATAGAAACCCTAATTTAGAAACCCCTCTTCTCCTTGATTTCTCTTGATTTCTTCTTGACATATCACCATATCCTTCTCTACATGTCAAATGATGAACCCCACATCTCTCCAATAGACCTTGATACCTTTCAATCAATCAATTGACCTAGAGTTCACCTAAGGTTGACCCAGATGAAACCCTAGTTGACTGTCTTCAACTACAACTCCTGTGATCATATCAATGACTTGTCTCCTTCTCCAAATGACTTTCTAAGTCTTCCATGATGTCTATATACTCTCCATGCTCAATTCCCAGCTTATAACTTCTTTGATGATCCTCAGATACCCTCAGATAGGAGATAGATGCACTGCTTGATCCATTGACTTCTTTAGCTTTCCAATTCTTTCTGATGACTTGGATATGCTTGAACTTGAATAATAACCTCTTGATAGGCTCATAGAGATGAGAATAGTGCTTGGTCCCTGTTGGATGATTTGTTATGCTATGCTATGCAGATGGTTAGGCTATGTACATGACTCTATATGCAAATGCCAATGCAATTGGAACATAAACCAAGAGGAATAGGTTGAGCAAATTTTAGGGTGCAACACAGTCATCAAATTTCGATCTTCAGAAATTATTTCTTTGAAATATTCAGAACTTTGTTCAACAGAACCTTGTCTGCAGAGTCTTCAAAGTAGTTTATCAGAGATGGAAGCGAACTTCTTCTTAGAAGCACTTATCTCTATCTTTTATCTAGAGGCATTCAACATTCATCATAATTGCTGACGTTTCTTCAGAAAGGAACAAGATTGATTCTTTTAGACATGCCTGAGATTTTGATTTAAAATTCTTGAGAGTTGTTCAAAATCGGTCTTCACTAAACCACTACATACTTTAAGAAATTCATTATAATACATAATTGTTACATAGAAATATATGTATTTTTATCATCAAAACTAATGATTATATGAAAAACCAAAATCTTATTCTAACATTATCGATTTTTGAAATAAAAAAGATATCAATATAGTTAATATCTTCCAAAGGGAGTTCCTTCTTCCATAATTGATGAATATAGTAACAGAGATTCTCACCAATGTGTTGCCAAGTGTTTTGATAGAAACCAACAGGAAACCCATCCGGACCTGAAGACTTCCAAGCCGCCATATCAAAAAGATCCATCTTAATCTCATAATCTTGCACCTCATTTTGTAAGGCTCGGCTAAATTCATTTGTAAGAGAAGAGAACCTTTGATCTGTCTAAATCCATCTAGTAGATTTAACATTTGTAGTGACAGTTTTTTGAAATGGTCATGGAATAAGGCTCTGATGTCGTCCTCATCTTCGATTCAATTGTTATCTCTATATTTAAGCATATTGATGACTTTTTTCTTCTAAGTTTCATAACTCTCGCATGGTAGAATTTAGTGTTCCTATCTCCATACACCATCCAATTAAGTTTCGCCCGTTGAAACCAAATAGGCTCCTCTTAATACAAAAGTTTATAGAGAGTTACTTGAACCTTCTTCTCAAGTTTATGCAAGCCAGCATGATGGCTGCCAAGTTTCATTTCCTTTTGGATGCCCTGAAGCCTACTAAGAAGGATATTCTTATCTCTTCTAAGACTCTCAATAGTATGCAGATTCCATTGGGAAGCTTGAGTTTTGAAAGAGTCCATATTCTGCAGAAGTGGATTTTGATTGTTCTAAATTTTTTTTTAGCAAATCCTCAAAAGAACTCTCAACTATCCATGCATATTCAAATTTAAATGACTGTGTAACTTGCTGGAGATCTTTGTCCATGAGAGTGAGAAGAACTGGGTAATGATCAGAAATTTCCAATATATGCAAATTCTTCACATAAGCTTCAGGATACAAGGTATGTCACATATCATTGCAAAGAATGCAACCAAGCTTTTCATAAATTCTCATTTCCCCCATTTAATTCCCTAACTTTTACCCCTAAGATCCCACATATCATTTGCATCTTGCATCATAAGCAAGATCGCCAAGCACCTATGTCTTTTTCTTTGTTTGTTTTTATTTGATTGTTTATGTTTACTAACCCTAATCAAAATACCAAAATTATGTTTGTTTTGTTTTCTTTACTAACTCATTTTTCAGGAGGAGGTTTGAAATCAAGAACACCAATCATTAGTTCCTCGGCTCGAATGAAATTCATCTGAAAAAAGTCAAAGTTGATTTGCAAACAATTCAAAATCATTTGATCAAGAGTTTCCCAAGATTTGATTGTTTATTACTCAAGAGACTCTAAGGTTCATATGTTTATTTCCATGTCTTCTTTGATAAGTCAAAATAATAGAGCCAGAGCCACAATAGTGCAATAAAAAGGCAAATTTTCACAATTTTGGTTGTGTTAATCGATTAACCAGTGCGTTTTTTGTGAAAATGAGCCAAATTCATATTTTGCAGCATTTTGGCACCAAAATTCACTTGTTTTATCATGGGAATATTCTAGATCACCTCACTTTAATTCTCCTACCTCATCATAATTAATTCCCATCATACACCCTCATTAATCACCACTTGATCTTGATTTTGCCTCCAAAATTCAAATTCCAAGCCTAGATCAAATGCCAAACCAAATTTCAAACCTTCAAAATTTCCAAACCTAAATTCTATAAATAGAGGCCCCATTTCATTCATTCTTCAAGATTTTGAGAGCCAAATTCACCTTTTCAAAATTCCTTCTCATTCTCTCAATTTCCTTCAACCACCAAATTCACTAAAACTCTTTCTTCCATTAAAAAGTTAGTAAGATTTTTATTGAAGCTTACTAACCTTTGAGCTAAAAACTTCGTCCAAACACTTCTTCATCATCAGGTTCTGTAGATCAAGGCTTTGGAGTGTGGTTCTTAAAGTTGATTTGAAGCATTTTCATATTTGAAGTGGTAATACCTTTGTTCCACCATTTTTGTTCTTGATCCATCTTCCACAATATGATCTATGGTTGATTCTTGTTGCTTGATCTTTGGATCTTGCAAATTGTGTTTTATTGGTGTTATTTATTGTTGTTTTGCTTAAATTTTCTTGCATAATTTGATCCTTGATCATGAGGTGTTTGAAAAAATGATTGATCAAGGATTTGCAATTTTTCAAATTGATTTTCTACTGTTTCAACAGTGTTAATCGATTAACACACTGGTGTTAATCAATTAACACTTGTTTCTGCATTCTGGAATTATTGTTTTCACTTTGTTAATCAATTAACACCAGGTGGTTAATCGGTTAACTAAAGCCAAAATTGTGTTTTTTGGTTGTTTTGGGACTGTTTTGGTTCCTTTTCTTCCTTCTTCCTTTTCCTTTTGTTTTTCCTTGAATTTTGATGTTTTTTTTAATCAAACTTCTCTTTAAATTCCATGGACTCTTATTGATGTTTACAGTCTTTTACGCGAGAACTGTCTTTTATTGATGTTTGACCTCTTATTGTATTTTTTGATTGTTTTGAGATAGAAGAGAAAGAACTCTAACCTAAGGTTAAAATGGGAATCAAAATCTACCCTAATGTTGTCATGCATGGATGAGGACCTAATGTCTGTCATATTTCTCTCCTGCACAGAGAGAAACAGAGATCCTAGGGGATAAACGGAAAAGCAACATCATATATACAGTAAAATAGTAAAATGCATGAACGCAGCAGTACAAGCGAGGCAAGGGAGTCCCACTCAACCTCGAACCTAGAAAACAATGGGCAAATTGAAACAGCTTCACCTCAGCCTAAAGGGAAATTAACAAACAATACAACAAATAAAAGAAACCCCAAAATCAGCTCTGACAGCCCCCCTAGCTCCTACAGCAGCAACTCTAGAGAACACCCAACTCTGACAGTTGATAAACAACAATCTTCCAATGAACCCCAAGGTCAAGCTCCAATGAGACTCAAGCTACAATAAGCTTCCATCTTCAAGAAATCACCAAGCTCAAGCAAGCTCAGAATCTTAACCAGTTGACAGCATCAGACAGCAGATAGCTCCAAACAGCAGTAAACCCTAGCTTCAACAGCTGCACAATTTTGACATGAATAATCTTCATCTTTGTCAATCTTTGATCTTCATCCCTATCTTCAATGGCTCCTTTCTTCAAGGCAAGCTCTCCTAGATGAGAATTGATTTATCAGGATAAGTTGAATGTCAAACAGTTCATTGACAACCAAAGGAAGTCTATGAATAGTTGACATTGTAACAGACTGTCTCCCTCAAAGTTCTACCTCCTGGATAAAACCACTTATCCCTCCAAAGGAGGGAGGTGAATATCATAGAGGGACTTTTAATCATTGAGAAGAATGGAAGCAAAGGAAGCTATCCATGTTTATGGAAGAATTTGTTCTATTCTAAGCTCTTCCTATTTCCTATTATTTCCTATGTCTTCAATCAATTCTCGGCTCAAGCAATCTTCAAGCTTCAACATTTGATTATCATCTTCAATCTTCTCTTTTGATGTCTTCATGCTCCACAAGCTCAAACCAAGCACACACCCCAAATATAAAACCCAAAAGCCTAAGCAAGCAATATAAACCCCAAATGGGAACACCAAACAATCACACAATTTGCAAAATGTATTAAAAATAGTAAAATAGTATTTAAAATTCTAAGATTTATTCTAAGAGAATTTCTATATCTACCCTACATACCCTATATGTCCCATAACCTAATTCATGCTAAAAACCCCAAAATAAAATGTTAGAATGCACCTATGTTGAGTTTAAACCCTAAAACTATCACCCTAATGTTTTCTAATCAAAACTAATCAAGCTTAATCCACAAAAATGTGGAATAAATCTTTAAGGGAACTTAATGCTCTAATCTAGCTATTACAAAAAGAATGGAATCAAAATATGAATTTAAGTGGTTAAACAAAATTCACCAAATAAGATGTACAACCAAAATGAGAATAAAAGCAATAAAATGTAAAAAAATCACCATAAATGGAAAAATGATTAAAATACTATTTTTATTTTCTCACAATTTTCTTGACATCATTATTGAAATGGAGGAAAAAATCCCATGTTGAAATGATCATTTTTTGATTTTTTATGCATTAATTTGTGAACTATATGCAAAGAAAATAAAATGAAACTCCAATTAAAGAAAATAGAGCAGGGGGTGGTAACAGCAATTATATACTCTTCAGAACACAACTGGGCCCAGGAGGGGGGTGCGGTCAGCAATGCGCTGGGCCCAGGTTTAGTAATTCAGAAAAAACAAAAAAAACACAAAGCAAAAACTGAGGGGGTGCGAATAGCAGGTAATTCGCTTGGCATATTCACATTGGGCCACAACGAGGGTGCTAGTAGCAACCTGGGCTAGGCCCATGCCAAAATGCAAAGGGAGAGGGGGGTTTCACGAGTAACAAAGGGATGGTGGTCAGCAAGCAAGCAAATGGGCCTAAGGCCCAGACTAACCCATTCACAATTCAGCCAACGTCACTGTTCACCCTCTCTCCCAATGAGCCCTAAACGACGCTATTCCTCTCTGAAATTCTCCCTATCTGAAACCCTCTCCACACATGCAAATCAAACCCCCAACGTTCTTCACCATCACCAATCAAATCCCTCAAATCTCAGCTCAACAAACCCTAATCTAACACTCACCTCACCAATCTGATACTCAACACAATTTTACCCTAATTTCATCGTCTAACCTAGCGCTAAATCCAGATGAACAACATGCATGCTTACGAGTTTAGAGAAAGATGAACGAAAAACCTGGAGAATCGGATGAAGACGGAGGTTCTGGAGATGTTGATGACGAAGATCAGAGGACGATTCGATGAAAATCGCTTGAAGATCTGAAGAAGTTTGGCGTTGGATCTTGATGGATCTTGACGGATCGAATCTGGAAATCTGGATCTACGAAGGTTGAAGGTGATGAACGTCAAAGAAGTCTGGAAAAAAAACTCAAGAACACTATGAAGTTTTCTGAGGAAGACGATGAAGATTTCGTATGATCTGGCAAAGTCGTTGAAGATTCTGGGGATGACGTTGATGCACGATGGATGCTTTCTGGAAAATCGTCTGAAGAGTGATGAACACGATGAGGAATCTGGAGGTTATTGGTGAAGAACACTATGAGGTTCTTGGTGATTTGCGATTTCCAGTAAATGATGAAGGATCCGATGAACTTTCAGGCGATATCTTTGAGTATCCGACGAGTTGGATAGAGGAGGGATGAAGAAGATTGAAGGCTGTTTGGATGAATTTTGGGAAGATTGCAGTTTCCGGCGAGTTGGCGGTGGTCGGAGTTGGTTCTGATGGTCGGAGATGGTTAGTTAGGGTGGTTGCATGACCGACGGGGAGAGAGTCCGGCGAGGGGACGGGTGGCAGAGGGAGAAGCAGTGGGTTACACGTGTGGCTGAGGGTGAAGCAGAAAGTGCCAAGTGTGAGGAGAGAGGAGAAACGTGGCAGAGTTCTGGGTGAGAGAGAGAATGAGGTGTCCAACCCTTAAAACGCACGCGTGGCGTTGCTATTTATGGGACACGTGGCTCATTGGACCTGACTGGGCTTATGGACTCTGGATAATTGCTGGCCCAATAAGACTAAACCTGGATTAGTGGATTTAAGCCTGATTAACTGCACAAAATTAAAGCTAAAAACCTAATTAAACTATAAAACGAAAATTAACAAAATAAAATCTAATAAACCTAATTAACCTATTATTAATCCTAATTAATTTGTTAAAACGAAAATTAAAAAGTAAACTCCTAATTAATCTGAAAAAACATTTAAAAACTATCTAAAACTATTTTTTTTTAAAAAACTAATTAAATCTGAAAAACAAATAAACCCTAACAACAAAATTTTAAAACAATTAATCCTTATTATTAATTTTGAAACAATACTAAAAAAATAATACTATCTATTTTTCAAAAAAACCATTAAAAGGAAATCAATATCTAAAAATTTATTTTTAAAGTCTATTTTATTAAAAGAAAATAATACCTAAAAATCTTTAAAAAATCTATTAATTGCTAAAAAATGAAAAGAAAATTTATTTAAACTCTAAAAATTATAAAAAACTCTATTAAATCCAGAAAAATCCATTAAATGCATTAAAAATCCATAAAAATGACAGAAAAATCCTAAAAATTCCAGGAGGCCGATTAAACCGATTAAAACCCAATTGTGCAACCGTAGCGAAGCCCGGGCCCCGAGATGGCCTGAAAACACAGGGAACGAGCACCAATTCTCAGCAGACTTTTATCCTGACTGGCCTGTACTGCCTGAAACACCAGGGGCTCTAATCGCGATAAAAATCAATCTGGATTGAGGAAAATGCCATGTATGCAGTATGCGAATGCGAAATGCGAAATGCGTTGAAACATAAACCAGATATGGGAACCGGTTGGTCAAATTTTAGGGTGCAACAGCTGCCCCTATTCAAGCGGCTTGGACCCGACTGGGTGAAGAGCGAACGACCTTCAAACATTCGAGGTACGAGACAGTTGAATACCAAAGAACCCTGAAATTTGCCAATCGCAGAAATAAACTGCACCACTGCTTGGGGAACGACATTCGTCGAGTGAACATGATTGTTCGTCGGAGAATAACTCTGATTTTGACTCCCACCACCCGTGTAACACCACAGGTACTGAACTATCATTGCAACAACACCTCTGTCCACAACTGGACTAAACTTGTCAACACAAGAAGCGAAACAGATTCATCCACACGAGTAAAGATCCCATCATCACAGGAAAACTTATTCAGAGCTGCCCTTAAATTTCGTCAACACGAAAAGCCATAAATTCGTCATTACGAGGAAATCCTATCATCATAGGAATACAACTTGCCCTCATCAGTACTTTTTAAACTTGTCCTCAGCAGGACTCCATATTCCATCATCATGGAGAAATAAAACTTGTAGACTCCACTGGGGATGGGCTATCCGTATCTTGTCAACACAAGGAGATCCTATTAGCATAGGCACTAAAGTCTTATTTACGTCTTATCAACACGAGGAACTCCCATCAACATAGAAATAACTTGTCCATGTCAGAACTCACGTCCCGTCAACACGAGGAAAATAGGTTCATTAACATGAATAAATCCTATCATCATAGGAGTACCATTCTTGTACATCTCTGAACTCACATTTCGTCAACACGAATAAATCCTATCCACCTAATCATACCTTGTCCTCATCAGGACGCAGATTCCGTCACCACGGAGAGAATAATCCGTCAACACGAATAAAACCTATCAACATAGGCGTAAATTGTCCTCATCAGGACTCCATATCCCGTCATCACAGATAAAACTCGTCCTCATCAGGTCTCCACATTCCGTCAACACGGGGAAAACTCGTCCTCATCAGGACCTCATATTCCGTCATCACAGAGAGAGTAATTCGTCAACACGAATAAATCCTATCATCATAGGCGTAGGTTGTCCTCATCAGGACTCCATATTCCGTCATCACGGAGAAATCAAACTTCGTCCTCAACAGGACTCCATATCCCATCATCATGGAGAAGTCAAACTTCGTCCTCAACAGGACTCCATATTCCATCATCATGGAGAAGTCAAACTTCGTCCTCAACAGAACTCTATATTCCGTCAACACGGAAAAATGATTCGTCAACACGAATAAATTCTATCAACATAGCTGGAGATATTCTGAAAACCAATGACCGACACCCGTTCTGACAACAAGCGACCACTTCTGAAATTTTGATACATGGAACCCTGAGATGCTACTGCAGCAACAAACTTGATAAAACAGTCCGCTGATCGGACACGAGAAAACCTCAATCAGTAACTCTGCGGGATGATGATAAACTGAATCGCATCATCATATGTCTCACGTCAAGATTTTGATTGTCTGAAAAGACACCTGAGCTTTAGAACTCCATACTCTTGTCGAGGAACACACCTGAAAGCAAAAGGTTAACCAACCTGGCTTATGTTCCAAAATGCATATGTTTGACAATGGCGTAATGCTCCATACAACATGGAAATACTACGCGTTTGCTGGGTAGATGCAAACATGATAATGCATGCAAATGCAAATGTAGGTTCCGGCTGCTGGGGAGCCATGATAAGCTTGCTTCGTCAACAACGGCTGCTAAGGACAAATACCACCCTGCTGGGGAAGGAATGGGTACCGCCAAGTATTCTGGAAAAATAAATGCCAGGACATACAACCAACTCCGCCGGGGAGAGCTTTAAACCTTCCATTTCCACTGGGAGGAAAGAAAACACCTGTCAGGGAGAGAACACTCCGTTGGGGGAAAACGACTCTCTTGGGGAATCTTAACCAACTCCACCGGAAGCAGGGAGTAACTCCGCTGGGGTAGAATGAACAACCCTACTGGGGATAATAACTGTTTGAGCACAGTTTACAACTCTCTGAAAACTAGACGACTCCAATGAGGATAAGGAATCCTTTTGGAGAACCAACATTGTCTGTATACAACTTACGAACTTTGGAGTTATCAAATTCTCCCGAGGGTAAGCGATCCTGCTGGAGAATGTCCTTCGGATAAGCTGCGACTAGCTGGGGAAGTTGACCTTCCTTCAGTAAAGAACATTGTCATCTCCGCTCCGGGAAATGAAGCGCGACCTGCGTGGGGATTCACTTCACGTAATGATCAAGTCTTTTCGTCAAGCCTCTGGTTAGGACTACAATTTTCTGATCGTCCACTTCACATGGGCAAGAACCCTGCAACACCACAAACGAGACAAGATAGGTCTATACAACCAAATCTATTCAAGTTAGCGTTAGTGACATCATTTTCAGTCAATTCGACGTTTTAACAATTATTGGCAAGGGCCAGCAACGTTATGCAACTGCTAGTTTTATCAAAACATTGGCGTTTTTCACATACAAAACAGTAAAGAACAAACATCAAGTACTGAATAACATGTTTTATTGATTGGGCCCCTGAATGGGCAGAATTTTGTACACTGGATGTAACTCCTGAAAAGAGGAAGTTACGCATAACAAATATACAAGTATGCACAGGAAGCATAAATACAATGACAAATCAAATTTGCGCATATATCGACAACGTGATGCAGACAAACATCATGAGCTGATCCTCCTATGACTCGCCTGACTCTGACGCTTTCCAGGTATTCAAACTTCTGAAGAGATTGTATCTGATAATCGAACCCCCCCAAAGTATTCTCCCAACCACCAAGTAATGCTGCATCAAATTCGGACCGCAGTCATTTGTGTTGCACCCTAAAATTTGACCAACCGATTCTCCTATCTGACTCGTGGTTTAAATTCATATTCGCAAATCAGACGCATGATATTTGTGCACAGACAGAGGATATTAGAGTTACAACATGGGTTTCATTTACTAGCTATGGCAGATCCAGTCCAGATCATCAGGGTTTTATTTTTGGGAAATTGTGCGCTTCTCGGTGATTTTTAGCTTGCATAGTGATTTTGGGATATTCTGATGCCCGGGGTTCTCTGTTCGATTCGATCTGGCCTCGTGCGCTCTTTTATGGTGGTCATTTGCACGTGTCTGCATTTTTAGGGTTTTAATAGACTTTTGTGGATTTTAAATAGGCATTTTAATCATTTTTAGGATTTAAATAGATTTTTTAGAATTTTAAATAGTTTAAATCTCTTTTTAGAATTTTATATAGATTTTTAAATAGATTTAATAGTTTTTTAATCATTTTTAGAATATGATAGAATTTAAATAGTTTTAATTGTTTTAAATAGTATAGAAAATATTATAGACTTTTCTTTTATTTTAATAGAAGTTTAATAGTTTTTAAAATAGAAATAAATAAAGTTTGTTTTAATATTGTTTTTCTTTTAAATAGATTTTAAATAAATAGTATAGAGTTTATTAGAATTTTAATAGAATTTTATAGAAATTAAATAGAGATGTTATAGGAATTAGTAGAGTTTTAATCTTTTTGGTTTAACATAGAGTTAATTAGATTTTAATCATGTTTTAGATTTAATTAGGATTAATCTTTTGTTTAGAAGTTAATTGAATTTGTTAGAATTAATTAGGATAGATTAATTTTAGTTAGAATTAATTGTAGTGTTAATTAGTTAATTAGGATTAATCATTAGTTAATTAGGTCTTAATTGTTTTAATTAGATAATCAGATTTAGAGTTTTTTTAATCAGTTTTTCAGTTTTGTTTAGGGTTTTTTGTCCATTTTTCGTGGGCCCAGAAAGCAGTTTTTTGAAGCCCAAGTCCTTGCAAGTCCATCAGTGTTTTTGTCCAGAATTCAGCAAAGAGTGACACTTGTCACAATAAAAGGGCCCCACGTTATGCGTTCTCAGGCTACCACCTCACTTCCCCAATTCACCAGCATTACACACGCGTCCCACTCAGACCCACTATCTCTCCCTCTCTCTCTCTCCAAGCCACGTGCCACGCATGCATAGCTCCCCCTGCCACCTCCCTCACTACGTGGCATCACCACACGCGTCACCGGAGACGCCCTTGACCAGCATGCAAAGCCGGTGACCGCCCCAACGGCCACCGCCCAACCAACTCCGGCCACCGTCCTCGCCGGAAACTGCAAAAAAACCCAGAACCATCCAAACCCTTCGTTCTTCTCCAACCTTCCTCCGTCCATCATTCATCACTACCTCGCCGGAGAAATCAACTGCATCAGCCAAAACCTTCATCCACGATCTTCATCCTTTGGTTTCCAGAACAACGAACTTCCAACGAGTACCAGAAATCGTTTAGATCTTCTTGATCTTCTCCTTCAACCGAAGATTCCCAGAAACGTCACCCTCATCAGTATTCATCAACGACATTCTTCAGCAAGCGCCTGGGACCTTCATCGGGAAGTCTTCTCCGGTTGTGGATCTTCAGCGGACCATTAGTTTCCTCAAAGAGCTTCAAGTCGTTCGTCTCTCCAGGTTCGTTTTCACTACCTCCATTGCCGTTTGTCTTTCATTAACTTTAGGGTTTATCGTTTTTGGATTTGTGGCTCGTGGTTGATTATGTTGAGATGAGGAAGAAGGCGTTCTGAGTAGGATTTGTTTGTTTCTGAGATTGGGTTGAGTGTTCTTGAGAATAGGTCAGAGAGAGGGAGAGGAGATTCACGAGCGGCTAGGGTTTAGTTTGGGGGGATGAACAGTAGCCAGAGAATGGAGAAGGGAGATAGGGTTTTGTTCGTTGGTTAGGGTTAGGGTTTGGGCCAGGCCCAGGTGTGTTTGCTGATGCTACTCCCCGTTCACTCGTTCCCCCCCTGTGAGAGAGGAGATAGAATGATTGGGCTGGGCCTTATGCCCACTACTATCCACACCCCCATAGCGTGAAGCCCAATGAAAATAACATGAAAAAACTGTTAACTGCACCCCCCCGCGCGTTGTTTTCTTTTTGTTCATTTTTTCAGTGAGATTGTAACATTGGGCCCTGCGCCCCTTTGCTATTCACGCCCCCCTGGTGTGGGCCCAATGCAATAATAACTGGGCGCAGTCACTATTGGCACCCCCCTCCTCCTTTATTTCAATTTTGTTTTTTTAATTTCTTTTATTTTTTTGCATATTGAAAAATTCATAATAAAATGAAAATGATTGATTTTTAATTTCTTGTTTTTTCCACCACTTCATGAAAATGTCTAGAAAATTATATAAAAATAAAAATGCCATTTTATTTTTTGCTATTTTTGGCATATTTTCCATTTAATTGACGTTTTTTAATATTTTTTAGTGCATGCATATTATTAGAAAATCCATAAAAAATAGTAGGTTTAATCAAATAATTCCGTTCTTTTTTCTGTAGACTCGTAATTCAATGTAGAATTTTATAGTGCAAAAACATTAGCTTAATCATGCATTTTCATTTTAATTGCATTTTTTGTATTGTTTTGATATTAATAATTGGTTTGTGGATACGTCTGCCTTGTTGATTTTAGTTCTATCATCTGGTATTGAATTTTGTTCTGATTTTTTAGTATGTTGTCATAGAGCCACGTAGGTTTCCCATAGATTTTTGATAGATTTTTGTAGGATGTTCTAATATTGTTTTAGTCTGAGCTTGAGGATAGGAGAAGTCTTGACGACTTCTGACTTTGAAGTTCAACTGTGGTTGAACTTCAGAGATAGTTTCTTGTGGTTTGATGGCCTGGGGTTTCTTCTTGAAGATGGAGGATGGATGAAGTCCTGTTGGAGCTTGCAAGGATGCAGTGGATTGAGGCTTAGTCTAGGAGCTTGTTCCCTGTTTGTGAGGTTCGAGATCCTGAAGTTTGAAGGGAGTTTATGGTACTTTCCTGAGGAAGGCACTATGAATGACTTTCATTCTTTCTTCTCACCTCTTTCTTAAGTATCCAATGATGTTGGAGCCAACTTGTGAGTTTAATTTCTCCTGAGGAGGAATGTAAACTGATCACATGTTGTTGAGCCACATGGGATACGATTCCTAAGTGGAAGTCTCCTAGTACTTTCCTGAGGAAGGTCCTATGGGTCTGTTCACTTAGTTCCCTTAGTTTATCTAGGATTTCTTAAGTATCCAATGATGTTGGAGCCAACTTGTGAGTTTAATTTCTCCTGAGGAGGAATGTAAACTGATCACAGTTGTTGAGCCACGTAGGATACGATTCCTAAGTGTCAGCCTCCTAGTACTTTCCTGAGGAAGGTCCTATGGGTCTGTTCACTTAGTTCCCTTAGTTCAGATAGGCTTTCTCAAGTATCCAGTGATGCCGGAGCCTTCATGTGAGTTTAGTTTCTCCTGAGGAGGAATGTAAACTGATCACAGTTGTCGAGCCGCATAGGATATGACTCCTGAGTGGTAACCTCCTGGTACTTTCCCGAGGAAGGCACTATGAGTCTGTCTGCTTAGCTCCCTTTCTCTGGTAAGCTTGTTCTGAAGCTTGGAGACTGGGATTGATTCCTCTCGCTCAGGGTTTTGATTAGAGTTTTGCTTAGAGTTTTGCTTAAGATGCTGCATAGAGTTTTGTTCAGGGATAGATTAGGGTTGTTTTAGGGTTTTGTTAGGAGCCCTGCTCAGGGTTTTTGTTTAAGCTTTTGATAGGAGTTTATCAGGTTAGCTAGCCTTCTCTTTGTGTTGTTTGACTTGTGTGGTGTTGTGTTGCATTAGACTTAGGAATTCATCTAGATAGTTCTGAGGTAGGTGCATCTTAGAATTAGGCTTTGCGTGCATGAGAAGTCGAGGTGGTCCTCCTTCTGCTTGTTTGTTATTGAGTGGCTTTGCTTGTTGGTATTTGGTAGAGCTGAGCTCCCTTACCTCTGTGGTTTGCGGCCTTTGCGCCTTGTTTGTTTAGTTGTTGTATTCATGCATATTTTCAGTATTTCTTTACTCTGCAGTTGATTCCTGTTTTGCTGTTTAGTCCTGTTGCCATGATCCCTTAGGAGCTCTGACTTCTCCGCTGCGGAGTCGTTATGATAGACATTAGGAGGGTCAACCAGGCATGATATCAGTAGGTAGATTCCCTTTTTTTCAGCCATAGTTTTAGGGTGTCTTTTCCCTTTCCTTTCAGTAGGAGCTTTTGAGTAGCTTGTGTCGTAGTTAGCCGAACTACAGTTGCTCTGATTCCTCGTATCAGACGAAGATATGTAGGCATAGGATGCGATATCCTAGCGAGCACACTAACAACTAACCTTCGTTCTCTCGCGGCTGTGCGATCGAGACTTTCCCGCTGACGACTAATTGTTTCCCCTTTCTCTTGCCCGAGTGCATTTGAGACCAGATCGTAGTTGTAGGTTCCCGAACCTTTAGGATCAGTTTATTTTCTCACTGCTGTGTGAGAGCCCCCTGTTTAGCCGTAGTTAGTCGAACTACGTTTGCTCTGATCTTCCATGCTGTATGGAAGTACGTAGGTACAGGACGCGATGTCCTGGCGAGCAAACCTTTTCCCCGTTTAGGCGTAGGTGGTCGAACTACGTTGACTCTGACTTTCCCATTGCACGAGGGAGTACGTAGGCCCAGAACACCGTATGTTCTGTCGAGTCCTATCCTTTTCTTTTTCTTTTCAGACTAGCCATTAGCGTAGATAGATAAAACACCCATTTCCTATAAACATCAAGCGTGGATCCCATCGAGTACGATGGACGTGAGGGGTGCTAATACCTTCCCCTTACGTAACCGACTCCCGAATCCAGGTTTTGGTTACGATGACCATACCTTTTCCCGTCTTTGCGAGGTTTACTTCGAGCGTTTCCTTTCCCGTTCTGAGGGATAAATAACGCACGGTGGCGACTCTCCTGTCAAGCCGGCGCCGATTTTCGCAGTAGCGACAGCTGGCGACTCTGCTGGGGACTTATAGCATCTAGGGACTTTTCCCATCCCTTATGCTGGTACCGTTTCCCATCCCCTACGCGAGTCAATCCTAGCGCTTGGGTGTTTATTTGTTGGGTGTTGTGCATATGTGTTTTACCTTTCTGCACTTTACTTTTCTGTACCTTTACCTTTCCGCATTTATTTTCCAGCATTATATTATTGTGATTATTGCTGTGGGCAAGGGAGGTTACTGTGAGTGAGAAGCCGGACCTGGGCTTGAGTATGCACCTAGATATAGTTGTGGAGAGTAGTAGACGAACCTGTCTGCTGAGCAGGCATAGTTCCCTACGAAATCTACGTTCAGACGTGATTCTCGCAGAGGTACTCCTTTCCGGTCCTGAGGATCTGAGGGGAGTCCAGACGTGAGGATTGTCGACTCTGGGGACCGATCATTTGGAAGTCAGCTAAGTGAGGCCTCTTCATGACTTGATGATGCCACTCCTTCTGGGAATCGCATCGTCACTCATGAAAGTCTGTGACGCTGATGACCGCATAGGATGCCGTACCTTTGTCCGTGGATTAGGTCTATCATACCTGTGAGGGGGACTGGGTTATTGCAGGAAAACTGGCCTTCAGAAACCATGATTCAGTAGTTATCAGATGGTGTTCTTGATTCATCTCCAGGTGTGTTGTCTGGGTCAGATGGGTTTCTTATCTGAGGTTGATGCTATTATCAGATGGTTTTCTCGTCAGATACAGAGATTCAGATGGCTTTCTTACCAGGGGATTGATATTTTGAGTATCAGATGATAGTTAGTGTCCTGAAGTTCTGGTGACTGTGGTGGTTTTCTGTTCTTGGTCACAGAGATGTTCCTCTTCAGGCTACAACATAGCCCCTGTGTTCGCAGATTGCATTATTTATCATATTGCATCATTGCATTACCATTTTGCATTCAACTAACGTGTGTGTATTGCAGGTACATATTTTCCCTTCCAGTTCTGGTGTCTGTTCCCTAGCAAGACATGGAAGCCACGAAGAGAGTATTGCCCTATAAGTTTCCGTCTCCGGATATCAGTCTTCTGTTAGAGTTGATTACTATTGCTAAGAAGAGGGTAATGGGTGACTTCAGAAAGAGATATGGGAGGATTCTGACCTATGTTTATCAGCCATCGGCCTACGAGATCAACGGCATTTATACCCTGTTACAGTTTTATGACGCGGAGCTCAGGTGTTTTGTATTTCCCGACTTTGTTTTGGCT
This sequence comes from Lathyrus sativus, assembly GCA_963859935.3. NCBI lineage: Eukaryota > Viridiplantae > Streptophyta > Magnoliopsida > Fabales > Fabaceae > Lathyrus > Lathyrus sativus. The sequence continues at coordinate 599,581,709 of OZ012735.1, read as the reverse complement.
CCTACCCTGGAGGAGTATTCTGCACTCTTGGATATACCTATCCGTGAGCAGATGCCTTTCTATCGTACGGATGCTGAGCCTAATCTGGCTGAGCTTTCTGCCATCCTGTACTTAAGAGAGTCTGAGCTGTCCGGGAAGATGATCAGAAGAGGATATGTATGGGGATTTCCGTTGGATGTCTTGGTGGAGAAGGCTCGGGAGTATGCCCAGAAGGGTGGCTGGGTTGTGTTTGACGTCATCCTTGCTGTATGTGTTTATGGCATCGTGTTGTTCCCAAACATTCCTGACTTCGTTGACTCAGATGCCTTCTATATTTTGGCTGCGAAGAACCCAGTTCCTACGTTGCTGGGAGATATACACCATTCAACTCACTACCAGAATGAAAAGCGGCGAGGAAGGAATGTGTCTTGCTGTGTACCTCTCCTGTGCAGGTGGTTCACCAGTCATATGCCTAAGTCAGGACCTTTTGTCACCTCTATTGATTCTCTAGGATGGCCCGAGCATTTGATGGGATTGACTGCTGAGAACGTGGTATGGGTTAATGAAGAGGTATTCGGAGTTGAGGTCATACTCAAATGCGAAGGATTCCCGAATGTTCCGTTAATAGGAAGGAAAGGGTGTGTCAATTACAACCCTTCCTTATTGATCAGGCAATTTGGGTATGTACCTCAAGGAGCGCCAAAGCCCGAGGAGATACAGGAATCTCTGTATCTCACCGGGGCAATAGGGAAAGAGATGCTGACCAAGCTTGAGAAGGCATGGAAGAACTTGCACAAGAGAGGGAAACCTTCAGGTAGCAGAGGGGATATTCGAGTTCCTGGCCCGTATGTGGAATGGATTCGTGAGCGAGCTACGAAATTCCTTATGCCTTATCCAGCGGTTCAGCCATTGCATCCTTCTCCGGTGGAGGAGCCTACCACTGTGGACATACAGGTATACAAGCAGCTGATGGAGGAGAAAGAAGAGCTAGCAAAGGCTAAAGAGGCTTTAGAGCAGGAGAATGCCCAGCTTCGTCATGAAAAGATTGAAACAGGATATTTTTCTAAGCAACAGGCTGAAACTCTGAAACATCTGAAGACTACGTTATTGGAATTGACCGAAACCAAGAAGCTTCTGGAGTTAGATGTAGACTCAGTTAGCAGTGTACTGGCTACTAAGAAGCAGGAGCTGGAAAGGGCCTACACGAAGCTAGCCAAGTTCAGAGAACACTGGGATCTCACTATGGCCAAGCGCAAAGAACGGGAAGAAGAGCTGAAGACACAGGTAGCTCAGTTAGAAGAACAGGTCAAAGTGAAGACTGAAGAGCTTGAAGAGGAAGCATGCCGCCGATACGAAGCCGAGCGCAAACTGACTGATGCCATGAAGAATTTAGAAGATTTTCAGCATAGAGCAGACGCTAAGAGACCCAAACCTGGGGATGGTGCCAATGATAAGGCTTGGGAAGACTTTGTCAGAGACATCCAGGGAACGGTCAGAAAAAGGGATCAGCTGATAGAAGGTTTGATTTACCGACCGGATCACGCAGAGGCGAAGAAGATGGTCGAGGACTTCCGCAACCGTACCCGTACTTGATTTCTCTCTTGTATTCTGTTGTGTTGAGATCACCACCAGGCATGTTGGCTGGGATCCTCCTTTATCATATCAATTGTATGGAGCATAGTTATGTAACCTCTTGACAAGATTGTTATTCTAATAAATATATGAGGGTTTTTCTAAATATTGCCTTTATGGTTTATCTCGTCTTGCTACCACTGACACTGGAATTGGAGGGGAAATATCTCCAATGCACACATGCACGTTAGCATTTTTTGTATTTCTGTTTGCATAAATCATATTGCATAGCATTACTCTAGCAGGCCAGAGCACTTATCCAACCTTTGTTTTCACCAGAGGGTGATTCTCGGGGGATTGTTTGAGGCAAGAGTGGAGTGTTGAAGACGACCAAGGGGCTGAAGCAGACTTGAGCAGAATCAAGCAGTGTAGTCAGTTACAGATAATTGGTAGCTATGGCTGAAGGCAATTTCCAGGCTCCTAACACGTTGACAAGGTTTACTATGGCGTCCAACCATCAGTATGATTCTATGGAAGGCTTCCCGCAAGCGAACAATCTTACTGCAGACCAAGTTGTACAACCTACTGTCCAGAACCGAGATCGACTTGAGTAGTTTGTTGCCCGAAATGAACGTTATCCTCCTGTTAACAATCAAGGTGTTGCTTTCCCTGTGATGAATTACCGAAGAGATATTCCAATGGCCGGGATAGTAGATCCAAGAGCTCTTGAAAATGGTAGAAGACTCCGAGCATTGGAAGAAGGTATAAAAGCCTTAGAATTGAAAGATGCTGTTAACCTGGATGCTGTAGACATGTGTTTGGTTCCTGACCTGGTGTTGCCTTACAAGTTCAAAGTGCCGGAATTTGAAAAATACACGAGAGATAGCTGTCCGAAGCTGCATTTGATGATGTTCTGTCGAAGGATGACTTCGTTTGTGCGAAACGACAAATTGATGATCCATTGCTTTCAGTATAGCCTGACTGGGGCATCTTTAAGATGGTATGTGCAATTAGAGAGTAATCAGATTCGATCATGGGTGGATTTAGCCCGAGCTTTCATGAAGCAGTACGATTACAATCTGGATTTGGCTCCTAGTCTCGTACATCTGCAAGAATTATCTCAGGCGGAGAATGAATCATTCAGAGGGTATTTGCGAAGATGGAAAGAATTGGCTGCTAGTGTTCAACCTCCGCTTCCGGAAAGAGAAATGGTTGACATCTTCTTGGGCACTCTGAAAGGCCAGTATTTTGACAAATTGTTCGGTTGTACAAGCTTTGTGGGCCTGATGAGAATGGGAGAGCTTGTTGAGAGAGGACTCAAGAGTGGAAAGTTTCGAGATGTTCCTTATGTCACAGTTAATAAGAACGAGTCGGTTGTCAGTTCTCAAGAAGAGTGGGAAGGAAATGACGCCATCTCAGAATCCCTAGCATCTCAGGATCGGTTTTCAGACACTTCAAGTCAACGGTCATCCTATCGTCGGTCGCGTCATCACGCCCCACGAAGACCAAGGAAGCCTGAAAGGCAGTTTACTCAGCTACCGGTGTCGTACAGTCAGTTGTTGCCAGATCTGGTCAGAAGTGGATTGATAGTGCCGAAAGAGACTAAGCCGGTGATTCCACCGTATCCTCCAGGTTTTGATGCCAGCGCCCGCTGTGAGTACCATGTTGGGGCACAGGGGCATTCAACCAATGAGTGTAAGGTGCTTAGAAGTCAGGTTCAAGATCTGTTAGACTCTAGCCGTATTTGCATCACTCCTCAGGGTTTTGTTCAAATTAATGATTTTCCATCCTCCAGTTGTGTGGGTTCATCAGTTAATGTCATGGAAGACTCCACAGGAAGTGTGTGCTCTGAAGATTGTCAATCAGAGAGTTCAGTTGAATATGGGGGAAGTTTTTAGAAGTTTATGTGCCGGGTGTCGCATCTGTTTTCTCTGCATAATCCGTTTAGCTTTTGTGCACTAGTGTTTGCCGACCACCACCAGGATTGTTGGCTGGGGTCATTGTATTCGTACTCATTTGTGCTTACGTTCTGTTTTTGTTGGTTATACATATGTGGGAGATGTCCGTCTGTATGCTTATAGCTTGAGTTTCTCTTTGTCTCGTTATGAATGTGTGGTTGCTTTCTGCATTGCGTTATCATTTAACAGGTACATCAGAACCGTGGGTCTTATTTCCTCATCGTTCAGTTTGTTGCAGGAATTCCTTCAGAGGTATGGAACAGAATCAGTTTGACTTGATTGAAGTCCGAAGCCAGCTGGGGCAGATGATGAGAGACATGCAAGAGATGCGTTTGGAGCAGAAGATTCTCAAAGAGGAGAACAGTCAGCAGAAGACCCAAATGAACTTGATCATGGAAGTAGTCAAGAATGTGCTTAGGAAAGAGGACGATCAGCTATTTGAAGCCGCAATGAAGAAGCTCGCACCACCCGTGCATGTGGAACCTGAGCAGCAGCAGCAGAGGATACATCCGGCTCAACGGAGGATTCAGGAGGGGAAGCCAAAGAGAATATTTGAGGCACCTCCTACGACATATGCTGGGCTCTTGCAGACTTTATTGAGGTTTAATCTGGTTGAAAAGAGAACGTTGGAACCACCCACGAGAGCGCTTCCTCATGGGTACGATGCCAGTAAGCAATGTGAGTTTCATTCAGGGGCATTCGGACACGACATCGAGGGTTGCCATGCTTTTAAGCACAATGTTCAAGACCTGATTGACTCGCACGATATTGAATTCACGCCAAGCGGTGTAGCTGTACGTATTGCTCCTGTCTCAGTCGATGCTAAGATGACGGATGTTTCTAAAGCCGCAGTAGGTCAGAAGCGTATCTTGGACTCCATGGTGTCAGAATCTCCATGCCCACAACTGTTGCCTATTCCTGGGGCAGATCTGAGAAAGAAAATGGCTAAGCATAAAGAGTGTCTTGATCAGTACAGCGAAAGTCAAGAAACCGATGTTGCATTTGCTACGAAGGGTGTTCAAGAGTCAACCCGATGCCAGCAACAACAACAACGATCTCAACAGTGGAAAAGGCAGCAGTATCCCAATCAGCAAAAAGCTCAAAATCAGAAGCCATTGAGGGTATTTAAGGTGCCTCCGATGCCGTATGCCGAACTTCTTCAGGAGTTGCTACGATTGCAGTTGGTTGAGAAGAGGAAGTTAGCCCCGCTGACAGGTACGCCTCCAGCAGGTTATGATATCAAGGAGCGCTGTGATTTCCATTCAGGAGCACAGGGGCACAACATTGAAGATTGTCTGGCCTTCAAGCACAAAGTGCAGGATCTACTTGATAGTGCAGCAATCAGCTTCGGGCAGGGAGGTCCCCAAATCATCTGAATGAAGGAGGAAGGGCTCTATAACTTGGTTGGGTCGTTGCTATAATTTGGTTGGGTCGTTGAAAGCAGATCAGGACAACATCAAATTGTCTCTAATAACTGATTGCAAAGATAGCTGGTTCAGCAGCAGGACAGATGTGAAAGCCCGGTTCTCGGAAGCTAGCATTTTTCTTTGTTTTATCTTGTCATGTCTTTACATTTGTAGTTTCTTTCCTGTTTAAATTGCAAGCTTGTTTGTAAAACTTGTTGTTTTCATTCAAATTGATGATAATGAAATAAATATGCATGTTTTGATTGAATCCAGTCGTGTTCACTAATTGTTTTTACAGATGTCCACCACTTGGTTAAGAAGGGTCTGGGGAGGATGACGAAAACGAACGACGTGCAAAATTCCGATTGTATGCTTTTGAAATAAAACCTGTTGATGATGTACATGCATTGTTTCAAATCCCTAAACACTGGAGTTATAAGGAAGATAATCCCTTGTCAACCCCTTTGAGCCTAGTAGTAGGAGTTCTTTCTGAAAGCGAAAAACCCTCAATCTTAACCTGGGGCAGGGTAGGTGTTACCTAATTTGACCGAGCGTCCAAATTGCAAAAGGAGTGTCCGTTCGAGGATCAATCACGCCCCTAGAGGTCGTGCCTAAAAGACCACAATGGTTCAATCAAGAGTGGGGGAGTCACATCATTCCCCAAAGAGTCAGACAACCAGTGTCACACGACTTGTTCGAAAGAAAAAAACGAAGAAAAAGAATCAAAAGCCCGCTAAGTCAAGAAAACCTCAAAACAAATGACTTAGGCAAAAATGAGGGCATCCCGCTGGACTTAAAAAAATCAAAAGAAACTCAAAAGGAGTCAGGTCCAGGCAAAAGTTAGGGGTATGAAAAGAAAAAGAAGAAAAGGATCAAAAAGAAAAATCCTCAAATGAAATACGAGTCGTGTGACCCTAAGTGTCAAAGACGAAAAGTGAGTGGCTGTCACTCCGAAAACTCATAGTTTCTCGAACTATCACTCCTATCTTTCAACCTCTGAGAGGTGAGCGCTAAGGTTGAATTAGCTGAATATAGGATCGGAGAACATCAAGGAGAATGGGTGGGTTAAAACAAACTTTGAGCCTTTATCCTTTCCTTCGAAACCATGAACCTGACCACGTTACAACTTTCAAAAGTCCTAATTGAAGCAAGTTGTTTCGGAAGCATACTTCAGTAAAGGTCGCGTCGATTCTGACTCTTAAAAGGGTTCCTCTTACCATGTTGGTACTATTCTTGATAAATGTTTTGTGCATTATATGCCATAAATTGTTTTTCCTTTTCCCAGCGAACAGATTGGATGTCAAAGCTGTCATATGTGTTGCATTAATACATCTTTTACGCAGAACAACTTGTTTTACTTGCGAGTGAGCGCTTGACGGCAGAAAAGTTTCCTACAGTGCAAATTTATGTTCAGGGTAGAATACAGAGCGCCCGAATGTTCCGAGAGCAGGGGCAAGCTATTACCATGATCCCCAGTCAGGTCAGCCTTTTGAAGTCAGTCATCCTGGGGCAATCAGGTGGAGATTCGGCAAATGTTTCGTAGTCAGGTGCACTACTCTGAATCAGATAATCAGAAGCAAGGTCATTGCAGTCAGGGGCAGGCCATCTTAAGAGCGCAGAAGTTGTTCTTTATTCGAGGAGCATTTGATGTGAAGTATCTCTCCGAAGTTCAGAATGCTGGGGCATGTCATATCAGACCATCAGAGAACAGATTTTCAGATTTCCTTTCGAGGACTATCCCCACAGAGACCCCGTAGGCTGGGGCATATCAGGAGCGAAAGGATTGTTCTTCTCCGTATCTACAGGGTCATTCAGAGTTATTCGAGCAGATTCAGTCGATTTTCGAGTACAAGGCGAATGTTGGGAGGTCGTGTCACTATCCCTTGACTCTTTAATCAAAGGCTGCGTATTCAGACAGAGGGTTTTCCAGTGTCAGTTGTACCTGACCCATCACGGATAGCCTAAGAGTTCAAATCCATGTTGGCAATCACTGTGAGGCCCATCCGTGTTAGCGCATCAGTTTCCAAATCCAATTTTCAGCAATACGCAGGAAGACTCCGTCTATTTTTCTCCAGCAAAGCCCAACTCTTCATTGGTACGGGTAAGCTATCCCCAGAGGAGTCCAATCATATTCAGCACATCTGCTATTTCACAGCGGAGTTATATTCCCCAGCAGGGTATTACTTCGTCGAGGTGTTCGGTTAAGTTCCTAATTTCCCCAGCGGAGTTGATTTCACTCTCCCAGCATTTATTTTGCTGGGATAATTCAGTGATATCCGGGTTACCCCCAGCGGAGTTGGCTTCGTCTTCAGCATTTATTTTGCTGAAGTGGTTTTCTGTACCCAGCTTTCTCCGGCAGCTCGAGCCTGCATTAGCGTATTGCATGCATTATCATATTTGCATCATACTTGCATGTCATTGTCAAAATGCGTAGCATTTCCATCCTGAATGGAGCATTACGCCATAGAAAGATTAAAGCATATGCATATGCATACGAAGCATAAGTCAGGTTTTCTACCAGCCTCGCATGGCGCGTGAATTACTCTGTGATCAGTTCAGGGGCATTTATACAGCAGTAGTGTTCAGACAGTTCAGCGGTATATTTGTATCTCAGATCATGCAATAGTTGTGCTTTGATCAATCAGTCATCTGGTATCGGCCGACTTTTCTTCCCGTCAATTCATATTGACGATGTGTTCCTCCAATAAGTGGATTTCTCCGTCTATTATTAGACGTCTTGAGTTCGAATGTGGTTTTCTTTCCGTCTATCAGTAGACGATGTGAAGTTTTGGGTGATTTTCAGTGGGGTTCAAGACGGGGTTTCTCTGGCAAGTGGCTTATCTTTCCGTCTATCAGTAGACGATGTGAAGTTTCAGGTTATTGTTCAGCAGGTTTCTTATTGTCAGATCATGCAGATGGGGTGTTTCCTCAGCGAATCTGCTCCGGCTATCTTTGATTGTTGAGGGGTTTCAAAACGATATTTCGGATAGTGGTTTTCTTGCTGTTTATTGGATGAGATGACGTTTCAAGAGGGACTTTTCTGATCGTCGATCCTTATTGATGTCGAGGCTCTTCGAAGAATGTTCAGTTTTCGTGATTGTCGATTCTTATTGACGACATGGTTCTTTAAAGGTGGTTTTCTTCCCGTCGGTCCATACTGACGATGTGGCCCCTTCAAGGATATTGACCTTTCCATCAATTCCCGTAGGCAGAAGGATTCTGAAATTCGAGGGATGGTGTTGAATTGCGTAAGAATTTCTTCCCGTCTATCCTTAGACGATGTGAGTAGGGAGATTATGAATGTTTTCCCGTCTACCCTTAGACGATGTGAGTATGGCGATCAGGCTTTCTTTCCGTCTATCCTTAGACGATGTGAATATTGATTTGTTTCATCAATCAGGATGATCCCGTCTACCCTTAGACGATGTGAGTATGGAGATTAATGGTGTCTTCCCGTCTACCCTTAGACGATGTGAGTATGGCGATCAGGCTTTCTTTCCGTCTATCCTTAGACGATGTGGGTATGGAAATTATTTCTTCCCGTCTATCCTTAGACGATGTGAATATTGATTTGTTTCATCAATCAGGATGATCCCGTCTACCTTTAGACGATGTGAGTATGGAGATTAATGGTGTCTTTCCGTCTACCCTTAGACGATGTGAGTATGGAGATTATTTCTTCCCGTCTATCCTTAGACGATGTGAATATTGATTTGTTTCATCAATCAGGATGATCCCGTCTATCCTTAGACGATGTGAATATGGAGATTAATGGGTGTCTTTCCGTCTATCATTAGACGATGTGAGTATTGGCGTTTCCTCCATTCAGGGTGTCTTCCCGTCCATCTTTGGGCGATGTGAGTATATTTCTCTTCCTGCCTATCAGTAGGCAATGTGACAGGATCAGGTGTTTTGTTGCAACCCTCAGGGTTTGCTATATGGGGTATCACAGGTAATTGGCATTCTAATCAGGAGTTCCTTACCAGATGATTGATCAGTTTGGTGCCGTAATGACTGGACTCGGTTTTCTGGAGTTCATTCCCCAAGCAGTCTACAGTATATTCTCGCGGTTGGCAAATTTTCGGGTTTTATTTGTATTCAACCGTCTCGTATCTCTGAATGTTTGAAGACTGAGCGCTCTTCAAACCCTTCAGGTCCAAGTCGCTTGAATAGGGGCAGCTGTTGCACCCTAAAATTTGACCAACCGATTCTCCTATCTGACTCGTGGTTTAAATTCATATTCGCAAATCAGACGCATGATATTTGTGCACAGACAGAGGATATTAGAGTTACAACATGGGTTTCATTTATTAGCTATGGAAGATCCAGTCCAGATCATCAGGGTTTTATTTTTGGGAAATTGTGCGCTTCTCGGTGATTTTTAGCTTGCATAGTGATTTTGGGATATTCTGATGCCCGGGGTTCTCTGTTCGATTCGATCTGGTCTCGTGCGCTCTTTTATGGTGGTCATTTGCATGTGTCTGCATTTTTAGGGTTTTAATAGACTTTTGTGGATTTTAAATAGGCATTTTAATCATTTTTAGGATTTAAATAGATTTTTTAGAATTTTAAATAGTTTAAATCTCTTTTTAGAATTTTATATAGATTTTTAAATAGATTTAATAGTTTTTTAATCATTTTTAGAATATGATAGAATTTAAATAGTTTTAATTGTTTTAAATAGTATAGAAAATATTATAGACTTTTCTTTTATTTTAATAGAAGTTTAATAGTTTTTAAAATAGAAATAAATAAAGTTTGTTTTAATATAGTTTTTCTTTTAAATAGATTTTAAATAAATAGTATAGAGTTTATAAGAATTTTAATAGAATTTTATAGAAATTAAATAGAGATGTTATAGGAATTAGTAGAGTTTTAATCTTTTTGGTTTAACATAGAGTTAATTAGATTTTAATCATGTTTTAGATTTAATTAGGATTAATCTTTTGTTTAGAAGTTAATTGAATTTGTTAGAATTAATTAGGATAGATTAATTTTAGTTAGAATTAATTGTAGTGTTAATTAGTTAATTAGGATTAATCATTAGTTAATTAGGTCTTAATTGTTTTAATTAGATAATCAGATTTAGAGTTTTTTTAATCAGTTTTTCAGTTTTGTTTAGGGTTTTTTGTCCATTTTTCGTGGGCCCAGAAAGCAGTTTTTTGAAGCCCAAGTCCTTGCAAGTCCATCAGTGTTTTTGTCCAGAATTCAGCAAAGAGTGACACTTGTCACAATAAAAGGGCCCCACGTTACGCGTTCTCAGGCTACCACCTCACTTCCCCAATTCACCAGCATTACACACGCGTCCCACTCAGACCCACTATCTCTCCCTCTCTCTCTCTCCAAGCCACGTGCCACGCATGCATAGCTCCCCCTGCCACCTCCCTCACTACGTGGCATCACCACACGCGTCACCGGAGACGCCCTTGACCGGCATGCAAAGCCGGTGACCGCCCCAACGGCCACCGCCCAACCAACTTCGGCCACCGTCCTCGCCGGAAACTGCAAAAAAACCCAGAACCATCCAAACCCTTCGTTCTTCTCCAACCTTCCTCCGTCCATCATTCATCACTACCTCGCCGGAGAAATCAACTGCATCAGCCAAAACCTTCATCCACGATCTTCATCCTTTGGTTTCCAGAACAACGAACTTCCAACGAGTACCAGAAATCGTTTAGATCTTCTTGATCTTCGCCTTCAACCGAAGATTCCCAGAAACATCACCCTCATCAGTATTCATCAACGACATTCTTCAGCAAGCGCCTAGGACCTTCATCGGGAAGTCTTCTCCGATTGTGGATCTTCAGCGGACCATTAGTTTCCTCAACGAGCTTCAAGTCGTTCGTCTCTCCAGGTTCGTTTTCACTACCTCCATTGCCGTTTGTCTTTCATTAACTTTAGGGTTTATCGTTTTTGGATTTGTGGCTCGTGGTTGATTATGTTGAGATGAGGAAGAAGGCGTTCTGAGTAGGATTTGTTTGTTTCTGAGATTGGGTTGAGTGTTCTTGAGAATAGGTCAGAGAGAGGGAGAGGATATTCACGAGCGGCTAGGGTTTAGTTTGGGGGGATGAACAGTAGCCAGAGAATGGAGAAGGGAGATAGGGTTTTGTTCGTTGGTTAGGGTTAGGGTTTGGGCCAGGCCCAGGTGTGTTTGCTGATGCTACTCCCCGTTCACTCGTTCCCCCCTGTGAGAGAGGAGATAGAATGATTAGGCTGGGCCTTATGCCCACTGCTATCCACACCCCCATAGCGTGAAGCCCAATGAAAATAACATGAAAAAACTGTTAACTGCACCCCCCCGCGCGTTGTTTTCTTTTTGTTCATTTTTTCAGTGAGATTGTAACATTGGGCCCTGCGCCCCTTTGCTATTCACGCCCCCCTGGTGTGGGCCCAATGCAATAATAACTGGGCGCAGTCACTATTGGCACCCCCCTCCTCCTTTATTTCAATTTTGTTTTTTTAATTTCTTTTATTTTTTTGCATATTGAAAAATTCATAATAAAATGAAAATGATTGATTTTTAATTTCTTGTTTTTTCCACCACTTCATGAAAATGTCTAGAAAATTATATAAAAATAAAAATGCCATTTTATTTTTTGCTATTTTTGGCATATTTTCCATTTAATTGACTTTTTTTAATATTTTTTAGTGCATGCATATTATTAGAAAATCCATAAAAAATAGTAGGTTTAATCAAATAATTCCGTTCTTTTTTCTGTAGACTCGTAATTCGATGTAGAATTTTATAGTGCAAAAACATTAGCTTAATCATGCATTTTCATTTTAATTGCATTTTTTGTATTGTTTTGATATTAATAATTGGTTTGTGGATACGTCTGCCTTGTTGATTTTAGTTCTATCATCTGGTATTGAATTTTGTTCTGATTTTTTAGTATGTTGTCATAGAGCCACGTAGGTTTCCCATAGATTTTTGATAGATTTTTGTAGGATGTTCTAATATTGTTTTAGTCTGAGCTTGAGGATAGGAGAAGTCTTGACGACTTCTGACTTTGAAGTTCAACTGTGGTTGAACTTCAGAGATAGTTTCTTGTGGTTTGATGGCCTGGGGTTTCTTCTTAAAGATGGAGGATGGATGAAGTCCTGTTGGAGCTTGCAAGGATGCAGTGGATTGAGGCTTAGTCTAGGAGCTTGTTCCCTGTTTGTGAGGTTCGAGATCCTGAAGTTTGAAGGGAGTTTATGGTACTTTCCTGAGGAAGGCACTATGAATGACTTTCATTCTTTCTTCTCACCTCTTTCTTAAGTATCCAATGATGTTGGAGCCAACTTGTGAGTTTAATTTCTCCTGAGGAGGAATGTAAACTGATCACATGTTGTTGAGCCACATGGGATACGATTCCTAAGTGGAAGCCTCCTAGCACTTTCCTGAGGAAGGTCCTATGGGTCTGTTCACTTAGTTCCCTTAGTTTATCTAGGATTTCTTAAGTATCCAATGATGTTGGAGCCAACTTGTGAGTTTAATTTCTCCTGAGGAGGAATGTAAACTGATCACAGTTGTTGAGCCACGTAGGATACGATTCCTAAGTGTCAGCCTCCTAGTACTTTCCTGAGGAAGGTCCTATGGGTCTGTTCACTTAGTTCCCTTAGTTCAGATAGGCTTTCTCAAGTATCCAGTGATGCCGGAGCCTTCATGTGAGTTTAGTTTCTTCTGAGGAGGAATGTAAACTGATAACAGTTGTCGAGCCGCATAGGATATGACTCCTGAGTGGTAACCTCCTGGTACTTTCCCGAGGAAGGCACTATGAGTCTGTCTGCTTAGCTCCCTTTCTCTGGTAAGCTTGTTCTGAAGCTTGGAGACTGGGATTGATTCCTCTCGCTCAGGGTTTTGATTAGAGTTTTGCTTAGAGTTTTGCTTAAGATGCTGCATAGAGTTTTGTTCAGGGATAGATTAGGGTTGTTTTAGGGTTTTGTTAGGAGCCCTGCTCAGGGTTTTTGTTTAAGCTTTTGATAGGAGTTTATCAGGTTAGCTAGCCTTCTCTTTGTGTTGTTTGACTTGTGTGGTGTTGTGTTGCATTAGACTTAGGAATTCATCTAGATAGTTCTGAGGTAGGTGCATCTTAGAATTAGGCTTTGCGTGCATGAGAAGTCGAGGTGGTCCTCCTTCTGCTTGTTTGTTATTGAGTGGCTTTGCTTGTTGGTATTTGGTAGAGCTGAGCTCCCTTACCTCTGTGGTTTGCGGCCTTTGCGCCTTGTTTGTTTAGTTGTTGTATTCATGCATATTTTCAGTATTTCTTTACTCTGCAGTTGATTCCTGTTTTGCTGTTTAGTCCTGTTGCCATGATCCCTTAGGAGCTCTGACTTCTCCGCTGCGGAGTCGTTATGATAGACATTAGGAGGGTCAACCAGGCATGATATCAGTAGGTAGATTCCCTTTTTTTCAGCCATAGTTTTAGGGTGTCTTTTCCCTTTCCTTTCAGTAGGAGCTTTTGAGTAGCTTGTGTCGTAGTTAGCCGAACTACAGTTGCTCTGATTCCTCGTATCAGACGAAGATATGTAGGCATAGGATGCGATATCCTAGCGAGCACACTAACAACTAACCTTCGTTCTCTCGCGGCTGTGCGATCGAGACTTTCCCGCTGACGACTAATTGTTTCCCCTTTCTCTTGCCCGAGTGCATTTGAGACCAGATCGTAGTTGTAGGTTCCCGAACCTTTAGGATCAGTTTATTTTCTCACTGCTGTGTGAGAGCCCCCTGTTTAGCCGTAGTTAGTCGAACTACGTTTGCTCTGATCTTCCATGCTGTATGGAAGTACGTAGGTACAGGACGCGATGTCCTGGCGAGCAAACCTTTTCCCCGTTTAGGCGTAGGTGGTCGAACTACGTTGACTCTGACTTTCCCATTGCACGAGGGAGTACGTAGGCCCAGAACACCGTATGTTCTGTCGAGTCCTGTCCTTTTCTTTTTCTTTTCAGACTAGCCATTAGCGTAGATAGATAAAACACCCATTTCCTATAAACATCAAGCGTGGATCCCATCGAGTACGATGGACGTGAGGGGTGCTAATACCTTCCCCTTACGTAACCGACTCCCGAATCCAGGTTTTGGTTGCGATGACCATACCTTTTCCCGTCTTTGCGAGGTTTACTTCGAGCGTTTCCTTTCCCGTTCTGAGGGATAAATAACGCACGGTGGCGACTCTCCTGTCAAGCCGGCGCCGATTTTCGCAGTAGCGACAATTTGCTTTTTTAAATCCCTAACTTTTGCGTGAACCGCCCTTTGCGGGTTTTCAGTTCACCGGGATACCCTTTTTTGCCGAAGCCGCCCAGTGTAGGTTTTCGACTTCGCGGGTGTACATCTTTTGAATTTTATCCCTAATTTTTGCCCGAACCTTTTATTCTGTTTTTGGTTCGCAAGGATGCCCCATTTTTGCCTGGACTCTCTTTTTTTCTGTCCAGCGGATCAATTTCAAGCAAAGTATTTTTTAACTGCGTCTGAATTCACAGGCGACGTAAAGTCTTCACCGTCCATGGTGGACAACAACAATGCTTCTCCGGAGAAGACTTTTCTGACAACGTACGGCCCTTCGTAGTTGGGGGTCCACTTGCCCCTGTGATCTGCCTGTGGCGGGAGAATCCTTTTCAGCACAAGGTCGCCCGTCTGAAAGCTCCAAGGATGTATCTTCTTATCATACGCTTTCTTCATTCGGCTCTGGTACAAACGACCGTATGCTAGAGAAGCTAGCCTCTTCTCATCCATTAAACTCAGCTGGTTCAATCTGTCTTTCACCCATTCTGCCTCGTCAAGTTGGACATCTTGTAATACCCTCAGGGAAGGAATCTCAACTTCTAGTGGTAACACTGCTTCCATTCCGTATACCAACGAGAACGGGGTTGCCCCGGTTGATGTGCGTACCGTCGTACGATAACCGTGCAAAGCGAAAGGTAGCACCTCGTGCCAGTCCTTATAGGTCACCACCATCTTCTGAACAATCTTCTTTATGTTCTTATTGGCCGCTTCAACGGCGCCATTCATCTTGGGTCGATACGGAGAAGAATTGTGATGTTCAATCTTGAAATTCTGACACAGCTCCTTCATCATCTTGTTATTTAAGTTCGAACCGTTGTCGGTAATAATCCGCTCAGGGATTCCATATCTGCAAATGATATCTCTTTTGATAAACTTGGCTACCACCTTCTTGGTCACATTAGCATATGATGCCGCTTCCACCCACTTGGTAAAATAATCGATTGCTACCAAAATGAACCGATGTCCGTTAGATGCCGTCGGCTCAATCTTTCCAATCATATCAATGCCCCACATCGAGAATGGCCACAGTGACGACATCACGTTCAGAGGACTCAGAGGCACATGGATCTTATCCGCATAGATCTGGCACTTATGACACCTTTTCGCAAACTTGAAACAGTCAGTTTCCATAGTTAGCCAGTAATAACCTACCCGCAGCAGCTTTCTCGTCATAGCATGCCCACCAACATGTGTACCAAATGTACCCTTGTGTATTTCCTCCATGAGCAACTTTGCCTCTTTCTCGTCTACACAACGTAGCAACACCAAATCATGATTCCTTTTGTATAGGACCCCGTCCGGATTTAGATAAAAATTACCAGCCAATCTCCTGAGAGTCTTCTGATCGCGACTGGATGCCCCAGCCGGATACTCCTTGTTCTTCAGGAAATTCTGGATATCAAAATACCAGGGTTTATCATCGGATGCTTTGTCAATGGCAAATACGAAGGCGGGTCTGTCAAGCCGAGAGATAACAATTCTGGGAGCCTCATTCCAGAAGTTGACTTTATACATGGAAGACAATGTGGCCAGGGCATCAGCCATCTGATTTTCTGCTCGCGGCACATGATGCAATTCAACCTTGTCAAAGAAAGGCAACAATCTCCTTGCATAATTCATGTACGGTATCAAATTGGGTTGACGTGTCTCCCATTCTCCTTTTATTTGATTCACCACCAGAGCTGAGTCTCCGTATACATCCAAATTTTTTGATTCGCAAATCAATAGCTTCCTCAAGCCCCATGATGCAAGCTTCGTATTCGGCTTCATTATTGGTAACCGGAAAGGTCAATCGAGCAGTAAATGGGATGTGCGACCCATGTGGAGTAGTGATGATTGCCCCTATTCCGCTACCGTATGAGTTCACAGCTTCGTCAAATATCAACTGCCACTTGGAATCCGTCTTTGGCCCTTCATCCGGCAACGGTTCTTCCCAATCTTTCATCTTCAGGTACATGATATCCTCGTCAGGAAAATCAAACCTCATCGATTGGTAGTCCTCAATAGGCTGCTCAGCAAGATATTCCGATAACACGCTCCCCTTTATAGCCTTTTGTGAAACATACTGGATGTCGTATTCGGTAAAAACCATCTGCCAACGGGAAATTCTCCCAAATAGTGCCTGCTTTTCAAATACGTATTTGATAGGATCCATCTTCGAGATGAGCATGGTTGTATGATTTAGCATGTACTGCCTCAAACGCTTGGCGGCCCAGGCTAGCGCACAACAAGTTTTTTCGAGCATTGAGTATCGAGATTCACAGTCAGTAAACTTCTTACTCAGGTAGTATATCGCATGCTCTTTACGCCCTGTCTCGTCATGTTGACCGAGAACACAACCCATACTCCCCTCAAGAACCGTCAAATACATAATCAAAGGTCTCCCTGCCACTGGAGGTATCAAAATAGGAGGCTCCTGCAAATACTGTTTTATTTTATCGAACGCCTTCTGACAATTTTCATTCCATGTTACAGCCTGGTCTTTTTTCAGCAGCTTGAATAATGGCTCACACGTAGCTGTTAGGTGAGATATGAACCGAGCGATGTAGTTCAACCTCCCTAAAAACCCGCGCACTTCTTTTTCTGTTTTAGGCGTCGGCATTTCTTGTATTGCTTTTATTTTCGCAGGATCAACCTCTATTCTTTTTTCGCTCACGATAAACCCCAACAGTTTACCTGATCTCACCCCGAAGGTGCATTTGTTAGGGTTCAGTCTCAGCCTGAACTTCCTAAGCCTCTTGAATAATTTTAGCAGATTCACCAAATGTTCTTCCTCCGTCTATGATTTGGCAATCATATCATCAACATAAACCTCGATCTCTTTATGCATCATGTCATGAAAGAGAGTCGTCATTGCACGCTGATACGTTGCCCCAACATTCTTCAATCCGAAGGGCATCACCTTGTAACAAAATGTTCCCCAGGGCGTAATGAAGGTAGTCTTCTCCATGTCTTCTGGCACCATTTTTATCTGATTATAGCCCGAGAATCCATCCATGAAGGAGAATACGGAGAATTAAGCGATGTTATCAACCAGCACATCGATGTGAGGAAGTGGAAAATCGTCTTTCGGGCTCGCCTTGTTCAGATCACGGTAATCTACGCACATTCTCACTTTACCGTCTTTCTTCGGCACTGGCACAATATTAGCGACCCATGAGGGATATTTTGTAACAGCTAGGAAACCAGCATCCCACTGCTTTTGAACCTCCTCCTTAATCTTCACAGCCATGTCCGGTCTAGTTCTTCGGAGCTTCTGCTTAACCGGCGGGCATTCCTCTTTTAGCGGCAGACGGTGCACAACCATATCTGTATCCAGCCCAGGCATGTCCTCATACGACCAAGCAAAAATATCACTGTACTCTTTGAGCATTTCAACCAGTCTTCGCTTGACGTTGCTCTGCAGCACGGCCCCTATATGGATGTTCCTTTCAACCCCTTCCGACCCCAGATTGACGATCTCAATGACTTCCTCATGAGGCAGAATGATTCGTTCTTCTTGTTTTACCAACCAAGACAACTTTTATGGAATGTCACCATCTTCAACAATCTCTTCTTCGGTTTGAAATACCGGGTGCTCAAAGTCGAAGTGAGTCATAGGCGGTTCATAGATGTCATTTGAAATAGTAATCCTGCAAAGGAAATGGTTAAATGCTTCAAAACACATACAAAGCGAATAACCACGTTGCCATTTTATTGTAAAAAATAAAAACAGGAAAAACAGAGATCACAATATTTGTACATGAAAAACGCCTTTTATTTAACGATCAAACAGTGCAATGTACATAACAGGACGACCCTAAGCAAAATCACGATGCCCCGGGTAGGACACCGGATTGTTCAACAATTAAGAAAACAAAGTATTCCTGTTTAGTTGTCACAGGAACATTCTCCTGAATAGACCAATTGCACAACCCTTGTCCTGGCACGCTCGGCTGAATCCAGGCGTCCATGTCGCAATCGCTGTCTCCTTCTTCAGAATCTGAAACAGCGTTGATGGTCTCGTGATATACTCCACTAGCCGTAATTGTTATTGGTCCTTTGAAACAGGGTGCCCCTGCAGCAGGCGTTGATGATGAAGGTTGATATCCCAGCCCAAATCTGTCTATTTTCACGGGTATATCCAGAACCTTGCCCCAGCCCTTGGTCTCGCCAGTCTTCACTAGAGCCTGAGCCTCTTTGTATGACGATACTGCCACCTCTGATGCTTTACTCGGCCCTGGAACTTTGTCCTTAATTCGCAACCCCTCAAAGGCTTGACAAGGTGTTTCATGAATCTCGCCGTCGACTTCCACGTACTTGAATGACAACAAATGGCTGACCAGTATATCCTCCTCTCCACAAACTGTAACCACACTGTCCCCCACCATGTACTTCAGCTTTTGGTGTAAGGTAGATGTGACTGCCCCAGCACCATGGATCCATGGTCGTCCCAGAAGATAGCTATATGCTGGCTGGATGTCCATAATCTAAAATTCAGTTCCAAAAATCTCCGGCCTCACCTGCAGAGGCAAAGTTATGGATCCAAAGACTGACCTCCGTGTACCATCAAATGCCCTGACCACCAAGTCACTAGGCGTACAAATGATCCCCCTGATGTCCAATTTCATCATGGCTTTCTTTGGCAGCACATTCAAGGAAGACCCGGTATCTACCAGCACGTGGGACATGACTGTGCCCCTGCATTCAACTGAGACGTGCAACTCCATATTATGCTCTCTTCCCCTCGGGGTCAAATCAAAATCCGTAAATCCCAAACTATGGCCTGCATTCACGTGCGCCATCACCCCCTCCAACTGATTCACAGAAACATCTTGGGGTACAAACGACGTGTCCAGAATTTTCAATAACGCATTCCTATGGGCTTCGGAACACAATAACAACGATAATATGGATATCTTCGACGGCGTTTGTTGAAGGTGCTCAACAATTTTATAGTCACTCTTACGGATAAGACGCATAAACTTTTCTACATCCTTTAGTGACGTTTCTTTTTCATTCCTCTGCACAGGAACATCCTCATTCACTTTTCCTTTACCTTTTGCCAATCGTTCAGCCTCTACCTCAGGCGATATAAAAATTCTCCCGCTCCATGTCATCCCTCCAGTCCCGACGACATTGTACACAACCCCAACTGGCTGTTTACTGATATCAATTTTCTTCCCATCACAATACGCTTCCAGCCCATAAGTCCATGGTACTGCCTTAGTGCTCTCATAAGGTGTTGACCTTGCCTTCGTGATAGTGATCGTTGGTCACCTGGATGGCGCCGTTATAGTTATCGTTTTTCGGGGAATTGTCACCGTAGCAACACCACTTTGATCATCAGCTAATACTTATGCAGGTTTCTCAACTGCCGTTCTGTCGAATTGCAACGTGCCTTCATCTATCAAGGTCTGAATACCCTTCTTCAATTCAGCACAACCCCCAGCTTGGGTCCAACATTCTAGACAAAACTCATCGCAACCCGGATACACACATCCTTTCAATAACCTGCTCTTTATTTCACACAACGGTGTTTCCAGTTCATCAACATTCATGATCAGATTCAAACCCTCCTCAGTAAAAATAGCATTGGCCCCGTGGTTGGGCATTGGCTGCTGTACTATATTCGGACCTGCTCGTCCAAAATTTATGGCCTTGCTATCCAATAGATCTTGAACTTTATGTTTAAACGCATGACAGGCCTCTATGTCATGCCTGGGTGCCCCGGAGTGGAAGTCACAGTGCTTGTTAACATCATTCCCATAAGGAAGGGTTGGTCCCGTGGGTGGTGCCAAGGTCCTCTTTTCAACTAAATTCAGCCCCAACAGTGTTTGAAAGAGTTCCGCGTACGTGGAAGGAGGCGCTTCAAACACTCGTTTCGGCTTCGCATTCGGGAATCTTCTTTGGCCAACATTCTGCCCCTGCTGCTGCTGCTGTGGTGGTATCTGCTATAGTGGTATTGGTTGTTGATGAAATGGAATTGTGACGCTTGCCACTTGTTGCGGATGGTTGTACTAATTCCGTCCTCTGCCCCGGCCTCGGCCTCGGCCCCCGAATACTGCACTTGTGTCACCCTGACAACGACCACCAAAAGCTTTTCTGTTACTCCCAACTGACGTGGATTCCTCAGCTTGGAATCTCCCCATTTTAATATTACTTTCAATCTTCTCGCCCATCAAGATTAGATCCGAGAAACTGCCCAAGGAAGCAGGAAACAGCTTATCATAAAACATACCGGTGAACGTTCCTATGAACATATCATTCATCTCCTTCTCAACCAAAGGAGGATGAACCCTCGCAGCCATGTCACGCCATCTCTGTGCATATTCTTTGAAACTCTCATCTTTCTTCTGTGACAACCCCTGTAACTGGACCCGGATTGGTGCCAAGTCACTGTTATACTTGTAATGAGTCATAAACGCTTCAGCCAGTTGCTTCCATGTCTTTATCTGAGTAGGCTCCAACCCCATATACCATTCAAGGGAAGGACCAGACAAGCTGTCTTGAAAGAAATGCATCAGCATTCTTTCATCGTTCGAATAAGCCGACATCCTTCTATAGTATGACTGCACATGTACCTTGGGACAGGTATCTCCCTTATATTTATCAAAGGTGGGAGCCTTAAATTTCAACGGTACCCTCAGACCAGGCACCAGTCCCATCGTGGTCATATCCAAACCGGAAGCGCTTTGATTCACAACACCTTTCATCTGCTCCTCGAGCATCTTGATTCGCTGAGTGTTGTCTACAGGACCTTCAAAACCTCTACCAGAGAAAGCATCTTCTTGTTGGTCTTCCATCCAATTAACATTCTCGTTTCCGTACCCATCATACCCATTATTACGACCAAATCTAGTCTGATTCATCACAGGGCCCCGTCCCCTGTTACCATACCCTTGAGCGGCCCCGGCAGGTCCAAAAGACATCATTCCAGCACCATTTCCGTTACCGAATCCACCATAGGCCTGGTTAGCATTACCAAATCCATCATGTCCGAAACCCTGAGTGTTGAAGCCAAACTTCCCATCCTGGTTAGCATAATCAAACCCCTAGTCGTTATAGCCAAATCCGTGGTTACCAAAGCCATTACCTCCATTGTTATCACCGCCCAGATTGGCGTCTCCGAATCCAACGTTGTTAATGACAGTCTCATTACCAATTCCTGTATTACCGTTCCCGGCGCCAGCGCCATTGTTCATGTTCACAGCAGGTATATTCACCACAGGTGGAGCTACCGGTGTAGGAGTACCATCCCCATGAAGGGTGTCAACACGTATAGAATTGTGGTCTTCGTTTCCATGCCCAGCATTTCTCACCAGCAATGGCTGCACCAAAGTTTGTAAGTTTTCCTGCCCTTTCACAATTGTCTCCATCGTCTGCATGAACAGCGCCAGCTTCTCACGCATGTCCTGCATCTCGCTCTGCATCTGGTCCATAACTCTTTTGCAGTTGGTACGAGTAGAGTATCGGTGAGGACGTTGACTTTCAATCCTGGAAAAACCTGGAGCATGCAGGAAATGAGATACAGTTCAATAATCACCTGTAATGCAATATGAATGTGTATGCAAATGCAACATGTGTCTGTGCATTAGGGAATATCACTCCCCAATTGTAGTGCCAATGTGCCAGTGCGGTGACAGTGACAGCAATAAGAAGCTCGAAAACCAATCATAGAAAAACATCTCATACATTGCAGAAAATCCCATCAAGTCAGGAATACAATATCAATGAGTGTACAATAAGAAGGCATGACCTCAACCAACAATCCTGGTGATGGCCAACACAATGCAAATAAAGAATACATATCAATACATGAGATAGTCAAGTGCAACCATACGCCTGGTACTCCTCTAATAATCTCTTAGTCTCGGGATGATTTGGTTGAGTAAGAAAACCCTCGACAAGTAGATCTCTTCGCTTGAGAACACGTCGTAAATCACCAGTAGATTCCTCCCATGCCCCTTCTCCAAAGCGATACTCTAACTTCCGCTTCTGAGACACAGCCTCCTTCTTGCACTCGACGGCTTTGTTCAATGAGTTCTGAAGACTATATCTTGTCATAACCTCCTCTTCATACTTTCTCTTGCTAGCCTTCAACTAATCCTCGAGTTCAGAAATTTGCTGCTTCAATTTGTCTTCCCTCTTTTTGTTGTTGGTTAGCGTAGCATTCCATGTTTTGTTGCACGAAGAGATTTCCCGGTAGGCGGCATCGAGTGACTTCTTCTTGGACTCTAACATATCATGAGAGCTTCTGAATTCTTTTCCCAGGCGTTCACGCTTCTTTGTCTCTTCTGTCAGTTCAGCACCTAGCCTGTTTACCAACTCAGTCTGCTGTTGGAAGGAATACACAACTTTGTTCTTCTCGCTCCGGATTTGAGCCAATTCCTTCTCTAACTCTTCATTGATCTTTATCAAGTCTTCTTTTTCTTTTACCACCCGCTCATAGACCTCAATAGCCACAGTAGTGGGCTCCTCAACTGGAATGGGAACAGGACGTGGTACCGCTGGAAAAGGCATCTGCACCTGTCTTACCCTCTCTTGAATCCACGCCCTGTAAGGCATATAAGCTTGACAATCATTCTTGCCTAATAATGGTTTCCCTCTTCTGCAAATATGATTCCAAGCGTGCTGAAGCTTGGCTAATAATTCCCCACTCAGGTTACTAGTGAAATACAGAGATTCCTGTATTTCTTCCTCCTTTGGTGGACTCTTCAAAGCATACCCGAACTGTCGAGCCAACAAAGATGGGTTATAATTGATACATCCCTTCCTTCCAATTAGAGGAACGTTGGGAAACCCGACGCAACTGAAAATAATCTCTGACCCCAATAAATCTCTATTGAACCAGACAATGTCTTCTGAAGAAAGTCCCATTAGACGCTCGGACCATTCAGCTGTATCTGCAGACTCAACAAAAGGACCCTTCTTGGGCAGATGGCTCTCAAACCACATATTCAGCAACGGTACATAACAATGGACATTTTCCCCCTTCTGTTTTCATTCTTATAATGCAGGGAATGATAGAAATCTCCAATCAAGGTAGGCACCGGGTTGCCTACAACAAACAAGTTGAATGCATCCAAATCAACGAACTCAGGTAGATTAGGGAACAATATAATCCCATAGATGCACAAGGCAAGAACAACGTTAAACACGATCCAGCAGCCACTTTTAGCATATTCTTGAGCTTTGCCCACCAAGATCTTGAGAGAGAACCCGGAAACTCCATGCCAGGAAGTCAACAACAACTCTGCAGGATCCATATACAAGGGGACAACTAATTCTTCCAGCTTAGGCTTAGCATCAAAGTGAATGAAGGGCACTTTGTTCTGAACTGACAACTCTAGAAACTCTGCGTACTCCTCCATGGTCGGAGCCAAAATGAAGTCCTGGAACATAAAGCACCTCAAGGAGGGATCATATAACTACATCAACGTGTATAACCCATTCAGCTCATATGTAGTTAGTCTGCAAACCAAATTCAGTAGCTTCCCATAACTCTTTCTAAAGCTTCTCTTCACATCATCATCAACTAGGGAAATCAGACCCAACAGAGAAGTCACATCAGGAGTAGGCAGCTTATACGCAACAGTCTTCCTCAAAGTACTCATAATAACAGATAGAAGTCTGGAGCACTAGAATCGGGAAGTATGAAAATGCACCTGCAGCACAGACACACGTTAATGATATGCACATGATGATGCAAACAATGCAACATGCAAGCAATGCAACAAGGGATCAAGTGCCCCCTGGCTGAGAAGTCCAATCCACAATATTGGCCTCAAATAGACCCACGAACTGCTCAAGACCATCCACAATGCTCCAACCTGGTCTCTGACAGACCCAATAATACTGTCCTCAAATACCACTGAACCTTAATCAAGAAAACCGGTAATCTGGAGGTCAAGTTACCTGCATGTCCCAACCCCTCTCGCAGGTAGATGTCCTAATAACTGACACAAGGTATGGCATCCTATGCGGTCGTCGGTGTCACAGACTTTCAAGACGGATGATATGATACCCAGAAGGTGTGGCATCATCATGTCCTGAAGAGGCCTCACTTAGCCAACTTCCAAATGATCGGTCCCCGGAGTCGACAATCCAACTAACCAACAACCCCCTCAACCCAAAGGGTTGAAAAAGAAGTCAACCAGAGGAACCTCGTCCGAGCGTGGATTTCATGAGACACTAGGTACATGCAAAGCATGCACGCGCCCACTAATTTCCACTCTAATTCTAGGTGCACTCAAGCCCAGGTCCGACTTATCTCTCAATCATAGAACCCCCTCATACCCACAACAATAATCACAATAAAATAATGCTGAAATTAAATGACTGAAAAGTAAATCCATACAAAATCCTCGACGGGAAAACAAGCGCTAGGATCGACTCGCGTAGGGAACCGTTGGAGTCCCCAGCAGAGTCGCCAGCTGTCGCTACTGCGAAAATCAGCGCCGACTGAACAGAAGAGTCGCCACCGTGCGTTATTTATCCCAAAGGAGGGAAAGGAAACGCTCGAAGTAAACCTACCGCAAAGACGGGAAAGGAATGGTCATCGCAACCAAATCCTGGATTCGGGAGTCGGTTACGCAAGGGGAAGGTATTAGCACCCCTCACATCCGTCGTACTCGACGGGATCCACACTTGTTTTCTAGTACGGATTGTTATTCTATCTACTCTACAGGTCTGAGGTTAAAAGAAAATAAAATGACTCGGCAAAGTATCGCACTTTATGCCTACGTATTCCCGTCTGGAACGAGAAATCAGAGTCAACGTAGTTCGCCTACCTACGGGAAAGGAGGGGAAGGTTGCTCTCTAGGATATCGCATCCTATGCCTACGTACTTTCATACAACATGAAAGATCAGAGCAAACGTAGTTCGGGCCACGTACGACACAAGTTTGTCTTGGTTGTTTTTTTATCCTTCTGAAAAAGGTTTTCTCCTGATTACGAGTCCAAGCGGACAAAAATGACTCTTTTGATTGGTTTACAGTCTTTTACGCGAGAACTGTCTTTTATTGATGTTTGACCTCTTATTGTATTTTTTGATTGTTTTGAGATAGAAGAGAAAGAACTCTAACCTAAGGTTAAAATGAGAATCAAAATCTACCCTAATGTTGTCATGCATGGATGAGGACCTAATGTCTGTCATATTTCTCTCCTGCACAGAGAGAAACAGAGATCCTAGGGGATAAACGGAAAAGCAACAACATATATACAGTAAAACAGTAAAATGCATGAATGCAGCAGTACAAGCGAGGCAAGGGAGTCCCACTCAACCTCGAACCTAGAAAACAATGGGCAAAGTGAAACAGCTTCACCTCAGCCTAAAGGGAAATTAACAAACAATACAACAAAGAAAAGAAACCCCAAAATCAGCTCTGACAGCCCCCCTAGCTCCTACAGCAGCAACTCTAGAGAACACCCAACTCTGACAGTTGATAAACAGCAATCTTCCAATGAACCCCAAGGTCAAGCTCCAATGAGACTCAAGCTACAATAAGCTTCCATCTTCAAGAAATCACCAAGCTCAAGCAAGCTCAGAATCTTAACCAGTTGACAGCATCAGACAGCAGATAGCTCCAAACAGCAGTAAACCCTAGCTTCAACAGCTGCACAATTTTGACATGAATAATCTTCATCTTTGTCAATCTTTGATCTTCATCCCTATCTTCAATGGCTCCTTTCTTCAAGGCAAGCTCTCCTAGATGAGAATTGATTTATCAGGATAAGTTGAATGTCAAACAGTTCATTGACAACCAAAGGAAGTCTATGAATATTTGACATTGTAACAGACTGTCTCCCTCAAAGTTCTACCTCCTAGATAAAACCACTTATCCCTCCAAAGGAGGGAGGTGAATATCATAGAGGTACTTTTAATCATTGAGAAGAATGGAAACAAAGGAAGCTATCCATGTTTATGGAAGAATTTGTTCTATTCTAAGCTCTTCCTATTTCCTACTATTTCCTATGTCTTCAATCAATTCTCGGCTCAAGCAATCTTCAAGCTTCAACATTTGATTATCATCTTAAATCTTCTATTTTGATGTCTTCATGCTCCACAAGCTCAAACCAAGCCCACACCCCAAATATAAAACCCAAAAGCCCAAGCAAGCAATATAAACCCCAAATGGGAACACCAAACAATCACACAATTTGCAAAATGTACTAAAAATAGTAAAATAGTATTTAAAATTCTAAGATTTATTATAAGGGGATTTCTATATTTACCCTACATACCCTATATGTCCCATAACCTAATTCATGCTAAAAACCCCAAAATAAAATGTTAGAATGCACCTATGTTGAGTTTAAACCCTAAAACTATCACCCTAATGTTTTCTAATCAAAACTAATCAAGCTTAATCCACAAAAATGTGGAATAAATCTTTAAGGGAACTTAATGCTCTAATCTAGCTAGTACAAAAAGAATGGAATCAAAATATGAATTTAAGTGGCTAAACAAAATTCACTAAATAAGATGTACAACAAAAATGAGAATAAAAGCAATTAAATGTAAAAAATCACCGTAAATGGAAAAATGATTAAAATACTCTTTTTATTTTCTCACAATTTTCTTGACATCATTATTGAAATGGAGGAAAAAATTCCATGTTGAAATGATCATTTTTTGATTTTTTATGCATTAATTTGTGAACTATATGCAAAGAAAATAAAATGAAACTCCAATTAAAGAAAATAGAGCAGGGGGTGGTAACATCAATTATATACTCTTCAGAACACAACTGGGCCCAGGATGGGGGTGCGCTCAGCAATGCGCTGGGCCCAGGTTTGGTAATTCAGAAAAAACAAAAAAAACACAAAGCAAAAACTGAGGGGGGGTGCGAATAGCAGGTAATTCGCTTGGCATATTCACATTGGGCCACAACGGGGGTGCTAGTAGCAACCTGGGCTAGGCCCATGCCAATCTGATACTCAACACAATTTTACCCTAATTTCATCGTCTAACCTAGCGCTAAATCCAGATGAACAACATGCATGCTTACAAGTTTAGAGAAAGATGAACGAAAAAGCTGGAGAATCGGATGAAGACGGAGGTTCTGGAGATGTTGATGACGAAGATCAAAGGACGATTCGATGAAAATCGCTTGAAGATCTGAAGAAGTTTGGCGTTGGATCTTGATGGATCTTGACGGATCGAATCTGGAAAATCTGGATCTACGAAGGTTGAAGGTGATGAACGTCAAAGAAGTATGGAAAAAAAAACTCAAGAACACTATGAAGTTTTCTGAGGAAGACGATGAAGATTTTGTATGATCTGGCAAAGTCGTTGAAGATTCTGGGGATGACGTTGATGCACGATGAATGCTTTCTGGAAAATCGTCTGAAGAGTGATGAACACGATGAGGAATCTGGAGGTTATTGGTGAAGAACACTATGAGGTTCTTGGTGATTTGCGATTTCCAGTAAATGATGAAGGATCCGATGAACTTTCAGGCGATATCTTTGAGTATCCGGCGAGTTGGATGGAGGAGGGATGGAGAAGATTGAAGGCTGTTTGGATGAATTTTGGGAAGATTGCAGTTTCCGGCGAGTTGGCGGTGGTCGGAGTTGGTTCTGATGGTCGGAGATGGTTAGTTAGGGTGGTTGCATGGCCGGCGGGGAGAGTGTCCGGCGAGGGGACGGGTGGCAGAGGGAGAAGCAATGGGTTACACGTGTGGCTGAGGGTGAAGCAGAGAGTGCCAAGTGTGAGGAGAGAGGAGAAACGTGGCAGAGTTCTGGGTGAGAGAGAGAATGATGTGTCCAACCCTCAAAACGCACGCGTGGCGTTGCTATTTATGGGACACATGGCTCATTGGACCTGACTGGGCTTATGGACTCTGGATAATTGCTGGCCCAATAAGACTAAACCTAGATTAGTGGATTTAAGCCTGATTAACTGCACAAAATTAAAGCTAAAAACCTAATTAAACTATAAAAGAAAATTAACAAAATAAAATCTAATAAACCTAATAAACCTATTATTAATCCTAATTAATTTGTTAAAATGAAAATTAAAAAGTAAACTCCTAATTAATCTGAAAAAACATTTAAAAACTATCTAAAACTATTTTTTTTAAAAACTAATTAAATCTGAAAAACAAATAAACCCTAACAACAAAATTTTAAAACAATTAATCCCTATTATTAATTTTGAAAAAAACAATAAAACTCTAATAAAATCTAAAAAAACAATACTATCTATTTTTCAAAAAAACCATTAAAAGGAAATCAATATCTAAAAATTGATTTTTAAAGTCTATTTTATTAAAAGAAAATAATACCTAAAAATCTTTAAAAAATCTATTAATTGCTAAAAAATGAAAAGAAAATTTATTTAAACTCTAAAAATTATAAAAAAAACTCTATTAAATCCAGAAAAATCTATTAAATGCATTAAAAATCCAGAAAAATGACAGAAAAATCCTAAAAATGCCAGGAGACCGATTAAACCGATTAAAACCCAATTGCGCAACCGTAGCGAAGCCCGGGCCCCGAGATGGCCTGAAAACACAAGGAACGAGCACCAATTCTCAGCAGACTTTTATCCTGACCGACCTGTACTGCCTGAAACACCAGGGGCTCTAATCCCGATAAAAATCAATCTGAATTGAGGAAAATGCCATGTATGCAGTATGCGAATGCGAAATGCGAAATGCGAAATACGTTGAAACATAAACCAGATATGGGAACCGGTTGGTCAAATTTTAGGGTGCAACACATACCCATCTATGACCAAGTCCCACAAATTAGCATCATAACCAAGGAAAAAACTTGCTATCCTGTCTTTCTAATAATCAAATTTCTCCCCATCAAACATAGGGGGTTTTGTGCCGATTCTGTCTCTTTCTTCATATATGTTGGATGTTGAAGTATCAGCCATAAAAACCAAATATATATATATATATATATATATATATATATATATATATATATATATATATATATATATATATATATATATATATATATATATATATATATATATATATATATATATATATATATATATATATATATATATATATATATATATATATATATATATATATATATATATATATATATATATATATATATATATATATATATATATATCAAATTTTTTCTCACTGGATCTTTTCTGTCACTGTGAAGTGGTAGCACACACAGAACCGGAGCTCTGATGCCAACTGAAGGTGAGAAAATACTTAGAAGGGGGGTTGAATAAGTATGAAGATAAAAACTTAGAAATAAAAACTCAAGTATTTTTATCCTGGTTCGTTGAACTCAACTACTCCAGTCCACCCTTCCTAGAGTGATTTACCTTTCTCAAACAAGGACTTAATCCACTATTTAATCAACTGATTACAATAGTAAGCACTAAGAACAACGGTTCAAAGTCTTCTCAAGAACTATTGATCCTAACTGGATCTTCTTAAGGTTCTCTTACAATAAAATGTAATAATAATACAAGTGTTAAAATTTCTTCTAATAAAGCTTTATCACAACTGTGATTTTACACTTAAGATTTTATGAACTATGAGTTGAATTCAGCAAGTGAGTATAAATTGTATGAGAGCTTGTAATGAATTCTTTCAAGTATTTCGTCAACTGAAAAAGATGAATGGAGTCTTGCTTTTATAGGCACAGAGGTCCATGAAGTCTTTCACGTTGAGAGTTGTGTAGCAAAAAGGTCTGAGCCTTTTTGTCTTCACATCACATGACCTTTCTGTAATACCCCAAATTTTACCCTTTCTTTTTTATTTTTATTTTAAATTCTTATTAACTTAATAAATTAACCTTTTTTTTTAGATCTTGTTTTTTTAACTAATAATAATTTAATTAAATTTTTTTTATAACTTTACTAATGTTTTTTTATTAACTTTTTTTTTTATTTAGTTTATTTATTTAAATCATTTTAAGCTCTTCTTGCTAACTTTTAGGATTTAGATTAAAATTTAACTTTTTTTTTCTTCTTTTCTTCAAGAGTAAATTTTTTATAACCTTTTTTAATTAATTTCTAACACATTTTTTTAATCAAATTCTATTACCTTTTTAAAATTAAATCTTTTTTCTAACTTTTTTTAAAAGATAAATCCTTTTTCTAACCCTTTTTTAAAGTTAAATCTATTTCCAACTTTTTTAAAGTTAAATTTTTTTTTTCTAATTTTTTTTAAAAAAAATCAAATCTTTTTTCTAACTTTTTTAAAGTTAAATATTTTTTTCTAACTTCTTTTTAAAATTAAATCTTTTTTCTAACTCCTTTTTAAAGTTAAATATTTTTTTCTAAATTTTTTTAAAATTAAATCTTTTCTCTAAATCCTTTTTAAACTTAAATCTTTTTTTTCTCTAACTTCTTTTTAAAATTAAATCTTTTTTTCTCTGACTTTTTTTTAAAATTAAATCTATCCTTTTTTTTTAAAATTAAATCTAAATCTTTTTTGACACCATCCTTTTTCAAATTAAAATTCTAAATTCCTTTTAAAATTAAATTCTAACAGTTTTTAAAATAATTCTAACACTTTTTTTTTTCAACATTCAAATGTTTTTTATTTTAAAATTCTAACTCATTTTTTTTAAACTTAAAACTCTAATTTTTATTTAACTTGAAATTCTAACTTTCTTTGCTAACATTTTTAAATTTAAATCCCAATATTTTTTTTATCAAATCCAATCACAATAAATCACAGATGGAGCAAAATCAAATCAATCAGATCATATCATCATCATAAGAAAATCAGATCTAAATATCAACATCACCATCATTGAATCAAATCTGAAATCATCATAAAAATTCATTCAAATCAAATCAGAGATTGAAAAAGATTGAGATATTCAAATCAAATCTGAGATTGAAAAAGATTTAAAAAAATCAAGTATAAAAGGACCCTCAGAAGCAACAAAACGGGGGGATCGGCAAGCATCAAAGACTCTTGCAGTCTTCATCAAAAAGTAACTAACTCTTTTTTTTAATTAAAATTCTAACCTTTTCTCTTTTATTTTCAAACTTTTATTTTTATTTTCTAACCTTTTTTTTAAAAACCAAATTTCGAAGTTCTAATTTTTTTGCTAACTTTTAATTCTAACTTTTAATCTATTTTCTTTTTCTTAATCACATTAAAAACTCTAACTTTTCTAAATTTCACCCAAAAAAAACCTAATTTCATTCTAACTCTTTTCTAATTACCTAAATCCTCACCGTCTCAAAACATTCATCACTTAACTTCTAATTATCGTCAATTCTAATTTTCATCCTTCATTCCTAACAGTATTATTGATTATCCATGAACCTGTTCACTAATATTTATTTATTTATTTTTGTATTTATTTTTATATTTGTACATAATCTAACATCATCGTTGCTATTTCATATTCCATTATCACTTGTATATTATCGCCATCTTCTTTGCATATTAATTTTCATTGTTTATTAATTTTTCGCTAACATCCTCATTTTTAAGATCCAAATTTCTAACTTTTTTTCTTGTTTCGTTAATTATAATTTTCTACTTAAATTCCTAACATTCCCGTCTAATTTTTTGTCTAACCCCGTATAATAACAGTCTCGGTTTGTTTTGGTTTTTTGCAGCTGACTAAGTTCAATTGATTTTATTTTCAGTTTAAATATTCAATTATCATATTTGTAACTGCTTATGGGATGTAATTTTGCGAGACAATTGTCGCATTTATCTTTCCGCACTTTATTTTCTGCCGTTGTATGTATATTTAATTTCATCGCGTCTTTATAATTAATTTCACTCCTCCGAAGGAATTAGGTCTAGCCGTTTGACCGCCGTGTCAATAGTCCTCAACCTCAAAACCTCAAAACTACACCTTACAAACCCTAATTTTTCACAAATGCCTCGCCGCAGGCAAGATTACAATTTTACCCCTAGCATTAGGTCAAAGAGCCGCCGCGCTCATTTTAGGGTTTCCCGCCGTAGAATCCCTAATTTAACCCTAATTACAACTTAACAATTCAACGTAGAGATTTGGAGTTTCTACACTCCATGTAAGCGTGTCCCTAAGATACGTTTATTCCCCATTGAAACCTTGGCCACAGTCAAGACGTTTCTAACCTCCCTTTTGAGGGGAACTACGATTACTCTGATTCCACTCCCGTAAGGATACGTAGGCACAAGATGCGATGTCTTGCCGAGTAAACTTAGAATTAACCCCTTAGGTCTCCTTTCTCACTTTTAATCCTTTTGTACATATACCTTAAGCAAATAAATAAAGCAAATAGTAAACATCTGAACAAAAGGTTCCTGTAGAGTACTACAGAAGTTTAGGGTGCTAATACCTTCCCTAAATTTAACCAACCCCCGAACCCTAGATCTTTCCCCGCATTGTGTTTACGATGCAAAATAGGTTTTCCCTCTTTTGACCTTTTCCTTCGGATAAATCAAAGAGCGGTTGTGAATTGAATTGCGATTCAAACTCATTAATAGTTTGATATCCTATTTCCACCGCAACAGAAAATGGCGACTTCACTGGGGAGAATCTCTTAACTTTTGAGGGTTATCCCTAACTTGTTCATATTTATTACTATCTGTGTTATTATTCATTTGCATGTATATATTTGTGCTTTGATTGTGGGACTGTTCCTTGTGCTGTGAGATAAGTCCTACGCCCGGACTAGTGACATTATTATAGGATGGGGATATATTCGATGAGGCTTATAGGGAGTGAATCCCGACCAAGCTGATTCGAGAATCACCGCTCAGTTGAGACCTTTTCGAAAATGGTTCGGTTGAACGAGTAATCGTTGAAAACTTTTTCCATGGTCGATTGGGGTCTATGATATTGAGGACCGTAGTACCTTAACACCACCTTGGCCTTATTTAGGACGTAGTGCGGGAGCTATGTGGGAGTAATCCTACAACGGCTGCTACGCGATACTACACTCAAAAGAGGTTCTCTTGAGAATATTATTAACCCCCGAGTCAATCGGAAGGTTGATAATATCCGAAAGATGGGCTGATGACTTTGGGCACTTTGTAGAACCTTGTTCGGCAGGTACAACTAACCTATAGTACACTCCTTTTGGGATGGGTAGACCTTGACTTCGCTCACGTTCCTTTAACCTAGGACTTTGTGTGTTTTCATGCATTGCATCCATAAAGCATCTCATTGCATTGTATTTCATGGAGTTCAAATATCATTTATGGATATCGCGGGATACCGTAAATAAAAATAAAATAAAATGAAAAAACAAGAAAAAGATTTCCTTGGTACCCCACGACATTCGTAAATGTTTGAATTCCATGAAATCTTCATTTGCATTCACATTTTAACATCATACTTTTGCATTGCATGTGTCTCCCGATTTCTCATACGCGGTTCTCTCACCTTCCAGTTTTGTCACCCTGAGTTCTCTGCATCAATACGACCCTTCAAAAGAATGGAAGATCAAAACCAAGAGATCAACCGCGTCAGCCATGAATTCGAAGATCTTCGAGGAAGTGTAGGGCAGATTTTGGAGATGTTACGAGCTCTTAGTGTGAAGGTGGATGCTCAGTCTACTGTTCTTTCTGAGACTACTAATACCGTTATGGAACCGCAACCAGTTGTTACTATCGAGAATGTACCTCCTCACGGTCTTCAATCCGGTTTGGTGTCTCCTAGTGCTCAACCAGTTCAACGAGCTACCCCTCCAAAGTGCAAAACTCCTAACTCCGACCATGGTAAAGGACCTACACGTTCAAGGAACCGCAAAATGGCTACTCCTCAACCCTGGCAACATCAGCAGAGTTATGTTCAAGGTTATCCGTTTCCATATGTCCAACAACCCTATGTAGCTACTGTTGCACCTCCTTTCGATCAGCAGTTTCCTACATACCAGCCTGTGCAGTCCGCTCTGGTATATCAAGCACCGGTTTATCAACAACCTTCCGGTTATCCGCCTATGCAAGTTCCTGTCGACAGTCAACGAGTGCCCAACGCTCCTGTTCACCAACAATCACAGGATCAGGTTCCTTATCCCCGTAAGAGTCAGTATAA
This sequence comes from Lathyrus sativus, assembly GCA_963859935.3. Taxonomy (NCBI): domain Eukaryota; kingdom Viridiplantae; phylum Streptophyta; class Magnoliopsida; order Fabales; family Fabaceae; genus Lathyrus; species Lathyrus sativus. Next base: position 599,547,558 of record OZ012735.1, on the reverse strand, counting down.
GCCTTGTCCTCCAATTCCGATGACTTTCACTGAGTTATACCCCCATTTGGTACAACAAGGTCTGATTACCACCCGTGCTTTGGGTCCTCCACCTAATCCATTACCTGCAAGTTACAACGCTACCGCTCATTGTTTATTTCATGAGGGTGCGCCCGGCCATGATCTAGAGAATTGCTATGCTCTTAAGAAAGTTGTCATAGATTTGCTAGAAGCGAAGAAGTTGTCTTTTAGCAATGCTCAGCCGAAGATCGAGACTCCTCTCGGGGTCCCTCACTTGTCAAGTTCGAATTCTGCAAAGCATGCTACTCCTGTGGCAAATCAGCCGAATCCAATAATTATTCAAATACCTAGCTCGCTTCATTTCAGTAACCCTCAAGATGATATGACTGGGATCAACAAAGAATCTGGGAAAGTTATTTTGAAGCAACGACTGAAAACTGTTGAAGATGTGACCAGCATAACTGGGGCAAGCCATGACGACTCACAGTGATCGTGAACCAGACGTCCTTTCCATTGAGGCTCCGCCAAAGGAAACTGTTACTCTTGAATGCAAGATTTCATAAACATTTAGAAGGATTTTTCCGACAGTTCATTTGTTTATTTATATGTATTTCTCTTCGATTAATCATATTTAGCATGCACGAACTTGTTTATCTTTGATTAATTAATGCAACGCATATGTTTGTCTTGAATAAATCCATTCGTTTCACTCATTCAAAAAACATTTTCATAAATCATAAGGCCAACTTTACCCGATCTCTTGTTCTGATGGAGAATTGGGGGGAGGATGACGAACCTAAAACGTCAGATTTCTTGTCGTATGCTTTCGATTGAAACCCGCTGATGATGTAAGGCATTGTTTCAAATCCCAAACACTGGAGATATAAGGATGTTAATCCCTAGTCAACCTCTTTGAGCCTTGAAGTAGGAGTTTTTCTTTCCTTTAAGAACCTTCATCCTAACCTGGGGCAGGGTAGGTCTCAGTTAAGCCGATCGAGCGCTTAGATCCTCAAAAAGGAAGAGCAAACCTTCGAGAAATTATCCTTAGCATCTTAAGAAATCCAATACAATGACTATCCCTCGGTTACCTAAGGAGTGGGGCAGTCACGAGCCTTTCAAAAGATTTACACGACTTGTGCATAAAAGAATATTCAAAAATAATAAAAGCCCGCTAAGTCAAAACCTATGAAGGAGACTTAGGCAAAACTGGGGCATCCCGCTGGACTCCAAAGTCAAATCAAAAGACGTTGTCCAAGCAAAAGTTAGGGAATAAGAGCAATAAACCATTAGTTTTTTGAATCCTTATAAAGAACAAAATCGTGTGACCAATCGCCATTAGAAATAGGTGAGTGACTGCCATGTCCAAAGCCTTGATAAGTTCTCGACCCTAGCAAATCCGCTTGAGATATGAGCGTTCGTATCCGATTAACTGAATTAGGATTGGAGAACATCACGAAGAATGGGTGGGTACAAATATAACTTTGAGCCTTTATCCTTTTGTTTCTTAAACCGTGAACCGAGCCACGATACAACCTTTAAAAGACCTAATTGAAGTAGGACTTCGGTTGAAAGCATACTCGACAAGATCACGTTTTCTGACTCCTACGAGCTATGCTCAGAAGAAAATTCATGTTGGCATTATAATTAAAACTTATGTCCTGACTAGTGATTTCGGTCACAAGTTATTGCGCTATCTTTTTCAAAACAAAAATTCAGGACAAATATATGTGTACATTGACAAGCTCAGGATAGGCATTTCAGGCATGACAACTTTGCTTGATATCTTAGAGATTTACATATGAACATAACCCGTGGAACTTGAAGATCCTGCTGAACAGGGGCAGGCAGTTTCCCAATTCGCTTACCAACGCGAGTCTGACATTCTTAAGAGCTATTTCTCAAAGATTTCGTCGTAACACGATTAATTTGTGCCAGTTACGTCGAGACCTGACAAATCTCTCAAAGAGTTTGAAAACAGTGGGGCAACCAGACTCCGTGTTCTCTATAAAATCCTCTTGAGATGACCATACCTCACAACGCAAATATCCTGGGGCACCGTGTTTTTAAAAAAAAAAAAAAAAAGGAAACAAATGGCGACTACTACAAGATCCTTCAAGATCAAAACTATGTGGTTTCACAACTCTCTTCATGCACCCGATGGATTTTACTCACGGCGGCTTTCATTCCCCAGTAAATCTCAGTGTTGCAACAGGCTCCTAAACTATTGCCTCATCACAGTCCCCAGAGAGACTATAAGCTGACAGCCTTTTCTTGGGTAACTCGAAAGTGTCCCTCAGGTTTTCTTCTCCCCATGTGAAGACGTGATACTGTGCACCCAAGCAGATTACCTTCTCCCCAGAGAATTCAGAACTTTAAAACCAGATTTGGTTCTACCATTGATCCTTCTTACCCATGATTGACGTATTGGTTGCAGAGAACGCAGGGTATCCCCGTCGAGATGTTTATTTCATCTCTCGTCCCATCTCTAGTCTGTTTCGTCAGCATACGCAAGGGCATAAGCATCACATGCCTATTTCATTCATCACATATTCATTACATATTCATTACATACTCATTACATACTCATTTCATAACATCCTGCATATTTACATACATAGACATCAACATACATTCATATTAACATACGCGTTAGCATGCACAGGTTCATTGTGTCTCTATCATTGGTCGTTACCGCCGAGTAACTGGGTTGGTCCATTCTCTCCAAATAGATTGTCAGCCCTAAGCATAAAATATTTACTTGTTTCCAGTTTCCCCACAGAGCTCGATCCTCGTGGATGACGGTTACTTCAGCTATCTTTCCTCGCCAGGATAAGATATTTACCCTTCGAGATCATTCCCTCGATGGAGTCTTGATTACCAGTCTTCTTTCTAGCTCGATCCTAGATTGAATCTCAGTCATGTCGGTAGTCAAGCCCACCCGGACGTGCATTTATTTTGCACCATCTAAAGATTTTCACCATACCATGGCAGATACGCGACTATCTCGCCCGAGAGTTTATCACTGTACCCGGACGTGCATTTATTTTGCACTATCTTTCAAGAAAATCAACTACAATCCTTTACAGATACACGCCAGTTCACGCCTGGAAAATCTATCAGTACAACACCCTACAATCCTACATGTTACAATGCTTCACAACACTTTACATCTTACAGCATAAATATACAACATTTCTCACCTAAGAAACCGATCCTATCTTCGTTATGACTCGCAGCAAATGGCCATCTCCATGGAGCAGTTGGGCTTCCATTTACCTGTCGTCTTGAAGTATGGGAGGTTTGAACCAAATCGTATTCAGGAGAGCACGATCTTGAAGTACGGGGAGGTTTGAGCGGAATCATATTCAGGAGAGCACGATTCTGAATTATGAAGAAGTTCATTTACCCTTTAGTAAAAGAAGGAGCCGAATCATATTCAGGAGAGCACGATTCTGAGTTATGAGGAAGTTCAATTAGCCCTTTTCATATTCAGGAGAGCACGATTCTGAAATATGAAGAAATTTCAAGAGCCAAATCATATTCAGGAGAGCACGATTCTGAGTTATGAGGAAGTTCAATTAGCCCTTTTCATATTCAGGAGAGCACGATTCTGAGGTATGAAGAATTTCATTTACAAGAAAGAGCCGAATCATATTCAGGAGAGCACGATTTTGAGTTATGAGGAAGTTCAATTAGCCCTTTTCATATTCAGGAGAGCACGATTCTTAAATATGAAGAAATTTCAAGAGCCAAATCATATTCAGGAGAGCACGATTCTGAGTTATGAGGAAGTTCAGTTAGCCCTTTTCATATTCAGGAGAGCACGATTCTGAAGTATGAAGAATTTCATTTACAAGAAAGAGCCGAATCATATTCAGGAGAGCACGATTCTGAAGTATGAGGAAGTTCAGTTAGCCCTTTTCATATTCAGGAGAGCACGATTCTGAAGTATGAAGAATTTCATTTACCCGAAAGAGCCGAATCATATTCAGGAGAGCACGATTCTGAAGTATGAGGAAGTTCAGTCAGCCCTTTTCATATTCAGGAGAGCACGATTCTGAATTTCATTTATCCGAAAGAGCCGAATCATATTCAGGAGAGCACGATTCTGAAGTATGAGGAAGTTCAGTTTACCCTTTTCATGTTCAGGAGAGCACGATCTTGAAGCATGAAGAAGTTTATTTATCCTTCAGTAAGAGAAGAATCAGAATCGTATTCCAGGCGCCGACCTTAAATGCGAGAAGATTTATTTATCAGATAAGCAGCAGCCTCTTTATTTGAGTGCTTATCCATTTTGGCACATAAGTCCCTTCCAACGATAAGTGACAGTTCTCCCTCGAGAAGCTTATCAGGGCATTTCCCATTAAAGTCCATTTATTTTGGCATACAGCCGGTCTTTACCCTGTATATTTGATACGGATTTCTGAAAATTCCATTCGATCCCATCACGAAGGATAGTTTATGGAAGCTTGGATGTTATTCTTTGCTCAATGCTCCAGCATTCTGTAATCGATCTTGCAAGCCGTGTAGATCCTGTTATTATTAAACATTCCCTAGTGGAGGTCATCTCATAGGTGCCATCTCCGTTTAAGAACCTTATTCCTAAAGTCCATTTATTTTGGCATACAGCCGGTCTTTACCCTGTATATTTGCTACGGATTCCCGAAAAGTCCGTTTGATCCTGTCACGAGAGATAGTTTACAGAAGCTTGGATGTTATTCTTTGCTCAATGCTCCAGCATTCTGTAATCGATCTTGCAATCATACGTGATCCAGTTTTATTTTTAGATTCCCCAGTGGAGGCCGTCTCATAGGTACCATATCCATTTGAGAATCTCGTTTTCTAAAAAAGACAATTGGTCGTGTTCGCACCAGTTGACCATCATTTTTAGAATTCCCCAGTGTTTGTACTGTGTCTCAGCGCGTCGTTTCCCCCAGTGTGTTCTTCTCGTAGCGTCTGTCCCTGTGTCGTCGTATTCGTCAGCACTTTCGCATTCATCATTCCAGCATACGCATCATATCATATTCATGGCATCATCCGCATTAAGCTGTCCTCGCTTTGTCCACAGCATTGCATATTGTCGCATATAAGGGCAAAATTTTCGGTTATCTATATTTAAATCCCTCCACCATGATTCCTCGAGTCTCCGTCACTCAAATCATCCGGTGTAGTTATTTAAATAGGGGCAACTGTAATACCCCAAATTTTACCCTTTCTTTTTTATTTTTATTTTAAATTCTTATTAACTTAATAAATTAACCTTTTTTTTTTAGATCTTGTTTTTTTAACTAATAATAATTTAATTAAATTTTTTTTATAACTTTACTAATGTTTTTTTATTAACTTTTTTTTATTTAGTTTATTTATTTAAATCATTTTAAGCTCTTCTTACTAACTTTTAGGATTTAGATTAAAATTTAACTTTTTTTTTTCTTCTTTTCTTCAAGAGTAAATTTTTTATAACCTTTTTTAATTAATTTCTAACACATTTTTTTAATCAAATTCTATTACCTTTTTAAAATTAAATCTTTTTTCTAACTTTTTTTAAAAGATAAATCCTTTTTCTAACCCTTTTTTAAAGTTAAATCTATTTCTAACTTTTTTAAAGTTAAATTTTTTTTTTCTAATTTTTTAAAAAAAAAATCAAATCTTTTTTCTAACTTTTTTAAAGTTAAATATTTTTTTTCTAACTTCTTTTTAAAATTAAATCTTTTTTCTAACTCCTTTTTAAAGTTAAATATTTTTTTCTAAATTTTTTTAAAATTAAATCTTTTCTCTAACTCCTTTTTAAACTTAAATCTTTTTTTTCTCTAACTTCTTTTTAAAATTAAATCTTTTTTTCTCTGACTTTTTTTTAAAATTAAATCTATCCTTTTTTTTTTAAAATTAAATCTAAATCTTTTTTGACACCATCCTTTTTCAAATTAAAATTCTAAATTCCTTTTAAAATTAAATTCTAACAGTTTTTAAAATAATTCTAACACTTTTTTTTTCAACATTCAAATGTTTTTTATTTTAAAATTCTAACTCATTTTTTTTAAACTTAAAACTCTAATTTTTATTTAACTTAAAATTCTAACTTTCTTTGCTAACATTTTTAAATTTAAATCCCAATATTTTTTTTTATCAAATCCAATCACAATAAATCACAGATGGAGCAAAATCAAATCAATCAGATCATATCATCATCATAAGAAAATCAGATCTAAATATCAACATCACCATCATTGAATCAAATCTGAAATCATCATAAAAATTCATTCAAATCAAATCAGAGATTGAAAAAGATTGAGATATTCAAATCAAATCTGAGATTGAAAAAGATTTAAAAAAATCAAGTATAAAAGGACCCTCAGAAGCAACAAAACGGGGGGATCGGCAAGCATCAAAGACTCTTGCAGTCTTCATCAAAAAGTAACTAACTCTTTTTTTTTATTAAAATTCTAACCTTTTCTCTTTTATTTTCAAACTTTTATTTTTATTTTCTAACCTTTTTTTTAAAAACCAAATTTCGAAGTTCTAATTTTTTTGCTAACTTTTAATTCTAACTTTTAATCTATTTTCTTTTTCTTAATCACATTAAAAACTCTAACTTTTCTAAATTTCACCCAAAAAAAACCTAATTTCATTCTAACTCTTTTCTAATTACCTAAATCCTCACCGTCTCAAAACATTCATCACTTAACTTCTAATTATCGTCAATTCCAATTTTCATCCTTCATTCCTAATAGTATTATTGATTATCCATGAACCTGTTCACTAATATTTATTTATTTATTTTTGTATTTATTTTTATATTTGTACATAATCTAACATCATCGTTGCTATTTCATATTCCATTATCACTTGTATATTATCGCCATCTTCTTTGCATATTAATTTTCATTGTTTATTAATTTTTCGCTAACATCCTCATTTTTAAGATCCAAATTTCTAACTTTTTTTCTTGTTTCGTTAATTATAATTTTCTACTTAAATTCCTAACATTCCCGTCTAATTTTTTGTCTAACCCCGTATAATAACAGTCTCGGTTTGTTTTGGTTTTTTGCAGCTGACTAAGTTCAATTGATTTTATTTTCAGTTTAAATATTCAATTATCATATTTGTAACTGCTTATGGGATGTAATTTTGCGAGACAATTGTCGCATTTATCTTTCCGCACTTTATTTTCTGCCGTTGTATGTATATTTAATTTCATCGCGTCTTTATAATTAATTTCACTCCTCCGAAGGAATTAGGTCTAGCCGTTTGACCGCCGTGTCAATAGTCCTCAACCTCAAAACCTCAAAACTACACCTTACAAACCCTAATTTTTCACAAATGCCTCGCCGCAGGCAAGATTACAATTTTACCCCTAGCATTAGGTCAAAGAGCCGCCGCGCTCATTTTAGGGTTTCCCGCCGTAGAATCCCTAATTTAACCCTAATTACAACTTAACAATTCAACGTAGAGATTTGGAGTTTCTACACTCCATGTAAGCGTGTCCCTAAGATACGTTTATTCCCCATTGAAACCTTGGCCACAGTCAAGACGTTTCTAACCTCCCTTTTGAGGGGAACTACGATTACTCTGATTCCACTCCCGTAAGGATACGTAGGCACAAGATGCGATGTCTTGCCGAGTAAACTTAGAATTAACCCCTTAGGTCTCCTTTCTCACTTTTAATCCTTTTGTACATATACCTTAAGCAAATAAATAAAGCAAATAGTAAATATCTGAACAAAAGGTTCCTGTAGAGTACTACAGAAGTTTAGGGTGCTAATACCTTCCCTAAATTTAACCAACCCCCGAACCCTAGATCTTTCCCCGCATTGTGTTTACGATGCAAAATAGGTTTTCCCTCTTTTGACCTTTTCCTTCGGATAAATCAAAGAGCGGTTGTGAATTGAATTGCGATTCAAACTCATTAATAGTTTGATATCCTATTTCCACCGCAACACTTTCCTAGAAGAAGAATGCACAGAAAAATCCTTTTTGTCTGTGTTCTTGTGTCTAGCATAAATAAGGAAAGATTCGTTTGGTTATTCCAACGGACATAACTTTGAATTCTTCTTCAATAAGTTTCAGCAAAGTATTAGAGCCTTGACTGATCAGAGCCTTCTAATATTCATTAGAGTTTGCTGAATCAGAGTCTTTGCAGCAAGTGTGCTTTCAGCGTGTAAATATTCAGAGCAGAGTTTGGGATCAGATCCTCAGTACTGGCAGCGTTAGTACTATCAGAGTCTTCTGAAATAACTGTGCTTGAAACTCTTCATACATAATTCCTTAATGCTTCTGATGCTTCTGGCTTCTGATTCAGATTCTTCTGTAGCTTCTGCTTCAGATCCTTTTGTAGACAGCGCTCAGAATCTTCTGGAGGCAGCATTCAGAATCTTCTAAGAGATGCTTCTGACGCTTCAGAGCCTTGCATATTTCTCATGTTCAGATCTGATTTTCTTCTAGAGTAATATTCATTTTAACATCTGTAGCAAACATTCTCAAGCAAATTTTAGAGTATATAATTCTTTAATACAAAATTTCATAAGAGTTATCATCAAAACATAGAGATACTATTAAGAACCAATCTGTGTTCTAACACATACAACAACAAGGATCACTCCTGAGTATCTGCAATATGTCCATGGTGGACAACATGAAGCAAACAGGGTGAGAAACAACATTTAACATAAACAGTATAAAGAATGCTAAGGTAGAGAATACACAATAAGCACACATTCATTACACAATCAACAACAACATAGTCCCACTCTCATTCATAATAACATGCACATATTCACAACCCATCAACAACACCATGAACAATGAACTACATATGCAAATATGTTTACAATGTGTCATACCCTAACTTTTACCCCTAAGATCCCACCTCATTTGAATCATTTTGCATAACATCAAGCATTTCATGCGTGTGTCTTTTATGCATTACTAATCCAATTGAAAATAGAAAAATATGTGTCTTGCTTGCTTTGTCTACAAGTTAGGGTTTTTCATCAAGAAATTCAAGCAGATGATCAATCAATGATTTGTGTGATCCTCAACATCCCAAGCTCCCAATTAATCCAACATGATCAAGATTCTCCTTTCATCAACAAATTAAGTTTGAGTTCATTTTAATTTAAGTTCATCAAGCTCAAATTTGTCTGGTGTACCAAATTAGGATTTTGACCAAAGACAACTTGGTGTTGCCTTTTTCATCTGAGCATGATCTCATACCTCAAAACATGATTTGAAGGTCTCAAATACATCTTAGTGGTCCATTTATGTGATCCAATTAGCTCAATAAGTGTGATTCATTGATAGTTGAAGGATTTGATTTTATATGATACAAAGTCAACAAATGATCAAAGTCAAAGTTAGACTGTTGACATTTTTGGTCAAATATAGTCCTCAAGTCAATAATAATTAAAAGGTGCAATATGTTTGAGTTTAATCAAGTTGAATCAAGAAAATCACAGAAAAGGATCAAAGTTGTCAAATTTGAAGAACTTAGAATATTTTCTAAGTATAAAAATGCATGATCAGGTGACCAACTTTCCAAGGCCATGGCTTTTGATTCAAGCATCCAATAAAAACACTTGAGATCTTCACTTAAAGATGGCATTTGATACTAAAATTTGATGAAAATCACAAGCCAAAAGGTTTCTTTAAATGGAAGATATTGATATTGTAATACCCCAAATTTTGCTCCGAGATTATTAGGTTCATTTCGCACGTCATCTCATTCGCATGACATTGTAACTAACCACTAACAGGTTTGTGTAGTCTGTTTGGTTTTTGCAGGGAAAGTCACATTGTTCGCTCTTTAACTTATGAAGGGAAAATGGTCATTTAGTTGCAGCCTGCTGACGATTTATGAGGCCGAACGTGTTAATTGGAAGAGTTTAATTATGAAGGATTTGAGTCGGATGAATTAAATCAATTCAATTTATTGGAATGAAGTTAGTCGGAAGAGTGTGGTCATTTGAGTTTAATCGAACAACTTGGATTTACTCTGATAAAGTTATTCATTTAAGTTACCGGAAGGATTATTCGAAAATTTTATCGGAGATGAGATTTAATCGGATGAATTGGATTGAATTTTGAATTAATAAAAAATAGAATTTTATTTTATTATCGTGATTACCATATCCAAATAATGAAGTATCATTTTATTTATGTTTTTATTTCATTTTTAATATAAAAAAATATAATAATAATGTTTTTATTTCATTTTAATATCAAAAGGAAAAACAAAAATAATAATTTTATTTCATTACAATATTCAAAAAATGAATAATTTTATTTCATTATAATATCAAAAATAAATTTATTTCTTTACAATATAAAATAAATAAGTAAATAAATAAATTTACAACTTAAATTACATTTTCTTTTTCTAAAAATCCTAAAACTCCTAAAAATCCTTGATTTGTCCTAAAAGCTCCACTTCCAATTTTTTCAAGTCTCCGATTATTTTTTCTTCGAATCTGCACGCCAATAGTAAACGACAATTTTAACGGTTAGCAAATGTGTTTATCGGACTCCGATACCCTCATATCAAGTGCCATCACCGAGTACGTCGGGAGGGTAACAAAATATTCCGTCGCCAACTCCCGACTCAATTTCTAGACTCCGGTAAATCCGGCAGCTTCTGTTCATAACTTATTCCGAGAAAGAGAGAAAAAGTGATTTTAAGTGATTTTCAGAAAAAAGTGATTTTTGAGAAAAGCACTTTTTCTTGTGAAAATGAGTTCTGGCCAAACAAGGCATAAACGCTTTCCCAATTTTTTTTCGCAATCCAGCAGATCAAACAAAAATTCTGGAAAAACCATCAAGCCAAAATCCCAGCCATGAATTTCGCCACATGCAAGTTCCAAAGAAGCCTCATTTCAATCAAAACAACTTCCCTGAAAAAGCTGCATGCAACAAAAATCAAACAACCACGAATCAATCGAGAATTTCGCAGCCAACAAACCGTGAAAATGCTACAAAAGTTCCATAAGAAAAGCCACAAAATCAGCCGTAAATTCATCATAACAAATCATCCGCCCCAGCCCACAAACAAACAACGATATAAAGTTCCAACACCAGAAATTAGGGAGGCAGGATCGAATCATCAGATAGGAGGAGGCGAACCCAGAAAAGTGGAAGAACGTAAAAATCATCATCAAAGAAGAATATCAACGAACATCAGAAATTAAAAGGGGGGTTCATCCATCAGTTTTGAAGAAAAAAAGATTAGAAAAAGAAGAACAAGGGGATCCGAGTTCATCAGGAAAAACCCAGCAAAATCGTCAAACGGCGGAACTAGAAGCAACCACCATCAACATCACGATTTCATCAACAACAGCTATCATCATTCATCATAATCGTGATCTGGGTAAGCAAAGAAAACTCATTTGCTAATTTTTCTTGTGTTTTGTTTTGGTTTCAGAAAAGTGGAAAGGAACGAAATGGGTCAGCGGAGAAAGGAGAAGCAGCAACATGCAAACAAGATCGAAAAATTTCAGAACTACCACAAGATCTCCCATGGCCGCCGACCTCAAAGAAGAGGAAGGGAACAACCTAGAAGCTTCAGCATATGGGAACACGCCTCCTCCTCTCTTGTTGTTTTTCTTTTTATGTTTTTTTTTAAATATTTTTTTATTTTTTAAGTTCTATTAATTATTTGATTTGTAAATAGTAATGAGAATTATTTTTTTATTTTAATAAAAATCTTGTAAATAAACATTAGAAATTAGAAATAGGTTTCCTAAAAAACTTAAGATTTTTTCACAATTAAAACAAATTTTTAAAATTAAAACCAAACTTTCTTAAAAGCAATTACTAAATTATGTTTTAAAATTTTTTTTTTGAATCTAACTAGCTTTTTTGTAAAAATAAAAATCTTAAATTTTTTTAAAATTAAAAATCAACATTTTTTTTAAATAACGTTCCTTTTAATTAATATTAACTTTTTCTTTAAAAAAATTAAAAGTCTAAAAAGCAATTCTATTTTTTATTTAAATAATTCTAACAATTCATTTTTTTATAATTAAAATTCTAAATCATCTTTTTAAATTAAAACTCTAAATATTTTCATTCTAACATTTATTTTAAGTTGAAATTCTACCTTTTTTTTTTTCAAAATTTCTAACTCCTCTTTTTTTTTTTTAAATCCTAACACTTTCTTTTAATTTTAAACTTTAACATTTTCTCAACTTAAATTGCTAACATTTCTTAATCCAAGTTTCTAACTTTTTATTTTTTTAATCCTTTTTTTACTGTAATTCAAACTTTTTCTCAAAATCTCACAAAATCCCATCTCTTTAACTCTCTTATTTTATTCTATTAAATCCTGATTAAATTTACAATTAACTTTTTTTTAAAAAAGAATCATAATTAACCTGTAATGTTTTTATATTAATTTATTTTAATTAATTATTTTTAATGACTGTTTTTGTATAATTAGTCTTTCCTTTTTAAAAAAAAAATCAAAATCTAACTTTCTCTTTCCATTAACATTAATTCCTTTCTTTCTTTTTTAAATACTAATTAAAATTCTAATTCACTTTTTAAAACACTAACATTTTAATTCAAAATTTTCTTACATTTTTGTTTAAATTTAATCTATAACATTTTAATCTAAACTATAATATTATTCCATTTAATAATTTTTTTTTAACACTTTTGCCCCTTTATTTCTCATTTGTAATTTAACCTGATTCTTAACCTCTGCCCCTTTAATTTTCGTCTAACTTTATGACGTTCCTAACATTTTTTTCTCAGTTGTATAGTTTATTGATCCTTTACTTTTCGCACTTCATTTTATGGTTGTAATTACGCGAGGCTATCATCGCTTTATTTCCGTATATTTTGTTATGGTTGTAATTTACGCGAGTAATCGTCGCATTGTGCTTTTTTTGACTGTTTTCATATTTTCGTATTTCAATTCTACCATGTAATAACTTATTTTGCATCATTTACCGTTAAAACCTTCCGAAGGATTAGGTCTAGCAGTTTGACTGCCGAGTCAATAACCCTAACCTTTGACCTTTCCAAAACCCTAATCACATTAGGTTTCCCGCCGTGGAATACTTACCATTTTTACCCTTTTTATTCAATTCAACTTTACAACCTAGAGAATTCGAGTCACCGTACTCATATTTTTAGGCGCCCCGCCGTGGACTATTTTACCCTTTTACCCTAGCAATAGGATGGGGCGTCGCCGCACTCCATATTAGGTTTCCCGCCGTGGAATACCTATATCACCCTTTTAATTTCAATTAACTATTTTCAACGTAGAAATAGGAGTCGCCGCACTCCACGTAAGCGCTTCCTTAAGAACGCTTATTCCCTATTGAAACCTTGACCACAATCGAGAAGTTTCTATTCCTCCCTTTCGAGGGGAACTACGATTACTCTGATTCCATTCCCTACCCTGGATATGTAGGCACAAGATGCGAATCTTGCAGAGTAAACTTAGGACTAACCCTTAGGTCTTTTTCTGTCACTCTTAACCCTTAGCAATGTACCCTTAAGCAAATAATTAAAGGAAAATAGTAAATTTAAGCAAAAGATTCCTGTAGAGTACTACAAAAGTTTAGGGTGCTAATACCTTCCCTAGGCTTAACCAACTCCTTACCTAGGTCTCTCCCCGCATTGTTCACGATGCAAAAATTAGGTTTTTCCTTCTTTGACCTTTTCCTTCGGATAAATCAAAGACCGGTTGTGAATCAAAGATGCGATTCAAACTAATTAATAGTTTGATATCCTATTCTAACTGCAACAGATATCCAAAGTTAGGGTTTTAAGTTGTTGAGAAATCAAAAACACTTAGAACTTTTTCTAAGTTTTTCAATGCTCCAAGTGCATGACTTTGAGGATTCTTTATGAACAATTCAAGCCACCACTTTTGATGCTTGGGGGCTGCAATTAAAGATCATATTTCATACCTCATCTTAATGAAAAATATGGCCCAAAAATCCTTTACCAATTGAGAGATATTGATAATCAAAGTTGAGGTTTCATTCATGGTGACCAATTACAAATGAACCAGAATTTTTCTAAGTTATGGGTCAGTTTGGTTCACACGAATTTGAAGTTACTTTTGGGAACTTTTAAAGCACCTTTTCAGGTTGTGATCAACATGAAACTTTTTCATTTCCATGAGATCTTCAGATTGGCACCAAATCTATGGGAGATTGATCTCCATACAAAGGGTAAAAACTTGATCCAATGTGCCACCTTGAAGTACTTTGTGCATAATGTAAAAAATTTCTTTTGATCAAAAAGCCTTCCACAAGTTAAGGGGTTGTTCTAAGCATCAGAGGAAACTTATGAAGTCAGAGAAGAATGCCAAGAGAAAGTAAACTAGAAGCTACATTAAAGCAAAAAGCAAGTTGTACTTTTCACCACCCTTTTGGACAAGATCAAAGATCCATTGAACAATGCTAACAACCATTGATATTAATTTGAATCAAATCACTATAAAAGGAAGCATTAATTTATTGCTTCTCATCAACAAAAACCAGCAAGAGCTATCAGAAACAAAGAGAGCATTTTCAAAATCTCCATTGTTGTCCATTAAGGCAAAACTTCGAATCTCATTACTCTTCCATTTTTCCACCATAAACACATTCCATACACCATACATAAACTTCTATATGCATTGAACATGACCTGAAACACCTCAAACTCCATAACCACATTTACTTTCTTCACTTGCAAGTAGATTCAGGCAGAATAATTTAGAAGGTTTCAAGGCAAAGTAAAGGTACTGTTACACTCCTAGAGGTGCAAGGAAGCTAAAGACATCAATATTTCACATATGGAAGTGCTTTAGAAGGTGCATTAGACACACTCCAATAGGTAAACTTTCTTGATTTCGAACTCTCTCTTTAAGACATCATTTTGTCCATTCAAGTTACCATTTTTCTTGACTTGACATGTTGAGTGAAATCCCCATGAAAATGGACATTAGTTGATCATGTATGGCATTTAATTTTTGTTTAAAGATTTAGGATTCATCTAGTTTTGTCCAAAATTCGTGAGTTTGAGATAAAATAAATAAAAACTAATGTTATATTTAGATTCTTCATGAAATTCTAATCAAGATGCTATATCCACATTTCTTGTTTTGTTCAAAAATAGAAAAGTTGCATTTTTTTGAAAAAAAAAATATAGTTACAATAACAGACACGGGGAAGAAGATGAAGTTTTCATTTTTTTAAATTTCAATTTTCATATTTATTTTATTTGGCGTGAATTCTAGATAGATGGTGTGTGTTAGCCTGATGGTTGTTGTGTTGGTCTTGGTGTATGCAATGTGGAGTGTGTGGGTTCAATCCCTAACTCCTTCATTTTGGTTATTTACTCTCTTTTTCCTTCCTTTCCTTCTTTCTCATTTTTATTATTTTTATTATTTTTATTTTTTTTATTATTTATTTCTTTTATTTTTCTTTTAATTATTTTTTTCTTTCATTTTCTTTTTAATCATTTATTTTTGAATTTAAATAATCATTTATTTATTGTTTATTTTATTTTTTTAACTTAAAAAACTAAAAATATTTAATCCTTTCACTTATTTATCTTCTTATTTCATATTAAAAAAATACTTATGCTTTTATTTGTTTATTCTTACAGTTTTCTATTTATTTATTTAAGCATGTACTTTGATATTTTCTAAATATTTTGATTAATTTGTACATTGTTGTTGATCTTATTTTTTACCTAACCTTGGATAAAAGACCATGTTTGTTTTAAATGCTTCAAGCTTGATTTTTGAATGAATCCATGCTCCCTACTTCTTTTGATTTCATTCATGATAGTTGGTTGTGTAATATTTTGTCTAAAATTCACTTTGCTATGAGTATGTTTGTTTGACGCATGTGCTTGATGACTTCTCTTAATGAATGTTTTTACCATGATACTTTATGATTCCTTTGATTAGTCTTTGATGATTTTCCCTTGATTAATTCTTGATGACCATGATGCTTTGCCATGTGTTTTTTATTTCATTTTTTCTTGATGCTTGATTATTACATGATGGTTTGCCATGTCTATTGATTTCATTTAACTTGACTACATGATGTTTTGCCATGTGTCTTTTGATTTCATTTTTGTTGACACTTGTGATCTCAACCCAAGGGAAAGGAAATATGTATGTTGACTCTCTGCCACATGCTTGTTTGGTATGAATCCCACTATCCTTTCTATTCCATCTTACAATCCCACTTACAACTAATCAAACTTTTTCTCTCGCCCCCGTGCGATCAAGGTCTTTTTCCTACCTGTAGTCTTCTGAACTACGGTTGCTCTGACTTCCTATTAAGGATACGTAGGCATAGGATTGTGAGATCCTAGCGAGCTCCCTTTTTCTTTTTTCCCTTCTCAATAAGACAAATAAAATATTTCCCATACTTTCCCAATCAATAGCAAACAACTTTAGTCAAAAAGCACAAATATTTCAAGAGGTTCCTGTAGAGTACTACAGATGATTAGGGTGCTAGTACCTTCCCTTTTCATAACCAACCTATAGCATTAGTTTTTGTGACGTGACCACTACTGCTTTTTGTGCTACTTTCTGATTTCTATATTTATCCTATGAAGCTTAAAAGGAATGGGAAGGTATCTTAAATTAACCCTGTGTGCAAGTGTTTTCCCTACAAATGCAAAGAAATCTGGAATTGGGGGTTGGTTATACAAAGGGAAGCTATTAACACCCAGAGTATCTATAGTAATCTATAGGAACCTGTATTTGCATTTGTTTTACTGTTGAATTGCTTTCTTGAGTCTATTTGCTGTCAGGTGGGGAAAGTTAGCCATGATAAAGAAGGGACTCCAGCTTAGATTTTGAATAAACAAGTGTGCCACTTACATCAATTATTTGGAAAAAGGTTTAATTGTTTTTTTGAACTGTGATGTATAGAGGAAATATTCCTCCTACAGAAAGGACTCAAAGTCTCATCTGTGGGGATATTGAATTATGTCCCTTGATCAAAGCCCAAGGTTGAAGATAAAAAGGGATTTAAAACTTACTCAATTGTGGGAGTATTATATTTGTCTTGTACAAAGCCCAAGATTGAGGCTAACTGGGGAAAATCCTTATATGAAGCCTAAGAGGAGGTTGAGGGAATTTAAGTGGAGACTGACTCTTGCTGAGGAAACTTAAATCCAAGAGCAAGTTCCAACTGCTCTGAGGAATCAAAAGAGAAATTGTCTCTTGTTGGAGATTAGAGGAGAGTTGGATTTATTGAACTGCCATAAAGGCTTTGATTCTTTTAGGGATTTGTTGATTGTAATTTGACCCTGGCTGGGGATTTTAATGTGGAAGTCAAGCCTTGTTGAGGATCAGAGGAGAATCAAAGGATGAGTTTGAATGTCTTAGAGCTTTTGGATTTCTTGGGAATTGATGTAAGGGTAGAGATGACTAGGGTATATCTTATGCTTTTAGGAAGCCTGAGGGTCCTTATATGAAATCCAAGAGAAGGCTATGGATGCTTCTAGAAAGCCTGTGGGTCCTTGTATAAAGTCCAAGAGGATGCTAGGGATGCTTCTATGAAGCATGTGGGTCCTTGCATGAAGCCCAAGAGGAGGCTAGGGAATTTATATTGTCCAAGTCTTAAGAACAGTTCAAGAAAGGTTTCATTGAGAAATAATTCTTTCTTTGTTGAACTGTTCCAAAATTAAAGGGGTTAAAGAAGAGGTTTCACCAGGAAATAATCCTCTCTTTATTAAAATTTTTCAAGGTTGAATCAATTGAACAAAGCCCAAGAGAAGGCTGACTGTATTGGGAAGAAGAATTCCTTTGTACCGGGGGGAACTAGTTGTTTGAACTAAGTTATACTGATTGGCAAGGATCCTATGGTTTGAACTAGTCTAAATTAAGGATGATTCAAATGCTAAGAGAAACTTAACAAGTTTTGTACAAGCATATATACAGAGATATGAACAAGTATATAAACAAGTATGAATTGAATTGAAAAAGATGGTGGGTCTTATACTTTGGATAGAGGCCCAAGTGTACTGTGATTTATTAGATGTTTTCTTTAAGACTGAGTTAGGGTTTTGAGAAATTGAAGAAAATTTTGACTTTGAAGATGACTTGATCTCTAAGTAAACAAAGGTTTTGGGTCTTACACTCTAGATAAAGGCCCATGGTTGTTTGTATCCTGTACAAAGCCCAGGATGAATGAGACTAAAAGGTTTTCTATTTACAAAAGAGTGTTGGGTATTACACTCTATCAGAGGCCCAGGGTTATTGTTTAAAAAAAAGCTCATGTATAAAGAGATGACACTTGCACTCCTAGCATAGGCCCAAAAAAATGGTTATTTATGTACAAAGAGATGATACTTACACTCTATTAGAGGTCCATATGATTGTTTTGAAAACAGTGATCACAACGTAGTTGTGAAAAGCGCAACAAGACTTATATTATAACATTGGCCCATAAAAAATGGTTTATTTACAAAGAGGGTTGAGTCTTATACTCTAATAAAGACCCAGATGATTGAAATGAAGTTTGAAAGATCGAATCAGAGGGGAAACCCTAATTTCATTTTTTAAAAGGAATTTTTCAAAGAAATTCAATAGAAAATATATAATTTTATCAAATGAATTCATTAATCGTATCGTAAAAAATGATTAAGGTTTTTGAAAAAGGGATTTTATCCACATGAATATTTAAAATCATTTTGGTTTTAAAAAAATCAAAGAAAGAAATTATTTTAAAAATATTTAAAACAATTTGAAATAATCACTCATGTTTTTCCTCAATTGTAGGTGTTACAAATGTGAAATGATGACCAGGGAAGCTTCCCTAGACCTCAAGAAACGTGTTGATGTGTTTAGAATGGTTGGAAACCTTCTGGATTGGTGGGCTCGAATCTAACTGCAGCTGGCTTAGGATGAACTATGATCTTGATGAATTTGATGTTACAGATGATGTTTGAGTGTTTGGACCACTCATATATGACGTATGTGAGGTGTTTGAATCATTGGCTTGAGCTAAGAAGCTCTAGTTTTGAAAACACGATTCTCACTTTTGAGAATTTTGAAATTTGGAGCAAAAACAAGAAAAGAGAGAAAACAAGTGTTGTGTTATTTTGGTGTGGTTTGAATGATCAACATTGAGCTCTATTTATAGGTGAACGAGTTTGTCTTGGAGGAGTAGTGATGGCTTGGAGGATAAGAGCTCATTCAATGTTTTTGGCAAGATATTATTACTTCCATGCAAAGGTACATTATAACTTCCAAGTAGCATAGCTACCTTTTGACCAATTCTACATTCTGCAGAGTGATTTAATGTTGTTTAAGTAGAGATCTTGAATGAGGAGAGTGGCTTTGTTGAATGTGCACTATTGCACATAAATGCAATTTTGAATTCAAGGCATATGTGATAAAACTTCATTATTCCAAATGTGATTCTTCTTGACTCAATGTTTGATCTTGTAGGTTTGTGGTGACTCATTCTGATCTATGTTAAATTGGTATGATCATGATCATTGCATTTGACTCCAAAATCGTGTAGTGCAAGAAATGACCAAAATTGGTTTTGCAAAACAATTTGCAGCAAGGTGTATTGATCCATCCATAACTCTTTGCTCAAGTGGAGTTTGATGATGTTCTTGTACTCTTTGGAAATCTCATATGATGTAATTCAACTTTTATGTTTACATTTGGTCTTGATTCATCTTGGATCATAATGAAAAATGCCTCCAAAGTTGGGCAAAACATGAGGCAGATTCTGCCTAAAAAATTTAAAGTGTCAAAGTTCAAAATCTTATGAAACTCTAACTTTAATGCTTCCTATCTCAAAATCTATGCATTTTTTGGGGGTACTTCTGCTTTGCAATCTTTTTGTATGTAATAAGATCTATCATTTGAGATTTGGATGAAAAAAAATGGTTGCTTGGATCACAAGTTATGGCCTTGCAAAGTTGGGTAAAAACCATGTTCCTTCCATAACTTAGTGAAATTTTAAGTTTCTCAAGGTTGCCCTTTTTACAAATAACCTCACTTTTCTTGATTTTTCTTGATTGATCATGATCCAAATCACAAGTTAACATTATTTTGACTTAAAGAGGCCATGTTTGCCAAAAAAAATCACAAAAGTCAAACTTGGTTTTGATCATAGTTGACTTTTTATATTAGATGAAACTTGAACTTTGTGATCCTTTATGAAATCAAGTCCTTGGGCTAAATTGAACCTAATGGATGGATCCCATAGGTGTTTTTGAGTGTCTTAAATCATGCCCCAAGGTTAGAGATCATGTCTGAAAATTCTGGCCAGCCCACGATGGATGTTTTAACAAAAGTTATAACATCCACTGTGACATTCACTACAGATCTACTATTATGCAGCAATAACAAAGCAGTAAATAACACAGTTAGTTGTTGACCCAGTTCAGTGCAACACACTTACATCTGGGGGCTACCAAGCCAGGGGAAATTTCACTATTAGCAGTATCAATTCAGAGTCAAACCTCCAGTTTTCACTCTTCACTTAATCACTACCCAATGACAATTTAACCTAGAGACACTCTAGACCCGAGTATACCCACTCACTCCCTACAATCACACACCAGTGGTAACTACGAGTTACAATTTAAACAGTAGATTGAAGAGACACTTCACCTACTCACACACACCTTGATCTTGCTTCAAAGCTTTGATCAAGGAACACATATTCTTGCTTAACAGCTTTGAGTGGAATACAGCCTAGAAACTACCTAACCAATGCAATCAACAGTTGCTTGGGTTACAAGTATTCCTAAGACACAAATGTGAAGAACAATCTCTTCACTTCTAAACCACTATGGTGATTTCTCTGCTTCTTTATCTTCAACAGCTGCCTTCTAGGATTGCTTCTCCTGGTATTTGTAGCAGTAGATCAGTCTTGGGCCTGGACGCATACATTAGGTTTTATCCATCATAAACCCTCACTTATGTATTCTACATGTTTGCCTCTTCAATCAGGTACATATTAGTTCCCCTAGTGCGTCTAAAATGTCTCCTGCATTCCAGCTTGAGCTTCTGAGTTGTTTCCTGAGTTATATCTACTAGAAAAACAAACTTCCGCTTGATGTCATACGACCTATGTCATAACATTGAGTATGACATCCAGCTTAATTTATAGTTAGCTTAGTTAACTTACCCTGTACAGTGCATATTATGAATGTAATAACATCAAACATGACATTCATATATGTACTTATATTTTGCCACAAAATGCAGCCAATCAAGAGCACTTACAATGTCTTGGTCAAAAGTCAAAGGTATGGTTGACTTTTCCTCAGAAACCCTAGTTTGTGGTCAGATGAATTTGAATCCTGGTATTGCTTATGAATCAAGTTCTTTGAATCAATCCACTATTGTGAGTGGATAAATATGGTGTATTTGAGGTCCTTAAAGCATATCTTGAAGTCTTGTATCATGCCTTACTTCAAAAGTCAACCTAGGGATTGAATTAGGTCAAAACCCTAATTCCTTATTTTTGATAGATGCAACCCCTGAGGCTATTTTGGACTTATGAGTGGACTCATGAGGTTATTTTGAGCTTATTGAATCATATAATAAAGTATTAGCTCATGCCCAGATGAAAATTTCTCTTTTGAAGCCTTGGTCGACCAAAACCCTAATTTGGTGACACCGAGGCTTAGTTAACTTTGAATGGTGCAATCTTGTGTTAGATCCTTGATGAAGAAAACCTTTTGATCCTTTATGGATGTTTGAGAGGCTTGACAAGTTGAAGATCATGTCAATTCTTGATTGATCCTTTCCTGAATGCTCTGAGAGGGCTCAAAACCCTAATCCTTGGTTAAGGTGAATACTCAACAATCTTTGAGAAGATTGGTAAGGTATGAAAATACATCCATAGTATGGTGATGATTTGCACAATGATGTGAAGTCTTGTGGTCAAAATTTAGGGTATGACAAAACCCTCGTACCTTTGATATCTTATTTGTTTAGCCTTTAGTCTTACCTTTAGCTTTGCATATTACTTTGGGTTTATTCGATCTTTTCCCATTCCCTTGGATAAATTAAAGTTCGGTGGTGACATTTTGTTTTTCGAGTCAAACTAATTCAATAGCTTGGTCTTTGATTCTCAATGTGACCGAAATGGAGACTTCACTAGGGACTTCCCCAAGAGAGTTAAATCTAACTTGTTTTATTTGCGCTATTATTATTTTTTTGCTTGTATTATTTGGGCATTGTCTATTTTTCAAGGTAATAATCCATATGTGGTGAGATAAGTCCTAACCCGGACTTGAGAATATAAATAATTTAGGAGGGTGGTATATTCAAGCAGACTTGGGTGGAGTAATCCCCAACAAGCTGACTTGAGAATGCCCCACTCAGTGGAGGCCCTTTTGAGAGTAATATTTGTTAAATGATTAATCGTGAAAGCATTGCTATCTTCGACCTAGGAGCCCAAGAAGATGAGGACCTTAGTATCCCATTTATCCCACATGCCTTTTTAGGATGTAGTGCGATGGCTATGAAGGTGTAAACTTGAATTAGTCGATACGTGATACTACACTCATACGAGGTTCTCTTGAGAATATTATTGATTCTCGGGTAATCGATGTGCTAGTAATATCTGAAAGAGGATTGTAGATTCTGAGAACCTTGTTAGAACCCGTTGTACATGAACTTTACCCCTAGTACGTTCCTTGTGGTTGGTTATTCACCCAGAATTCATGCTTATGATCCTGAATCTTTAATTCTGTTACATGTGATCTCCATCATGTTACATGGCATTGCATATCATTTGCATTCTTTGCGTGATTTATTGCATACATCCAGCTTGTCCAGCAACTCATTCCAGTTGTATCTATCTTCCAGTGTCATCTGTCAGTCGTCAAACTGATGTCTTGTCACTGATACAGAACTACAGCTAATATCAGACACATAATGTCAGAGCAAGAAGTGCATAATACAGAGATCAGAATGGAGATTGATGATCTGAAGTCAGGCATGACTAAGCTTACTAGGATGCTCCAAGTCTTGATTTCTAGAAGGGAACAACCTCAAAGAACTGCCATCCAGGAGGTTTCAGGTGTTGTTACTGATCCTCAAATTGTTTAGATGCCACCTTCTACTTGGCCAAAGTTTGGTTTACCCCATAACTACTCTCCACCTATTGCTACTACTGCTATGATTGGACTAGTGTTTCAAGCTCCTGTTTTCTCTTAGCCCAGACCTATGGTTCATACTATTTCCTAAACTGTATGAGCTCCCTTTGAGAATCCTATCTATGAGTACAATGCTACTAGTGCTCAAAGTGAAGAACGTGAGGATTTTGTTGAAACCTAAAGAGGTCTGTGAATAATTTCAGATTATAGATAAAAGACTCAGAGCCATGGAGGGTATTGATTTCTTCAGTATTTATGTGGACAACATGTGTCTTGTTTCTGACCTTGTCATGCCTGCCAAATTCAATACTCATAAGTTTGTGAAACACAAAGGTCATTCTTTCCCAAGAGCTCATCTAGTTATGTACTTCAAAAATATGGCTGCTTACACCAACAACCAGAAGTTGCTCATCCATTGCTTTCAAGACAGCTTAAGTGGAGCTTCACTCAAGTGGTACATGAACCTTGAACAGAACGGTATCTAGTGCTTCCAAGATCTTGATAATGCCTTGATGAAGTAGTACAAGTACAATCTTAACATGTCTCCCGGCCGTTGTCAACTTCAGAATATGTCTTAGAATGAGCAAGAATCTTTCAAGGAGTATGCTCATCGTTGGAGAGAACTAGCTTCCCAAGTTGAACCTCCTCTGGCAGAGAAGGAACTCACAGGAATGTTCATGGACACCTTGTCTCTGTTCTATTGGGAAAATATGATTGGTAGTGTCTCCTCCAACTTCACAAATTTGGTGACCATTGGCCAAAGAATCGAAGAAGGTCTCAAGAATGGTAAAGTGTCTAAAGCTTCTAAATCTTCTAATGGTGTGAAGAAATACTATACTATGGAAACTTACAGAAGAAGAGAGAATACCAAACCAATGTTGTCATTACTGAGGATAGATGACCTTGTCACAGACCTCAGTATGCTAATCACCTTGTTGTTGCTGTTGTCACTTCTGTGGTTGCTGCTCAACCAGTTCAACCTCCTCAAGATTCGGTTGTTAGGTAGAACCATAACTACAATAGGACTCACTTTAATCCTATTCCCATGACGTACACTGAGTTGTACCCTGCCATGGTTCAGAAAGGCTGGATTACAACTAGGACTCTACGTCCCCCTCTAGATCCTCTTCCAGCTAGTTTCAGGTCTGATCTCCATTGTGTATTCCATCAAGGTGTCGCAGGCCATGATTTGGAAAATTGTTATGCACTGAAGGCTAGAGTATGTGATTTGATCAAAGACGAGATCCTTACTTTCTATGATGTTGATCTTAATTTCTAAGACAATCCACTTCCAGGGCATAAGAAGTGAAGCTTCAACCAACTTCAGCCAAGCTATCCTCCTAAAGCCACTGTTTCAAACATGCCAGCTCACCCCTGTTGCTGATTAGTCACTACACCATGTTTCTTATTGTTTTCATTTTCCTTTATTTGTATTAGTTGTTTTCTTTCAAATTTTGTTTGTACTTCCATGTTAATGAAATGAGCGTTGTAACATTTTGATTCAATTCATTTATGTCTGTTATTTACATCTTTATGCTTTCTCTTTCAAAAAATATATATCTCTTGTTCATTTTATTTTGATTATGCAATGATTGGAGGGAGGATGAAAAAACATAATACCCATAATTGTTGTTGGTATGCTTTCAAATCAAAACTTTGCTGACGATGTAAGACATTGTTTCAATTTCTCAAACACTAGAGAAATAAATAAGTTATTCCCTTGTAAACCCTTTCGAGCCTAAGAGTTGGAGTTTCTTTCTATACAAAAAAACCTGCAATCTTAACCTAGGGATAGGTAGTTCTCAGTTAACTTGGTTGTGCATTTAAATACAAGAGCTTCACGCAAGACACCTTTCAATAAAGGTTGCATTCACAAGCTTTCCTTCATACACAGCAAGCAAGTGTCGAAGATGTCATTCAAGTCAAAAGGCAATGTTGGTTCACCGTAATCATTAATCCAGGTAGTCACTTTCTTTCAAATAAAATCATCAAAAGAAAAGGCCCACTAAGTCAAAACCTATGAAGAAGACTTAGGCAAAACTAGGGCATCTCGCTGACCGTAAGCTTCAAAAGAAACAGTTCAGGCAAAAGTTAGGGATAATAAAAAGAAGAGGTCTTTAAATCCTTAGTCCTCACCATGAAAGTCCTCAATGGAAAAAACAACTAAATGTAGTGAGGACGCAATGACTTCCATCCCAAGGGTCTCTTGACTTTTGAACCATTATCATCAGTACAATTTATAACCTCTTGGAACTTGAGCACATAATCTGAGTTAACTGAACGTAGGAGTGAAGATCATCACGAAGATTAGGTGGGTACAAATAAACCTTGAGCATTTATCCTTTGTTTCATAAAATATGAACCAGACCATGTTACAACCCTCAAAATACATAATTGAAGCAAAGTTATTTTGAAAGCATACTACAACAAGGTTGCATAAACAGAATCCAAAATATTTTTGCAAATCAATTATTGTGGTGCCACACCTTTGCTTTAGCTTTCACTTTGAATGTCTTGAACCACCGTATTCTGACTAATGATTCGTATGTTTTGCATCATTCCAAAAGTGATTTTGATTTCAAAAGTTGCATGAATTTTTGCATTAAAACTACCATGCTTGTACGAATACTTTTCTTTGCAGACTAGCTTTCCTCTCAGGGAATTTTCAAACAGTTGAGAAACTAGTTCAAGATTTGTTGTTCAATGAAAGTCCTTCTCAGAATTTGTTTATTCATAAGATCTTTCAAGACTCATATTAGGGCAAGCCTTCCAAGCGCACAATAAAGCAGTCATTTCCAAAATCAGTCTAGCTAAAGAAATGATTAGTTCATCTACAACAGTCAGCTAATTTGTTGCAACTTACTTGAAGAATCCCCAAGCAGCTTTCCATCCTTCCTACAAGGGTCATCAACTTGATACAATTTACCAGTGCGGCAGAGATATGTTCAACAGTAGCATCTTTAGTCCCCAAGCAGAATGGCAGTGATCTCCATGTTGAGGAATCAGTCTTCCAGTCTTGTCCTCTCCCAAAAAGAGTCGAGCCATGTCATCGACATCTGCATTTTCATTTGATCATATATCATAGCAAAATTCATATACACATGCATAGCAAGAGTGTTTCATCCTCATTTTCATTCACCATATGTCGTGTTGTTATCCATGTCTTACCTTATGGTTAAAGTCCAACTTACTTGACACCTACCAAACTGATACTTTTATGTCTTATCTGACATTCCACTAGATTTGATTTTCCCTATCCGATTTTTTTCGGACATGTCTTTTATTCTGATGTATTTCCAGAACTCTCTCTTTATGTTATCTTATGTATTTCTAGATATTTCTTTGCATTCTGATGATTTTCCAAAATTCTTCAACTTTCTATCCAAAGAATTATCGGATGTGTTCGTCTCTCTGATGATTTCTAAAATTGAGTCTTTTATTCTGATGTATTTCCAGATCCTATCTGATGCGTTTCTATATATTTCCTTTGTGATTCTGATGCCTTTCCAAAATTTTGTTGCTTTTACCGTCTGATGGATTTATAGACGTGCCTTTTGTTCTGACACATTTCAAGAACATATCTGATGTGTTTCCAGATATTCCTTTATGATTCTGATGCCTTTTTAGAGTCTCATTTCTTTTACCATCGGGTGAATTTCCAGATGTGCCTTATCTTTATCTGATGTACTTCTAGAACTTGTTTTTCACTCTCCGATGAAATTCTGGAATACTTATTTCGTCTCTCTGACGTATTTTCAGATTGAGTCTTCTGAGTATGACTTTGCTTATTTGACGTTCTTCAGGATATGACTTGGCTTATCTGATGTTCTTTCGGATATGTCTTCAAAACCTTTTCCCGCACATTTAAAGTTTTTCTGAATATTTTGGACGTAGATTCAGAATCTTTGTCTTCATCTAATGACATTCTAGATGTTCTTAATTTATCTTGGATAGTGGATAACAACTGCTGAATGTCTTCAGTATGTTTCCCTTCTTCATCCAACGCTTTTTCTGGATATGTCCCACAATTCATTCAATATTTTCCTTAATATATCTTATGTACCCGATATGTTTTTTAGATTTCATTCAATGCTCTTCTGGATGTCTCTGATGATTATCTATGTTGTCTTCCAAAGTTTCATGTAATGCTCTCCTGAATGTCCCTATTGTATCCTCAGATTTGGTCTCATTCCACATCTAATGTTTTTCTAGATGTTTCTGATGTGTTTTCAGAGTGTGGTACTTTTTGTATCTGATGCCTTCCTAGATGTTTGTATCTCTGTTCTAGAGTTTGTCCCTTTCTTTCCAAGTATTACTGGATACTCTTTGTCACCTTGACGAATTTCTATAATATCTTGTATTCCTCAACTGTGTATCTTTGAGATCGATTG
This sequence comes from Lathyrus sativus, assembly GCA_963859935.3. Classification (NCBI taxonomy): domain Eukaryota; kingdom Viridiplantae; phylum Streptophyta; class Magnoliopsida; order Fabales; family Fabaceae; genus Lathyrus; species Lathyrus sativus. Next base: position 599,520,070 of record OZ012735.1, on the reverse strand, counting down.
TAACCTTTTCCCCATTATATTAATCTCTTATGGCACCATGTTCCCCACAGGAATCCTCGTCTTACATTCATGTCATATCATATCATAAGCATCTTTGTGGCATCTTAGAGCCAAAAATTGTGCATGTTTATATTTAAGTCTCTCCTATCGCGTCGAGAGGAAGATTTCAATCTCCATATCTCCAGATAGAAGAAACTTAAATAGGGGCATCTGTCATACCCTAATATTAACCCCTAAGATCCCACCTCATTTGCATCATTTTTCATAAAATCAAGCATTTCATGTGGTGCCTTTTATGCATTACTAATCCCATTGAAAATACAAAAATATGTACCTTGCTTGCTTTATCTACAAGTTAAGGTTTTTCATTAAGAAATTCAAGATGATGATCAATCAAGGATTTGTGTGATCCTCAACATTCCAAGCTCCCAATTCATCCAACATGATCAAGACTCTCCCTTCATCAAAAATCAAGTTTAAGTTCATTTCAATTCAAGTTCATCAAGCTCAAATTCGTCTGGTGTACCAAATTAAGATTTTGACCAAAGACAGCTTAGTGTTGACTTTTTTTATCTAAGCATGATCTCATACCTCAAAACATGATTCAAAGGTCTCAAATACATCTTAGTGGTCCATTCATGTGATCCAATAAGCTCAAGAAGTGTGATTCATTGATAGTTGAAGGATTTGATTTCATTTGATATACAGTCAACAAATGATCAAAGTCAAAGTTTGACTTTTGACATTTTTTGTCAAATATGATGTTCTCAAGTCAATAATCATGAAAAGGTGTAAGATGTTTGAATTTAATCAAGTTGAATCAAGAAAATCACAAAAGGATCAAAGTTGATACTACAAGTTAATGAAAATCACAAGCCAAAAGCTTTCTTGAAATGGAAGATATTGATGTCCAAAGTTAGGGTTTTAAGTTGTTGAAAAATCCAAAACACTTAGAATTTTTTCTAAGTTTTTAACTTTTCCAAGTGCATGACTTTAAGGATTCTTTATGAATAATTCAAGCCACCACTTTTGATGTTTGGGGGCTGCAATTAAAGATCATATTTCGTACTTCATCTTAATGGAAAATTTGGCCCAAAAAGCTTTTACCAATTGAGAGATATTGATAATCAAAGTTGAGGTTTCATTCATGGTGACCAATTACAAATGAACCAAAATTTTTCTAAGTTATGGGTCAGTTAGGTTCACACGAATTTGGAGTTACTTTTGGGCACTTTTCAAGTTGTGATCAACGTGAAACTTGTTCCTTTCCATGAGAACTTCATATTGGTACCAAATCCATGGGAGATTGATCTCCATACAAATGGTAAAAAATTGATTCAATGTGCCACCTTAAAGTACTTTATGCATAATTTAAAAAGTTGCTTTTAATCAAAGAGCCTTCCACGAGTTAAGGGATTGTTCTAAGCATCAGAGGCAACTTGTGAAATCTGAGAAGAATGCCAAGAGAAAGTCAACTAGAAGCTACACTAAAGCAAAAACCAAGTTGTACCTTTCACCACCTTTTTGGACAAGATCAAAGTTCCATTGAACAATGCTAATAACCATTGATCTTAATCTGAATCAATTCACTATAAAAAGAAGTCGTAATTCATTATTTCTCATCAACAAAAACCAGCAAGAGCTATCAGAAACAAAGAGAGCATTTTCAAAAACTCCATTGTTTACCATTAAACCAAAACTTCGAATCTCATCACTCTTCCATTTTCCACTATAAACACGTTCCATACACCATAAATAAACTTCTGTATGCATTGAACATGACCTGAAACACCTCAAACTCCATAATCACATTTCATTTTCTTCACTTGCAAGTGGATTTGGGCAGAACAATTTGGAAGGTTTCAAGGCAAAGTAAAGGTACCATTACACTTCTAGAGGTGCAAGGAAGCTAAAGGCATCAATATTTCATATCTGGAAGTGCTTTAGAAGGTGCATTGGAAACACTTCAATAGGTAAACTTTCTTGATTTAGAACTCTCTCTTTAAAGCATCATTTTTATCCATTTAAGTTACCATTTTGCTTGCATTGACATGTTGAGTCAAAGCCCCGTGAAAATGGGCATTGGTTAATCATGTATAGCATTTAATTTTTGTTTAAAGATTTAGGGTTCATTTGGTTTTGTCCAAAATTCGTGAGTTTGAGATTAAATAAATAAAAACTAATGTTATATTTGTATTTCTCATGAAAATATATAGTTACAGTAACAAACACAAGGAAGAAGATGAAGTTTTCATTTTTTTATTATTTTAGTTTTCATGTTTAATTTATTTGGCGTGAGTTCTTGATAGAAGGAATGTGTTGCCCCAGTGGTTGTTATGTTGGTCTTGGTGTATGCAATGTGTAGGACGTGGATTCAATCTACAACTCCCTCATTTTGGTTATTTTCTCTCTTTTTCCTTTATTTCCTTCCTTTCCTTCTTTCTCTTTTTTTTTTATTTCCTTTATTTTTTTATTATTTATTTCTTTTATTTTTCTTTTAATTATTTATTTCTTTCCTTTTCTTTTTAATCATTTACTTTTAAATTTAAATAATCATTTATTTATTGTTTATTTTATATTTTTTAACTAAAAAAAACTAAAAATATTTTATCCTTTCACTTAATTATTTATCTTTTTATTTCATATTAAAAAATATAAAAAAATACTTCTGCTTTTATTTATTTATTCTTAGGGTTTTCTATTTTTTTATTTAAGCATGTACTTTGATATTTTCTAAATATTTTGATTAACTTTGATATTTTCTAAAAGTCCATGTTTGTTTCAAATGCTTTGTGCCTGGTTTTTTGAATGAATCCATGTCCCCTACTTCTTTTTATTTCATTCATGATAGTTGGTTGCGTAATATTTTTTCTAAAATTCAGTTTGCCATGAGTATGTTTGTTTGACGGATATGCTTGATGACTTCTCTTGATGAATGTTTTTACCATGATACTTGATGCTTCTTTTTATTAGTTTTTTATGCTTTTTCCTTGATTAATTATTGATGACCATGATGCTTTGGCATGTGTTGTTGGTTTTATTTATTGTTGAAAGAATACAAAGATTGTTTTGCCTGGGATTATGGCGAAATGCCTGGTCTGAGTCGGAATGTGGTAGAGCACCACTTGCCTATTCTGCCAGGAAAAATGCTAGTAAAGCAACATCCTCGAAGGTTGGCTCTAGAAGTCACGGTGAAGATCAAACAAGAAATCGAAAGGTTACTCAAAAGTCGGTTCATCAGAATTGCAAGGTACATCGAGTAGTTAGCTAATATTGTACCTGTGATTAAGAAAAATGGAACGCTTTGAGTCTGTGTAGATTTTAGGGACTTGAATAATGTGAATCCAAAATATGAGTATTCGACGCCAGTAGCAGAAATGTTAGTCGATTCAGTCGCAGGCTTCGAATACATCAGTCTTCTCGATGGATATTCTAGCTATAACCAGATCTTCATCACAGAAGACGATGTACCCAAAACGGTGTTTTGATGCCCAGGGGATTTGGGAACATATGAATGGGTTGTGATGCCATTCAGATTAAAAAATTCCAGAGTAACCTATCAAAGAGCTATGAATGCTATATTCCATGATTTCATAGAAAATTTTATGCAGGTGTACATTGATGATATCGTGGTGAAATCTTCATCTAAAAATAGTCACTTGGATCATCTTCGATGCTCCTTCGAGAGAATGAGAAAGTATGGATTAAAAATGAATCCACTAGAGTGTGCTTTCTGTGTACATACAGGAGACTTTCTAGGTTTCGTGGTACACAAAAAAAGGCATTGAGATCAATCAAAACAAAACAAAGGAAATTTTCGATCTCAAGCCTACTTCGACGAAGAAATAGCTACAATCTTTGTTGGGGAAAATCAACTTCTTGAGAAGGTTCATATCGAATCTAAGTGGCAGGACGAAGGTCTTCTTGGCATTGCTAAAAACAAGAAGGAGAGTGACTTCCACTGGGGACAAGAGCAACAAATGACTTTCGATACCATCAAGGAGTATATTAAAAAGCCTCCTAATTTATTGCATCTTAGTAGAAATAAGAATATGAAATTACATATTTATGTATCTGATTCGACAATAGGAAGTATGTTAGCTCAAGAGGATGGTGGTGGAGTCAAGAGACCCATTTATTACCTTAGACAAATCTTAGTAAACGCTGAAACTAGGTACACGATGATTGAAAAATTGTGCCTATGCCTGTACTTCTCATGTATGAAATTAAAGCAATATATAAAACCAGTTGATGTTTATGTTTTTTCTCATTTCGATGTTATTAAGTATATGTTGTCTAAACCCATTTTGCATAGTCAAATTGGGAGATGTACATGATGTTTGTGGCGGACTTTATTGTAGACCATGCAATAGTCGAGCCAGTAGTAAATATGGTTGACACAGACCCTTGGAAATTTTATTTCGACGGGTCGAGCCATAAAAATGGAACTGGCATTGAGGTCCTAATAGCCTCCCCAAAAGGGATTCCAACTAATGTGGCGAGCGACATGCTAAGGGACTTCGTCGAAGTTAGGGGAAAGGTAGTGTCGAGCCTTTCACCAACGCCTAACATGTTGATCCCAACAGACGATGGGACGGGAGCTGTGGGTGAAATCCTAGACAGCGTAGAAGTTTTCGCCATCGACAATTTGGCAAAGTCAAATTAGCGAAGGCCAATTCTAGAGTACCTAGAAAATCCAGTCAGAGCAACCGACAGGAAAGTGAAGTATAGAGCTTTAAATTATGTCATGGTGGGCAAAGAACTATTGAAAAGGACTCCTGGAGGTGTGTTGCTTAAGTGTCTAGGTGACACATAAGCATATCTAGCAGTATCGGAGGTACATAGTGGCACGTGCGGAGCACATCAAGCTGGTCATAGAATGAAGTGGTTGTTGTTCCGACAAGGCGTATAATGGCCAAGCATGTTGAATGATTATATCGACTTTGCTAAGGGGTTCCAGGAGTGTCAGAGGCATGAGAACATTTAACACATCCCCGCCAGCAAATTACATGCAGTCATCTAACCCTGACCCTTTCAAGGATGGGCGTTGGACATCATCGATGAGATCTGGCCAGCATCATCAAAGCAACAAAAGTTTATCCTAGTGGGTATTGATTACTTCACGAAATGGATAGAGGTCGTACCGTTGGTGAAAGTCTACCAAGAGGCCGTGATGGAATTCATTCAAAAATATATTATTTATAGGTTTGGAATTCTGGAAACCATTACCAAGGATTAGTCTTTGTGGGGAAGAAAATGCAAGAGTTTGCAGCTGAGACAGGTTTCAAGTTACTTCCACACCTTATTATGCCCAGGCGAATGGATAAGTCGAGACTGCTAACAAAGTGATCATTTGGGTTGATCAAGAAACACCATTGCCAAAAAACATAAGAATTGGCACAAGACATTGGATCAAGTTCTTTGGGCCTGTCGAACATCACCCAAGGAGGCGACAGGGTCGACGCCTTTTCGTCTAGCATTTGGCACGATGTTGTGTTTCCTGTAGAAATCTGTTTGCAGTCAGTAAGGGTGCAACGACAAAATTACATTCCGTCAGAATATTATTGGAGTATGATGTTCGACGAGACAGTCGACCTCGACAATAAAAAGGTCAAAGGGAAAACCTTTGCAATAAACGATTATGCTTGAAAAGTGATTCTACCTATGGATCAAAAAGACCGGACATTAGGAAAATGGACACCAAGTTGCGAAGGGCCATTTCAAGTGATCCAAATGTTCCCCAATAATGCCTACGAAATTCAAGAGTTAAGTCCTGATCGACAAATACTAAGAGTAAACGGAAAGTATTTGAAGACATATAAACCCATGCTCCAAGAATTTCAGATTAAGGAAAAATGAAACATTTCATTAATAAAGGCTGAAGACATCTTACAAAACGTTCAACAAAAAAATTCAAAGTTACATAATTTCAAGACAAATAGTTAGGCTGAAAATCTAGACTTAAAATCCTCCAAGAAAGTTGTCTCATAGGCAATCCGAGATTTCAGACGAGCCTTCTTCTCAATCAATTGTGCAATCATATCCTTGATCTGGAGGTCCGTCTCGCCATTAACAATTCATTGACAAACTTCTTGGTCGATGACATCTTGAGTCGGAAGAGGATCAGACGAATCTAGTTCAGCCTTTCGTTGTTGGACTTCAATAATCTTCTTGTTGAGCTCTTCTATCTTGGCATGATAGGCCGATATTTGTTGGTCGAAGGCTTGGTGTTTGTCAAGACGTTATATACGCTTGGTCTCGAAGTTGGACAACTTCGACATACAAAGCTCATTTAGATCCCACTTCATCCTCATCTCATTTCGCTTGGTCTTGATCTGGAAATCAACATGATGTCGAAGGGCAAGGTCCCTGTTGAGCCAACTGAAGAAAGCTTCAAATTCAATCAAGTACTGAGACAGCGACTCAGGAATGGGACATTGGGAAATCTTGTCAACGAGTTTGAGCACGTCAGCCCCTAGCATAGATTCTTCTTCGACCATAACCAAGAATTCTTTCTCAAATAAGTAATACCTAAGTTGATGAAGCTTAAGGGCGACAACGGCATCCCCTTTTGGCGAAGGTACAGAGACTGAGGTAGAGGGTCTAGAATCAGTTGATACTTGTCGAAGCTTTTGAACCCTTCTCAGAGTCTCAGTTGGATTATTTTCCCTCATGGACAAAATATCACCAAGACTAAGAGGGCTTCTAAAGTCGTCATTTTTTAAGGTTTGGTCGGGGTTTGGACCATCTTCCCTAGGCATGGTACTAGCGGCAGCTGTTGAAGTCTCATGAGCCATTTCAGCCTGGATTTCTAGATCGACAGCAGCAGCCGTCAAGGGCTCCGGATCCGCGTCATCTTGAAAGTATAGATTTTGAATGTATTCGATTGAGAGACCTTGAAATTCGTCTTGTTTTTTGGGGGCTCGGACGAGTAGGAGTTTCCGTCAAGTCGTCAGCGGGGGATCCCTGCAAGGAGAATCCTTAAGTGAATATCAAGAAAACATGACAAAGTTGAATGACAGAAATGGTTGGTACTTTGAGGGTAATGTTCCTTAGTCCTTATTTTAATGATGTCAAAACTTGTATTAGCTCGTACTTTGTACTTTGAACGGTATCATCACGTCTTATATTGCATTCATTTTTTAAAATGCACAAAATAGTCTATGTTCATGTGTCTATACATATAGGAGCATCTCATATATGATATATGTGCACTTAATCATCTTAGATACCTTAGATCTACACAAAAATGGGTTAGGTGGACCAAAACATTAGCAAAGAACTCATTTTTGGTTGTTTAAGGTCCTTGTGTCGACTCACAGTCCTGTGGAGGTCGACGCACACATGTTGATTAAAAATAAATTGCTTCCGGGTCTGTTCACACCGACCCATAGGTCGACTCATACTGAAAGCCTAAAAATCTGTTGCTTTGAAGTAACCTTGCATTGATGCATGGTCCTGTTCCGGTCGATGCATCGCTTATTTTTTGTGTAATTTTGTATTCGGGTGTGCTCAGGTCGACCATTCGCTATTGTGAGTCAATTTTCTGATCTGTTATATTTCAAAATGATGTTATGTTAGTTAGTGGTCAAGACATCATATATATTCATTTTGTCTCATCATTACATGACATAGAACAAGAAAAGTGAAAGATATACACTGAACTTTTGCTCATCATCTTCATTCTCCCTTGCATTCTTCAACAATTACATGTAAGAGCACAAATTGTGTCTTAGTTATATCTCTATGTTTTGATGATAACACTTATAAATTTTGTATTCAAGAATTATATACTCTAAACGTGTTCTAAATTGTTTGCTACAGGCACTAAAGAAAGTTATCTTAAGAAAGCAAAATTGCATCTGAACATTGTTTGTATGAAAGACTTCATAAGTTCAAGAGCATCTTAAGTGAAGATCTGAACACTGCTCCCAGAAGAATCTGACTACTGTCTCTTGAAGATTCTGAAGAAGGAGTCTCTAAAGCATAGAAGACTCTGCTCTGAGAGATTTACACGCTCAAGCACACAAGCTGCACATACTCTGACTCAGCTCAATCTGAAGAACATTCAAGACTCTGAAGATCCAGATGATCCTTGGTCTGAAGACTCTAAAGATTCAGATTCTAATGTTGAAAGCTGAACTTACTTTGAAGAAGATCTAAATATGTACGTTGGTTTTTTTTCTCAACAGCTCTTTCCTATTTTGTGCTAGACACAAGGACACAGACAAAAAGGTTTTATCTGTGCATTCCATTCTGAGGAAAGTATTCTGCAAGTGAAGACAAAAAGCATCAGGCTTGTTTCAGCACAGCCTCCAATGTGAAGACAAAAGGCTCTAGGCTTTTCTGCACAGCCTTCAACGTAACAAGACTTCTTGGATCATAGTGCCTATATAAAGAAGTCCACTCCATCTTCTTCAGTATCGAATCTCTAGCAAAATCTCTACTCAAAGCAAACCTTTCAAAGCTCTTTATCATATTACTTTGCTTTATCTTTATTCTTAACTTAAGAGAAATATCACTGTTGTGATAACAGCTTATTAGAATCATTCTTACTCTTGTAAAAGTTTTACTTTGTTTGTAAAAGGTTTTCCTTAAGAGGATCCAGTTGGGATCAGTTGCTCTTGAGAAGACTAAGAACGGTTGTTCTTAGGTGTTGCTATTTGTAATCTGTTTGATTAAAATAGTGGATTAAGTCCTTGATAGAGAAAGGCAAATCACTCTTGAGAGGGTGGACTGGAGTAGTTGTTTTCAACGAACCAGGATAAAAATATCTGTGTTCTAATCTTTGATTTTTAGTCTTACTTATTCAACCCCCCCTTCTAAGTAATTTTCTCACCTTCAGTTGGCATCAGAGCTCCGGTTCTGCGTGTGCTCCACTTAACCGTGACAGTTAAAGATCCAGTGAGAAAGATACTTTGATATTTGTGTTGTTGCCATTATGGAAACATCTACATCAACTTGCAACAACAAATATGAAGGAGATAGGATCAGTACCAAGCCACCCATGTTTGATGGGGAAAAATTTGACTATTGGAAAGATAGAATAGAAAGTTTTTTCCTCGGGTATGATGCTGATCTTTGGGATATGGTCATTAATGGATATAAACATCCTACTGATGAGGATGGCAAAAAGATTGATAGAAAGTCAATGACTGAAGTACAGAAAAGAGATTTCAAGAATCACCACAAAGCCAGAACTATATTGCTTAATGCAATCTCTCATACTGAGTATGAGAAGATTACAAACAGAGATACTGCTCATGACATGTTTGAGTCACTCAAAATGACTCATGAGGGAAATTCTCAGGTTAAAGAGACCAAGGCGCTGGCGCTCATACAGAAGTATGAGGCATTCAAAATGGAAGAGTCTGAAAATGTTGAAACTATGTTTTCTAGATTTCAGATTCTTACTACTGGTCTGAAAGTTCTGGATAAGGGCTACTCAACGTCAGATCATGTCAAGAAGATCATCAGAAGTCTTCCCACCAGATGGAGACCAATGGTGACTGCATTGAAGATGGCAAAAGATCTGAATAAGATCTCCTTAGAAGAACTTATCAGTTCTTTGAGAAGTCATGAAATAGAGCTGGAGGAAGATGAGCCCCAGAAGAAAGATAAAGGTAAATCCATAGCTTTAAAATCTAACAAACCTGTTAAAGCTTTGCAGGTAAAAGAAGAAAGTTCTGAAGAATCGTCTTCTGAAGAAGAAGATGAACTGTCCATGCTTTCCAGAAGAATCAACAAGCTCTGGAAGCACAAGGGAAGGAAGTTTAACAACTTCAGGAAAGCTGACCACAGGAAGGAATCTTCTGGACACAGAAGATCTGGAAAGAAAGAGGTCACATGCTATGAATGCAAGGAACCTGGGCACTACAAAAATGACTGCCCCAAACTTCTCAAGGAGAAACCCAAGAGAAAGTTTGATAAAAAGAAAAAGGTTCTTATGGCAACTTGGGATGATTCAGATGAATCTGAATCTGAATCTGAAGCAGAAGAAGAGTGTGCCAACATGGCATTAATGGCTGGAATAGAAGATCAGAATGAAAACTTATCATCTGAATCTGAGTCAGACTCCGACTCTGATGCTGAAGAGGTAATGTCCAAACTTACCAAAGATGAACTTATAAAGGTGTTATCTGAAGTTTTGAAAAGCTACAATAATATCAAACTCAAGAACAAGAAGCTGAAAAGCAATCTTGAATCTGAGATTGATAATCTGAAAACAGAACTTGTTGAGCAGAGAGAAATAAATTTAAAAATAAAAAATGATTTGGAAATTGTTCAACAAGAATCTGACTCTGAAGCTAAGTCATCTGAAAATATTTTGGAAAAATATGACTCTAGTTTTCAGAGGTTCCTCACTAAAAGCATAGACAGAAGCAAGATGGCTTCTATGATCTATGGAGTTAGTAGGAATAAAAGAAAGGGAATTGGATTTCAATCTTCTTCTCTTGAAAAAGATGTAAGACCAATACCTGTAGATGATCTGATCATTAAGATAACTCCTTTATACTCTAATTTTAAATTTGGTCATTTAAATGATATTAAACACACGAGCTCTGAAAAGAATACTCATGTGTTTAGATCTAAGGCAAGTCTAAACAAAAACTATGTTGAAAAACAAAAGTTTAGACAAACCTACAAGGTAACTAACCCTAAAGGACCCAAGAAGATTTGGGTACCTAAAGACAAAATAATCCCTGTTGCAGATGTCCTTAGCAGCAAAGTCAGGACACCAATCATGGTACCTGGACTCTGGATGCTCACGACACATGACGGGAGAAAGGTCTATGTTCCAAAGTCTGGAACTTAGATCTGGAGGGGACGTGAAATTTGGAGGGAACTAGAAGGGCAAGATCATTGGCTCTGGAACTATAGGTAATGGCAACCTACCCTCTATTTCTAATGTTCTGTTAGTTGAAGGATTGAAACATAATCTATTGTCCATAAGTCAATTAAGTGACAATGGTTATGATATCATCTTTAATAAAAAATGTTGCAAAGCTGTATGTCAAAAGGATGGTTCTATCCTATTCAATGGAAAGAGGAAACACAACATTTATAAAATTAACCTTTCAGAACTTAAAGTTCAAAATGTAAAATGCCTCTTATCTGTGAATGATGAGCAATGGGTCTGGCATAGAAGATTGGGGCATATTAATATGAGACGTATATCTCAAATTAATAAACTCAATCTGGTCAGAGGACTTCCTAAGTTGAAGTTCAACTCAGATGCTCTATGTGAAGCATGTCAAAGAGGCAAATTTTCAAAATCTCATTTTAAATCAAAAAATGTTGTTTCTACCTCCAGACCATTGGAATTACTTCACATTGATCTGTTTGGACCAGTGAAAACTGCATCCATCAGAGGCAAGAAGTATGGGTTAGTCATTGTAGATGACTACAGCAGATGGACATGGGTAAAGTTTCTAAAATACAAGGACGAGTCTCATTCTGTGTTCTTTGACTTCTGCAATCAAGTCCAGACTGAAAAAGATTGTAAAATTATTAAAGTCAGAAGTGATCATGGTGGAGAATTTGAAAATAAACATTTTGAAAAATATTTTTCTGAAAAAGGCATTGCACATGATTTCTCCTGCCCTAGAACTCCACAACAAAATGGAGTTGTAGAGAGGAAAAATAGAACATTGCAAGAAATGGCCAGAACCATGATCAACGAGACAAATCTGGCAAAATATTTCTGGGCAGAAGCAATTAACACAGCTTGTTATATTCAGAACAGAGTGTCTGTAAGACCTCTTCTGAAAAAGACTCCCTATGAATTGTGGAGAAACAGAAAGCCTAACATTGCTTATTTTCATCCTTTTGGATGTATTTGTTATATGCTTAATACTAAAGATAATCTGAACAAGTTTGATTCCAAAGCACAGAAGTGTTTCATGCTTGGTTATTCTGAACGCTCTAAAGGCTACAGAGTATTCAATACTGAAACACAGATTGTGGAAGAATCTATTCATGTCAGATTTGATGATAAGCTTGGCTCTGAAAAGCCAAAGCAGTTTGAAAGTTCTGCAGATAGAGAAGTGATTCTCACAGACTCTGAAGGCTCAGAGGCAGAAAAGGCAAAGAACAAAGAATCTGAAGCAACCCAAGATGCTACACCTTTGACCTCCCAACTAAACAACTTGCATATTTCTGAAAGACCAACCGTCAGAGGATCTTCTTCCAGAATCAAAGCTTCTCATCCAGAAGATGTGATAATTGGAAAGAAAGATGATCCCATAAGGACAAGATCTTTTCTCAGAACTTCTGAATCTTCCTTATTTGGCTTAGTGTCAATGATAGAACCAACATCTGTAGATGAGGCTCTGGAAGATAATGAGTGGATTATAGCTATGCAAGAAGAGCTGAATCAATTCGCCAGAAATGAAGTTTGGGATCTGGTTCCTAGACCTAAAGGATTCAATGTCATTGGAACAAAATGGGTCTTCAGGAATAAGCTGAATGAAAAGGGAGAAGTAGAAAGGAATAAGGCAAGGCTGGTTGCTCAAGGATATAGTCAACAAGAAGGTATTGATTACACTGAGACATATGCTCCAGTGGCAAGGTTAGAATCTATTCGTCTTCTTATTTCATTTGCTGCACAGAATAACATCACTCTGTATCAGATGGATGTTAAAAGTGCTTTTCTTAATGGTATTATAGAAGAAGAAGTATATGTCCACCAACCTCCTGGTTTTGAAAGTGAAAACTTTCCAGATCATGTTTTCAAATTAAAGAAATCCCTTTATGGATTAAAACAAGCTCCCAGAGCTTGGTATGAGAGGTTGAGCAACTTCCTTCTGAAGAAAAATTTTATCAAAGGAAAAGTGGATACAACTTTATTCTGTAAATCTGTTAAGAAAGATCTGTTGATTTGTCAGATTTATGTAGATGACATTATTTTTGGATCAACAAATATTACGCTTGGAAAGGAGTTTGCTAAATGTATGCAGGAAGAATTTGAAATGAGCATGATGGGAGAATTGAGATTCTTCTTGGGAATCCAAGTCAATCAGACTCCAGAATGCACCTACATACATCAAACCAAATATGTTAAAGAGCTTCTGAAGAAGTTCAACATGGTTGATAGCAAAATGGCAAAGACTCCAATGCATCCTACAAGCACTCTAGGTAAGGAAGAGGTAAGTAAGAAGGTAGATCAAAAACTCTACAGAGGTATGATAGGATCTCTTCTATACTTGACTGCTTCTAGACCAGATATTCTGTTTAGTGTCTGCTTATGTGCTAGATTCCAATCAGATCCTAGAGAATCACACTTAACAGCTGTTAAGAGGATTATGAGGTATCTGAAAGGTACTGCTAACATGGGTTTGTTACAGAAGATCTGATGAATTTTCATTAGTTGGATTCTGTGATGCTGACTATGCTGGAGACAGAGTTGAACGTAAAAGCACTTCTGGAAGCTGTCAGTTTCTTGGAAGTCATCTGATCTTATGGTACAGCAAGAAGCAACCTACCATTGCACTATCAACTACAGAGGCAGAATACATTGCTGCTGCTGGATGTTGTACTCAGATGCTCTGGATGAAGAGTCAATTAGAAGATTATCAAATCTATGAGAGTAACCTTTCTATCTTCTGTGATAATACTTCTGCTATATGTTTGTCAAAAAATCCAATCTTGCATTCTAAGGCAAAACATATAGAAATTAAACATCACTTCATCAGAGACTATGTTCAGAAGGGTGTAATTAATCTAGCTTTTGTTGATACAGATCATCAATGGGCTGACATTTTCACAAAACCCCTTGCTGAAGATAGATTTAAGTTTATTCTGAAAAATATTTGTATGGATTTATGTCCAGAGTAGTATTTCTCAGAGGCAACCTCTCAGATGCAAAATGTTTAATAATCTGAAGTATTTCATCTGTCTATTTGTTCATTTATATTTATTCAATTATTTCATTTTGGGTAAAACTCTGAACTAACAAGCTCAGAAGATCTGAAAGTTGGAAACGTTTCATTTCTTGAGAGAAATCAGATGAGCCAACAAAGCAAACACGTGGCATTCAATTTCTGAAAAAGATTGAGTGCTTAACTGTTTTGACGTTTGAGGTAATGCTTTGAAAATCTCACTTTTCTTGTTTTTCCCCCCAGCTGTCATAATTTAATGTGAAATGATTACTTTTCATTAAATGCTGTCCAAACGTGCGTAAGTGTCTTTTGTGTGCCCTATGCTTGATTTTTGGTTTTCTATATATATCACCTATCACACTTCTATCACACTTTCCACATTCACTTCATTCATGCGTTTCTGCTTTCTTTTCAATCTCTTCCAAAACCCTAAACCGAAACCAAGGTTTTCTTCTTCAATGGCGTCTACTTCAAACACTGCTGCAAAACCTAACAAGACTATAATGTACAAAGAACCTGAACGAACTTTATTCACTCCAGTGGCTGATCTAGAAGTGCTCTGTGAAAGCTTCATTGACCTTGACTCTTTAAAGGAAAATGGGTTTGATCTCATTTCTGCCATTAAAGCTCAAGGATGGGAAAAATATTTTGAAAGGCTAATGGGTCCTGTTTTTCCAACACTGGTAAAGGAATTTTGGATACATGCAAGCGCTGGTCCCAAGTTTATACATTCCTCGGTTCTTGGAGTGGAGATAGTCATCACTGAAAACCTGATCAGACAACTGTTTAGCTATACTGAGTCTGATGGTGTTTCAAATCTTGCTTCTTCTCGCATCGATATGGCTAGGGTTTATGAAGAAGTTACTATTGCTCAAACAGCTGAAAACCAAAACATTCCTCAACCACCTGAAACTAACCCATCTGAGAATCAAACTTTTCCTCATTCAGCTGAACTCCCTCAATCTGTCATCCACACATCTCAACCACCCACACCTCAACCACAACCATCTGAACCTACTCCTGCTAACACCCCTAATCCTTTTTCCTCTGGTCTGAATGAACAGTCAGATTTAGGATCTTGTGTTAATGCTATGTTTGATATTTTCAAAAAGGAGTTAGATTCTGAATATGATCGTGTTAAGGCTGTATGCATGTCTAGTTTGGACCCAAATGTTTCGAATAATGCTTGGAAGCGCTTCATCTGGATGTCTAACAAAGCTGCCCTAAAAGTTAGAGCAAAATGCTCTAAGCTTGCTAAGACTAAATTTGCTGAGTTAATAAAGGTGACACTGATAAACATGCCTCCTCCTCCTCCTGTGTTACTTTTGGAAGCTGCTCCTCCAGTTGTTCCTGAATTTGAAATGGTTGAACAAGCTTCTGTTGAAAACCAAACTGAAGGGAACCCTGCTGCTACTGCATCTGCTCCGTCTTCATCTGTGGTTTCAGAACTTGTGAATGATGTGAAGGATATAAAGGACTGGATGATCAAGCAAGAGAAAACAACTGATGAAATCAAGACCTGGATGTCTAAGCAAGAAGAGTCAGCTGCCAAGATGACAGAGCTTCTGACCCTCATTGCCTCTCGCCAGACCTAGTTTTATTTGTTGTTTTGCACTTGAACTGAGTTTTTGATGTTTGATTACTTTTATTGTGTTATGTTTTTTTGGCCTCTGCCTGTTTGTCTGTGAACTTTGGTTTGTTCTGTTTTTAATTGCATGATAACATGGTTTGCTCCTATTTGCTTCTTTTCTTTTAATTTCTTTCTGTCTTTGAAAATCTTTTTGATTATGACAAAAAGGGGGAGAAAAAGAGAAACTGAGTGTTCAACCTATAAGCATTTACCAAAACTAAAATTCAGACATTTTATTAACTTATTTGAATTTAAGTCTTTCAGATTACACTGTTATATCTGACATAATTCATTGAAGTTACCCTGAGAATGTGTCAACCAGAACCTGATTCTCTAAAGAAAATCTGAGTATTCAATCAACTCTGATATCTTACTCTGATACATTTATTCAATCAACTGGCATCAAGATTTGACTCTGAACTCATTCATCAGGCTCTGAATCTGAAATATACTCAATCAGAAAGGGAAGTATTCTATTCTATTGTAGTATTTATTTCAGGGGGAGATTGTTTATCTCAGGGGGAGTTTCTAATTCTTACTCTTTATTGAACAAAATTTTCTCATGTTTTGTCATCATCAAAAAGGGGGAGATTGTAAGAGCACAGATTGTGTCTTAGTTATATCTCTATGTTTTGATGATAACACTTATAAATTTTGTATTCAAGAATTATATACTCTAAACGTGTTCTAAATTGTTTGCTACAGGCACTAAAGAAAGTTATCTTAAGAAAGCAAAATTGCATCTGAACATTGTTTGTATGAAAGACTTCATAAGTTCAAGAGCATCTTAAGTGAAGATCTGAACACTGCTCCCAGAAGAATCTGACTACTGTCTCTTGAAGATTCTGAAGAAGGAGTCTCTAAAGCATAGAAGACTCTGCTCTGAGAGATTTACACGCTCAAGCACACAAGCTGCACATACTCTGACTCAGCTCAATCTGAAGAACATTCAAGACTCTGAAGATCCAGATGATCCTTGGTCTGAAGACTCTGAAGATTCAGATTCTAATGTTGAAAGCTGAACTTACTTTGAAGAAGATCTAAATATGTACGTTGGTTTTTTTTCTCAACAGCTCTTTCCTATTTTGTGCTAGACACAAGGACACAGACAAAAAGGTTTTATCTGTGCATTCCATTATGAGGAAAGTATTCTGCAAGTGAAGACAAAAAGCATCAGGCTTGTTTCAGCACAGCCTCCAATGTGAAGACAAAAGGCTCTAGGCTTTTCTGCACAGCCTTCAACGTAACAAGACTTCTTGGATCATAGTGCCTATATAAAGAAGTCCACTCCATCTTCTTCAGTATCGAATCTCTAGCAAAATCTCTACTCAAAGCAAACCTTTCAAAGCTCTTTATCATATTACTTTGCTTTATCTTTATTCTTAACTTAAGAGAAATATCACTGTTGTGATAACAGCTTATTAGAAGCATTCTTACTCTTGTAAAAGTTTTACTTTGTTTGTAAAAGGTTTTCCTTAAGAGGATCCAGTTGGGATCAGTTGCTCTTGAGAAGACTAAGAACGATTGTTCTTAGGTGTTGCTATTTGTAATCTGTTTGATTAAAATAGTGGATTAAGTCCTTGATAGAGAAAGGCAAATCACTCTTGAGAGGGTGGACTGGAGTAGTTGTTTTCAACGAACCAGGATAAAAATATCTGTGTTCTAATCTTTGATTTTTAGTCTTACTTATTCAACCCCCCCCCCTTCTAAGTAATTTTCTCACCTTCATTACACATAACAATTTCCGTTGATCTTTGCATTGTTGAGGTGATAACGTCCAAACGTAGGATTATGTATCTAGTTTGGGTTGAGGATTCAGTGGGTTTCCTTGAATAAAACCATTGGGGTTTTATCCTTCAAGATCTTGAGGATTTGGGGGTTTTTGCACAAATATTTGCCTCACAGATTCAGTCGAATGAAAGGTTTGAAGAACGGTGGGCTCATTCAAACAGGTAGCGGTAACCGGAGGATTGTGACGAAAGATTTAGGGTTGAGCGTCTTGCAATCGAAATCAACCGATCGAAATGTTTGAAGAGCATAGGGTTCATTCAAACAAGTAGTGGTAACCGGGGGTTTGTTCAGAGCATTTGACGCACTTGATTCGACTAGAATCAATGGGAGAGAAGGGAATAGTATTAATTTCAACAATTAGGCTTGAGTGTATGGTGACTATTGCTCCTCTTGTATAAACTTTGCAACTTAATAATAAATATCTCAATAATAGTTTTAGAATTGGGGGCAGACGTACCCGAAGCGAGGACGAAAAGGAAAACTGCTTAAACAAATTTGGTGTGGTTCTCTCTTTCTTATATCTTTTATTTATGTTGTTAGCATTTGTGTGATTTTGATTACTCGATAAATTTCCTTTGTTGTGTAGTGCTGAAATTCTATTTTGCAAAACTAACTACAATCTCTTGGATTGTAATTGTGAAAAAATTTGCACTAGAATTACAAGAAAGTTCAACTTGGGGTGTTCTTCACACCAAGTGTTTGACATGTCGAGTGCACACAAACTGTTTGTGATATTGCCAATTTAAGTTTACTTTTTACAATTCATTGGAAATATGATAAACTAAGTGGAAATTACTGGTATTGATTGATTGGTAAATCGTTGATTCGATTTCTCATTCAATTTTATTCCATTTGACTTTTCGTATATCCGATATTTTTGATAACGGTTTGTTTAGACGAATTGGTTCCTCAGCCGCTTCCGCATATTTTGGAAACCAAATTTTAAGCGTCGACTCTTGTTTAAAAATTAATGATCTATTCAACTCCGCCCCCCCCCCTCTTCTAGATCATTGTCATCGTCTAACAAGTGGTATCAGAGCACCAGTTCATCTAGTGTTTCGCATATAACTTTTTAGAAAATGGCTAACGGACCAAAAGGGGCGTACAATAGAGAGCCGGTTTTTACGGGTGAGAACTATAGTTATTGGAAAGATTGTATGTGTGTGCATATCAATTCCATTGATAGATAGGTATGAAACGTTATTCAAAATGATCCTATGGAAATAACCATGACCGATGCAAATAATATTGTTGTGCCTAAGCCGGAAGCAAAATGGAATGAAAAAGATGAGAAAAAGTATAGTTATGATTGGAAAGCTAGAAATATTCTAATATCGTCTTTGGGAGTTAATGAATAAAATACAGTTTTCCATTGTACTACTGCTAAGGCTATGTGGGATGCATTGCAAGTTGCCCATGAGGGAACTAATGATGTCAAACTAGCTCGAATCAATACTTTGACACAAGAGTTTGATCTCTTTCACATGAAGCAAGGTGAAACCATTACTGAAATGCAAAATATATTTTCTCATGTAATCAATTGCTTAAACACACTTGGAAGACCCGTTTCAAATGTATTTTCTACTAATAAAATTTTGGGATGTCTTAATAGGGAACGAAAACCAAAGGTCATGGCAATCAAGGAAGCCAATGATCTCACTATATTGCACATCACAACTTTGTTTGGTAAGCTTGATGAACATGAGAAAGTGCTCATTAGTCTTAACGAACGTGAGAAAAGAGAAGACGAAAGAGAAGACAAAAGACACGGACAAGAAGTTTATTTCTCTTAAGGCTTCTAGCTCAAAGTCCTCAACATAAGAGCAAAGTGGAAGTGAATCTAATGATGATGATGAAGATATGAGTGAAGATTTGGGACATTTTGTGAGAAAATATAATAGATATATTCGAAAAAATGGAATTCAACACTCAGACAAGAATCTCATCAACTTTCGACGACAATCAAAGTCTTCTAAGAATGAAGGTAACAAGAGTGGTAAATCAAAAGGGTCATGTTACAATTATGGAAAGGTCGGTAATTACAAGTCGGATTGTCCATTGATAAAGAAAGACAAAGGAAAAGAGAAGAGTCATCAACAAAAGGAATCGGGAAAACCTAGAAGGGCATACATTGCTTGGGAAAGCAATAGTGAGTCCTCTAATGAAGATAGCTCAAGTGATGAATACGAATCTGTCAATATTTGTCTCATGGCTCATCATAAAAAGAAAAAGGAGGTAAGACACTCTAAGTATAAACACTCTAATAAAATTTCTCATTCCGAGTTACAAAAGGCTTTTGATACTTTACACCATGAGGCTAAAGAAACTTTTAAACGCTTAGCTTCAAATAAGCAAAATTTTTGGCATTTAGGGAAAAAGGTTTCCGATTCCGAAAAGGAATTAGAAGCTCTTAAGAACACTATGGTGGAAGTAACAAAAGTTGAAGTTGAGGAAGACAAGAGTACTTGGTTAAATTGGGGTTGTGAGACTTGTCACATTTGAAAAAGGGAGGTTAGAACTCTTAAAGCCAAATTAAGAAAGGCTTTAAAGCCTAAGGTCACATTTGCTATTGATCGGTCACATTTTAGAGAAAGTATGAATAACCTGTATCAAAAATGCACTTATGTGATTAGAGATAAAGATAGGAAGAGTAACACCCATGTTAACCTTACTTGTCTATATTGTTGCAACAGGGGTCATACCATTGTCAAATGTCGATTTAGGAGATTTTTGGTTCCTAAAGGTATTTTCCAATGGTTGCCCAAATGCAACCAAAGGTTCACTCACACCCAAGGACCCAATAAAAATTGGGTACCTATTTCCCTTATTTGAATTGTGTAGGTACAATGTCTTGAGTCTATAGAGAGAAGATGGTTTCTCGATAGTGGATGTTCAAGACACATGATGGGAGACATTTACTTATTCATTGACTTTGTGGAAAATAAGAAAGGATTTGTGACCTACGATGATAATAACAAGGGAGTTATACTCAGGAAAGGTAGTGTAGGTAATCCCTTTACTACTACTATCTCATACGTGCTATTAGTTGAAGGTTTTAAATACAATCTAATTAGCATTAGTCAATTATGTGACAAAGGTTATAAAGTTTCATTTTCAAAAGATTGTTGCATGATTGAACATAATAATAATAAGGATGATGTGTTCAAAAGTCTGAGGGTGAACAATGTGTATATGCTTAACTTGAGTGAAGTATCATTGAGTAGTACTAAATGTCTTGTCACCATGAGTGAAGATTCATGGCTATGGAATAGGTGATTAGCGCATGTCAACTTCGATTTGCTAAATAAAGTAGTCTCTAAGGATCTAGTAGTCGGCTTACCCAAAATCAAATTTTCAAAAGATTACTTATGTGATGCATGCCAAATGAGGAAGCAAACAAGGATCTCGTTTAAATCTAAAAATGTTGTGTCTACAATGAGACCTCTTGAACTACTTCATATGGACCTATTTGGACCATCGAGATTAAAATCTTAGGTGGTAATTACTATGGTTTTCTGATAGTAGACGACTACTCTAGGTTTTGTTGGACTGTTTTCTTAGCAAGCAAGAGTAATATTTTTTTCAACTTTTGAGAAGTTTTCCAAGCTCTCTCAAAATAAATTGAATATAAGCATTGTAACGATCTAAAGCAATCATAAAGGTGAATTTGAAAACCACCTCTTTGAAGAATTTTATGATAAGAATGGCATTGGCCATAATTTTTCCGCACCACGTACTCAACAAAATGGAGTAGTGGAACGTAAAAATCATGTTTTGGAAGAACTCAGAAGAACTATGATCAATGAGAGTGACCTTCCTAAATACTTTTGGGTCAATGCTATTAGTACAGTTTATTTTGTTTTGAATAGGGTTCTTATTCGTCCTATTCTTAATAAAACTCCATATGAGCTATTAAACAGAAGGAAGCCTAACGTATCACATCTTCGTGTTTTTGGTTGTAAATGCTATATGTTGAATAATGGTAAAGAGAACCTTGGTAAGTTCGATTTAAAAGTCGATGAAGGTATCTTTCTTGGATACTCTCAAACTAGCAAAGCATATAGAATATTCAAGAAAAGGTTACTTACTGTAGAGGAATCTGTACATGTTACTTTTGATGAATCTTATCCAAAAAAATGTTGGAAAAGGTATTTCTTTTCATGGTGGAGGTGTATCTTTAGAAGACATACTCAAAGACATTGAAAAAGGGACTGATCATCCTGAATCGATGAAAGTTGAGGAGGAGGAATATCACAACTCTGAAGAGATTGAGGAGGATCATCCAATTAGAAACTTGACCTTCCTCTAGCTTGGGAACCCTCTAAGGATCATCACATCGACAACATACTCAGAGATATATCAAAGAGAGTAACTACGAGATCCAAGCTAAGTAACTTTTGTTATCACTTTGCTTTTGTCTCTCAAATTAAGCCTAAAAAATCCAAAGAGGCCTTACTCAATGAAAATTGGTTTTTAGCAATGCAAGATGAGTTAAATCAATTTAAAAGAAATGAGGTTTGGGACCTTGTCCCCCCTCCGCGAGATCATCGAGCGATTGGTACTAAATGGGTATTTAGGAACATGCTTGACAAAAGAGGAGTTATAACAAGGAATAAGACACGCCTAGTGGTGCAAGGCTATAACCAAGAGGAGGGCATCGACTATGAGAAAAATTATCCTCCCCTTTCCCGCCTTGAGGCTATGCGTCTATTGCTTGCATATGCTTGTTCAAAGAACTTCAAATTATTTCAAATGGATGTGCATGAATAAAATAGTATTTTTTGTACAAAGTGGTAAAGCAAAATATCCTCGCGAAGCCGGCAGTACCGTAACGTGAAGTTCGTACATAACGCATACCACCTGCAAACTTTCACCCAAAAGAATCCACAATCTGCTACAAGACAAAAAAAAACATATGGCCAGCAAGGAGGGCCTCATGAGTCTCGTACAACATCACAGCCAACTGCAGCACCGCAATCCATTTGATCCCATAATTCTTCAAATCTTGATTCACTCGTAGCACATGATTCCCATTCACACCACAACCTGCAAATACAAGAAATTAAGTTACACACAGCATAACCAACAAAACCAAAAACCAATACACCAAGCTGTGAAGAAAGAAGAAAAATGATGACAGCACATAGCAGAAAAAATAACCCACATCTGCAACACATAAAGCAGAATATGCAAAACGAATTGAAAGTAAGAAGACAAATTGTGAGGGGAATTGGGGGGGGGGGACCGATAAAAACAACCTGTACTACCATAAAAACTGCGACTACCAACGCATCGCCTGCACAAAATGCCAGCAACGTGAAATTCGTCTCTGATAGCCGTACTCTCATTTCCTTTCCAATTTCCCCCACTCACTCCCACTCCAAGGATCTTTCTTCTTCATTTAAATCAGACAACAACAAAACTGTTTTCGAAAAAAATGTTTCTAAAAACCATTCTTCCTCACCCTTCATCAACACAAAACCCTTTCCTTTCAAACTAAAAACCCATTCGATAACAACCCAACCCCACCGTCTTCACCACAACAGGAAAATACCCTTCTTCATAAACCATCTTCATTGCCAACAATCTTCATAAACTAACTTAAAACTTCAAAAAGACGAACCAAATCCCTCGCATCTTCACCCAGCCAAAACTTTCACCCTCCTTCTTCAACCAACAACAACAACATTGAAACCCGTTTTCCACTTCAAACCACACAAAGCCCATCCTTCCTTCTCCAACGTTAACCCCAAAATCTACTTTGAACCCATTTTTCCAAAAACTGTTTGAATCTTCCATAACCCATTCTTCAACCTCAAACCCAGAAAATCGAAATAGATGAAGAGAAAGAGTTTTT
Organism: Lathyrus sativus; assembly: GCA_963859935.3. Taxonomy (NCBI): domain Eukaryota; kingdom Viridiplantae; phylum Streptophyta; class Magnoliopsida; order Fabales; family Fabaceae; genus Lathyrus; species Lathyrus sativus. Next base: position 599,496,912 of record OZ012735.1, on the reverse strand, counting down.
GAGCAAGACAAAACCTCAACAAACCTGATGCGAAGTGAATCGAAGCCAAGTCTAGACGAGAGTACGAATGCAGAGAAAACTGACGATGGCGAAATGAAGGGATATCACCGTTTAAGGTCGAGACAATATTTTTCTGGTCCAGTTTTATTTGTTGATGACGAATTTTCTAAAAGGGTTCAATGTTGATGATGAAAGTATTCGCTTTGATGTTGGTGATTTCATTTTATTGTAGGTAGTGAGTTTTCTTTTAGTTTGGTAGTTTTTATCACCATTTTTTATATGTGTATTGGGCTTTGATCATCTCATTTTGGATTCACCCCCACTCCATTTTTGCTACCCGATGCTTGTTTTTGGAAAAGGGTGATGGGCCTCATAGAGCCCACATAATCCCATCATTATTTACAGTCTTGGATTCAATTTAGACCCCTTCTATTTTTATTTATTTATAGTTTTTAACATAATATTTATTTTGGTAAATGATTTTTATTATTGATGTTGCAAAAAAAAAACTTTATTAAAAACTTTGTTAATTTTGGATATATTTTTAAAAAAAAAATTGTTGGATTTTTTAATTTGTTTCTTTTATCGTTTTTTTGGTTGATGACGAAACCTCAAAGTTTTTTTTCTGTCAAATTATTGATGAAAAACGACAAGCCCGAGACCAACTTTTTTTTTAACTTCTCATTTTCGATTTTTATCGATTTTTATTGATTTTTATTCACTTTTATTCGATTCTTACGTATTTTTGGTCAATGACAAATTTTTACAAATTATTATCGGTCAAACTATTGATAGATGATAATGTATTCAAGACTATTTCATTTTCTATCTTATTTTCTTATTCATTTCCTTTTTTTATTCATTTTTTCTGATCTATGATGTCTTCCGATTCGTAAGCGTCGTGTATCGAAGTCGATAAACTTCTCGATTTCAAATCTATGGAGAATAACCATTTGGGTCATTTTCCCTACTTTGGGATCGTGATACGCTACCTTCGATTAATCGACATTTTGTTTGCGATTAAGACGAGATCCATCTTCTTTTGGTCTGTGCGACACGATTAAATTGGGGAATGGTTCTCAATATCATTTCTCCATCTTTATTTTAGCACGAAAATCAACTCACGCGACCTCTTATAGACCGACTTTCATTATAAGTCGAGCTACGACGGTTTAGCATTACATTTGTCCCGATTTAATTCCTAACCAAACTAACTACTAACTTTAATTTCCGTCAAATATTACTGTGGATATTATTGTTATTTTATCTTGCCATATTCATAATTGTCATACTCATTATTCATTCTTATTCACCCATATTCGAAAACACATAATAAACTATCGAAATCCTAAAAGCCAAATTGGTGGATTGTTGGATCATTGGTCATTTACAGGAATCCTAATATCGAGGTTGTGACCGACTTTGCTCAAGGCGTAATTTAGGACACAATGCACACACACGACTTTTTCTTGGGCTACCTGACAATGAGACCCCTTTATTTCATGCAATCCCGTGTAACTTACATGTAACCCTCTCCCATTCCGATGTATGTTTCACATTTCTTTGATTATCGGTTTATCTCATAGGAGTGCCCATAGGGACTAGAGCGGATCAAACTATTTTCAAACTAATTCTCGATTCATCATCGAGCCACTTTCAAACACCCTCGTAAGCCGAGTGCTCATACGCATTCACCATCAACCTATTGCACACACTTCACCGTGGTTTCAATATTGAGGGCACCCTCAGGGACTAGTATCGTTTCTCACAACTCGACCCTTGATGCATAAGTCAAGTCGGTTCTATTTCTCAAACCATTTCCATTCCTACATGTTTTGCACGCGATAATAGGTCAAACCCTTGATCCAACATCAAGCGGATTTTCATAACAAACTATCAATCAATTAAAAACTATTTAATCCTTTCAAGGTGTAAAGAGTGATTTCAAGTCTTTGATCTTGCTTTCGGTTGTTTGGATGCGAGTTATCTTATTCGTGTGTGAGCAATTAACGCCTTTAAATAACATTAACAAACTCGAAAATGTTCAACCATCGTCCAACTACTCATCCTTTCCGATACCACTCCAACAACTTTCCTTCTGTGATGAAAAAGAGAGAGTTCTAAGTCTTTGGTTCGCTCTCCCGATTACTTGGGTTCGAGAAGTCTTTCTTAAGCTTCAAGTAATTGTCATCAGTTCAAACTCACCCTTTCAAACACATTTCCTTTCGTGATGAAAAAGAGAGAGTTCCAAGTCTTTGGTTTGCTCTCCCGATTACTTGGGTCCGAGAAGTCTTTCTTAAGCTTCAAGTAGTCGTCATCCGATCAACCTCACCCTTTCAAACACAATCTTATTCTTCAAGATGAAAAAGAGAGAGTTCCAAGTCTTTTGTTTTCTCTCCCGATTACTTGGGTCCGAGAAGTCTTTCTTAAGCTTCGAGTAATCGTCACCCATACCCACTTCAAACCAATTCAATCCCGTTTCTTTTCGTGGTTGTTACCACGAACTACGACTGCTCTGATTCTTCATTCTCGTCCGAATGTAAGATACGTAGGTACAAGATTGCGATGATCTTGGCGAGCACAATCCCCTCCATCTTCCATGTCCGCCATCCTTTCCCATAGTCGAACTACGACGCTCTGATTTCTCATTCTCGCCCGAATGAGCATACGTAGGCACAAGGGCCCCAATCCTTAGCGAGTACCCTATCCTGTAACCATCCCCTTTCCCCTAACATCTTTATCCTTTATAGTATCGTTTTAGTATTTAGTATTGGGAAGAGAAGAATTAAGCTTAGCTAAGTTTCATCATAACTCAAATTAAGAGGTTCCCATTGAGTACAACGGACGTGAGGGGTGCTAATACCTTCCCCTTGTGTAACCGACTCCCGAACCCAGGAACATCAGGTTGCGATGGATGTGTTCCTTTCGTTTTTAAGAGGTTTTCTCGATATTTCCTCTCTCGTTCATTCAGGATAAATAAAGTTTGGTGGCGACTCTGTCGAACCGAATTTCCGTGCCTTTAGCGCGAGGGTCGTATGTTCGAATGAATTTTCTAGGTGTGACAGGTGGCGACTCTGCTGGGGACAATTGCTCCATGCAAGAGAGAGTCGAGCCTATCTTGGTTCGAGTTGTGAGCTTTGTTAGTTTTGCTTAGTGAATTTCTTCTTGTTTATTTATTGGTATCCTTATCTTTATTGCTCGTGTTCATGGCATTGTTGGGTTGTTCTGCTTATGGTTACTTTGTGAGATGGCTCTACACCCGAGTCCGAGTAAAACCCTAGGATTATGATGGTGGTTGTGTAGTGGAGACTTACGTGGGCTCTTTTACGTTGAGTTGAAGCGAAAACCCCGCTTGGAGTAGATTCTCATGGAGATGTTGTTGTTGTGGTGAGTCTTTGCCATAGCAATAATGTTTTCGAGCCTGAATCGTTGATCCCAAGGACCATTAACCATTTTATCCATGGTGTTTGGTAGTGTTGATTCCTTGTGGATTAATACGAACGCCCCAATCAGATGAGATCCCTTGAACGTATTACTTCCTGACAATAATATTTTCAACCTCGACCTATGACTCTGAGAACCTTTTCTAGAACCCGTGTGTCGATGTTTATGTAGTTGATGCCTCCGAGAAGTCTTTCTCGCGTGGAAGATACGAAAACCTCACCTAGAGGAGATTCTTTTGAGGATATTACTGTTGTGATGAAGCTTTGTCATGGCTATAATATCTTTGAAAGATATCCATGACTCTAGGCGCTTACCCGTTTTAGAATCCTACCCGTGGGGTTTCTTTGAGCAGTGACTGTGATCCTTGAACCGTTCAACTGGCTAATCTCAGAACTGTTTGAATTTGTGATACTGTGATCCTGGATCTTGCATCTTGCATTATATATCATTTGCATTGCATCTCATTTTTTGTGCATCTTGCATTTTCTTTCCTCTAGTGGTTTGTCATTTCTCCCTTCCTTCTTATCCAGTAAATCAAACTGATTCCTCGACACCAGTATGCAACTAGAGCCAATACTAGACGAAAGATGGAGAAGATTCAACAAGAATAAGTGGCCATCAGAAAGGAGTTGGAATCCCTCAAAGGAAAGATTGATCAGATCTTCGAAGCCCTTGCCATAACCAAAAAGGAATCAGAACAGCTGTTGCACCCCAAAATTTGACCAACAATTATTTATTCATTGAGTGTTTGAAAGTGGATACCTTCATCAGAAAGTTCAAGAGATCCTCAGAAGAAATGGGTTGAAACCAGGGTTGTGTGTTTCATAGCTTGAGAGTTGTGGGTGCTCCTCAGATGGTTCTGAGACTTTGAGAATGAATTTGATGTTTTGGGAAAGCCTATGAGATGTCTTGATAGCCTTCATGAAGCCCAGAGAAGTCATTATGCAAGAATTCAGAAGATTCAACCATGAATGATAGAATTAGGGTTTTGACTGGGTCAACCCTAGGATAACTGAAGATTTGGGAGAGGTTGAGACCCAATCCAAGGGCCATGAGATCATGGAATGATGCATAGAGATGATATAAAGATGATTCCTAGGCCAACTCATCATGAGTGAGGAGTTTGAGAAGTTTCAAGTCAGGATCCCCAAGGATTGTCAGTGAAAAACCCTAATTTGATCCCTATCTTCCAGGCAGTTTTAGCTCAAGATGTTATTGATATCTCACCTTCCCCACAACATGAATGTTGTAGAGCTTGTTCTAAGCTTTAATTTGAGTGGTGGAAGTCCTTGATAGGAGTTACAGAGCTCAAGTTATGGTTTTGACAAATTACAGGTCAGCTGAGGTGTGTGAATCTGGGTCCTTGAAAGTCACCCAATTTGCAGACAACTTTTTCCCTAGTAGGAGGATTCCTATGATTTCTTGGTCAACATGAATGTTGAATAGGATCTTCTTAGCTTTAATTTGAGTAGTAGAAGTCCTTGATAGGATTTGTGGAACTCAACTTATGGTTTGAACAAGACAGGGGTATTTTGGTCATTTGTCAGTTACAGGTCATTTTTAGCCAATGCCTAAAACTCCTATTTCAAAGCCTCAAATGGAGAAACTAAAAACATGAAAGTTGTTCAAAATGTGATTTTAAGTCTAGAAAGAAGGTAACAAATTGTTGGAAAAGCTCATAGCATGAAGTTGCATGATTGGTCAAAAATGAACTAAAAATGGCATATAAGTTTGAAAAGTTGAAATTGGAAATTGGTTTGGAAGATCCACAAATCCAAAATAGGTCATCCAATATATCATTTTGATTGGAAACATCATTTTGAGAACATTGGTTTAGCTAGAAATTTTATTTGAAGCTTTAAAATGGGTGATGCTTTGAAAACTTGTTACTTGGAAAAGAAGGCAATGTTGAAAAACCTTACACAAGCCAAAGATGAGCTTGTTTTTCACTCATCCACACTCAATATCTCTCATAAGGAGAATTTGGCACAAAATGGTAAGGCATAAGGCATGAGATGAGAGAAATCCAACTTGTCCCCACATGAGATTTTCAAGAACTTTCCACCATAATCTAGATGAATCTAGAAGTGTCTAATGATCATTATAAAAAGAAGGCCATGAAGAGAGTTCAAGGTTGGTGATAGAGAGAGATTTCAGGAGAGAGAGAGAGAGAGAGAAACAGCCATTGAAGTTCTTCCTTCAAGTTCAAGCAATCCAAGAAACCTTTCACTACAAGGCTTCTTCTCCAAAACCAGTGCAAACAGAATCATTTCCACCATTGGAGGATCATCCTGAAGCAATTACAAGGCTTGCAACATCCTCCACGAGCACCTACCACCATTACTTGACAGGTTGGTTTCTCTCCCTAATTCTCCTAATTTATGCAGTTTTAATTAGTTTTATAGATATAGAATTGATGCATTAGGTTAGAGGATGAAACCCTAGGAGTTATAGCACGATCCATGGAGTTCCATAACAGAGCCATAAAGCTTTAGAGATCAAGAACATGCACCCTAGGCTGCTATATTCTTAGGTTTTTAGCTTAGTGTAATCCCCTCAGCACGTAGAGCATTCTAGGTTAGTATGGATTCATTCCATTACCATGCATATCAGTGTGAATCAAGTGTACCCGAAACTTCCATCTTTCATAATTCTTTGAAGAGTGAGTTTTAGAAGAATATAGCACCGTGGTTGTGTAGAGGGAGAGGAGTAGAATAAGTTTGATGTTTGGATCGAGGAAAATGGTGGAGAATTGAGTGAGCTAGATGAAGGAGAAGGTATGGCGCATGGAGGCTGTTTCGAAACCCTAGCAGGCCAGAGGTTGAAGATGCAATCTTCACCATCAACTCGTTTGGAATATTTGACTTTTTATGTTAATCCAACGACTCAAATTCAATCTGAAGATGGAGGGAAAAGTTTAAAAATGAAACGCGGCGTTTTGCTTAGTAACGCGCTATGGGCTTAATTCGCTATCCCCACCCCCCCCTTATTCTGGCCCAAATATTTGAACTAGCGCGCCTTGCTATTCCACCCCCCCTCCCTTTAATTGTTTTAAATTCTTTTTTATTTCTTTTAATATTTTTCTGTTTTAGAAAATTCATTAAAAATTGAAAAATAACTCCTTTTTGTCCATTCTTTTTTCTATGATTAGATGATTTTGTGTAGAAAAATATAAAAATAAAAATGGAATTTTATTTTTAATGTAGATTTTTTAGTGGTATTTTCTTTAATATAGTATATTTTCTTTCTTTTAGTTGATACATGATTTTGCAAGAATTGTTTTAGGACCTTCCTTTAGTCTTTTTAATCCATTCTTTTTTGTGCAATTAGATGATGAATCATAGTTCCCCATAGGATTTATTCTAGAATTTTAGAATTAAATTTTGATTAGTTTAATTAGGGTAGATCTAGGGTATCCTAATTAGGGTTTAGGTTGTGCTTAGGTGAAGAATTCACTTTCTTTGATTGAGTTTTGTCTTGATTTTTAGGTAGAGGCCTATGTAGATGTTAGGGGTAGATGTTGTAGACCCTTGTGAATAATTGTTAGATTCTTCCCCATTGGTTTAGTATTTTTTAGGTATTTTCTGAAGTTGCCTATTGATTTTGTCTGTGATGTGGTTATCTGTTCATATCTGGGGTTTGTATTGGGGAATTCTTTGTGGGGCTTGTGTTGTCTTGAAGACCTTGTTGGAGAGCATCATGAAGAGAAGATTGTAGATCAAGACTCAGAGACCCAGAGCTTGGCTTGTCCCCTGTCTGTGAGGTTTGAGATCCTGAAGTTTGAAGGAAGTTCATGGTACTTTCCTGAGGAAGGCACTATGAATGACTTTCATTCTTTATTCTCACCTCTTTCTTAAGTATCCAATGATGTTGGAGCCAACTTGTGAGTTTAATTCCTCCTGAGGAGGAATATAAACTGATCACATGTTGTTGAGCCACATGGGATACAACTCCTAAGTGGAAGCCTCCTAGTACTTTCCTGAGGAAGGTCCTATGAGTCTATTCACTTAGTTCCCTTAGTTTATCTAGGATTTCTCAAGTATCCAATGATGTTGGAGCCAACTTGTGAGTTTAATTCCTCCTGAGGAGGAATGTAAACTGATCACATGTTGTTGAGCCACATGGGATACAACTCCTAAATGGAAGCCTCCTAGTACTTTCCTGAGGAAGGTCCTATGAGTCTATTCACTTAGTTCCACTAGTTCAGATAGGATTTCCTAAATATCCAGTGATGTTGGAGCCTGCTTGTGAGTTTAATTTCTCCTGAGGAGGAACGTAAACTGATCACAGCGGTTGAGCCACATAGGGTATGACTCCTGAGTATACACCTCCTAGTGCTTTCCTGAGGAAGACACTATGAGCCTGCTTGCTTAGCTCCCTGTCTTTGGTAAGCTTGTTCTGAAGCTTAGAAGACTGGGATTGATTTCTCTTGTTTAAGGTTTTGCTTTAGGGCTTTGCTTAGATTTGGTCAGATTCTGTGTTAGGGTCAGGATTAGAGAGTAGATTCTTTCTTTCTCAAGCATGTGTGTTTGTTGGTCTGATGGTACTTCCCTTCCTTTATCTGTATATGGCTTGATAGCATGTTGATTATCTTCAGTATGATTGCTGTTATTTCATGACTGGCTTGAGGTTGAGACGAGCTTGTGGAGGCTGAAACCCCACACACATTTCCTCCCTCACTTGCATTGCATGCATTTTACTGTTAAAGTTGATGCTTTTGTCTGTTTTGGTGTATCATTGACATGATCCCTTAGGACTCTCATTTCCTTTGATAAGGATTTGATGATAGACTTTTAGGTTGAAACCTATGCATGACAACATCTAGGAGTTCCCTGTTCAAACCTCAACCATAGGATGAATCCATGGCATGATAACAGTAGGATTTGATAGTCTCCCTCCTAGTTGGGCCTGTTCTCTTCTCACCTCGAAGCAGTTTAAAATACAGTAATCATGAATGATTTCTTTCGTACGCTACGAGCCTTAAGCTATATGAGGTTGGATGTTTAGTATGGTACCCTTTGGGTGACATGCGATGCGTTCACTCTCAGGTCATAGTCTCTAGTGCGGTTGAAATCGCAAACAATAAAAAACACTTCTTTCAGGAGATAACCCGTAGCTTCCCGAACTACGTTTGCTCTGATCTTTCATACCAGATGAAAGTACGTAGGCATAGGATGCGATATCCTAGCGAGCAACCTTCCCCCGTAATCCTTCGTAGGCCGAACTACGTTGACTCTGATTTCTCGTCCCAGACGGGAATACGTAGGCATAAAGCGCGATGCTTTGCCGAGTCATTTTTCTTTTCTTTTTCAGCCAGCCTTGATAGGTAGATAGATTATAACCAACCCGTCCAAGTAAACAAGCAAGCGAGGATCCCGTCGAGTACGACGGACGTGAGGGGTGCTAATACCTTCCCCTTGCGTAACCGACTCCCGAACCAGACAATGGTTGCGATGACCTTGTCTTACCCTTTTTCGTCAGGTTTTTCCGATCGTTTCCTTTCCCGCTCTGAGGGACAAATAACGAAAGGTGGCGACTCTTCTGTCATGCCGGCACCTTATTTTCGCGCAAGCGACAGCTGGCGACTCTGCTGGGGACTCTATAGCATCTAAGGACTTTTCCCATCCCTTATGCTGGGACCGTTTCCCATCCCCTACGCGAGTCAATCCTATCGTTTGTGTGTTTGCTTGTTGGGTTGCGTTTATTTATCGCATTTTTACTTCCCGCACTTTACTTCCCGCATTTTATTTCCCGCATTTTATTTCCAGTTCGATATGATTATCTGTGCTGCTGTGGGAGAGGGATGTTACTGTGAGTGAGAAGCCGGACCTGGGCTTGAGTACACACCTAGATATAGTTGCGGAGAAGTAGTAGACGAACCTGTCTGCTGAGCAGGCACAGTTCCCTACGAAAATCTGCGCTCAGACGAGATTCTTGCAGAGGTGCTCCTTTCCGGTCCTGAGGATCTGAGGGGGGTCCAGACGTGAGGATTGTCGACTCTGGGGACCGATCATTTGGAAGTCAGCTAAGAGAGGCCTCTTCATGACTTGATGATACCACTCCTTCTGGGAATCGTATCGTCACTCATGAAAGTCTGTGACGCTGACAACCGCATAGGATGCCGTACCTTTGTCCGTGGATTAGGTCCATACCTGTGAGTGGGGTTGGGATATTGCAGGAAACTTTGACCTCCAGACTACCTGGTTTTCTTGACAGTGAATCGGTTACGTTGGTATCAGGGTTCTCAGTATCAGATGTGACGGTTCTTGATAGAGCAAGGGTTTGATCAGAGGATTTTATCATCGGGTGTTTGTCTGTTCCTGATAGAGCAGGTTCCGATCAGAGTATTGTCATCAGAGGTTTGTTCTGGATGGAGCAGATTTTTGAGTGGGGTTTGAAGATCTCATCAGCAGCTGTGTGTTTGTTCTTGAGAGGGCAGATTTGTGATTTGGGGTCCGAAGACTTCATCAACAGATATTACTTGATCTTGCATCCGGGGTCTTTATTATCAGGGCAAAAGTTTGATCTCGATCCTATCAGATGGTTATTCTCGGCAGATCAGATCAGTGGGGTTTACGCCGGGGTTTCCTTCTCATCAGTGATTGTTGACACCAAATCTCCACAGCAGCCACCTGGATATATGTTGCATGCCTGCATTTTGCATTAGTTTGCATAATCATAATCATTCCATTAGCGTGTGTCTGTGACAGGTACCGTTTCCCCGATCCAGGATCTTTCGCCTCTTATCGTGTTACTGCAGCCTCTCTCAGGAAGACTGATGCGTACGAGTTCTCGGTCCTTGATGTGTCGAATCTGACTATTGCTATGTGAGGTTACTGTTTCCATGATTGGGCCCAGATTCCTCTCCTTATTATTGTCAGCAGATGCCAGGATCGGGGGAAATCTCTCAAGCACACAGACACACGCATGCATCTGCATAAAGCATTTTTGCATGACATACATTCTGCTGCTTTTCCTAACCCTTGATGTTGACAGGTTTTTCAGGTACTCAGGTTCCGAGCTGCTTTCGATCTCCAGGATTGATCAAAGACTCATCCACCGCTACTCAACTCGCGCTAATCAGACGAGAATCATGGACCAGGTACAGTCAGATGTTCAAGAGCTTCGGGAACGGATGGATCGATTTATGGAGCTGATGCAAGTAGTTGCGAATGGGCAAGACCAGCTTCGTACTTTGGTTCAACCTCTCATCTCCAGGGTTGATAGTAATGGAATACTTCACGGCGGGGCCGTGCCCACTCCTCCTCAAGGGGATACCCCACAGAACGTTGTTCCTGCTGCCGGGGGCAACGGCAGTGCTAACGGCAATCTGATGACTAATCTCAGACTCAACGCGGCTGGCGCCGGCAATGGTGGTTTGGGAGCCAATGTTAACATGGGGCCGGTCAACGGCAATGTTGGTGCAGGAAATATGGTGGTGCCTCAACCGTGGCTGGAGGACCATCAGGACGACATTTTCTCTCAGAGAGGTGTAGAGGCTGAGTTGACTGCTGAGGCTCGACTCAGGTTCAAGGCGCTGGAAGACAAGATGAGAGATATAGAAAATCAGAACACATTGGGCATTGACATGGCCAAACTTGGGTTGATTGCTGACTTTAAAGTACCTCACAAGTTCAAGGTGCCTATCTTTGAGAAGTATAGGGGCACTACTTGTCCCCGCGTTCATCTCCGATCTTATTATAGAAAGATGTCCGCTTATTCTGACGATGAGAAGCTGCTGATGCACTTCTTTCAGGATAGTCTTTCTGGCCCATCGCTCGAATGGTATATGGGTTTGGAGCCCGCTGCCGTGCGCACCTGGAAAGATCTTGCAGAAGCGTTTGTTCTCCACTATCAATATAATAGCGACTTGGCTCCCAACCGAGTTCAGCTTCAGAATCTCTCGCAGCGGAACAATGAAAGCTTCAAAGAGTACGCCCAGCGGTGGCGTGAATTGGCTGCTCGGGTTCAACCGCCCATGGTAGAACGTGAGTTGGTGCAAATGTTCGTGGCTACCCTTCCCGGAGTCTATTATGAAAAGCTGGTCGCTGGCATGTCCGGAACATTCTCGGCCCTCATCACTTTGGGCGAGCATGTCGAAAACGGTATAAAGATCGGAAAAATTCAGGGCGAATCATCTTCAGCTGGAGGAGCTAGCAAGAAACCCTATACTGGCAAGCGTCGAGAGGGAGATGCCAGTGCTGTCACTAATGCTAGGAGGAAGGGCAAGGGCCCTCAGCCTCAGATTGCTAGCATAAACATCCCAGCTGCTCCGCCGCAGCCGCAGCCGCAGCAGCCACCCCAGCAACAGAATAATCAGGGACATAAGAGATATCAGAATCGGGGTCCCCTGGCAAACCGTCATCTCGAAACTCCACCTATGTCATATGCACAGCTTCTGCAAACGTTGCTTCAGCTCCAATTGGTTCACAAGAGGACAATGGCTCCCTTAACAGGGGCACCACCACCGGAGTATGATGCTAATGCTACTTGTGAATTTCATTCTGGGGCACCTGGCCATACGGTTGAGAATTGTAAAGCTTTTAAGCACAAAGTCCAGGACTTGGTGGACGCCAAGGTTATCAACTTTTCTGACAACGTGCCCAACGTCACTAAAAATCCAATGCCTCATCATAAGGGGGGCGGAGTGAATGCTGTTACCACTGAGGAGAGTTCAGACTTGCTGACTGATGTCAAGGATTTGAAGACGCCGTTGAGTTTTGTCAAGGCTAAGTTGCTGAAGAAGGGCTTCTTTCCTGGATGCGGAGAATTATGTATGGCTTGTGCTACACTTCCTGATGGGTGTGAGCAGCTGATTGAAGGTATCCAAAGTCTGATGTCCGAGGGTATTTTGCAATTCAGCCGGAGCGTTGAGTGTGCATCAGGGGAAGTCGTACTGAAGCAGGCAGACGAAGTTGCTACCATTACTATTCCTCGTCACCCTATTACTATTTCTGCGCCCCGTCCGCCTTCTATCACCATCACCAGGGCCGGACCAATCCCATTCGAGAGCACCAATGTCGTTCCATGGCATTATGGCGCCGAAGTTTATTGTAATGGTCAGAAGATAGAGCTTGAGCCATCCGGATCGACTGCGCAGAATCTTACCGAAGTCAGTGGTATCACTAGAAGCGGAAGAGTATTCGCACCAGCAGAGGTTGCAGCAGAGAAAGTGGTCCGGGCTGACGCTGTGGATAAGGGCAAAGGTAAAGCTGTTGAGGAGGTCCCTGCAGGGGCAGAGAAGGACTTGCTGGTTAAAGATGCTGAAGAGTTCATGCGACTAATCAAGAAGAGTGACTACAAGATTGTAGATCATCTTCATCAGACTCCGTCAAAGATCTCGATTCTTAACTTGTTGCTGTGCTCTGAAGCGCACCGCAACGCATTATTGAAGGTATTGAATGCTGCATACGTGCCACAGGAGATATCAGTAAATCAACTCGAGGAGGTGGTGGCCCATGTCAATGCTGGTAATGGGCTGGGATTTACAGATCTAGAGTTGACTCCTAAGGGAAGAGATCACAATAGCGCCTTGCACGTCTCAATAGAGTGCAGAGGCACGATTATGTCACATGTCCTAGTAGATACGGGCTCCTCGCTTAATGTGCTTCCGAAGAAGGCACTGATGAAGTTGGATACCCGTGGACTGCTGTGCACGCCCAGTGATCTGGTCGTGAAGGCCTTTGACGGAACCAAGCGCCACGTCTTCGGAGAATTGACCCTGCCAATCCAAGTTGGACCAGAGACGTTTAATGCGGTTTTCTATATCATGGATATCATGCCCGCCTATAGTTGCCTCTTAGGTCGGCCGTGGATCCATTCTGCTGGTGCCGTGACGTCCACGCTGCATCAGAAGCTTAAATATGCTGTTGGGGGCAGCATAGTCACAGTCTGTGGAGAAGAGGACATCATGGTAAGCCACCTATCGTCCTTTAAATACGTTGAAATGGATGGTGAGATCCATGAGACTCTGTGCCAAGCATTTGAAACCGTCAGGGTGAAGGCGGTAGCTCCCGTTGTTGCAGAGAAGCAAGAGTTGAACCTCTCCTCGTTTAAGGAAGCTAGAGCCGTTGTCGAAGCTGGTTCCACCCCAGGCTGGGGGCATGTCTTGGACATACCAATCAAACAGGATAAGTTTGGATTAGGGTATTCTCCTGGAGCTGAAGCTTCATCTTCTTCTGGCAGTTCGTCTCATGGGAAAGGGCCGATCTTATTCACCAAGGGGGGAGTAATTTTTGAGAGTATCAATGCTGCGTCAGAGGACAACGGAGACAGTGATTGCGATCTTGACGCCTGGATTCAACCGAGCAAGCCAGGCGAGCGCCTCCACAATTGGACCATCAAGGAGATTGTCAAGCTGACAAGTGAAGAGTAATGATTTGCTTTTTACAATCTTTGTACAACCCTATGTCCTGCCCGGGGCATAGTGGTTTTACTGTCAGGGCCTTGTTGGATTATGTGTATGCATTTTGTTAATAAATAAAAGGCGTTTTCTTCGTAATCAAATGTTGTGTTCTCTGTTATTCATGTTTTATGTTTACTTCGAAAAACAGCAAAATGGCAACGAGGTTCGTGCTAACCTGCATATTCTTGCTTTAAACTTAACCCTTGTTATTGCAGGATCCACGTAACAGATGACATCGACTCTGGACCCTCTACGGCTCACTACGACTTTGATTGCCCGATCTATCAAGCCGAGGATGAGATTGATGAAGACGAAGACCTTCCGGAAGAGTTGGCCCGCTTGTTGAGACAGGAGGAGAGGGTTATTCTGCCTCACGAGGAGGATATTGAGATTGTAAATCTGGGTTCTGAGGAGCTCATCAGAAATGTCAGAGTTGGGGCTGCGCTGCAGAACGATGTCAAGCATAGACTGGTCGAGATGCTTCGAGAGTATAGTGACGTCTTTGCTTGGTCATATGAGGATATGCCCGGACTTGACACCGATATCGTGGTTCATCGCTTGCCGTTGCGAGAAGATTGCCCTCCAGTCAAGCAGAAGCTCAGGAGGACGAGACCAGACATGGCTGTAAAAATCAAAGAAGAAGTCCAGAAGCAGTTGGACGCAGGATTTCTAGCCGTTACCACTTACCCTCCGTCGGTCGCCAACATAGTGCCTGTACCGAAGAAGGACGGTAAGGTACGTATGTGCGTCGATTATCGGGATTTGAATAGGGCAAGCCCTAAGGATGATTTCCCGTTGCCTCATATCGATGTATTGGTCGACAATACAGCCCAGTTTTCCGTGTTTTCGTTCATGGATGGCTTCTCCGGTTACAATCAGATTAAGATGGCGCCGGAGGACATGGAGAAAACGACGTTTATTACCCCCTGGGGCACGTTTTGCTACAAGGTAATGCCCTTCGGTCTGAAGAATGCAGGGGCCACTTACCAACGGGCAATGGTAACTTTGTTTCATGATATGATTCATCATGAGATCGAGGTCTATGTTGATGACATGATTGCAAAGTCCCAAACGGAGGAAGAGCATCTGGTCAACCTGTTGAAGCTGTTTGAAAGGCTTAGGAAGTTCAGGCTGAGGCTGAATCCTAACAAATGCACTTTCGGAGTGCGGTCCGGAAAGTTATTGGGGTTTATCGTTAGTGAACGAGGTATTGAAGTTGATCCTGCGAAGATAAAAGCTATCCAAGAAATGCCAGCGCCGAAAACAGAAAAAGAAGTTCGTGGTTTCTTGGGCCGAATAAACTACATTGCAAGGTTTATCTCTCAGCTCACGGCCACTTGTGAACCGATGTTCAAGTTGTTAAAGAAAGATCAGGCGATTACTTGGAATGAGGATTGCCAGAAGGCATTCGATAAGATAAAGCAGTATCTTCAAGAACCTCCAATCTTGATACCCCCAGTGGCTGGACGGCCATTAATCATGTACTTGACAGTTCTGGAGAATAGTATGGGGTGTGTTCTCGGTCAGCACGACGAGACGGGCAGAAAAGAGCATGCCATTTATTATTTGAGTAAAAAGTTCACTGAGTGTGAATCTCGATACTCGATGCTGGAGAAGACGTGTTGTGCACTAGCTTGGGCTGCCAAACGTCTACGACAGTATATGCTCAACCACACTACTATGCTAATTTCGAAGATGGATCCGATCAAGTACGTCTTCGAAAAGCAGGCTCTTTCGGGCAGGATTGCCAGATGGCAAATGGTGTTAACAGAATATGATATTCAGTACGTCTCTCAGAAAGCCATCAAGGGAAGCGTATTGTCTGATTACCTTGCCGAACAGCCGATCGAAGATTATCAGCCGATGAAGTTCGAATTCCCTGACGAGGACATTATGTTTCTCAAAGCGAAGGATTGCGATGAGCCATTGCCCGATGAGGGGCCGGATAGGAAGTCTCAGTGGAAGTTGATATTCGACGGAGCGGTTAATTCCTATGGGAGTGGTATCGGGGCTATCATCACGACTCCTCACGGATCCCATATCCCGTTTACTGCAAGACTGACGTTTCCAGTTACCAACAACGAAGCCGAGTATGAAGCATGTATTATGGGTCTAGAAGAGGCAATTGATTTGAGAATCAAGAATCTAGACATATATGGTGACTCAGCGCTCGTAATCAATCAGATCAAAGGGGAGTGGGAAACTCGTCAAGCGAATCTAGTGCCGTACATGAATTATGCCAGGAGGCTGCTTCCATTCTTTGACCGAGTAGAACTTCATCATGTGCCCCGGGCTGAAAATCAAATGGCTGATGCTTTAGCCACGTTGGCTTCAATGTATAAAGTCAATTATTGGAATGAGGCTCCAAGAATTGTGCTTTCGCGGCTTGATAGACCAGCATTTGTGTTCGCAATCGAAGATGCCACTGACGGCAAACCATGGTTCCACGATATCCAGACCTTCCTTATGACCAAGGAGTATCCTGCGGGTGCGTCAACCCAGGATAAGAAGACTCTGAGGAGGCTATCTGGAAACTTTTACCTCAACCCTGATGGAGTGCTGTATAAGAGAAACCACGATCTCGTGCTGCTCATATGTGTGGATGAGAAAGAAGCAAGTATGCTCATGGAAGAAGTCCATGAGGGCACATTTGGTACGCACGCCGGCGGGCATGCCATGACAAGAAAGATCCTGAGAGCAGGATATTACTGGTTGACTATGGAGTCGGATTGCTTCAGATTCGCGAAGAAATGTCACAAATGCCAGATTTATGCTGATAAAGTTCATGTGCCGCCGTGCCCATTGAATGTCATGTCCTCCCCTTGGCCATTCTCCATGTGGGGCATCGACATGATAGGCAAGATCGAGCCCACTGCATCCAATGGTCATCGTTTTATCCTGGTAGCTATCGACTACTTCACCAAATGGGTGGAGGCAGCCTCGTACGCTAATGTGACCAAGCAGGTGGTAGCTAAATTCATAAAGAGGGACATCATCTGTCGCTATGGAATTCCCGAGCGGATCATTACTGATAATGGTTCGAATTTGAATAATAAGATGATGAAGGAGCTGTATCAGAGCTTCAAGATTGAACACCACAACTCATCTCCTTACCGGCCGAAGATGAATGGCGCTGTTGAAGCGGCCAACAAGAACATCAAGAAGATTGTTCAGAAGATGGTTGTGACGTACAAAGATTGGCACGAGATGCTGCCGTTTGCCTTGCACGGTTATCGTACGACGGTGCGTACGTCGACCGGGGCGACTCCTTTCTCCTTGGTGTACGGCATGGAAGCTGTCCTGCCGTTAGAAGTGGAGATTCCCTCTTTGCGAGTTTTGGTTGATGTGAAACTTGATGAGGCAGAATGGGTTACGAATCGCTTGAACCAACTCAGCCTGATGGACGAGAAGAGGTTAGCATCGATTGCATTTGGTCGCCTATACCAAAGCCGAATGAAGAAAGCTTATGATAAGAAGGTGCGTCCTCGAAGCTTTCAGACGGGTGATCTCGTCCTGAAGAAGATTCTTCCGCCACACTCCGATCACCGGGGCAAGTGGACTCCGAATTACGAAGGGCCGTATGTCGTCAGCAAGGTCTTCTCAGGAGGAGCTTTGTTGTTATCCACAATGGATGGTGAAGATTTTGCATCCCCGGTGAACACGGACGCAGTTAAAAAATACTTTGCTTGAAAGAGACCCGCTGGACAAAAAAAGAAAGAGTCCAGGCAAAAAAGGGGCATCCCGGCGAACCAAAAACAGAATAAAAGGTTCGGGCAAAAATTAGGGATATATTGAAAAATGTACACCCGCGGAGTCGAAAACCTACACTGGGCGGCTTCGGCAAAAAAGGGTATCCCGGTGAACTGAAAACCCGTGAAGGGCGGTTCACGCAAAAGTTAGGGATTTAAATAAGCAAATGACTGCGTTCCGCATATGGACTTTCGTTGTTTAGTGGTTCGGAAGACCTGAGGGCTGTTTATCTGAATCAATCTCTTCCAAAGCTGAAGCATCGGAGAAGTATCGAAGTCGAGTGGGTCTTAGAGGGATCAACTCATGGTGTTCGTCTACGCCTCGATTGCCGACATTTGTATATACTGATGTATATTTATGTTTCTTTTTTGTGCGGCTTCCTCATTCCAGGAGCTGGCCTCTGTTGTAAAACATTTTTGCCCGTTCAGGGGTTCATCATCAATAAAATGCACATTATTCAGCAATTCTACTTGACTGCTTAGCATTCATCTGTTTGGTTTGCGAATGAGAACGCCGACGTTTTTTTTTTGATAAAATGTGCATACATAAACCTGCGGGCCTAGGCCCATTGATTGTTGAAACAACTAATTAACTGAATATTGTCACGAGATAATAACCTGGATAGGCCCCTTTGAGGAGAGTATCCTGTCTGTTTGTTTGTGTTGTTGCAGGTGTAGCACTTGCCAGAAAATGTGTCGTGCGCATCCCCGAAGCAGGATGAGCCCTCCTTCCCCAGCAGAGTTCAGTAGTCTCTTCTCCGCAGAATTTGAACGCAAGATGGTGAGCATTGATATGTCTTCCCCAGGTAGAGGTGATTCTCTTCCCCAAGCAGACGCATCCTGAAGGAATGTCACCTCATCAGCTGAATCAAGCACTGAAGAATGATGTCGTTTCCCCCAGCACCGGGTCACAAGTGCAGATTTCAGAGAAGTATTCGGGTGCCGAAGCTCGTGTTTTCCCCAGTAAAGTCACCGAAGCAGGTGTCTCCCCCGCACCGGGTCACAAGTGCGGGTTTCGCAGGAGGTCGTTCGTTAACCGAAGGATGCAGTAACTGATGGCGCCAAACTAAAGTCTCCAGTGGAATTGAGATTCCTCACCAGATTCATGCTCTCTTCTGAAGATGGATGATTCCCTCTCCCCCAGTAGAGTGTTGGAACAGCTGATGTTGTATTCCCCTGCAGAGTTGTACTCTTCCCCCGAAGTCAGATGATTCCTTCTTCCCCGGCGAAATTGAGTTTCCTCATCGGAGTCGCACTCTCCAGTAAAGTAGAATGATTTCCCTCCCTGGCTGAGTCCGCAGAAAAGCAGAATCCTTGGAAGTTGATCAGATCATGGTCGATTTTCCCCAGCAGAGCGTGGGGCAGCTAATGCTGTGTTTCCCCAGAATCGCACTCTCTCCATCGAAGCAGAATGATTTCTCCTTCCTCAGCCGAGTTTGCAGCTGTCCAAGAGATCCGAATCCTTGGAAGTTGATCAGATCATGATTGGTTTTTCCCCAGTGGAGTGTTGAGCAGCTGAAGTTGGTTCCCCACAGAGTGGTCATCCCCAGGACAGTAGCCGAGACGGCCGCGCAGTTCATTCTCGCGATTGATATCAGCAGATCCAAGTTCTCATAGAGCTTCGTTCCTTGCAGCAGTCAGCTGAAGTTGTTCCCCTGCAGCAATTCGTGGAAGATCAATTCCCCAGACAGAGCCTGATTGATATTGGCGTGTTCACGTTCTCCTCAGCAGGATGATTCCTCTACCTGAGTGGTTCTTTCTCCTTGACAGGAGGATTTCCCCCTTTCGGCATTTATTTTGCTGACAGGATCGCATCATTGTGCATAATTGCATAGCATTATGCATGATTGCATGGCATTTAGCATGAACGCATAGCATTTCCACCATGTGGGGCATGGCGCAGAAGCATATGCACCATAAGCATGATCTAGGTCATCATCATCCTTGTTGAACAGGTGTTCCACCAAAAGACCGGTTGCTCAGGACGATTCTTGATGTTCCCCCCAGCAAGGGCGCTCTTGAGATGATTCTTAAAGACCCCGGTGTAACCCCCACGGTCGCTCGCTCAAAATGACTTCTGGGATCCCCAGCGAAGTCTTCAGTTCGAGATGATTCCCAAGTCCCTCAGCAGGGCCATTTGCTTAAGACGATTCTTAAGACCCCAGCACAGCTTCCCGAGTGGTTCGCCTAGTATGATACTTGAGCTCCCCAATGGCGTCTCCAGCAAGAGTTGCCCAGGAAGATTTCTGGAATACCCAACAGAATGTTTGCTCCGGAAAGGTTATCAGTTCAGGACGATTCTTGAAGATGCCCGACGGATCTGTTTGGTCAAGATGATTCTTGAAGTCCTGAGCAGCATGATATGTCTGCTCCAACAATGATGTCTAATCTGAAGATGGATTTCATAAGCGCCCGAAGGCGATATCAGAAGGTTCCTGTGAGTCCAGATTTCCGTGTCGATGAATCAACGGGTGGCTGAAGACAAGGTTCCAGGGTTGTAGATACAACAGAGTGATTCGTGTGAGTCTGAAGACCAAGTCAGTTATCCTGAGGTGATGATTGATTGCGATCAAGTGAATGATATGTCTTCTGATTGAAGTCGAAGATGTTTCTCCAGCGGTGACGCAGGGTATTTCGATCGTCCGACGGTGATGTCAGATTTGGTTCTCCAGCTAGTTGTTGAGCAGCTAATGTTGCAGGATTCAAAGGTTTGTTCCCCGCAGAGTACTGTGTGCTCGTGCAGTTGGCAAATTTTCGGGTTTACCGATATTCAACCGTCTCGTACCTTGATTGGTTGAGAGCTGTTCGCTGCTCACCCAGTCAGGTTCAAGCCGTTTGAATAGGGGCAGCTGTTGCACCCCAAAATTTGACCAACAATTATTTATTCATTGAGTGTTTGAAAGTGGATACCTTCATCAGAAAGTTCAAGAGATCCTCAGAAGAAATGGGTTGAAACCAGGGTTGTGTGTTTCATAGCTTGAGAGTTGTGGGTGCTCCTCAGATGGTTCTGAGACTTTGAGAATGAATTTGATGTTTTGGGAAAGCCTATGAGATGTCTTGATAGCCTTCATGAAGCCCAGAGAAGTCATTATGCAAGAATTCAGAAGATTCAACCATGAATGATAGAATTAGGGTTTTGACTGGGTCAACCCTAGGATAACTGAAGATTTGGGAGAGGTTGAGACCCAATCCAAGGGCCATGAGATCATGGAATGATGCATAGAGATGATATAAAGATGATTCCTAGGCCAACTCATCATGAGTGAGGAGTTTGAGAAGTTTCAAGTCAGGATCCCCAAGGATTGTCAGTGAAAAACCCTAATTTGATCCCTATCTTCCAGGCAGTTTTAGCTCAAGATGTTATTGATATCTCACCTTCCCCACAACATGAATGTTGTAGAGCTTGTTCTAAGCTTTAATTTGAGTGGTGGAAGTCCTTGATAGGAGTTACAGAGCTCAAGTTATGGTTTTGACAAATTACAGGTCAGCTGAGGTGTGTGAATCTGGGTCCTTGAAAGTCACCCAATTTGCAGACAACTTTTGCCCTAGTAGGAGGATTCCTATGATTTCTTGGTCAACATGAATGTTGAAGAGGATCTTCTTAGATTTAATTTGAGTAGTAGAAGTCCTTGATAGGATTTGTGGAACTCAACTTATGGTTTGAACAAGACAGGGGTATTTTGGTCATTTGTCAGTTACAGGTCATTTTTAGCCAATGCCTAAAACTCCTATTTCCAAGCCTCAAATGGAGAAACTCAAAACATGAAAGTTGTTCAAAATGTGATTTTAAGTCTAGAAAGAAGGTCACAAATTGTTGGAAAAGCTCATAGCATGAAGTTGCATGATTGGTCAAAAATGAACTAAAAATGGCATATAAGTTTGAAAAGTTGAAATTGGAAATTGGTTTGGAAGATCCACAAATCCAAAATAGGTCATCCAATATATCATTTTGATTGGAAACATCATTTTGAGAACATTGGTTTAGCTAGAATTTTTATTTGAAGCTTTAAAATGGGTGATGCTTTGAAAACTTGTTACTTGGAAAAGAAGGCAATGTTGAAAAACCTTACACAAGCCAAAGATGAGCTTGTTTTTCACTCATCCACACTCAATATCTCTCATAAGGAGAATTTGGCACAAAATGGTAAGGCATAAGGCATGAGATGAGAGAAATCCAACTTGTCCCCACATGAGATTTTCAAGAACTTTCCACCATAATCTAGATGAATCTAGAAGTGTCTAATGATCATTATAAAAAGAAGGCCATGAAGAGAGTTCAAGGTTGGTGATAGAGAGAGATTTCAGGAGAGATAGAGAGAGAGAAACAACCATTGAAGTTCTTCCTTCAAGTTCAAGCAATCCAAGAAACCTTTCACTACAAGGCTTCTTCTCCAAAACCAGTGCAAACAGAATCATTTCCACCATTGGAGGATCATCCTGAAGCAATTACAAGGCTTGCAACATCCTCCACGAGCACCTACCACCATTACTTGACAGGTTGGTTTCTCTCCCTAATTCTCCTAATTTATGCAGTTTTAATTAGTTTTATAGATATAGAATTGATGCATTAGGTTAGAGGATGAAACCCTAGGAGTTATAGCACGATCCATGGAGTTCCATAACAGAGCCATAAAGCTTTAGAGATCAAGAACATGCACCCTAGGCTGCTATATTCTTAGGTTTTTAGCTTAGTGTAATCCCCTCAGCACGTAGAGCATTCTAGGTTAGTATGGATTCATTCCATTACCATGCATATCAGTGTGAATCAAGTGTACCCGAAACTTCCATCTTTCATAATTCTTTGAAGAGTGAGTTTTAGAAGAATATAGCACCGTGGTTGTGTAGAGGGAGAGGAGTAGAATAAGTTTGATGTTTGGATCGAGGAAAATGGTGGAGAATTGAGTGAGCTAGATGAAGGAGAAGGTATGGCGCATGGAGGCTGTTTCGAAACCCTAGCAGGCCAGAGGTTGAAGATGCAATCTTCACCATCAACTCGTTTGGAATATTTGACTTTTTATGTTAATCCAACGGCTCAAATTCAATCTGAAGATGGAGGGAAAAGTTTAAAAATGAAACGCGGCGTTTTGCTTAGTAACGCGCTATGGGCTTAATTCGCTATCCCCACCCCCCCCCCCCCTTATTCTGGCCCAAATATTTGAACTAGCGCGCCTTGCTATTCCACCCCCCTCCCTTTAATTGTTTTAAATTCTTTTTTATTTCTTTTAATATTTTTCTGTTTTAGAAAATTCATTAAAAATTGAAAAATAACTCCTTTTTGTCCATTCTTTTTTCTATGATTAGATGATTTTGTGTAGAAAAATATAAAAATAAAAATGGAATTTTATTTTTAATGTAGATTTTTTAGTGGTATTTTCTTTAATATAGTATATTTTCTTTCTTTTAGTTGATACATGATTTTGCAAGAATTGTTTTAGGACCTTCCTTTAGTCTTTTTAATCCATTCTTTTTTGTGCAATTAGATGATGAATCATAGTTCCCCATAGGATTTATTCTAGAATTTTAGAATTAAATTTTGATTAGTTTAATTAGGGTAGATCTAGGGTATCCTAATTAGGGTTTAGGTTGTGCTTAGGTGAAGAATTCACTTTCTTTGATTGAGTTTTGTCTTGATTTTTAGGTAGAGGCCTATGTAGATGTTAGGGGTAGATGTTGTAGACCCTTGTGAATAATTGTTAGATTCTTCCCCATTGGTTTAGTATTTTTTAGGTATTTTCTGAAGTTGCCTATTGATTTTGTCTGTGATGTGGTTATCTGTTCATATCTGGGGTTTGTATTGGGGAATTTGTTGTGGGGCTTGTGTTGTCTTGAAGACCTTGTTGGAGAGCATCATGAAGAGAAGATTGTAGATCAAGACTCAGAGACCCAGAGCTTGGCTTGTCCCCTGTCTGTGAGGTTTGAGATCCTGAAGTTTGAAGGAAGTTCATGGTACTTTCCTGAGGAAGGCACTATGAATGACTTTCATTCTTTATTCTCACCTCTTTCTTAAGTATCCAATGATGTTGGAGCCAACTTGTGAGTTTAATTCCTCCTGAGGAGGAATATAAACTGATCACATGTTGTTGAGCCACATGGGATACAACTCCTAAGTGGAAGCCTCCTAGTACTTTCCTGAGGAAGGTCCTATGAGTCTATTCACTTAGTTCCCTTAGTTTATCTAGGATTTCTCAAGTATCCAATGATGTTGGAGCCAACTTGTGAGTTTAATTCCTCCTGAGGAGGAATGTAAACTGATCACATGTTGTTGAGCCACATGGGATACAACTCCTAAATGGAAGCCTCCTAGTACTTTCCTGAGGAAGGTCCTATGAGTCTATTCACTTAGTTCCACTAGTTCAGATAGGATTTCCTAAATATCCAGTGATGTTGGAGCCTGCTTGTGAGTTTAATTTCTCCTGAGGAGGAACGTAAACTGATCACAGCGGTTGAGCCACATAGGGTATGACTCCTGAGTATACACCTCCTACTGCTTTCCTGAGGAAGACACTATGAGCCTGCTTGCTTAGCTCCCTGTCTTTGGTAAGCTTGTTCTGAAGCTTAGAAGACTGGGATTGATTTCTCTTGTTTAAGGTTTTGCTTTAGGGCTTTGCTTAGATTTGGTCAGATTCTGTGTTAGGGTCAGGATTAGAGAGTAGATTCTTTCTTTCTCAAGCATGTGTGTTTGTTGGTCTGATGGTACTTCCCTTCCTTTATCTGTATATGGCTTGATAGCATGTTGATTATCTTCAGTATGATTGCTGTTATTTCATGACTGGCTTGAGGTTGAGACGAGCTTGTGGAGGCTGAAACCCCACACACATTTCCTCCCTCACTTGCATTGCATGCATTTTACTGTTAAAGTTGATGCTTTTGTCTGTTTTGGTGTATCATTGACATGATCCCTTAGGACTCTCATTTCCTTTGATAAGGATTTGATGATAGACTTTTAGGTTGAAACCTATGCATGACAACATCTAGGAGTTCCCTGTTCAAACCTCAACCATAGGATGAATCCATGGCATGATAACAGTAGGATTTGATAGTCTCCCTCCTAGTTGGGCCTGTTCTCTTCTCACCTCGAAGCAGTTTAAAATACAGTAATCATGAATGATTTCTTTCGTACGCTACGAGCCTTAAGCTATCTGAGGTTGGATGTTTAGTATGGTACCCTTTGGGTGACATGCGATGCGTTCACTCTCAGGTCATAGTCTCTAGTGCGGTTGAAATCGCAAACAATAAAAAACACTTCTTTCAGGAGATAACCCGTAGCTTCCCGAACTACGTTTGCTCTGATCTTTCATACCAGATGAAAGTACGTAGGCATAGGATGCGATATCCTAGCGAGCAACCTTCCCCCGTAATCCTTCGTAGGCCGAACTACGTTGACTCTGATTTCTCGTCCCAGACGGGAATACGTAGGCATAAAGCGCGATGCTTTGCCGAGTCATTTTTCTTTTCTTTTTCAGCCAGCCTTGATAGGTAGATAGATTATAACCAACCCGTCCAAGTAAACAAGCAAGCGAGGATCCCGTCGAGTACGACGGACGTGAGGGGTGCTAATACCTTCCCCTTGCGTAACCGACTCCCGAACCCAGACAATGGTTGCGATGACCTTGTCTTACCCTTTTTCGTCAGGTTTTTCCGATCGTTTCCTTTCCCGCTCTGAGGGACAAATAACGAAAGGTGGCGACTCTTCTGTCATGCCGGCACCTTATTTTCGCGCAAGCGACAACAGCAAGTCGCTCAACGGCCGCGTCGGCGAAACCAACAGAGAACATGGAGGCCATATAGGGTCTTTGATCGCCTACCAATGACATATGCTAGTATCTTTGCTCAATTGATGGAGAAGAAGGTTGTTGTTCCAAGAGATTTGGCTCCCCCAACTGTCATTCCTGCCGATTATGATGCAAATGCTTGTTGTGAGTTTCATAAGGGCGCTCCAGGTCACAACATCGAGAATTGCAGAGCTTTCAAACATAAAATTCAAGACCTGGTAGATGAGGAAGCTCCCACCTTTGACGGGAAGTATCTTAATGTCATAAACAACCTTATGCCACCGGCCAACTAGTGCCAGCATTAGTCAGCATCAATCCAGTCAAGTCAAGTTCATTCTCCGAAGAAGGCAGTCATGTTGCCATTTCATCTTTCGCATTTCTCGTATTCTGTCTTTATTTGTTTAAGTACTGTATGCTTTGAACAATTTCCATTCGTATTTGGTTTTTCATTAATGTATCGTTTATGCATTAGTTATGTCGTATTCACTCATTTTTCACTTATCACCGACACATTTATTCACTTCACTCTGTCGAGTGTTGTTTAGCATGTCTTAAGGGAGGATGATGAAAACGAGGTACCCATAATTGCAAACCGTATGCTTTCAGACAGAATCTCTTCAATGATGTACATGCATTGCTTCAATTCCCTAAACAATGGAGATATAAGGAGTTAATCCCTAGTAAACCACTTCGAGCCTAAGAAGTAGCAGTTTCCTTCGGATATTCAAACCTTTCACTCGACCTAGAGCAGGGTAGTGTTCAGTTAAGACCAATCCCGCATTCGAATCAATAAAGCAAAATCCAAAAGACGGTTGTTCATTAATGACTCATGACACGGCAGTCACAATCCTCCAACAAAATTCAAAAAAATCAAAAAGCCTGCTAAGTCAAGCACCTCAAAAGGGGACTTAGGCAAAAAATAAGGCAATCCCGATGGATCTGACAAGCAAAACCAATCCATGCAAGAATTAGGGATCAAAAACAAAATCAAAAGAGGTCCTCAAAACCTCAACAAAAACAAAATAAGATTCAGTGGCCATTCAAATAGGGTCACTGACATCCATCCAAATAAGGTGACTGCCACGTCGAGCAAACCTTAATTCATCAAGCTTACACCGTCAAGACAAGTGCAGAATTAACTGAACGTAGGACTGGAGATCATTAAGAAGAAGGGGTGGGTGCAAATCATACTTTGAGCCTAATATCCTTTGTTTCATAACCATGAACCAAACCACGTTACAACCCTCGAAAGACCTAATTGAGACGAGGTTTATTCTAAAAGCATACTATCATTGTCGCACCCTAATTTTTTACCTTAAAATCCCACCTCATTGTGTTCTCTTTCTTTCCTTGCTGGTTTTATTTTTATTCCCTTGTACGCATGTTTATTATGACTAACTAGTATGTGTAGCTGTAGTAATTACAAGTGGAAATAACTTTTATACTCACAAAATAAATATGTCAAAGGCATAGGTCATTGTTTTATAAGGAAGTTTTGAAGCGACAAAGTTTAAACCCGAGGCTTATGTCCAAGATGCATTTTCCAAAGGAATGGTTTGGGCCTAGCAAGATCCTCAAACAAGTAGACCTTTTGGGATTTTTTTAGTGCTTATAAGTTCAAGACTCAAAGGCTATTTTGAGTTCATTAAGTTGGTGCAGCAAACTGGACTTCATTTTTATTCTGGTATTGGTTCCTGCGTACATGCTGAACGGAGCCTAGGAGGATTTTCAACTTCATTTAAACACATTCCAAGGTTTGAACTCAAAGTTTGTGGAGGATCTAATTCTAGAAATACACAAAATAAAATCCATCATAAGGCCAATTTGAAGTTTATATACATTGCTATTCAATTCAGGAAGTTGTTACAAAGTATCGCCTACTCAAATGCAAGAAATATAAGTTATACAACATTGCAAAGGGCTGCTCCATTACTTAAAAATTCATATCAGTTATATTATTGATAAAATCACTTATGCTACATTGATATTGTTGGACTGTGGATAACGTGACAGCCTCCATGCGTTCGACAGCACCGTCGCAAGCGAGTTGCTTTAGTATAACCTCATAAAATAGAACCATCTCTCCAAGTGCTGCAATATGCGTGGCTTGTTGCAACTCAATACAAAACGATGGAGCTGGCAAAATCTGACTGGGGTGTAATTAAGAAGTCTCCTCCATGGTTCGTTGATTCTTGGGGAATGGGCTATCTTATCCACGAGCTAGTCTCTGGCTTGAAGTTGAGCAAAATAGAAGAGTTTCGTAACATTGCCTCCATTCCCAAATCTTTGCTTCTAGATTACCAGTGGCTACTGAGTTCCACACCTCCTCATAGTTTGAACACTTCAAAGCTTATAGATAATAGGGAGTTGGTAGACACTATACATTTCATGGAAATTCTCAGTTTGAAAGATAGTGTTGACTTCCGCAAACTTCCAAGATCATGATTGGCCACCTAGATAAATCTGCAACGAAATTAAGTGTATCAGTGGAATATTCAAAGAAAAACAACCATTCTACTACCTTCTTCATATGATAGTTACAACTTGTGACATTGGGCCTAAACTACAGAAAACCAAAAGGAAAACTCAGTTAAACAACACAACATGGTTGATTACGCCATGGACATCCACTAAACACCCTACCAAATTGAAGATGTGCCTCTGTCAGTGATGACAACATTCTTGGGCCTCTGTTTAATGAAGTAGAAAATGCTACCAGATACAGTTTGCTTGAATCAAGCTCGTTGTCGCGGTGAAATTTGGATACCAAACTATTGATTAGTTTTAATCTTTAATTCATTTTGCAACCGAACTTTGATTTGTCCAAAGGAAGGGATAAAGATCGAAATTCCCACAATGCAATGCATATGCAAGGTTTAGAGAGTTATAGGTTCGGGGGTTGGTTAAACTTAGGGAAGGTACTAGCATCCTAAGTTTCTGTAGTACTCTACAGGAACCTCTTATTTTATATTGTTTATTGCTAAGTGTTTATCTACTTAAAGGTTGAAAGACCTAGGGGTTTATTTCTAAGTATACTCGATAAGATATCGCATCTTATGCCTACATATCCTTACGGGAATGGAATCAGAGTATTTGTAGTTCCCCTAAAGGGTTAGAGGAGTTCTTTGACTGTGGTCAAAGTCCCTACGGGTTTAGGATAGTTGATTGATTGATTTTAGGAGAAGAGATGTATCTTCATTTTAAGAGAGATGTAACCGCCACAAGGTGTAGGAAAATAGTCTTTGCATCGTCTTAAGAAAAGGGCTTAAGTACTCGGATTGTTTGACGAGTATGCCTTTATTTCTCTTAAGGCAAAGTCCCTACGGCTTGATTGTATTGTTGTGGGGTGGAGATTCTATCTCGCTTAAGATGATTTAGCATCTTTTCTCTAGTGTGTTTGAATAAAGTTATATTGCGTTGTTGAATGTTTGAATATTGTTTGATTTGTATTATTGTGTTTGTTCTACATTGTAAAAGAGTCCTTCCTATGGGGTAGGATCTAACTTAGAGATCAACTTGAATGAGATCAAGGATCATGTGGAATATGATGCAAATGATGTGCACTACACACAATAGTTGAATCATGTGTAGGTTTTTCCTTTGGACGGAATGCGATGCGAGAAAAATAAATTGCGGGAAGGTAAATTGTGGAAGATGAATTGCGGATAAAGATAAAACATACACGAACGTATGAAAGCGCTGAGTGAGTGTGTGAGTTGTGAATAAAATAAAAGTAGATAAAGTAAAACGCACATACGCATGAAAGCGCTAAGTGTGTGGATGTGAATTGTGAATCGAAGTGGAGACGTAGGCGGGCTCGGTTGGATGTTGATTCCTTTTAAGCGGATTGACCTTACGAGTAATGTTGAATTAACTTATTTTTAGCGAGATTGATTTATAGGCGGGGTTAACTTAAGTGAATTAATTTTAGTGGGAATTGTTTTAATAATTGGTGTTTATTTTAATTATTAAGTTACAAGTTCATTGGGTTTGAAGGGAGTGACTTTTTTTTTTTAGTAAAAGGGGTTTTAAATTAATTAAGTTATAGTAAGTAATTTAAAAAGATTCTTAAGAAAAGTAAGAGGTCTTTATATTTTATCTTATTAAGTAGAAGTTGACATGAAATAGTTCATTATAAAAGTTAATTTGATTAAAAGGATTTTTAAAAATAGTTGTGTTGTTATTAATAAACAAATATAAAAGATTTTTATTGAACTATTTATTATTATTAAATAATAAGTTATTTGATGGGATAAAGTGAAATAAAAAAATAAATCGAATTTATTGAAATAAATGATAAATTAATAAGTTAATTAAAAAGAAAAAAAATTAAATGGATAATTTGAATAAGAAAAGTTTATTAATTTGTTTCTAACAATCTGATAAAAAAAGGAAGTTAATAGGTTAAATAATTAAAGTTAATGATTAATTAAAAAAGGTTAATTAAAAGTTAATGATGATTAGTTATTATGAATATTAAAACATCGATTGATTCACTTTAATGGCAGATTAAAAAAAGATTAAGGGGGGCGAGAGCGATTGGATGCGGGCGCAGGTGAAGGCTTACCGTGGAGATGCGACTTGGAACGTTAGATGGTGATCTGTTGGAGATCGTGTGAGGATCGTGTGAGGTGTATGATAATTAGTGTGTGTGTGAAAGCATGTGATTACAAAAATAAAAACAAAATTAAAAGAAACGGGAAAACCCTAATCCCCATTTGCTCCGTCTTCTCCCTTTTCCCGATCTCCGATCGCGACTCTCTCTTCTCCTCCGTCTTCGCGATCTCCCTCTTCTCGCTCAATCTCGATTCCCCTTCTTCCTTCGTCTTGTTCATCTGACTTCTCCCTCCATTTCATTTCTTTCCTTGCACTTCCTTCAATCCATGAACAAAAAAACAAGGTAATTGAGAACAAAGTTAGTAACAAATAAAAATTTCATATTTTGAGTTGGGTTTCACAAGTCTTCCGTTTTGTTGTTGTGGATGCTTCACGGATCTGCGCAAGGGTTTTGAAGAGGCGCAATCGGCGACGAGGGAGGTTTGCGGCTTCGAACGAACGGAGATAAGTTCACTTCCTCCTTTTGATTCACTGCGTTAGGGCTAGTCTTTGTGAATCGTGAATTTTTTGATGTGCTATGTGAATTTGTGGATATCTGTTTCGAATTTGTTTGTGAACCCTGTGTGGATTTTCTTCTCTGTCCCAAATCGATTCCATGAATCTCCTTTTATAGGCACAAAGTGGTTGTTTATGAATTGATGGATTACTAATGAGGTTTCCATTTCCGTTGTGGACATGTTTTGACTGTATTGGAAAAAGTTTATGAATTGGTTCCCTTTAATTTTGGAAGGTTTTTAACGTTGTCTGATTGTGTCTGAGCCTGTTTTGGAATTTCTTTATCAATGTTTGTTTGTGATAAAATCCTCTTCAATAGGTGACTTATCCTCTGTTAGACTTATTGGATTTGAACAGGTTGAAAAAAAACTACACATCGACTACTGGTACAATCAATGCGACAAGAGTCCAAGCCTTTCAGTTCTAAATCACCAATTCCTTAATTGCAGCAGATATACAGCATCTGCCGCTTGATGGCATCCTGGAGGCTGATGATTCTGTGTTGGGACGGACTTCGCTAAGGTTCAGATGGCTATTTTTCTTCACTTCCTCTTTAACTTCTGACCATTTCAGGTAGCGACCTATCAAAGGAGGGAATATTGTTCGAACTCCGGGTTTACAATTTACAAATGGCTTCCACGTCCAGATCACGGATAAAGACTGGAGAAAGCGCGAACCAGAATATATCACTGCGCATTAGAAGATAACCAGTTTCCGAGGGTTGAAAAAGGTATCCTCTGTGTTCCATGGTCAAGAACAGTTCTAGTAGTAGTAAATTGACACTCAGCTCTATCAACTTCAGCATAATCAGAGTCCTTCAATATGGCCTAGTTAAACATAAGTATCTGGTGCATGCATCTGTTATTTTCTTTATTTTCTCGAGCAGGTCATGGGCTGCTACCGTGATAGGGAGGAGGTTCATGATGTTGCGATTTTATTTTGCCACAAACGGTGCATTAAGTCCTTTCGCAGGTAAACAATGTATGTCTGAAGTTGATTCTTTTGCGAATAACATCCTCAGCTGTTTGCTTGTTTTGGTTCTGCAGGTAGGTTCTTTGCCAATGAAGCTATTTTCTTGGCTTCAAGATATTCTGAAGTAGTGTGAGAATAAGCACAAAATGGGCCGAAAAAAAGTTTCCCTTTTCATTGACAGGTCTGCAGGTTACGGTGATACAGTAGGTCGCGGCGCTGCCGTTGGTACTGAGGACTTTGCTACTGAGATCTCACAATAAGTATCGCTGCTACCAGTATTTAAGAGGGTGTAACGGTGATTCATCTTAAACTAGTTGTAATGCGAACTGTTTTCTAGCTTCTCTTATCCATGGTGATACCTTGCGACCGTCGCTAACATTTGTTTTGTTTTGCAGGCTGTTGAAGTGGGGTTACGGAGCATAGCTTCCTCAAAGCTCTACCAACTTTGAATTTACCATCGTGGAGTTGTGTATGTGGTGTAATTATGAGAGTATGGACGTATTTGAAAGGTGAACAGATTCCAACTCGCTCAACTTCCCTGGAGGCGTTCTATTAGAGCTATGCGAAATGATACCGCTTGTGAAAGTCCGAAATTTGAAGGAAAACTATTCTCTCACTTTGGAATCTCGTGCTGACATGGACTGTAAGCTTTTATCCCACTTTGTGGTAACTTGAACTCTCACAAACAATAGGTTGACTTGCATCTTTGTTTAGGAAAACTTCAATTAGAGGTCTCCTGTATTGCTACGTCGAGTTTAGATGAATACTTTGTTATTTCCAGAAGTTCCAAGGTAGAACGCTTTCTACCGGTACCGACATCCTTCTGACAATTCCTACTCTCAGCCTTTAAGTGTGAATAAACTTTGATTATCATCTCATTTTAACAAGTTGGTGAGGACATTTTTCTTTCCCAATTTGATCATGCTTTCTGTTGGTATTGCAACACTGCTATTAAATTTGATCCTGTACAATTGTGTTGCTTCAATGTAGGATGTGCGACTTAACAGATGGGGATCTTCTGTTTTAGCAATGACGTAATCATCAATTACCGCGACCTTAATCCAAAACTGCCGCTTGATAGGTTTATGGCGGAAGCAAAATTTTTGATGTTTCACAATGATGCAGGATCTCTGGATGTGTGGCTCTCCTGCTGTCGGTTCATCCCAACCATCTTTGACAGAGTGCCAATGAGAGTTCTTCCACCGAACAGCATCCAGATCGCTTATCCCAGTTATTGTACCCATGTGCCTGCAGACATTTGGCTCTTCGGCCTCGAAAAGCATCCTGATGCACATACCAACAGATATACGTGTATGGTACACATCTTTGATATATTTCGAAAGCAGTATGACCAACTCAGATGGACTGGCCCTTGGATTATAGAAGGCAGTGAAACAACTATTAGTTGCTGCAGCATATTCAATCCTCAATATTTGTTCCAGCTTGCGAATTCTACAGAGTGGCTTGAATGAAGATCAACTTTAGGGTGTTACTACATGTTAGGAGCCCTGGCAAAATCCTGTACTTGGCACTTTATAATGAACACTTAAATGGTATAATTTTCGTGATGAAGTTTTGCACACAAACACATTGTAACTTGGTTGTACTTAATCATAGTTTAGGTTTGAATTTATGATATGATGTGGAATTGATTTTGCTAGACTTCCAATGGATGTGGGTTTTAAAAAAATGGAAAATTGGGTAACAGTTGAATTTGATCTTGTAGACTTTCATGATGATTTAAATTTGAGCATGAATTTTGGAAATGATCATCCGTTTTAGTTTGGATATGAAGATTTGGTCATTTAACGTGATTGGTACAAAATCGCATAGATGGGTTTTTTCATTAACAGGTGTTGCGGTGAAATTTGGATGTCAAGCTATTGATTAACTTGAATCTTAATTCATTTACAACCGGTCTTTGATTTATCCGAAGGAAAGGTTAAAGAAAAGAAAAACCTAAAAGGGAGAGATCTAAGGTTCGGGGGTTGGTTAAATTTAGGGAAGGTATTAGCACCCTAAACTTCCGTAGTACTCTACGGGAACCTTTTGTTTATTTTTTTTATTTATTTCATTAATTATTTTGCTTTAGGGTATATACAAAGGATTGAAAATTAAAAAAAGACCTAGGGGTTAATTCTAAGTTTACTCGGTAAGACATCGCATCTTGTGCCTACATATCCTTACGGGAATGGAATCAGAGTAACTGTAGTTCCCCTTAAAAGGGAGGTTAGAGACTTCTTGACTGTGGTCAAGGTCTCAAGGGGAATAAACGTATCTTAGGGACACGCTTACGCGGAGTGTAGAAACTCCAATATCTACGTTGTAAATTGTTAAGTGAATTAGGGTTAGGTTAGGGATTCCGCGGCGGGAAACCCTAAAATGAGTGTGGCGACTCTTTGACCTAAAGCTAGGGGTAGTTTTGTAATTTTTGTCCACGGCGAGACATTTGTGAAAAGTTAGGGTTTGTAAGGGTTTGAAGTTTTGAGGACTATTGGCGCGGCGGCCAAACGGCTAGACCTAATCCTTCGGAGGAATGCAATGAGACAAATTAACGATGCAAATGCGAGAATTTAAACCATACAAATAGCAGAAATTAAAGTGCGGAAAGGTAAACGCGATAATTTGTTCGCGAAGTTACAAATGAGAAACAGATACAATTATAATACAACTTGAATTGAAAAACACATTAAAATAGCTAATAGCAACGTAACAAGCTGCACATTGAATACACAAGGTTAGTAGACAGAGTTATGAAACGGAAGTGCGAAAGTTATAGATATTCTTTGTTGTTTATTTGTGATATATAAAAAAGCTTTTGATTTAAGTTAAAAAAGAGGTTTTAATATTATTAAAAAAAACTTTTCAAAAATAGTCTTAATTTAATTATCTAACGAAAAGGTTTTATTTTTTTTTTTAAAAAAAGGTTTAATGTTATTATTATAATTTTTTTAAAAAAACGGTTCTAGTTATTATTTTTAAAAAAAGATTTTAGTTATTATTTTAAATTTATCTAAAAAAAGTTTTTCTTAAAAATAATAGGTTTTCATATTAATTTGGAAAAGATGTTAATGTTATTTATTTAAAAAAAACAGATTTTTATATTATAACAAGTTTTAATAAATTAATGATAATAATAATAATAATAGTAATAATAATAATAATAATGATAATAATAATAAATAATGATAATAATACTAATAATAATAATAATAATAAAACTAATAATAATAATAATAATAATAAAGCAATAATGAATTTTAAATGTGGCAAATAACCCAACAATGTTGCTAACGCAGAAATGCGCTCATCGCAACCAAATCGGACGAAACAAAATTTATCGCAAAGAAAAAGAAATTAAGCAAAAAATAGTATTATTGCTCACACAAAAATGCGATCATCGCAATCAGATCGAACTAACACAAATGTCACGCGTCATGCACACAAATGTGCAAACATCGTATCGACATAATTCGATCAAAAATTAATCTTATATATATATATATATATATATATATATATATATATATATATATATATATATATATATATATATATATATATATATATATATATATATATATATATATATATATATATATATATATATATATATATATATATATATATATATATATATATATATATATATATATATATATATATATATATATATATATATATATATATATATATATATATATATATATATATATATATATATATATATATATATATATATATATATATATATATAAACGTAACAGTAATAGATGAAGAAAAAGAAATAACGGTAATAGATGAAGAAAAAGAAATAACGGTAAAAGATGAAGAAAAAGAAACAACAGTAATAGATGAAGGAAAAGAAATAACGGTAAACGATGAAGAAAAAGAAACAACAGTAATATATGAAGAAATAGAAATAACGGTAAACGACACTCACTCCTCTTAGGTTTTTTCATTCTCCCTTTTCAACAAAGCAACACATGTATATATAGGGAACAAATTAGGGTTAACACCAAATTGTCAATAATGTCCCTAAAGCCCATTTTAAAGCCCAAACTAAATAATTAGTTAAGAAAAAAATAAAATTTAAATAATTTAAAATAATTAAAATAAACTTAAAATAAAAACTAATAATCCTATTGATTCCTAAAATCAAAAATATTATAAAAAGAACAAAATTTTTTCTAATATTTTTTATTTTATGATTTTTTGGATATTTTTATGAATAATTTAGAAAAAAGTGAAAAAAATAATATTTTAAAAAATGATTTAATTAAAATACGAAAATAATAATTAAATAATAATAAAAAACTATTTTTGTTATTTTTTAATGAAAGATAGAAAAATTTAGAGTAAAAATAATAAAAAACAAAAAAGTGACAAAGGTGAGATTTGAACTCTCAACCTCTCACACTCACAACTCCTTACACATGCCCTCTTGCCAATTGTGCCATTTTTATTTTTTAGAAAAAAAATGCATGCCATATGATATTTACCTGCAAAAAGTCAAACGACTACACAAATTTGTTAGTAATTGATTAAATGCAATAAAAATGCAATGAAATGCGACGACAAATCTTAAGGCAAAATTTGGGGTATTACAACAGGCATCAATGTAATCAGACAGGAAAGGAAAGTTTTCAAATATTGTCCATAGCCAAAATAGAAGGTCCAATACAACATTCATGGCATATAATCAGAGTTTAAGCACAGAGAATCTCTTTTGAAGCCTATAAAAGGAGGGATTTGAGACGAGAAAAAGGGGAGAATCCGTAATCACCACAGAAAACCTAAATTTTGGAACCCTAGAGATTGAAGGAAAGAACTTATCTTTTTCCACCGTCAGGACCGTTGAAGCAATCGTCGGAAGGACCCGTTCGCGCCTCACCTTCCGTTCCGCCGTCGTCTCCCACTTTCGGTAAAATTCTTTATACATGTTAACATTGTTGAATTGTTGATGCTTTGATTGGTGTTTCAGGTGCGAAATGGATAACGAAACGATGAAGGTTTTGAGCAAGATTGAAATAGAGAGAAGAAGCCGAGCGAGCGAGCGATTGGGGATTTGGGGTTTCCTTCATCGTTTTGGTTTTTTTTTCTGTGTTGTAATTTTATGTTGTTTTGTATTGTTGTAACTTATATGTACGCACGACCATGGTAGTACCATGGTCCGTCACCACAATCACCGCACGATCACGATCTGATGGACCTCATCACACGTGTCCACGGTAGATCCTACACCCACGCACATCCGATCCTACGCCTAACCACCATCAACCCTCTTAATCCACCGTTTTGTTTTTTAATCACTCATTAACGACTAATCTGACATATAATCAACCTTTTATTTAATTAATTAAATTATTATTAAAACCAACTAATAACTCTTTTGTTTAATTAACCTATTTTAATCTAATAATTTAATCTCATTTTATTTTATTAATAACTCACTCCCCCTACTCAATAAGTTTTATCAAATAATGATATATAACTTGCTCTTTTTTTAATAAAAAATATTTTTTCATAATTTTAAATTAACTCTTATTCTTTTAAATAAAATGAAAACAATTAATAAACTTTGTTAATAACCTTTTAACTGCACTAGTTTATCAATTTATTCAATGACCCTTTTTTCAAACTAAGAAATCATTTATATTTTTAAAAACCTATTTCATAAAAAATCTAAGTATTTTATTGATAAAAACAAATAACGATAACCTTTTAATTGGTGACATAAAATTTGTTTTCCATAAATTAATTTTTATCTATTTCAATAATAATATATAAAATCATATTTAATCAAAGCCTTTTTTTCTCAAATCTGCTTGTTTAAAATCTTTTTCTATTAAAAAAAATCTAATTAATTTGTAATCTAAACTAAAGTGAAAACTAGTAATAATTTAATTTAACTTTTCCTAAATTGATCTCACAAAATAATCAAAAAACTTTAAAATTAATTCCTCACCTAAGCCTCTTATTAAACTAATACAATCTCTCCCTAAATCAATTCAACCTTTCTCTAATCAATCCCCGTAAAATTAATCAATCCAATCGTGCATGCTTACGCTTCCACACCAACACATTCACAATTCACACACTCACCTAGCGCTTTCATGCGTCTGTGTATGTTTTATCTATCTGCTTTATTTTCTTTTTCGCAATTTACCTTCCCGCAATTTATATTATCGCATTGCATCCCGTCCAAAGGAAGAACTTGCACGTAACGTAAAACTTGCGCGTATGCATCTCATTTGCATCATACTCCCCGTGATCCTTGATCCCATTCAAGTCGATCTTCTAAGTTAGATCATACCCCATAGGAAGGACCTTTTACCTTTTATAACTTAGAATAAACAATTCAACTCAATTCAAACATTATTCAAACACATTAGAGAATAAGATGTTAATCATCTTAAGTGAGATAAAACTTCTACCCCATAACAATACAATCAATTTTCTTACAACGTTGTGGTGGTTTAAATCAAAGTAATCTCCCTTAAAATGACAATTCATCTTTTCTCCAAAAATCAATCAATCAACTACCCTAAACCCGTAGGAACTTTGACGACAGTCAAAGAACTCCTCAAACCCTTTAGGGGAACTACAAATACTCTGATTCCACTCCCGTAAGGATATGTAGGCATAAGATGCGATATCTTATCGAGTATACTTAGAAATAAACCCCTAGGTCTTTCAACCATTAAGCAGATAAACCTTAGCAAATAAACAAACATAAAACAAGAGGTTCCTGTAGAGTACTACAGAAACTTAGGATGCTAGCACCTTCCCTAAGTTTAACCAACCCCCGAACCTATAACTCTCTAGCTTGCATTTGCATTGCATTGTAGATATTTTGATCTTTTTCCCTTCCTTTGGACAAATCAAAGTTCGGTTGCAAATGAATTAGATTCAAGCTCATCAATAACTTGGTATCCAAATTTCACCGCGACAGAAATGGCGACTTCACTGGGGACAGGAGTGGGTTCCCCTAACTTGTTTTTTATGTTTGTTTATATCTGCTTATCTGCCTAATTGTGTAATTGCTCTTATTTGTTCTTTTGGGTTGATACCTTTGAGTGGTGAGACAAAGTCCTACACCCGGACTTGAGTGAACTTAAGATAGGATAGTGATATGTTTGATGAGACTTATAGGGAGTTGAATCCCGACCAAGTTGACTTGAAAATCACGCTCAGTTGAGACCCTTTCGAAAATGGTTCGGTTGAACGAGTAATCGTGAATACTTTTATTATTCTCGATTGGAGTCTATGATACTGAGGACCGTAGTTACCTTAACCCCACTTTGGCATTTATTAGGATGTAGCGCGAGACTATGAGGGAGTACTCCCGAAATAGTGCTACGCGATGCTACACTCAAAAGAAGTTCTCTTGAGAATATTATTAATCACCGAGTAATTGGGAAGTTGATAATATCCAAAAGATGGACTAATGACTTTGGGCAACCCTTAGAACCTTGTTCTGCAGGTACAATCCACCACTAGTCCTTGTCCTTTGGGAATGGGTTGACCCTTTACTCTATGCTCGTTGCAAACCTAGGACCTTTTTGTTTGTTTACATATGTGTCCTTATGTGCTTACTTGTGTTTGTTGCATTCATATAGCATCATTCTGCATTGGACTTCATGAGATTCCCTTTTGTTTATGAACATTGTAGGTCGCCATGGCTTCCAACGAAAAACACACTTTGAAATACACTTTTAAGAGTCCTAAATTGGGTGGCCTAAGGAAGTTGGTAACCTTGATTGAAGACCAAGACAAGTTCAAGAGCAAATATGGGAAGCTAATATCTTTGTTGAGTCGCCAAGTGGACGAAGGACTTCTTTCCACTTTATTGCAGTTTTATGATCCGCTATATCACTGTTTTACGTTCTCAGACTTCCAACTATTACCTACATTGGAAGAGTACTCCTTTTTGGTTGGTCTACCTATCCTAGAAGAATCTCCCTTCCCTTTTTTGGAGAGAGACCCTGA
Organism: Lathyrus sativus; assembly: GCA_963859935.3. Classification (NCBI taxonomy): domain Eukaryota; kingdom Viridiplantae; phylum Streptophyta; class Magnoliopsida; order Fabales; family Fabaceae; genus Lathyrus; species Lathyrus sativus. Next base: position 599,457,466 of record OZ012735.1, on the reverse strand, counting down.
GGAAAGAGATATTGCTAAGGCTCTTTATCTAAAGGTATCCGACGTCAAGGGAAACTTAATTAGTAAAGGTAGTATTTTTGGTTTGACTACGGATTTCTTAATCAGTAAAGCATGTTTTATGCCGATTACACGAACAGGACTCCATTCGAGGCAATCTCCGCCCTACTTATTTATGGGGTGTTTCTATTCCCAAGTTTTGAAGTGTTCGTCGACCTTAATGCGATTAAGATCTTTATGAAGAACAATCCAGTGCCAACTCTTTTGGGAAATACTTATCATTCTGTGCATCTCCGAAACTTCTATGGTGGAGGGATGATCACCTGTTGTGTGCCCTTACTTTACAAGTGGTTTATTTCGCACTTGCCTAAGTCTAGTTCTTTTTTGAATCTCGATAAAGGGTTGTGGTCCCCGAGAGTTATGGCGTTGACCCATTCAGACATTAATTGGTACAACCGAGCATACGATGGGACGCTAATTATTGATGGTTGTGGGGATTTTGCTAATGTGTCATTACTTAGTGTTAATGGAGGGATCAGTTACAATCCAGTTTTAGCTCGTCGACAATTGGGATATCTGTTGAAGGAACTGCCTAAGAGTGTTCAAGTGGAGAGCATTTTCTTTAGGGATAACGAGGAACTTCAAGACAAGATTCTGGCTGCATGGGATCATTTGCATAAGAAAGGGAAGAAAAGACTTGGGAAACTTAATTGTGTGTCCTTGGAACCGTACCTTCAGTGGGTCAGAGAGAGAGCAATCAAGTTGAAGATGCCATATTCTCGTCAGGATCCTATACCTCCGAGAAGAGAACCCACCTATGTCTTTATGTCTGAAGCTGAGAAGTTAGAGGTCGCTTTGAGGAAATCGCAACATGAGTTAGAGTCATGGAAGAACAAATATCAAGTAGTGGTTGCAAAGAACACCGAACTCCAGAAACAGAATGATAAACTTTAGAAGAAACTACAGTCGAAGGATGAAGAGCTACTCCCTTGCAAGAAGAGGAAATCCTTGGAGGATTTATTTTTCTCCGACCCACAATGTACTATTTGGAAGATGATTGTGGACAACCTTATCCATGAGAAGACCCAGTTGGAAGAGCAGCTCGAGCGGCAGAATTCAAGGCTTCCTTAGGACTTTTATTAGCTTTTATTTAGCTATTTATTTGGGACTCTTTAAAAGAATATTTATGTAATCCGTTTCAAATTTATAAAACGTTTTTGCCACAATGCCCATAAATATAGGAACCTCATGAAGTCCTACTCATCTTGCATTGCATTCTTTTTCCTTTGATCACTTCAAGAAACTCAATTTCATTTTGTAGGTATTATAACTATGGATTTCAGAAGAGAAACTTTGAAGTACACTTTTCAGAGTCCTAACATTGAAAGCTTAAGAGAACTGGTAGAACTCATCGAGAACCGCCGCGCCTTTTCAACAGAATATGGAGGAGTTTTCTACTTCCTCAAACTCAAGATGAAGGATGGACTGTTGGAGACTTTGGTTCAGTTTTATGACCCGTTGTACCATTGTTTCACTTTTCCGGATTACCAGTTGATGCCAACTCTGAAAGAATACTCTAAATTTTTTAGGATACCTGTGACTGCCCGACCTATATTCACTGGACGGGAAGACATACCCAGCCACCAAGAAATTGAAAATGCTACTCATCTCAGCCTAGCAGATGTCCAAGCACACTTAACCACCAAGGAAGGAGTCCTTGGATTCCCAGCTGATTTCTTGATCGAAAAAGTTTGTTACCATGCTGAAAGAAAGGAGGTCCTTATCTTGGAAGCTACCTTTGCTTTGTTGGTTTATGGGATCTTCTGGTTCCCAAAGATTGATGATTTTGTCGATATGGATGCGATTAAACTGTTCATACTCAAGAATCCAGTTCCCACCTTGCTAGCTGACACGTACCATTCAATCCACTCGAAGAATGCCGAAGGGGGAGGACACATTGTCTGCTGTACCACCTTGCCATACTCATGGTTCATCGCTCGCCTAACTTGGCATCCGTCTATTTGGGAAGAGATAGAAACACCCCGTTGGTCCGAGATAGTTATGGCCCTTACTCACTCAGATATCGTGTGGTACGACCCTGCTTATGGAGGTGTATGTATGATTCCCAGCATCGGAGGATTCACCAACATACCGCTCATTGGGAGAGAAGGATGCATAAGTTACAATCCCGCTTTGGCCCGCAGACAATTTGGGCATCCCATGATCGAAATACCTGACCAAGCTCTGTTGGAAGGGATCTTTCTCAAGGAAGGAGAAGATCCAGACCTGAAGACCGTCATAATTTACGCATGGAGATACGTCAATAAGGAAGGGATGACTGCTTTAGGATACCCCAACTGCGCTGTCTCTGAAGACTATCTACATTGGGTGCGAGAAAGGGCTCTCGATCTCAAGATGCCTTTCCCTTTCCACGAACCTATGGTGCTGAATTTTCATGATCCCAATTGGTTTGATGTGAGTGAGATAGATCAACTAAATACCGCCTTGGACGAGGCTCAGAAATTGAAGGCCGCTTGAAGGAACAAGTTTTCACCCTCAAAGTAGAGAAAGAGAAGTCTCAGAAGCTGCCAGAAATAGAATCTGCAAGAAAAAGGAAGGCACGAGAGGATTTATTTTCCTCTCACACCTCTTCAAGAACTGTCACCAGGGATGATCTTCCCCCAGCTACTATAGCTTGGAAAGAATGTGTAGATCGACTCATCAGTGAGAAGGCCGAATTGCAGGAACGCGTCAATCAGTTAGTAGAGGAGCTTCGCGTGCAGAAAGGGCATAAGGAGTAGATCTCTAAGTTTTCTTTTTCTTTTGTTTCAATGTAATAAACTCTTAAAAGAGTACTTTGCTTTGTAATTCTTCTCGAATATCAAAAAAATTAAAATAAGTTTTTTATCCAACGTCATAATACCGAAAAACACCTTGAGTTTCTTGAAGTCTCATCCTGCATCTGCATTCTTGCATTAGCATTCTGCATTTATCATTTTTTTAGCATGTACATGTGTCTCTTCTCCACTGCGTCCTCATCCGCCTTTCTGTCTTTGTCTCGCCAGCCGACGTCTCGACCATTTGACCAAGCTTGAAGTACGTACTAAAAGATAGTAAAGAGAACAAAGATATGGATTGCATGACTGGCTTCAGAGTAAGGACTAATTCGACATTTGACTGTTCCTTCGACGACTTTGTTTAACAAGTGATTGTTCCCGTGCAACCTCAGCCTATGCAAGATAACATGTTTGTTGATCTTCAGAATACTCATACTGAGAAGGAAGTGGATGATCCTAGAATTGCAGCAATTGAGAAAGGATTTTGTGATCTCCAAGAACAAGTGAAGATGATGAAAGGAACTAATGCATCTGGTCTTGATGCTCATGACCTATGTTTAGTTCCAGGCGTAATTATCCCTCCAAAGTTCAAGATGTCTGCCTTTGAAGTATACAAGGGTGTCAGTTGTCCAAAATACCATTTGACGATGTTTTGTCGAAAGATGACTACTTATATTGACAACGACAAATTGATGATTCACTGCTTTCAAGAAGTTTATGTGGGGCATCGTTGATATGGTATATGAAGCCACAAAGTAACCACATTCAGTCTTGGGAAGGCTTAGCCGTTGCTTTTGTGAAACAATACAATTACAATTTGGGTATAGCTCCAGATAATGACAATGGATCTTCCAGAGAATTCATAGCTTCGATACCTCATCCTTAACATCAGTATGCGACGCCCGCTCAGCGCGAACAGCAACTACCTCCCAAGCAGAAGTTGGCCTCTCCAGATCGACCGCAGAATCGACGGTTTCAGAAACGGTTTCGTAATCAGAAGATATCTTTGGATATTCCAAGAAAAGGAATTCATCGGTTTGACCCCATCCCTTTGAAGTACGCTAATTTGTTCCCGGTCTTGATCCGCAAAGGTCACATCCAGACAAGAGCTCCACCTAAGGTGCCCAAGAAACTTCCGTACTAGTACAAAGCTGACAGGTTTTTCCCATACCATCAAGGTGCTACGGGGCACGATATCGAGAGTTGCTATGGTTTGAAGGCAGACGTTCAAAGGTTGGTTAAGGACAGAATTTTATCCTTCAGAGAGTCCAATCCTAACCTCATCATGGTTCGTCCTCCGAGAACATGATTCGGGGTTATTTGGGAAACTCATATCAATATAGCGTCAAAAAGCATATCAGACGATTCAACGAGCCTCTCCATTCCAAGGCGTTATAAAATCCAAGAAAAGGACTTGTTTAGCTTTTTCACTTTAATTTTGCTTTTGTGTTTTCGTTTCTTTGATTAAAAGCATATTTGTCATGTAAGAACTCGTTATTTTGAATAATTAATGCAATAAAATGTTTGTCTTGAAGAAATCCATTCGTTTTCACTCGTAAAATGTTTTTCATAATTTATAATGCCAACTTTATCCAATTTTCTTTTCACTTTGGTGAATAATTGGAGGGAGGATGACGAAGTAAAACGCAAGATCTCTCGTTGTACGCTTTTGAATAAAAAAACCATACTGATGATGTAAGGCATTGTTTCAAACCTCCTAAACACCAAAAATAGTTAACCCCTCTTCTAAGCCTTGAGAGAGGATATGTTTTCCCCAAATCAAAACCCTCATTTTTAACCTGGGGCAGGGTATCATCAAAAAGGAGCATCTTTCAAAGATTGGGTGGGCACAAATATATTTTAGCCTTTCATTCCTTTGTTTTATAAATCAGAAACTAAACTCAGATACAACCCTCAAAAGTCCTAATTGAAGTAAGGTTTAGCTCGAAAGCGTACTTGATGAGATATCGTTTCCTGACTCCTATGAGCCATGCTCAATTTTGTTGGCATTATAAAATTAATTTATATCCTAACCAGTGATTTCGGTCACTAGTTATTGGGATACCCTTTTTCAAAAAAAAAAACAAACCTCAAGACAAACGTATGTTGCATTGATAAATTCGGAATTAACATTTCTGACTTGCTAACCTTGTTTGATATCTTAGAAAGATTACACATGAGCATCAATAATAAGTTGATTCTATTGGAACTTGAAGACTCTGCTGACCTGGGGCAAGTTTGTTTCCAAGTGGTTTGTTCTAATGCAAATTTGACTTTCTAAAGAACCATTTTTGAAGACTCAGTCTTAATACCGTCAATCAGGGCCAGTTACGTCGAGATTCGGCGAATCTCTCTAAGAGTTTGAAAACAATTGGACGCCATGTTTTCTGTAAAATCCTCTTTGAAAACTCTTGTTTCTCATGAACCAGGTGACTTGGGGCATTTGAGGATTGATATGACGACTACCATTACGCAACTCATCAATACCGAATTTCATCAAAACTCTCCGATGAATCTTTTCAATTCAAAAATACCGGTGAACCTTCGTAAGCTTCACATTTCCAAAGAAGTAGATTTTATTCGACACCTCAGTGGATCTTCTACAACACCAGTCTTATCCAGCAAAGCGGATGTTTATTTCATCCCCACTAAAGCTCAACTCCGACGTGTTCAAACAACTAAAATGACCCAGGTTTCTCATTTGAAGAGGATATTTATTTTATCCCCTGTAAAACTTCAGTTTGGGTATTTCCATCTACAATTCCAGTAAGAATCTCTCCAGTGAAATGGATGTTTATTTTACCAGTGAAGGTTCTCCAGTTATGAGAATGGTACGCTACTAGTAGATCTTTTTCCTTGTCTTCAACAGGACAACCCTTCAGACTTATCAAGATGTTACATCCCCAAGTGGATTAATCTCTATCCCCCAAGAGAAATTTTGAAGCCTGAAGCAGGATTGTGATCCCATACTTGGTTCTCCACCTATCCCCAGTAGTGCTTCTACCTTTGAAGATTGGTCAAGATGTTTGTTCCGAGATGTTTATTTCATCTCCGCTTGCCTCTGTCCGTTTGTTTTGTCAGCATAGGCATACGCATAGCATATAGATAGACAGCATGGCATATGCATTTTGCATCTGTGTGTTTGTTTTTTCCCCGTCACTTTGGTCGTGGTTATCCCCGAGTGACGGGATGTGTTCTCTCTTTCCAAATAGAGTTGTCAACCCTAAGCATAAAGAGCACCATATTTCTATTTCCCCGTGAAGTTTGGTCCTCGTGGAAAACGGTTGTTTCAGTATGTTCCTGTTGCACCCCAAAATTTGCCCTCACAATACAAGACTTTGTGTTCTAAGAAGATTCACAAGGTTCACAAAGTTCACAATTGGTCAGAAGAGTTGACAATTCCCTCAGACAATGCACCTCCTAAGCAGTGCATCCAAAACTAGGGTTTTGACTTTAATCAGGCTAAATGGACTTCCGAGACTTCAAGCGCAATAATGATAAGGTCTGGTTATAACTACAAAAGCGAATTCAACTATACTTTCCCTTGTTCTTTGTTCTGCTCGCGTTTGACTTTCACGTGTTCCGGGCGGTGTCGAATATTTGCATTAAGGGGTGTGGACAGGGATCGCAAGATAAGAACGTCACTTTTAAATTGCTGGTTTTAAGGATGGCTTGCTTTCCTTACTTCGAAGTTCAAGTCCAATCAAAAGGTTTAAAGAAACAAGACTCAAGCCTTTGAAATCCAATAGATTCGAAAGCCTTGTGATCAATATACAAAGTCCATGAATTTCGTTTCATTACAAGATCCAAGTATTGGTTTGCACGTTCAGAAGTTAAGTGAGAACTCATTCTTGTTTCAGCTAGTCCACGAGTTTACATAAATGAGAACCTTTTCATCTCGACCAAGCCTTGGTATGTGAATCTAAGAAGATTTGGTTTGGCAATCAAAGGATGTATGAACATAAGGCAAATTTAAACTCTCATGCCTAGTGCTAGCAGACGATTCGTAATGCTATTTTGCAAGCTATCCACAAATTCACAAACCTTGTAGAGTTTTTAAATCTAACGCTACAACAATCATCATGATCAAGTTAATTATTTACATGGGTAAAGGGTCATCTTTACATTTGCAAATTCACCATTCAAACGCAAGATGGAATGCCTAAACTCTATGTACATAATAAACACTGCAGCAAATTATGTTTCAAAATAAACTCCTAGCCACGGAAGGTACGTGAGGATTTCTCTGGAACGCCATTTTACAAATGAAATGTTGCTGGACATCATACGGTGACAGTCTCAACTCTAGAACATAGCTGTGTCAAGCATCTTTCCTAAGGTCTGGATAACGGCTAGAAAACATTAAGTAAAAGACATGCTCTTCAAGATATTTCTTAGCATCCTGCTTTCCCACATTAGCAATTGCGAGCTTTCCGGCAACAGCTTATATTCCTCTCGCACTGCCTCGTTGTACTTAGTTGCTAAAACTTAGTGTCTCCTGCATTACCAAAATCATAAATGAAGATTCTCTCGAACACGGCGGAGAGTATATATTACATGTGATAAATCGAAAAAAGGACAAACTCAGCAAAGTTTGAATTATTGCGAAAGTCACGGCCAAGAATCTTAACTTACCTGAACAGTCCGTTCATCAGTAAGGAATCGTGAATTGAATCGCATGAGTGTCAAACCATCGGTCCATTTTTCTTTTACAAAGATTAAGCGACATCCTCTCTTCGAGCTCGTTCTTCCTATATTTGAGTGCTATCGAATAGTGATATCAGTTTAAGCCATTGATTGAACCAACATTCTGAAGGAACGCAGCTCGAACGTGTCCTCACAATCAACAACACCACAACCTGGCCCTGTATTAGAGTACCACCCCTCCACTTTGAGACCACTAATACCACGGGACACATTAAACACTTCGCAGCCCCGCATTTCACAAGCAAGCAGCATCATTATTCGCAAGCAGTATCAGCACATCAGCTACATATCAGCAGGCAAGATTTTACAAGCTACATATCTGCAGGCCAGCATTTGCAAGCAAGTGATGCCGCAGTATCAGCAGCAACATCAACATATCATCAAGCCCTTGAGAAACAGAAAACAATGTTATATATACATACAATCAATCTGACCCGGAACAGGAATAAAGTTTAAAGTAGATGGAAGAACAATAAGCTGACTCTTCTTCACTCACGTGGCCCAAAGCTGCTAACCCCATAAGACAATATAGCCTGCGTTCAAGCTCTCGCTCGCAAAAGAGACAGTCGAAGTCGTTACTCATCATCACCAACATTTTCGTGGAAGCCCTCACCAAAGAGTATCAGAAGTGTTCACCGTTCACCACAAAGCATATTGGTTGAGTTCGTTGCAAAGTGTATCAGATGCAAGTTTATCACTATGGGCTGTTAATTCCTCCTTTGGCCCAAATCCTCACTATCCGCACCTGCCAAAGCATTAGATACGAGTTAAGCATTTGTTTGAGGAATATGCCGTTAAAAGAAAGGAATACCCAATTCAAATCTTCAGAACATTGAACCTGGACAGATCAAGGCATTAACCGGTTTTATACAGGATATCACAAGATTGGGATTTTCGTTTAATACATATCAGACAAAAAGAGAAAGTTTTCAAATTTTGTCTACACCAGAAAGGAAAACCAAAATCAATCATCAATCAGCATTCAAAACTTACTTCAATCAGATCCCCACACCAAATCTCGATTGAAAGTCTATATAAAGAGAAGGAGGAGAACATTCAAAAAACCCTAACAGACACGCAGAGAAATCCATAACATTCAAACACAGACAAAAAAAAATCTACAACACTCATACAAAAATCACCCCCGAAAAAACCTAGAGCTACCGAAAACGGATTCAGCCCAAGAGACAGAGAGAGAGGACGTATCTTCTCGATTGACGAAGAGGTTACAACCACCGCGAGTTCAACCGACGATACACCGTTTCGCCACCATCCTCCGCAAATCTCCGTCGCTGCTTTCCGCTTGGGGTAAATCCTTGTATAACTCTCTTATCGCTAATATGATGTTGTTTTTTGCAGGTAAGGTAGCCGCGAGAAGAAGGGACGTCGGACCGTAAGAGAGGGAGTGTTTCCTCTCGATTTAGGGAATGAAGGGGATCGAACGGAGAATTAGGGTTCCATGTTCCTTTCATTTGTGTTTGTGCTCTATACCCTTGTTTGTTCTAACTGTAATATTAATCACTCATTAACCACACACACTCCCCCTAATCACCGTTAACCTCTAATCAACCTAATCAACTCCATAATCAGTTTTTTTATTTGAATAAACTCAATTAACCTTTTATATTGAACTAACAAACATTTTAAGTTAAATTAACCTTTAATTACCTCTTAATCAATTTATATAAATCACCTTTTTTTTTTTATTTTATTCAGTAAATCTTTTAAAAAAAATATATAGCCTATAATTAAAAATCATTTGCCCTTTTATTTAGTGGAAACCATTTTAATTAACTTGAAAGTATAAAATATGATAGTATTAAACCTTTGTTTTTAATCTAAATAAACTTTATCCTTTATTAATAAAAATTAAAACCCTTTTTACTCTAATAATATTAAATCTTTTTTTTTTAACCTAAATCAAGACCCCTTTCTTTACACAAAAAATCCTAAATGTTGCACCTTTTTCTTGACTGTCTCGTAATTCATTTTGATTGACGCCTGACTCTGCCTACTAACATGTGTGTTCATTTTGCAGCCTTTTATGTTTACTGTTTTATTTTATTTTTCAATTCAAGTTTTATTATTATCGTATCTGTTCCTCATTTGTAACCTCGCGAACATAACAATCGCGTTTACTTCCCGCATTTAAATTTCCGCTTGCATGATTTAAATTCCTCGTAATTTTTTTACCAATATCTCTGTCACTGTCACACTCTGAAGGAATTAGGTCTAGCATTTGACCGCCGTGTCAATAGTCCTCACCTTCAACCCTTACAACTTTTACAAACCCTAATTTTCACAAATGCCTCGCCGCAGGCAAAATTACAATTTTACCCTTAGCATTAGGTCAAAGAGCCGCCGCGCTCATTTTAGGGTTTCCCGCCGTGGAATCCCTAATTTAACCCTAATTACAACTTAACATTTCAACGTAGAGATTTGGAGTTTCTACACTCCACGTAAGCGTGTCCTTAAGATGCGTTTATTCCCCTTGAGACCTTGACCACAGTCAATAAGTCTCCAACCTCCCTTTTGAGGGGAACTACGATTACTCTGATTCCACTCCCGTAAGGATACGTAGGCACAAGATGCGATGTCTTGCCGAGTAAACTTAGAATTAACCCCCTTTATTATTTATTATTGCTTATTTATATTTTATTTATCTTTGCTATTTAATTATTTTGCTTATTATTTTGTAATTGTTTCTTGGATGTAAAGTTGTTTAATTATTTAATTATTATTATGGTTAGTAATTAGGGAGTGTAACAACATGTATGTAATATTAAAATAAATTTAGATCACTTTTAAATAAAGATAATTAAAATAAACACGTCACACACGTAAGTCGATTTTAATCGTCGTCTCACTTCCTAAGGATATCCCTCAAGTTGCCTACGAATAATGGTTAAGTGGGGTGTATAAAGCAAGTCCCTCAAATAGAAAAAAATCATCAAAGTCCCTTATGGTTGCCTTTACGAATCGAGTCCCTTTCGAAAAATGATGATGGTCCCTTATATGTGCTTATTACATCCCACAATGGCCTTCAAAGTCAAATTGTCCCTCACATGTCCCTTAACATCCAAAGTAAGGACTACCTACTCCATTATAGTAGGGATAGTCCTACTGAAGGAAAGGATAAAGAATAAGAAAGACCTTAAAACATTAGGGTAGGCTATTCCTAGATACTTGCTCACTTCAAAACTTTTTCACACTTAAACCAATTTCCAACAAAATTTTCAAACAAGTTTTTTTTTCACATCCATACACGGATTATTATTAAACTATTCTGAAATTTTTTGCTATTCACACATTACACTTTCAAAACAATTCAAAAGTGAGCTTAAGTACCTAAGAGCCCATGGATAACCATGGATGAAAAGGGTGCTAACACCTTCCCTTTTCATAACCTACCCCCCGGACCCAAAATATTCTCTAAGGTCTTTCCTGTTCTTTTATAACCTTTCCTTATGGATAAAATAAAAGTCGGTGGCGACTCTTGCTATCCGCAACATTGTTTAAAGTCAGTTCTCCCACCGTGTTACAGAACTGGCGACTCTGCTGGGGATTTATTTAAGAGGGGTACCCTTAGGAATTAAGATCACTTTAAATTATTTGCCTTGTTTGCTTTATTATTATATTGTTGGGGTGCTCTTATGTGTGAAAGGTCCTAACCCGGATCTAGTGTACCTTAGGTAAATGGCAATAGACCAAGGAAACTGTACGACGTATATCGATACGGTTGATCTGGTGGCCATAGTTAGTGCGACTTCTTGGTTGGTGCTTATATTCCTTAAGTCAAGTTGAGGATAATATTGAGGCTGCCATATGTTGTCAATGCACTAACTGACTTTTAGAACCCTAGTTAACTCATCTTGGCCTTTAGAAAGTAGTGAGGTAACCGGCTTTGGTGCAGACTGAAGTTGGTTGACACTCGATACTACGCTCATTGAGATCTTAAACTTGGAGGGTTTTGGTTGGCAAGTAAGTTGCCTTCTGAACAACCACCCTTGTGAAGGATCAATGATATTGAGATCCCTTAGGACCTGGTTACTTTTGTAGGACAGGATGAACCATCTAACTTCAGGGGAGGGTACTTGCCTTTGAACCTCATGCAAGCCTTTAAACCTAGGGCTATGGTGTGACTTGTTTGTGTGTGCCACATGTTTTTGATTGAGCATGACATCATGACATCATCATGCATCATAAGCATATCATTTTCCCTAACCATTTCAAGGACCAAAGGATTTATCTTTGTTCTTTGTTGCAGGTCATGGCTTCTGCTCGTAGAAACACCATCAGGATCAACTTTGTAGGGATACCTGCTAAGCTCAAGGAGTTGGTTTCCCTAGTGCCTGATCATTCCCAGTTCAACAAGAGACATGGTCACTTATTGGATCTAGTTACTTCAGGGTTCAGTGAAGACATGATGAGTGTGCTGTTTCAGTTCTTTGACCCTAAGCACCATTGCTTTACATTTCCTGATTATCAGCTGGTTCCAACCATGGAGGAGTTCTCTAAACTTCTGGGTATACCTGTTCTTGATCAGAAGCCATTCACAGGCTTAGAGAAGGAGCTTAAACCAGAAGTTATTGCTGCAGCTCTACATCTGAAGAAGTCTGACATTGTTCTAGAGACGAGAAGTGGAGTTAAAGGTATTCTTGCCAAGGTATTAGTGGATAAAGCTCAAATGTTCTTGAAAGCTATGAGCTACGATGCTTTTGAGGAGATCTTAGCCTTATTGATTTATGGCTTAGTGTTGTTCCCCAATCCTGATCAGTTCATAGACGTTCATGCCATCAACATATTCCTGAGTCACAATCCAGTGCCTACCTTACTTGGAGACATCCTACATGCTCTTCACACCCGTACTACAAGGGCAAGAGGAACTTTGATGTGCTGCATACCTTTACTTTCTAGGTGGTTTATTTCTCACCTTCCTCGCTCAGTAATGAAGAATGAGCAAGGGTTCAGATGGTCCAAGAGGATCATGTCACTTTCTCACTCAGACATCCATTGGTGCTCCAGATCTATGGAGAATGTCACCATCATTGACCGTTGTGGGGAGTTTCCTAATGTGCCACTTCTAGGCATAAGAGGAGGCATCACCTACAACCCATCTCTAGCTTTACGACAGTTTGGTTACGCCCGGAGCGATGGTCCACATGACATGTTGATTCAGGGCATTGTGTTTGACTACGACAACGATCTTCAGGGTTACCGTCAGAGATTCATACGAGCTTGGGGAAAGGTAAACAGGATTGACAGCAAGACACTGGAGCCTAAGTACACCATTCCTATGGAGGCTTATCTCAGATGGGTACGATTTCGTGCTCAGACACTCATGATGCCATATCCTGCCATCCTACCAGTTACCATGGAACCTGTTGCTGAAGGAGACACAGCTTATACCATCCTTCACCCAGACATGCCTACTGATATGGAAGACTTGCAGAGATCATGGATCCAACTGAAAGAGCAAAGGGATACTTTCGAGGCTCATTACAAAGCAAGCCAAGCAAGGATCCTAGAACTAACAAAGCTACTTCATGAGGAACGAAACCTCAACTCATACCTCAACACAAAGAGGAAACGTCCATGGGAGACTTAAAACCCCATCTTTTGTACTTATTTCGTTTTCATTTTTTGTAAGCCTAAAAGGCAAAACAAGTTATTACTAATAAAAAGTTACTTTCTTGTTTGTTTAAGCACATTTAAATCCTGCGGTCCTTGAAAACATTGCATATGCATTCCCATATCATTGCATCACAGGTTTATAATTGTGCACAGGTTTCTCATCTTCTCGCTGTTTATTTCAGCAATGGCTCTTGAACAATCAGTTAAGGATCTCCAGGCACAGAATGCACAGTTCCAAGAGCTGATCCTGAACCTATCCAAGGGGCAGGATGAATTGAAGACACTGCTGGCCAAGAAGACTAAGAAGGCTAGAAGGTTTGCTGGGTTGCTCAACATGGGAAGAAGGTTCAAAGGTCCTGCCAAGACCAAGGAACAGGTTGAAGACTATGAATCTGAAGAATCTGAGCAGGAGAGAGGCAGTCTCCACAACACTATGGGGGACTCTGATTCTGAGGCTAACTACTACCATGAGCCTAACGAAGACAAATTCAAGATGCTGGTGGATAGAATGGATGCTATGGAATTACAGAAATCATCTGGGCTGGATTTTGAGGATTTGAGCTTGATATCTGGGGTGGTCATACCCATTGGGTTCAAAGTTCCTACATTTGTTGTCTATGATGGGGTCTCTTGTCCCAAATTGCATCTGAGGTCTTATGTCAGAAGAATGCAACCCCACACTGCTGATAAAAAGTTGTGGATCCATTTCTTTCAAGAGAGTTTATCTGGAGCTCAGCTAGAGTGGTATTATCAGTTGGAGAGTGTCAACATCAGAGATTGGAATGACCTTGCTGAAGTTTTCTACAAGCAGTATCAATACAATGCTGACTTAGCCCCCACTCGCATGCAGCTTCAAAGCATGTCTATGGGTGCCAAAGAAAGCTTTAAGGAGTATGCTCAGAAGTGGAGAGACTTAGCTGGAAGAGTTCAACCCCCTTTGACTGATAGGGAGTTGGTTGATATGTTCATGTGTACGCTGAATGGTCCGTTTTACAGTCATCTCATTGGAAGCTCATCATCTGGCTTCACTGAATTGATCATGACAGGAGAGCGAGTAGAGAATGGTATCAAGAGTGGTAAGATCCAAGTGGGCACTTCTTCATCAGGTGCTGCAAAGAAGCCTCCCACTGGGAAGAAAGAGTCTAATGCTGTGTATGGTCAGCCTGATCGTAACAGAAGGCATCAGTCTGTTAGTGCAGTTCATATTTCAAATCCAACTCCTGCAACAACAGAGCAGCCTCAAGGCAACCAACAGAGGGCTAGAAGACAGTTCACGAAGATCAACATGTCAATGGCTCAGGCATTGCAACACTTGTTGAAGGCTGAACTTATTACCCTGAGGGAGGCTCCTCAGAATCCCAATGTTACCTCTCCCAAGTACAATCCCAATGCACGATGTGCATATCATTCAAACTGTCCAGGACATGATACTAATAACTGCTGGGTCTTGAAGAACAAAATTCAGGATATGATTGATGCTGGAGAAATTGAGTTTGATCCACCAGGTACTCCAAATGTGATTACAGCTCCAATGCCAAATCACGAGAAGACTGTCAACGCCATTGATGAAGATATTGATGAAGATCTGCATGTCTATTCAGTTATGGAGTTGAGCACACCATTGTCTGTTATCAAAAAGAGGTTAGTACAAGCTGGGATCTTTCCAGGTTGTCATGAAGATTGTCTATATTGTACCTATAAGCCGGATAGTTGCTTCATTTTGAGAGATGGGATTCAACGTCTCATGGATAAATATACTATAGTGTTTGAAAGAAGACCAGCATCTGTAGAAAGTATGGTGGATCATCTGACTCAGGGTAAGAAGATTGAAGAGGTTGACATGGTTGACAAAGTACCACTAAGAATCACTTCAAAGGGTCCCATTAAAATCACTCATCAGGGCCCGATCAAGATTACTGCTGAAGGTCCTGTGAAAGTTGTTGCTGAAGCCAGAGTAGCTCCTCTGATCATTACCACTCCTGGTCCTATTTCTTATACATCTGACAAAGCTGTGCCTTGGCACTATGGGTCTGATGTTTACATCCATGGTGTCAAGCAGGAGCCTTTACCTGATATGCCTGTTGACATTGATAATATTGCTGGATCTAGCAAGATCACTCGTAGTGGAAGAATCTTCTCTCCTCCAGTTGCTTCTAAGAGTGCAGTTACTCCTGCTGTTACTTCCACCACTGATGCTCGGGGCAAGGGTCCTGTTATTGAGCCTGTATCTACTGATGTGCCAGCTGCTGATGACCTCTCTAAGCAGATGGAAGAAGTATTGAAAATCATTCGCAAAAGTGATTATGATATTGTTGATCAGCTGGGGCATACTCCCTCAAAGATTTCTATGCTCTCCCTGTTATTATGTTCTGAGGCTCATGCCAAGTCATTGATCAAGTTTCTAAAGATGGCTCATGTACCCAGTGCAATTTCTGTGGACCAGTTTGAGAATTGTGTTGCTCACCTGACCTATGACAACGGGTTAGGATTTTCTGATGCTGACTTGACCCCTGCCAAGAGGGATCATAACAGGGCCTTGCATATTTCAATTGAATGCAGGGGCACTACCCTGTCTCATGTGCTGATAGACAATGGTTCCTCTCTGAATGTGTTGCCTAAGGAAGTCCTGAACAAGCTGAGTCCTGAAGATACGGTATTGAAGCCCAGTAATATTGTGGTAAAGGCTTTTGATGGTTCTAAAAGAGTAGTGCATGGGGAAATTGATCTTCCAATCAAGGTTGGCTCTCAGGTGTTTACTGCTACATTCTATGTGATGGATATTCGTCCTTCGTACTCATGTCTGCTTGGTCGTCCCTGGATCCATGGGGCAGGTGCTGTGACCTCCACATTACATCAAAAGTTGAGATATCCGGTGAATGGAAAAGTTGTTACTGTCTTTGGAGAGGAAGAATACTTTGTCAGCCATGTAAACACTTTCAAGTATCTGGAAGTAGAAGGTGAATACATTGAAACTCCATGTCAGTCATTTGAAGTGGTTCCCTGGGCTGTTAAGGATTGTGTGACTCCTCCTGCTGTGAAGAAGGTTCATGTGGTCATCAGAAACCCTCCAACAATGGCAATGGCCTCCCTCAATGATGCAAAAGCTGTGGTGGAAGAAGGTGGTTGTACTATTTGGGGTCAGCTTCCTGATATTCCATACAAGTCTGACAAGTTTGGTTTGGGTTTCACTGCAGAGTCCCAGAAGGTTGTCCGTCGTGCCCGTGCTGTTCGTATCACCAATCAAGGGGTTATCAATGCTGTGGGAGATCAAGATGAAGACTACAACTTGGAGGCATGGATTTTTCCTACTGTGGGTACTGGACTCAATAATTGGACAGCTGAAGATGTTATCCCTATCTCCTTTAGTCAGGAGTAAATACTATTACTGTGTTATGTTTTTAAATTTATAATTTCCGGAACAATTAAAACTTTCAAGCCATATGCCTTACCCGGGGCACAATGGTGTGCTTGTTACGGGTTGTCATTTCATTTGCATACTTCATTCAATAAAATCAGTGGACGTTTCGTTTTCGTAAATATTGTGTTCCTTGTCTTTCTTTTTCTTTTATTTTTGCTTTATCAGCTATGTGTTCTTACACACACCCACGTCACTAAAATACAGATCCTCATCCACTCTGGATCCAGTTGATAACAGTTCTACTATTGCCAATTACAATTTCGAGAATCCGATCTATCAAACTGAAGACGGAAACGAGGACGATTGTGAAATACCTGTAGAGCTTGCTAGGTTGTTACAACAAGAAGAGAAAGCTATACAGCCACATGAAGAGCCAGTCAAAGTTGTGAATCTGGGAACTGAAGAAAACAGAAAAGAGGTCAAGATAGGGGCTGATTTAGAGGACAGTGTCAAGAGCAGGTTGATTCAGATGCTACGTGACTATGTGGAGATCTTTGCTTGGTCTTATGAAGATATGCCAGGGTTGGATACAGACATTGTGGTTCACCGTTTGCCAGTGAAAGAAGATTGTCGTCCAAAGAAGCAGAAGGTTCGTCGTATGCGTCCTGAAATGTCAGAAAAGATGGTTTCTCTGGTTACAATCAAATCAAGATGGCACCTGAAGATATGGAGAAGACTACATTTGTGACACAGTGGGGCACCTTTTGCTATAAGGTAATGCCATTTGGTTTGAAGAATGCATGGGCAACATATCAGCGTGCTATGGTGGCTTTGTTTCATGATATGATTCATCATGAGATAGAGGTATATGTGGATGATATGATAGCCAGGTCTCAGAATGAAGAACAACATCTTGATCATCTGCACAAGTTGTTTGAGAGGTTGAAGAAATACAGGTTGAGATTAAATCCAAACAAGTGTACTTTTGGAGTTAGATCTGGAAAGCTCTTGGGTTTCATTGTCAGTGGAAAAGGTATTGAAGTGGATCCTGCAAAAGTGAAAGCTATACGAGAGATGCCAGCTCCCCGTACTGAGAAGGAGGTTAGAGGTTTCTTGGGACGATTGAACTACATTGCAAGATTTATTTCCCAATTAACTACCATCTGTGAGCCAATCTTCAAATTGTTGAGGAAAGATCAGGTGATGGAATGGAATGATGAGTGCCAGACTGCCTTTGATGAAATCAAGAGATATTTGCTAGAACCTCCAATTTTAATGCCACCAGTTGATGGAAGACCCTTGATTATGTATTTAACAGTATTAGACAACTCAATGGGGTGTGTATTAGGGCAACATGACGAGTCTGGTCGAAAAGAGCAGGCAATATACTACCTTAGCAAAAAGTTTACCGACTGTGAAACAAGATACTCACTGCTCGAGAAAACTTGCTGCGCTTTGGCATGGGCTGCTCGCCGACTAAGACAGTATATGTTGACCCATAATACCTTGTTGATTTCGAAGATGGATCCAATCAAGTACATATTTGAGAAACCTGCTCTCTCCGGAAGAATTGCAAGATGGCAAATGATCTTGACGGAATATGATATACAGTATACCACTCAGAAGGCCATTAAGGGGAGTGTTGTTGCTGAAGAGGAGTGGATTCAGACTCGACTTGACCAGATAAATTTGATTGATGAGAAGAGGTTAGCAGCAGTTTGTCATGGCCAGATGTACCAGAAACGGATGATCAAAGCTTTTAACAAGAAGGTTAAGCCAAAGGTATATCAGGCTGGTGACTTGGTAATCAAGCGTATCATATTACCACAGGGTGATCCTAGGGGCAAGTGGACTCCAACATATGAGGGACCATTTGTAGTCAAGACAGTGTTCTCAGGAGGTGCCATGATACTGACTACAATGGATGGTGAAGACTTCCCACAACCTGTAAACGCAGACATAGTTAAAAAATACTACGCATAAAAAGAGACCCGCTAGGTTGACAGGCCTAGGCAAAAATAAGGGCATCCCGGCAAACCAAAAGGGTTTGGGCAAAAATTAGGGATATATATATAAAAAGATGTACACCCGGCAAGTCGAAAACCTGAAAAGGCGGCTTGGGCAAAAAAGGGTATCCCGGTGGATTGAAAACCTGAAAGGGCAATCCAAGCAAAAGTTAGGGATTAAAGCGTATGACTATGTCTCGTTTGGATCACTCATGAAACTGCAACCAGTTGTACTACTTACTCAAGCTCAAACAGATAAAGCTCAATCCAATCGTTTCCGTCTCAACAGCAAGAAGATGAGATACTTGAGTGGCAATAGTAGAATTGAAACTCAATAGGATTATTTCCCACATAGCTGATTCTTTTTGTAAAACTTCATGACAAAATTCTCTTACTAGGGTTTATGTCTCCTCGTACAAACTTACCCGTGTATGGGTCACTTTTGATATAAATAAATTCCATCTTTTGAATCCAGATTCACTTTTACCCTATTTACATAAGCGAAACGTCCATTGGTTGTGTTTGAACGCATGTATGCTTTTAATATGATTGATGTTTACCAGAAATGCATGAAAATGCAGTAATAGTATTTACTAAGGACGAACGAGGGAAGGATTTCAACGAAGCTTCACCGGTTCATCTTTACAAGACAGTTACAAACCATCAGTAGGACTAATCCATTTTCACAAAGTCTAATCTCCCCTGGAATTTATATCCATCTCTTTTATCCTCATACGGATATACGGGAAATTACTTTCCAATAAGGGCACGATGAACGAAGACGGGATGTTATACTTATCCTACTATCAAACGAAAACGAAGGTTATCTATACCCTACTATCCCCAACAACGGGAGGTTATCTATACCTTGTTATCCCCAGCAGACGGAGGGTTATATATTCTTCAACAACGAATCGGGATTTATTTTCCTTGGCCAGCAGTTGTTATACAAGGATATCCAGACACTTCCAGCAGTGTCATATCATACATACATCATTTACATCATACCATAACATATATGTCTATAGTACATTACCTAAGTGCATCATGTCATACATGCATACATAAAGCATAAACTAATGCTGTTATACAGAATGCTACCTTGTTTTCAGGTTAATTATCCAACAAACAAGCTTATGATCTTTGGGACTGCTTTATTGTAACCTCAGGGTTACTTTATCCTCCTGATGAGCTTCTTATTACTTTGGGACTGCTTTATTGTAACCTCAGGGTTATTTTATCCTCCTGATGGCCTCTCATGACTTCAAGACTGCTTTAGAGCTACTGATTGCTCTATCCTCCTGAAATCATCCTATTACTTCAAGACTGCTTTAGAGCTATTCATTGCTCTATCCTCATGAGGTCATATTACTACTTCAAGACTGCTTTAGAGCTATTCATTGCTCTATCCTCCTGAAGCCATCTAATTATTTCAAGACTGCTTTAGAGTTATCCATTGCTCTATCCTCCTGAAATTACATTATTATTTCAAGACTGCTTTAGAGCTACTGATTGCTCTATCCTCCTGAAATCATCCTATTACTTCAAGACTGCTTTAGAGCTATTGATTGCTCTATCCTCATGAGGTCATATTACTACTTCAAGACTGCTTTAGAGCTATGCATTGCTCTATCCTCCTGAAGCCATCTAATTATTTCAAGACTGCTTTAGAGCTATCCATTGCTCTATCTTCCTGAAATCATATTACTACTTCAAGACTGCTTTAGAGCTATTCATTGCTCTATCCTCCTGAAGCCATCTAATTATTTCAAGACTGCTTTAGAGCTATTCATTGCTCTATCCTCCTGAAGCCATCTAATTATTTCAAGACTGCTTTAGAGTTCTCCATTGCTCTATCCTCCTGAAATTACATTATTATTTCAAGACTGCTTTAGAGCTATCCATTGCTCTATCCTCCTGAAATCATTACTTCAAGACTGCTTTAGAGTTATTGATTGCTCTATCCTCCTGAAGACATATCACATTATTACTTCAAGACTGCTTTAGAGCTATTGATTGCTCTATCCTCCTGAGGTCAGATTTATCATTTCAAGACTGCTTTAGAGTTATCCATTGCTCTATCCTCCTGAAATTACATTATTATTTCAAGACTGCTTTAGAGCTATCCATTGCTCTATCCTCCTGAAATCATTACTTCAAGACTGCTTTAGAGCTATCGATTGCTCTATCCTCCTGAAGACATATCACATTATTACTTCAAGACTGCTTTAGAGCTATCCATTGCTCTATCCTCCTGAAATTACATTATTATTTCAAGACTGCTTTAGAGTTATCCATTGCTCTATCCTCCTGAAATTACATTATTATTTCAAGACTGCTTTAGAGTTATCCATTGCTCTATCCTCCTGAAATTACATTATTATTTCAAGACTGCTTTAGAGTTATCCATTGCTCTATCCTCCTGAAGTTACATTATTATTTCAAGACTGCTTTAGAGCCATTCATTGTTCTATCCTCCTGAAATCATATCATTGCTTCAAGACTGCTTTAGGGTTATCACTATTGATTGCTCTATCCTCATGAAGACATGCTGCTACATCATTATTATTCCAGACTCCTGACAGCTTTCACCATACACCCATATTTTGAACTGCTCCCCCCCTAGTGGCATCTTTAAGCCCACTCAATCATGTTCAACCAACCATCAATATCACTCCATGCACTGGTGAGTGCAAATTTTTGGGCTTTTGTGTTCAATCCCCTTCAACCTTCCAGGTTACGACTGGCAAATATACCAATCTAACCCCTCAGGTTTCAGAAAATTGAATAGGGGCAGCTGTTGCACCCCAAAATTTGCCCTCACAATACAAGACTTTGTGTTCTAAGAAGATTCACAAGGTTCACAAAGTTCACAATTGGTCAGAAGAGTTGACAATTCCCTCAGACAATGCACCTCCTAAGCAGTGCATCCAAAACTAGGGTTTTGACTTTAATCAGGCTAAATGGACTTCCGAGACTTCAAGCGCAATAATGATAAGGTCTGGTTATAACTACAAAAGCGAATTCAACTATACTTTCCCTTGTTCTTTGTTCTGCTCGCGTTTGACTTTCACGTGTTCCGGGCGGTGTCGAATATTTGCATTAAGGGGTGTGGACAGGGATCGCAAGATAAGAACGTCACTTTTAAATTGCTGGTTTTAAGGATGGCTTGCTTTCCTTACTTCGAAGTTCAAGTCCAATCAAAAGGTTTAAAGAAACAAGACTCAAGCCTTTGAAATCCAATAGATTCGAAAGCCTTGTGATCAATATACAAAGTCCATGAATTTCGTTTCATTACAAGATCCAAGTATTGGTTTGCACGTTCAGAAGTTAAGTGAGAACTCATTCTTGTTTCAGCTAGTCCACGAGTTTACATAAATGAGAACCTTTTCATCTCGACCAAGCCTTGGTATGTGAATCTAAGAAGATTTGGTTTGGCAATCAAAGGATGTATGAACATAAGGCAAATTTAAACTCTCATGCCTAGTGCTAGCAGACGATTCGTAATGCTATTTTGCAAGCTATCCACAAATTCACAAACCTTGTAGAGTTTTTAAATCTAACGCTACAACAATCATCATGATCAAGTTAATTATTTACATGGGTAAAGGGTCATCTTTACATTTGCAAATTCACCATTCAAACGCAAGATGGAATGCCTAAACTCTATGTACATAATAAACACTGCAGCAAATTATGTTTCAAAATAAACTCCTAGCCACGGAAGGTACGTGAGGATTTCTCTGGAACGCCATTTTACAAATGAAATGTTGCTGGACATCATACGGTGACAGTCTCAACTCTAGAACATAGCTGTGTCAAGCATCTTTCCTAAGGTCTGGATAACGGCTAGAAAACATTAAGTAAAAGACATGCTCTTCAAGATATTTCTTAGCATCCTGCTTTCCCACATTAGCAATTGCGAGCTTTCCGGCAACAGCTTATATTCCTCTCGCACTGCCTCGTTGTACTTAGTTGCTAAAACTTAGTGTCTCCTGCATTACCAAAATCATAAATGAAGATTCTCTCGAATACGGCGGAGAGTATATATTACATGTGATAAATCGAAAAAAGGACAAACTCAGCAAAGTTTGAATTATTGCGAAAGTCACGGCCAAGAATCTTAACTTACCTGAACAGTCCGTTCATCAGTAAGGAATCGTGAATTGAATCGCATGAGTGTCAAACCATCGGTCCATTTTTCTTTTACAAAGATTAAGCGACATCCTCTCTTCGAGCTCGTTCTTCCTATATTTGAGTGCTATCGAATAGTGATATTAGTTTAAGCCATTGATTGAACCAACATTCTGAAGGAACGCAGCTCGAACGTGTCCTCACAATCAACAACACCACAACCTGGCCCTGTATTAGAGTACCACCCCTCCACTTTGAGACCACTAATACCACGGGACACATTAAACACTTCGCAGCCCCGCATTTCACAAGCAAGCAGCATCATTATTCGCAAGCAGTATCAGCACATCAGCTACATATCAGCAGGCAAGATTTTACAAGCTACATATCTGCAGGCCAGCATTTGCAAGCAAGTGATGCCGCAGTATCAGCAGCAACATCAACATATCATCAAGCCCTTGAGAAACAGAAAACAATGTTATATATACATACAATCAATCTGACCCGGAACAGGAATAAAGTTTAAAGTAGATGGAAGAACAATAAGCTGACTCTTCTTCACTCACGTGGCCCAAAGCTGCTAACCCCATAAGACAATATAGCCTGCGTTCAAGCTCTCGCTCGCAAAAGAGACAGTCGAAGTCGTTACTCATCATCACCAACATTTTCGTGGAAGCCCTCACCAAAGAGTATCAGAAGTGTTCACCGTTCACCACAAAGCATATTGGTTGAGTTCGTTGCAAAGTGTATCAGATGCAAGTTTATCACTATGGGCTGTTAATTCCTCCTTTGGCCCAAATCCTCACTATCCGCACCTGCCAAAGCATTAGATACGAGTTAAGCATTTGTTTGAGGAATATGCCGTTAAAAGAAAGGAATACCCAATTCAAATCTTCAGAACATTGAACCTGGACAGATCAAGGCATTAACCGGTTTTATACAGGATATCACAAGATTGGGATTTTCGTTTAATACATATCAGACAAAAAGAGAAAGTTTTCAAATTTTGTCTACACCAGAAAGGAAAACCAAAATCAATCATCAATCAGCATTCAAAACTTACTTCAATCAGATCCCCACACCAAATCTCGATTGAAAGTCTATATAAAGAGAAGGAGGAGAACATTCAAAAAACCCTAACAGACACGCAGAGAAATCCATAACATTCAAACACAGACAAAAAAAATCTACAACACTCATACAAAAATCACCCCCGAAAAAACCTAGAGCTACCGAAAACGGATTCAGCAAACCACAAGAGATAGAGAGAGAGGACGTATCTTCTCGATTGACGAAGAGGTTACAACCACCGCGAGTTCAACCGACGATACACCGTTTCGCCACCATCCTCCGCAAATCTCCGCCGCTGCTTTCCGCTTGGGGTAAATCCTTGTATAACTCTCTTATCGCTAATATGATGTTGTTTTTTGCAGGTAAGGTAGCCGCGAGAAGAAGGGACGTCGGACCGTAAGAGAGGGAGTGTTTCCTCTCGATTTAGGGAATGAAGGGGATCGAACGGAGAATTAGGGTTCCATGTTCCTTTCATTTGTGTTTGTGCTCTATACCCTTGTTTGTTCTAACTGTAATATTAATCACTCATTAACCACACACACTCCCCCTAATCACCGTTAACCTCTAATCAACCTAATCAACTCCATAATCAGTTTTTTTATTTGAATAAACTCAATTAACCTTTTATATTGAACTAACAAACATTTTAAGTTAAATTAACCTTTAATTACCTCTTAATCAATTTATATAAATCACCTTTTTTTTTTATTTTATTCAGTAAATCTTTTAAAAAAAATATATAGCCTATAATTAAAAATCATTTGCCCTTTTATTTAGTGGAAACCATTTTAATTAACTTGAAAGTATAAAATATGATAGTATTAAACCTTTGTTTTTAATCTAAATAAACTTTATCCTTTATTAATAAAAATTAAAACCCTTTTTACTCTAATAATATTAAATCTTTTTTTTTTAACCTAAATCAAGACCCCTTTCTTTACACAAAAAATCCTAAATGTTGCACCTTTTTCTTGACTGTCTCGTAATTCATTTTGATTGACGCCTGACTCTGCCTACTAACATGTGTGTTCATTTTGCAGCCTTTTATGTTTACTGTTTTATTTTATTTTTCAATTCAAGTTTTATTATTATCGTATCTGTTCCTCATTTGTAACCTCGCGAACATAACAATCGCGTTTACTTCCCGCATTTAAATTTCCGCTTGCATGATTTAAATTCCTCGTAATTTTTTTACCAATATCTCTGTCACTGTCACACTCTGAAGGAATTAGGTCTAGCATTTGACCGCCGTGTCAATAGTCCTCACCTTCAACCCTTACAACTTTTACAAACCCTAATTTTCACAAATGCCTCGCCGCAGGCAAAATTACAATTTTACCCTTAGCATTAGGTCAAAGAGCCGCCGCGCTCATTTTAGGGTTTCCCGCCGTGGAATCCCTAATTTAACCCTAATTACAACTTAACATTTCAACGTAGAGATTTGGAGTTTCTACACTCCACGTAAGCGTGTCCTTAAGATGCGTTTATTCCCCTTGAGACCTTGACCACAGTCAATAAGTCTCCAACCTCCCTTTTGAGGGGAACTACGATTACTCTGATTCCACTCCCGTAAGGATACGTAGGCACAAGATGCGATGTCTTGCCGAGTAAACTTAGAATTAACCCCCTTTATTATTTATTATTGCTTATTTATATTTTATTTATCTTTGCTATTTAATTATTTTGCTTATTATTTTGTAATTGTTTCTTGGATGTAAAGTTGTTTAATTATTTAATTATTATTATGGTTAGTAATTAGGGAGTGTAACAACATGTATGTAATATTAAAATAAATTTAGATCACTTTTAAATAAAGATAATTAAAATAAACACGTCACACACGTAAGTCGATTTTAATCGTCGTCTCACTTCCTAAGGATATCCCTCAAGTTGCCTACGAATAATGGTTAAGTGGGGTGTATAAAGCAAGTCCCTCAAATAGAAAAAAATCATCAAAGTCCCTTATGGTTGCCTTTACGAATCGAGTCCCTTTCGAAAAATGATGATGGTCCCTTATATGTGCTTATTACATCCCACAATGGCCTTCAAAGTCAAATTGTCCCTCACATGTCCCTTAACATCCAAAGTAAGGACTACCTACTCCATTATAGTAGGGATAGTCCTACTGAAGGAAAGGATAAAGAATAAGAAAGACCTTAAAACATTAGGGTAGGCTATTCCTAGATACTTGCTCACTTCAAAACTTTTTCACACTTAAACCAATTTCCAACAAAATTTTCAAACAAGTTTTTTTTTCACATCCATACACGGATTATTATTAAACTATTCTGAAATTTTTTGCTATTCACACATTACACTTTCAAAACAATTCAAAAGTGAGCTTAAGTACCTAAGAGCCCATGGATAACCATGGATGAAAAGGGTGCTAACACCTTCCCTTTTCATAACCTACCCCCCGGACCCAAAATATTCTCTAAGGTCTTTCCTGTTCTTTTATAACCTTTCCTTATGGATAAAATAAAAGTCGGTGGCGACTCTTGCTATCCGCAACATTGTTTAAAGTCAGTTCTCCCACCGTGTTACAGTTCCCATTTGAGTTCACACCTCAATGGTCGAGTCTTACTTGACAGTTTCACTTCGGTTACTTCCCAAAGTGAACTTCAGTCCCTGGTAATTGCATTGTGGACATCTCCAACTTCTGAATATGGCTAGAGTGTGCATTTATTTTGCCCTTTGCCCCCAGGAAGAATTTTCGAAGAATCTTTATAAAGACAGATATTTCTCCAACAATATCACAAGTTTTTCTTAACCATCTACATTTGGACTATAAACATCTCTTTATTTGAGCAACTCGTTTTGATCGAGATCTTATTCAAAGCGACAAATGACAATCTCCACAATGGCAGTTCGTCCATCCTCCGTGGATTTATCAACATTATCAACTCATCAAACGACATTTCTTCATAAATCCATCAGAGAAGTTTGCCGAAGACATTACAAGACACTTTTCATTATTTGAGAATTCACAAAATATTTTACAACTACAATAAAGACACTCCCCAGTGAGTTCACTATACAAGTCTGATTCTATCAAATGGCATCTCTTCTGAAGATCCCCGATAAAGCTTTACAAACTCCAGTACATTATGGCTTACAACCAAAGTTCTACAATGACATTGACAATCTACAACGACATCTACAATCCCCCGTGAAGATGCTCTCACGAGCATTCATCATTCCGCGTAGAGACTGAGACCAGCTCATGGCACCTAGACCATAACGCTCGGGGAGATTTTACATCAAGAGACTGAGACCAGCTCATGGCACCCAGACCATGATGCTCGGGAAGGTTATACATTTTACTATTTCCAGTTGGATTTCAAAAGAAAATAAAAAATAAAAATAATAATAAAAGAAAACAAAACAAAACTGAATTATTGATTCAATCAGAAATTCACTTTGGTTATTACCGTCGTCTAGACTACCACATGTTGATAGCCAGTTATCTTTCGATTACAAGTTTCTCGCCTTGTTGTTTAAATCTCCATATTCTTGGTGTATGTGTTATACTTTTATACGTGTGGAGATTTCCCATTGGTGGTTGTTTCTTGTCCCCGTGGAGTCCCGCTTCGTTGAGTCTGTTGCTCTTTTGTTTCGCATGTCGTGTCTAGTTTTCCCCTGTGACATCTTTTCCTCAAAGAACGGTTTGTCTTGCATTTTCATATCATTGCATGTCATTTGCATTCGGTGGCATTCTTAGGGCCAAAAATTCGTGCAACGTTTGTATTTAAGTCCCTCATATCTCGTCGAGACGAAGATTTCAATCTCCATATCTCCGGATAGGAGTAACTTAAATAGGGGCAGTTTCTTTCGGATAGCAGTTTCCTTCGGATATTCAAACCTTACACTCGACCTAGAGCAGGGTAGTGTTCAGTTAAGACCAATCTCGCATTCGAATCAACAAAGCAAAATCCAAAAGACGGTTGTTCATTAATGACTCATGACATGGCAATCACAATCCTCCAACAAAATTCAAAAAAATCAAAAAGCTTGCTAAGTCAAGCACCTCAAAAGGGGACTTAGGAAAAAAATAAGGCAATCCCGATGGATCTGACAAGCAAAACCAATCCATCAAAAATTAGGGATCAAAAACTAAATCAAAAGAGGTCCTCAAAACTTCAACAAAAACAAAATAAGATTCAGTGGCCATTCAAATAGGGTCACTGACATCCATCCAAATAAGGTGATTGCCACGTCGAACAAACCTTAATTCATCAAGCTTACATCGTCTAGACAAGTGCAGAATTAACTGAACGTAGGACTGGAGATCATTAAGAAGAAGGGGTGGGTGCAAATCATACTTTGAGCGTAATATCCTTTGTTTCATAACCATGAACCAGACCACCTTACAACCCTCGAACGACCTAATTGAGACGAGGTTTATTCTGAAAGCATACTATCATTGTCGCACCCTAATTTTTGACCTTAAAATCCCACCTCATTGTGTTCTCTTTCTTTCCTTGCTGGTTTTATTTTTATTCCCTTGTACGCATGTTTATTAAAACTAACTAGTATGTGTAGCTGTAGTAATTACAAGTAGAAATAACTTTTATACTCACAAAATAAATATGTCAAAGGCATAGGTCATTGTTTTATAAGGAAGTTTTGAAGCGACAAAGTTTAAACCCGAGGCTTATGTCCAAGATGCATTTTCCAAAGGAATGGTTTGGGCCTAGCAAGATCCTCAAACAAGTAGACCTTTTTGGGATTTTTTTAGTGCTTATAAGTTTAAGGCTCAAAGGCTATTTTGAGTTTATTAAGTTGGTGCAGCAAACTGGACTTCATTTTTATTATGGTATTGGTTCCTGCGTACATGCTGAACGGAGCCTAGGAGGATTTTTAACTTCGTTTAAACACATTCCAAGATTTAAACTCAAAGTTTGTGGAGGATCTAATTCTAGAAATACACAAAATAAAATCCATCATAAGGCCAATTTGAAGTTTATATACGTTGCTATTCAATTCAGGAAGTTGTTACAAAGTATCGCCTACTCAAATGCAAGAAATATAAGTTATACAACATTGCAAAGGGCTGCTCCATTATTAAAAATTCATATCAGTTATATTATTGACAAAATCACTTATGCTACATTGATATTGTTGGACTGTGGATAACGTGATAGCCTCCATGCGTTCGACAGCACCGTCGCAAGCGAGTTGCTTCAGCATAACCTCATAAAATAGAACCATCTATCCAAGTGCTGCAATATGCGTGGCTTGTTGCAACTCAATACAAAACGATGGAGCTAGAAAAATCTGACTGGGGTGTAATTAAGAAGTCTCCTCCATGGGCCGTTAATTCTTGGGGCATGGGCTATCTTATCCACGAGCTAGTCTCTGGCTTGAAGTTGAGCAAAATAGAAGAGTTACGTAACATTGCCTCCATTCCCAAGTCTCTGCTTCTAGATTACCAGTGGCTACTGAGTTCCACACCTCCTCGTAGTTTGAACACTTCAAATCTTATAGATAATAGTGATTTGGTAGACACTATACATTTCATGGAAATTCTCAGTTTGAAAGATAGTGTTAAGAAGGACACCTTCTTCCGCAAACTTCCAAGATCATGACTGGCCACCTAGATAAATCTGCAAAGAAATTAAGTGTATCAGTGGAATATTCAAAGAAAAACAACCAGTCCACTACCTTCTTCATATGATAGTTACAACTTGTGACATTGGGCCTAAACTACAGAAAACCAAAAGGAAAACTCAGTTAAACAACACAACATGGTTGATTACGCCATGGACATCCACTAAACACCCTACCAAACTGAAGATGTGCCTCTGTCAGTGATGACAACATTCTTAGGCCTCTCTTTAATGAAGTAGAAAATGCTACCAGATACAGTTTGCTTGAATCAAGCTCGTGCATCAGTGATCATTTGATGTCTCCTATGTTCCTCCGTTACCTAGACAAGAATGTTGTAACTCGTGGATTTCTGCATTATGAGCAAAAGCATAAAATCTCTTTTAAGGAGCTAGGGAAACTTGAGAGGGAACCAATACCTCTTCTCATGGGAAAAGATTTTAACTGTAAAAAGATGAGATAAATTACCTATCAGTTGGAAGTATGCAAAACCATATATGCCCATGGTGAAATCAGATATCGAATAACGCATTAGGTGACTTCCACTTCAGCCCCCGTCCTTATTACTCAATAGACCATCAGACTTCAATTTTGTATCAGATTCATGTTTATTACTCTAGGCTGCTAGTTTCCCTTGGCCCAAATCAACTGTTATTCACCCCTGCCAAATAAAAATTCAGAGTTAGTTATCAATTAAGGAATATACCCGTTTGAAAGAAGATCCAATTCAAGACAGCTAGCAGTTTCTTCCGTTTTTCTCAAAGCAATGAACCTAGACAATCAGAGCATTTAACGTGATTGGTACAAAATCACATAGATGGGTTTTTTCATTAATAGGCATCAATGTAATCAAACAGGAAAGGAATGTTTTCAAATATTGTCCATAACCAAAATAGAAGGTCCAATACAACATTCATGGCATATAATCAGAGTTTAAGCACAGAGAATCTCTTCTGAAGCCTATAAAAGGAGGGATTTGAGACGAGAAAAAGGGGAGAATC
This sequence comes from Lathyrus sativus, assembly GCA_963859935.3. Lineage (NCBI taxonomy): Eukaryota > Viridiplantae > Streptophyta > Magnoliopsida > Fabales > Fabaceae > Lathyrus > Lathyrus sativus. Next base: position 599,427,114 of record OZ012735.1, on the reverse strand, counting down.
CGTAATCACCACAAAAAACCTAAATTCTGGAACCCTAGAGATTAAAGGAAAGAACTTATCTTTTTCCGTCGTCAGGACCATTGAAGCAATCGCCGGAAGGACCCGTTCGCGCCTCACCTTCCGTTCCGCCACCGTCTCCCACTTTCGTTAAAATTCTTTATACATGTTAACATTGTTGAACTGTTGATGCTTCGATTGGTGTTTCAGGTGCGAAATGGAGAACGAAACGATGAAGGTTTTGAGCGAGATTGAAACGGAGAGAAGAAGCTGAGCGAGCGAGCAATTTGGGATTTGGGGTTTCCTTCATCGTTTTGGTTTTTTTTCTGTGTTGTAATTTTCTGTTGTTTTGTATTGTTGTAACTCATATGTACGCACGACCATGGTCCATCACCACAATCACCGCACGATCACAATCTGATGGACCTCATCACGCGTGTCCACGGTAGAACCTACACCCGCGCACATCCGATCCTACGCCTAACCACCATCAACCCTCTTAATCCACCGTTTTGTTTTTTAATCACTCATTAACGACTAATCTGACATATAATCAACCTTTTATTTAATTAATTAAATTATTATTAAAACCAACTAATAACTCTTTTGTTTAATTAACCTATTTTAATCTAATAATTTAATCTCATTTTATTTTATTAATATCTCACTCCCACCACTCAATAACTTTTATCAAATAATGATATATAACTTGCTCTTTTTTTAATAAAAAATATTTTATTAAAAGACCTAGGGGTTTAATTTCTAAGTATACTCGATAAGATGTTGCATCTTATGCCTACATATCCTTACGGGAGTGGAATCAGAGTATCTGTAGTTCCCCTAAAGGTTTTGAGGAGTTCTTTGACTGTGGTCAAAGTTCCTACGGGTTTAGGGTAGTTGATTGATTGATTTCAGGAGAAGAGATGAATTGTCATTTTAAGGGAGATTTAACCGCCACAAATTGTAGGAAAATAGTCTTTGCATCGTCTTAAGAGAAGGGCTCAAGTGCTCGGATATTGGTCGACGAGTACGCCTCTATCTCTCTTAAGGCAAAGTCTCTACGGTATTGATTGTATTGTTGTGGGGTGGAGATTCTATCTCGCTTAAGATGATTAACATCTTATTCTATAATGTTTGGATAATTTGTAGTGTTGTTTTTGTTTTCCTATGTTGTAAAGAGATAAAGAACGGTCCTTCCTATGGGGTAAGATCTGTCCTAGAGATCAACTTGAATGGGATCAAGGATCGTAGGGGAGAATGATGCAAATGCTGTGCACTACACACAAGTGTTGACTCATGTGTAGGTTTTTCCTTTGGACGGAATGCGATGCAAGAATATAAATTGCGGTAATGAAAATTGCGGAAGATAACTTGCGGGAAGGTAAAGCCATACACACACATGAAAGCGCTAAGTGTGTGAATTGTGAATGTGAGTGGAGTCGAGGCGAGATGTACAGAGAATTGATTAATTCGGGAGATTGATTAGAGAGAGGTTGAATCGATTTTAGGAAGTGAATTGATTGTATATGTGAAGTTGATTTTAGGAGAAAAAGTTATATTTGATTTTTAGTGAAATTAAATTATAAATGACTTAAATTAGATGGAATTAATTTTATGGATAAATAAAGTGGATTTCTATAAAAAGTTATATCACAAGATTAATTAGAGTGAGGTTAATTTTATGAAGAATTATATTGTTGATGAAAGTGAATTAGATTAGGTGAATTATATTATTTTTAGTGAATTTAATTAAGTTGAATGATTATTAACCTATCAAATAATGAGAGTTAATTAAAAGGGAATGGTTTTAGATAAATAGTTTTTAATTAGTTTTACCAAAAATTATTTTAAATAAGTGAGAAGCTTTTATTTCTTTATTTTTATAATATGACTAATTTTATTATATTAAAAAGGGTTATTAAGTTGATGAAAATGAAAATAAGAATAAAAATAAAATAAATGTGAGTTAATTAGTTTTTAAAAGGAAGTTGCCTAATTAAATGAATAAGCTAATTGTAAAAAGCTAACATTAAAATAAAAAAGGTTTTATTAAAAATTGATTATATAAGTGATTAGTTATTAGATTGATTAATTAAATTAATAAATAAAAGATTAAAATAAATAAAATGGTTAACTAAAGGTTAAGGATCAATTAAATTAAGTTGGAGTTTAAGCGGTTAATTAGGGGGGAGAGATTAAGAGTTAATAAAAGATTATTAGATAAATTAGAAAACTAACTAATAAGGAGTCTAATTACTAATTAATTAATTAAATTGATAAAACTGATTAAAGGGGTGATTTATTAATTAAAATGAAAATGACTATCTTCAATTAGATTAAATTAAGGTTTGGTGATTAATTAAAGGTTTATTTAGGGTTAATTCGTGTGATTGTGCGTGTGGAGTTATGAGGGTGTACGGTGGTATTGTGATCTAGACCGTCTGATCTGATCCGTTGGAGATCAGAGGGTGGGTGTGTGAGGTGTATGATAGTGTCTGCGGGTGCGTGTGTGTTTGATTACAATCAAATAACAGCCAAGAATTCAGAGTTACACGAGAGAAACCCTAATCCCCCGAAATTCCATCCCCTTTCACCGACGGCTCTCTCCTCTCCCTCTTCGATTCTTTCTCCTCGCCATTATCGTCATCTTCGATTTCGTTCGTCCTTCTTCCTCGTCTGCGACTCCTCTTCTTTTCCCCTTCAATTTCTTCTTCTGATTTCCGATTCTCCTTCGCCTCTTTCTCTTTATCTTCTGTTCTTACAACCCTAAAAAAATGAAAGCTCAAACAAGTGTTAGATCAAAACAGAGAGGAAAAAAGAAATTACGGCAGTGAGGGTGATGATGGTATTGAAGTTTCTGCAATGGATGGCGATTTGATGATGACGGCAACCTCCGACGGTAAATTCTTCATTATTTCTCATATACACATGTTTGGGTGTTCTGTGAAGTCTGGGTCGTTGTTTTTTTTTCTATCCTTTGTATTTTAGGGTTTCATTAACTGGGGATTTTGTATTGTCGTAACTGGACCTCTTTCTGAATCACCCTCTCCTTCTTTTATAGATGGCTGAGGCAAGTCATAACGTTAATGATAATCAAATCTTTCCTTTCTGGTTTGAAAGTGTCGGAAACATGTCGGGAATGATCTTGAATTACTTTCCATTTCCAAGGAAACGTGTCTTCCTCCTGTTTTGGAATATCTCTAGTTCAAAATAACTTCTTTGAATGTTTCTTTTCTTAGTCCAAGATGCTCATGAATTTCTCAATCTGTACTAATCGTGAAATGTCTTCAATGCCAGGACCAAAAGTCATAGTTGGGGAACTCAAGAAAGGTTGAAGTCGGCAATCAAGTTAACTATTATATTTGGTTTCCAATGTGCAAGCCACTCCACCAGACCATCATCTTTAGAGTCATCTGCATTGTCATCAACGACTCCTGGAGTTACTTGGCCCTCACTTGAATTTGGTACACCTCCCTTAAGTTGAAGCCATCATTGACAGGTCTACTATTAGTATTCTTATCAGCACCATTATGCTTGCAATTATTGGAATTGGCAGGGTACAAAATTGGCTCCTTGGCTGTTAATTCCGGGAAAGTGATGTCAGGTAAAAATTGTGAAATATTAAATGAATTGTTATCCTTATTTGAGCAAATGGGTCCATGATTCCTTTTGCATCTATGCAGAGTCTCTATCGGTTATTTTTGGAGCCGTCTTATGCTGAGTTTCAGCAGGTTCAGTCATCACTTGCGATTTGGTAGGTTGAGATCCAAGGACCTGTTGCGGCTGTAACCCAGTGGTATTATTTCCCAACTGTTGATGTATATTTGATAGGTTGTCTTGCTGATTTATTAGTTGTTACAATTGATGACATTTCTTGTTTTGCACGTGTTCCAGAAAACTGTTCGTAAAGTTTAAAGTTGTACAATGCTCAAATCACAGTATCTGTCTTGAATTATTTCTCTGGCAGGTTAGACAAGACTTCATCTTTTATCCTTCGAAGGAGGGAGAGGCATGACCTGCTTATGTAATGCTTTCGTAGCAAGTGCTCCAGCTTCAGTATCCTTAGCAGAGCACTTTGGATCTCTTGCAGCTAAACTCTGAGTGGATTATGGTGGTAAGATTTGGCCCTGAAATCTTCCCAAATCTCTTTATTAGTATCGAACCAAGGCTGCTAACCGTATTTGTTTAATTTGCAGCTTCAATCATGCCAGGTGTGAAAGGTAGTTTGGGTTGTAAAGCGGGAGTTTGAGGGACATGGAAGGATGTCCTTTGTAGCGTATTAATAAGTTCATGATCTCTTTTGAATACCAGTCATCGTAACTCTGGATTGTGATCTGAATATATGCTTCCTTTTGATGAAGTTTTGAGGTTTTCGGCGATGAATCAGTATCGACACTACCCCAAAGATGAGTACTTCTAACTCCTTTTTTCCTTTGATGCCCTCTTTTCTTCTGGTGCTGAGTTGAAGGTATATGTATGTGAATCTGTTTATATTTCTGTGTAAAAAAAACTCTGTGTTGTGACCACTATTTCGGTTTCCCGCCATTCCCTTCCCTCAGTTATGAAAGAGTTCTTCTTCGTTGTGATGACAGTGTTGTTTCAATATGGCCATATTTATGCCAAATAAAATACTGATGATTTCTTTTCAGAATGATAACATTGCTTGCTGTTATTAACAGGATGCGACGCTACCGCTGAGTCCGAAGTCTGAATGTTATTTCAAGTGGAAAAAACATTACAATGGGGGGCACCAAGTCATTATGTTAGAAGACCAAACATTGATCTCGTTTTCCAATCAGGCTAAAGAGTTTTTACGTTGGGAATTAATTCCAAGTGGACTTGATGGATGGCATTCCGCGCGATCCTGTCGAATGATCGAGGCGAACGCTTCATGACTCTCTTCCTGGTGAGGTACAATTACATCAGCATATCCTTTGGATGAATCGTGTAATTACGAGGCTCTCGTGGTCATTATTCTAATTGTTTGCTTGTCCACAGTGTCTCTGCTCATAAAGCTTGTTACGTGCAGTTCGAGTGCAGTTCGAATGTGACTCTGGTGTAGAAAATGTGAGGAAAATACGCATTATTGTGAGTATGCATCCTGTAGGCCATGAAACGTCATACAACTCGGAGGGCGTGACGACGCGACAACCAAAATGCGGATATAATTCTACAAACATCAACGCCTTCTTTACTTGACTTAGGTTATGGCAGGTTTTGGGCAATATCGCAACCTGTTATGAGCTTCTGCTGTGAGCTTCATAATTTTAGAGGCTTGTAGAAACCTTTGTAGAGATTTGAATTTAATTGCAGACAACATGTTTTTTATTTTATGACAAAACCCCTCGTAACATGAAACTCTAATTGGATAACAAGGACTTAAGTCATAGGAATAAATTGAGCTCTTGAATTAGTTGCTTTGCAAGTCTTTTACACCTTGTTATAAAAGGGTGCTCTCATATGTAACATGTATTAGATGAACATCAATGGATATGAATGAGGTTGCTTTTCCAAATAAACACGTTACCAAAATATTTATTTTGTCTCGTAGATGCTGCATCTTTTTGAAGTGAGATATTGTATTTGTTTGTATCAAATCCAACGTGTATACTCCCAACTTGCGTTATGTGTTTGTTTTGATGAAAAAATGTGTGGTATGGCTTCACAGGTTTGGATGTATCTAAACATTCAAAACCACAACAAGTTCGAATCCTGAACTCTTAAAAGGTGCCCTCGTAGCCTGATCGTAGATTCAAAAAAAAGAAGAGGAACCTCCATTTAAATAAACAATTCCCAATCTGATTCCTACTAGTTATGAACCAAATTCGGGGAACGGAAGCCTTGAAACTCGAAATAATCCATATGAAACGTCAAATGAATTTAAAGCAATACAGGTTGAACTTTGCCACCATAACTCAAATAACACCACTTGATCAGATTGCAAGTGCATACGAATGAACCTGAATCTTGAGTCCACATTATCTTGCACTGGAAGGCAACATAAAACCTGTCAAAGATGTCTTAAAAGCCAAAATAATCTTGCACGCAATCGTTAGTCCTGATAAACACGTATAGAACATAAAAAGATAAAATGAAAGAAAGCGCACAGGGAGATGGAATCTTAAGGGCAAAAATTAGGGTGCAACAGATGCCCCTATTTAAGTTACTCCTATTCAGATATATGGAGATTGAAATATTCTTCTCGACGAGATAGGAGGGACTTAAATACAAACATTGCACAAATTTTTGGCCCTAAGAAGCCACCGAATGCAAATGATATGCAATGATATGAAAAATGCAAGACAGACGGGCCTGTGAGGAAATGATGTCACAGGAGAAAACCAGACACAACACACGGGAAGAATAGGCTCAACAAAGTGAGACTCCATGGGGAAAGATTGACGATCACAAAGTGTCTGTAAAAATATGTTGTGGAGAAGCTTGCAAGAAAATCCACTGGAAGAACCTAACTGTATAGGTTAAAATGTAATGATTTCAAGATATCAGCTGGAGAAGTCTACTGTCAAGGCTTGTAAATCTAATTGAGAGTACTTTTGCCAAAGTATCTACTGTTAGAATTTGTATGGAATCTACTGCCGAGATTCTGTGTTGAAGTTTGTTGTAGAAATACTTCTGGCGAAGTCTTCTGGAAATCTACTACCGAGATTATCCAGGAAATGAAATAGAAATACCTGCTACTGAGGTCTTCTGGGAATCTACTGCCGAGATTAGCCAGGAAAAGGGAGAAAATACCTACTGCCGAGGTCTTCTAGAAATCTACCGCCGAGATTCGCCAGGAAAAGAGATGTTTGAATGACTGTTGAAAAGGATGAAATAACCTCCCCACGCCTCATGGTCTGGATGCCATGAACGGGTCTCAGTTATGAAAATAACCTTCCCACGCTTCATGGTCTGGGTACCATGAACGGGTCTCAGTTATGAAAAAACACCTCCATACGCCTCATGGTCTGGGTACCACGAACGGGTCTCAGCTGTAGATTTTGTAGATCGTAGATGTCGTTGTAGATGTCGACGTGAATTGTAGATGTCGATGTAAGCTGTAGAACTTTGTAGATATAATTTGTAGATTGTAGATGTTGTTGTAGTTGTTGTAAAACTTTGGTTGTAAGCCATAATGTATTGGAGGTTGCAAAACTTCACCGGGGATCTTCAGGAGAGATGTGAGCCGGATGAATTGTAAAGTATGTCTTCTCAAATAAAGAGAGACTAATGTAATAAACTTCCTCGAATTCTCTGGGGAGATGTCGCTTGATAGAAATAAACTTGTGTGATGAACTCACTGGGGAAATCATTCCTGAGGAGCATCTTTGTCGTAGTTGCAAAAATTCTATTGTGAACTCCCTAATAAAGAGCAGTATTTTGTAATGTTTTCCGTTTACCAAGTTGATAATCACTGGGAATGGACAAACGGTCTTGAGGAGACTGTCATTTGTCGTCTTGAATAAAATCATGATCAAAACGAGTTGCTCAAATAAAGAGGTCGCTTGTAACCTAGACACAAATTGTTGAGGAGATGTGGCGATAATACTGAAGTGGTAACTTGTCTTCAATGGTGATCTTCATAAATATTCTTTTTGGGGAGCAAAAATGCAAAATAAATGCACGCTCTATCCGGATTCAAAGAGCCGGAGATATCCAAAATGTGATTGTCAGAGACCGAAGTTCAATTCGGGAAATAGCCGAAGAGAAACTGTCAAGCAGGACTCGACCATTGAGGTATGAACTCAAAGGGGATTGTACTAAAGTAACCGTCTTCCACGAGGATCGAACTCTGTAGGGAATTAGAAATATTGTGTTCTTTTTCTGCCTAAGGCTGACAACTCTACTTGGAAGGAGAAGACACGCCCAATCACTCAGGGATAACCACGATCAAAGCGACAGAACAAACAAACACAAGGGTGTTAAATGCACATGCCATGCTATCTATCTATATGCTATGCGTATGTTTATGCTGACAACGACAAAACCAACGAACAGAGGCGAACGAAGATGAAAATAAACATCTCGAAAACATCCGACCAATCTTCAAAGATAGAAGTACTACTGGGGATAGATGGAGAACCGGATACGGGATCACAATCCTGCTTCAGGGCTTCAAAAACTTCTCTTGGGGAATGGAGAACATTCCACTTGGGGATAAAACACCTTGATCTTACATCGAAGAAATTATCAGGATGAATCGTGGTTGTCTTGTTGAAGATTAGAATAAAAATCTACTAGGAGTGGATCAAACTCAACTGGAGAAACTCCATAAATATCCGCTTCACTGGAGAGATTCTAGCTGGAGAAGATCGACGTTGTAGAAGGCCCATTGAGGAGTAAAATACGTCCACTTCACTAGGAAGGTGAAGTTGGAGAAGCAAATCACTAAGGATTAAAAATGTCATCCACTTCATTGGGGAAGTGAAGTTAAATAGATCACTGAGCGTTCTGCATCTAAAAGCTTCATCGAAGAATGTCATGACCACCTGGAGTAAAAAATACCGGGGACATGAAGAATGTTGTGAAATTGCTGAAAGACTGCGTGGTAGTCGCCATTTGAACAAAACGTTTGTTGCACACGGATAAGATAATCTTTACTTATCAGATGCCCCAAGTCGTGTGGTTATGAGAAGAAGTCGTTCCAAGAGGATTTTACAGAAAATATGGCGTCCCATTATTTTCAAACTCTTTAGAGAGATTCGCCGAATCTCGACGTAACTGGCCCTGATCGACGGAATTATAACTGAGTCTTCATAAATAGCTCTTTAGCCGAAGTCAAATTTGCACAGAACAAACCACTTAGAAACATAGTTGCCTATGTCTAACAGGATCTTCAAGTTCCAATAGAACAAACTTAATGTTGATGCTCGCATACAAAACTTTCTATGACCTCGACAAAGATCAACACGTATGAAATGTTAATTCTGAAACCGTTAATGCAACATATATGTTTATCTTGAAGTTTTGAAAAGAGATATCCCAATAACTGGTGACCGAAATCACTAGTTAGGATATAAATTAATTTTTATAAAGCCAACGAAAACCGAGCATAACTCAATAGGAGTTAGGAAATGTTATCTCACTGAGTATGCTTTCGAATTACACCTTACTTCAATTAGGACTTTTGAGAAGGTTGTATCGGTTTAGTTTACGATTTGTAAAACATAGGAAAAAGGGTCAAAGCTTATTTGTACCCACCCATTTTTGAAGGTTCACTAATTTTAAGAGTTGAGTGTTCAATCAAGCTGATTGCCAATTGCCCCAGGTTAAAAATGAGGTTGAAAAGAGTTAAAAAGTAATTAACCACTTTATGTCTCTGGTGTTTAGGAGATTTTAAAATAGTGCCTTACATCATCAGTAAGTTCTTATTCAAAAGCATACCACAAGAGATTTTGCGTTTTACTTCGTCATCCTCCTTCAAATTCTTCACCGAAGTGAGAAAAAAAATGGATAAAGTTGGCATTATAAGTTGTATATATAAAAAAAATTTGAGTGACCACGAATGGGTTTCTTCAAGACAAACACTCATTGCACTACTTATTCAAAATAACAAGTCCTTACATGCCAATTATGCTTTTAATCAAAGAAATAAAACACATAAGCAAACGAACATAAATAGCTGATGAACCCTTCTCAGTATATTCTGGAGTTTTCACTTATATCAGCGCAACGGGGTTCCATTCACGACCAGGCTTCCTCCTTTGAAAGTCAACACTTCATCATCTATCATTTCTTTGAACTTTCTCTTGGAAAACTTTGCATTCTTCAATCGAATGCCCTAACACTCCATCATGAAATTCACAGCTGGTGTTTGGGTTGAACCACGGTGGATGAGACTTCATGATTCTAGTCTTTTTGGGTGTCATCACCGAGTTTCTGGAAAAATAAGACCAAAGATGTCTGTAAGTCACTGGGATAAGATCAAACCAACAAGTTTCTTCTTTCAGAATACTCAGAGGTGCCTTCTGACTCTGAAACCGTCTTCGAACCTGTCGATTCTGATGCTGATCTGGAGATATCATCCTTCGCTTATGAGGCAGTTGTTGTTTGCGCAGAGCAGAAACTGTATATTGATGTTGAGGATAAGGTACCAGAACCGGATCAAGCAGGATTGCATTAACATCAACACTTCCTTCCTCTTGGGAATCATTGACTGCAAATTCTTCATTAGCTTGGATATTCAAGTCATCTCGGATTCTTCCACTTTTGAGCGCATTCTCAATGTTTACTCTGACTTCCACAATTTTGGAGAAATCTAATGGCACCACGCCTACCATCCTATCATAATAAGAGTCTGACAGCGTTCTTAGAAACATCTTGCTTAATTCTTTCTCTGGAAGTGGTGGACGAACTTGGGCTGCCAACTCTTTCCATCGCTGAGCATATTCCCTGAAAGATTCATCATCATTCTTACTCATTCCTTCTAGTTGATCACTGTCTGGAGCCACATCCAAATTATAATTGTATTGCTTCACGAAAGCATCGGCTAAGTTTCTCCAAGATTGAATACAATTCCTTTGCAGCTTCATATACCATATCAAGGATGCCCCAGATAAGCTTTCTTGAAAGCAGTGCATCATCAATTCATCATCGTCAACATAAGCAGCCATCTTTCGACAAAACATCGTCAAATGGTATCTTGGACAACTAACACCCTTGTAAACTTCAAAGACGGGCATCTTGAACTTCGGAGAAATAATTACACCTAGAACCAGACATAGGTCATGAGCATCAAGATCAGATGCATTAGCTTCTTTCACTATTTTCAATTGTTCTTTAAGATCACGAAATTCTTTCTCCATTGCTATGAATCCAGGATCATCCATCTTCATCTTAGTATGGACATTCAGAAGATTAGGTACAGGCTGTGGAAACTGGGAATCTCCTTGCACAGGCTGAAGTTGTGTAGGAACACCCACTTGTTGAACATTATCAGAGGGAAGATCAAACAACGGATTAGTCCTTACTCTGAAACCAGTCATGGGATCCATATCCTTCGTTCTCTTTACTATCCTTCGGTAGTACTTCAAGCTTGGTCAGATGGTCGAGATGTCAGCTGATAGACAAAGACAGAAGACCGAATGAGCCATGAAAGAGGAGATACGCACGCATATGGAGGATGCTAATGCAAGAATGCAGAATGCAGAAAATGAAAAGTTTCATGGGACTCGAGTATTTATAAACGTTACAGAATACCAAAGAAAATTCATTTATTATTTTTTTACTATTTTTTTATTATGATATTGGATTACAAGGAAACAACCTTATAAGAGTCCTTACTTAATAGCTAAATAAAAGCTAATAAAGCCCTAAGAAAGTCCTTCATCGTGCTTGTTGATTTGCTGTCTACTTGGATCTTCTTGAATGTGAGTCATCCATGATCACATCTAAAGATTAGTTTGATAGAGGAAAATAAATCCTCCATCTCTTCTTTTGTTTTTGTTGGAAGTAAAGGGGGAAATCCTTTGGATCTTCAACAATAATAAGAGTCTTTTAAACTTCTAATGATCCTCCATGATAGGGGAAACCTTTTGTATTTGTCCTTTTGAGTGTCTTGATTCTTCAATCGCTACCCTTAACTTCCTTAGGACATCCAAGTTAGAACTCTTAAAAGGATATTCCAAAATATTTTCTTTTGTAATCCTTATTGGTTTCTGTAATGTTTATAAATAACTAGGAATTCCATGAAACCAATGCAATATGATGCTATATGAATGCAACAAACACAAGTAAGCACATAAGGACACACAAAGGTAAAACAGACAAGGGAGACCCTAGGTTTGCAACGAGCATGGAGCAAAGGTGTACCCATTCTCAAAGGATGTGGACTAAAGGTTGTTTGTACCTGCAGAACAAGGTTCTAAAAGGGGTTCCCAAAGTCATCAGCCCATCTATCGGATATTATCAACTTCCCAATTACTCGGTGATTAATAATATTCTCAAGAGAACTTTTTTTGAGTGTAGCATCGCGTAGCACTATTTCGGGAGTACTCCCTCATAGTCCCGCACTACATCCTAATAAAGGCCAAAGTGGGGTTAAGGTAACTATGGTCCTCAATATCATAGACTCAAATCGAAAATAGTAAAAGTCTTCACAATTACTCGTTCAACCGAACCATTTTCGAAAGGGTCTCAACTGAGCGTGGTTTTCAAGTCAACTTGGTCGGGATTCAACTCCCTATAAGTCTCGTCGAACATATCACTATCCTATCTTAAGTTCACTCAAGTCCGGGTGTAGGACTTTGTCTCACCACTCAAAGGTATCAACCCAAAGGCAATAAACAAACAAGTATACAAGTAAACAATTAAGCAAATATAAGCAAATATATAAAAACAAAACAAGTTAGGGAAACTCACTGAGGCATCCCCAGTGAAGTTGTCATTTCTGTCGCGGTGAAATTTGGATACCAAACTATTGATTAGTTTGAATCTTATTCATTTGCAACCGAACTTTGATTTGTCGAAAGGAAGGGATAAAGATCAAAATTCCCACAATGCAATGCAAATGCAAGCTAGAGAGTTTTAGGTTTGGGGGTTAGTTAAACTTAGGGAAGGTGCCAGCATCCTATGTTTCTGTAGTACTCTACAGGAACCTCTTGTCTTATGTTTGTTTATTGCTAAGGTTTATCTGCTTAAGGGATAAAAGACCTAGGGGTTTAATTTCTAAGTATACTCGATAAGATGTCCCATCTTATGCCTACATATCCTTACGGGAGTGGAATCAGTGTATCCGTAGTTCCCCTAAAGGGTTTGAGGAGTTCATTCACTGTGGTCAAAGTTCCTACAGATTTAGGGTAGTTGATTGATTGATTTCAGGAGAAGAGATGAGTTGTCATTTTAAGGGAGATTTAACTGCCACAAATTGTAGGAAAATAGTCTTTACATCGTCTTAAGAGAATGGCTCAAGTGCTCGGATATTGATCGACGAGTACGCCTCTATCTCTCTTAAGGCAAAGTTCTTACGGTATTGATTGTATTGTTGTGGGGTGGAGATTCTATCTCGCTTAAGATGATCAACATCTTATTCTCTAATGTTTGGATAATTTATAGTATTGTTTTTGTTTTCCTATGTTGTAAAGAGATAAAGAACGGTCCTTCCTATGGGGTAGGATCTGTCCTAGAGATCAACTTGAATGGGATCAAGGATCGTAGGGGAGAATGATGCAAATGATGTGCACTACACACAAGTGTTGACTCATGTGTATGTTTTTCCTTTGGACGGAATGCGATGCGAGAATATAAATTGCGGTAATGAAAATTACGGAAGATAACTTGCGGGAAGGTAAAGCCATACACACGCATGAAAGCGCTAAGTGTGTGAATTGTGAATGTGAGTGGAGTCGAGGCGAGATGTACAGAGAATTGATTAAGTCGGGAGATTGATTAGAGAGAGGTTGAATCGATTTTAGGAAGTGAATTGATTGTATATGTGAAGTTGATTTTAGGAGAAAAAGTTATATTTGATTTTTAGTGAAATTAAATTATAAATGACTTAAATTAGATGGAATTAATTTTATGGATAAATAAGGTGGATTTCTATAAAAAGTTATATCACAAGATTAATTAGAGTGAGGTTAATTTTATGAGGAATTATATTGTTGATGAAAGTGAATTAGATTAGGTGAATTATATTATTTTTAGTGAATTTAATTAAGTTGAATGATTATTAACCTATCAAATAATGAGAGTTAATTAAAAGGGAATAGTTTTAGATAAATAGTTTTTAATTAGTTTTACCAAAAATTATTTTAAATAAGTGAGAAGCTTTTATTTCTTTATTTTTATAATATGACTAATTTTATTATATTAAAAAGGGTTATTAATATGATGAAAATGAAAATAAGAATAAAAATAAAATAAATATGAGTTAATTACTTTTTAAAAGGAAGTTGCCTAATTAAATGAATAAGCTAATTGTAAAAAGCTAAATTTAAAATAAAAAAGGTTTTATTAAAAACTGATTATATAAGTGATTAGTTATTAGATTGATTAATTAAATTAATAAATGAAAGATTCAAAATAAATAAAATGGTTAACTAAAGGTTAACGATCAATTAAATTAAGTTGGAGTTTAAGCGGTTAATTAGAAGGGAGTGATTAAGAGTTTATAAAAGATTATTAGATAAATTAGAAAACTAACTAATAAGGAGTCTAATTACTAATTAATTAATTAAATTGATAAAACTGATTAAAGGGGTGATTTATTAATTAAAATGAAAATGACTATCTTCAATTAGATTAAATTAAGGTTTGGTGATTAATTAAAGGTTTATTTAGGGTTAATTCGTGTGATTGTGCGTGTGGAGTTATGAGGGTGTACAGTGGTATTGTGATCTAGACCGTCCGATCTGATCCGTTGGAGATCAGATGGTGGGTGTGTGAGGTGTATGATAGTGTCTGCGGGTGCGTGTGTGTTTGATTACAATCAAATAACAACCAATATTTCAGAGCTACACGAGAGAAAACTTAATCCCCCCCCAAATTCCATCCCCTTTCACCGACAGCTCCCTCCTCTCCCTCTTCGATTCTTTCTCCTCGCCATTATCGTCATCTTCGATTTCGTCTGTCCTTCTTCCTCGTCCGCGACTCCTCTTCTTTTCCCCTTCAATTTCTTCTTCTGATTTCCGATTCTCCTTCGCCTCTTTCTCTTTATCTTTTGTTCTTACAACCCTAAAAAAAATGAAAGCTCAAACAAGTTTTAGATCAAAACAGAGAGGAAAAAAGAAATTACGGCAGTGAGGGCGATGATGGTATTGAGGTTTCCGCAATGGATGGCGATTTGATGATGACGGCAACCTCCGACGGTAAATTCTTCACTATTTCTCATATACACGTGTTTGGGTGTTCTGTGAAGTCAGGATCGTTGTTTTTTTTCTCTCCTTCGTATTTTAGGGTTTCATGAACTGGGGATTTTGCATTGTCGTAACTGGACCTCTTTCTGAATCGCCCTCTCCTTCTTTTATAGATGGCTGAGGCAAGTCATAATGTTAATGATAATCAAATCTTTCCTTTCTGGTTTGAAAGTGTCGGAAACATGTCGGGAATGATCTTGAATTACTTTCCATTTCCAAGGAAACGTGTCTTCCTCCTGTTTTGGAATATCTCTAGTTCAAAATAACTTCTTTGAATGTTTCTTTTCTTAGTACAAGATGCTCATGAATTTCTCAATATGTACTAATCGTGAAATGTCTTCAATGCCAGGACCAGAAGCCAAAGTTGGGGAACTCAAGAAAGGTTGAAGTCGGCAATCAAGTTAACTGTTATATTTGGTTTCCAATGTGCAAGCCACTCCACCATACCATCATCTTTAGAGTCATTTGCATTGTCATCAACGACTGCTGGAGTTACTTGGCCCTCACTTGAATTTCGTACACCTCCCTTAAGTTGAAGCCATCATTGACAGGTCTACTATTAGTATTCTTATCAGCACCATTATGCTTGCAATTATTGGAATTGGCAGGGTACAAAATTGGCTCCTTGGCTGTTAATTCCGGGAAAGTGATGTCAGGTAAAAATTGTGAAATATTAAATAAATTGTTATCCTTATTTGAGCAAATGGGTCCATGATTCCTTTTGCATTTATGCAGAGTCTCTACCGGTTATTTTTGGAGCCATCTTATGCTGAGTTTCAGCAGGTTCAGTCATCACTTGCGATTTGGTAGGTTGAGATCCAAGGACCTGTTGCGGCTGTAACCCAGTGGTATTATTTCCAAACTGTTGATGTATATTTGATAGGTTGTCTTGCTGATTTATTAGTTGTTACAATTGATGACATTTCTTGTTTTGCACGTGTCCCAGAAAACTGTTCGTAAAGTTTAAAGTTGTACAGTGCTCAAATCACAGTATCTGTCTTGAATTATTTCTCTGGAAGGTTAGACAAGACTTCATCTTTTGTCCTTCGAAGGAGGGAGAGGCATGACCTGCTTATGTAATGCTTCCGTAGCAAGTGCTCCGGCTTCAGTATCCTTAGCAGAGCACTTTGGATCTCTTGCAGCTAACCTCTGAGTGGATTATGGTGGTAAGATTTGGCCCTGAAATCTTCCCAAATCTCTTTATTAGTATCGAACCAAGGCTTCTAACTGTATTTGTTTAATTTGTAGCTTCAATCATGCCAGGTGTGAAAGATAGTTTGGGTTGTAAAGCGGGAGTTCGAGGGACATGGAAGGTTGTCCTTTGTAGCGTATTAATAAGTTCATGATCTCTTTTAAATACCAGTCATCGTAACTCTGGATTGTACTCTGAATATATGCTTCCTTTTGATGAAGTTTTGAGGTTTTCAGCGATGAATCAGTATCGACACTACCCCAAAGATGAGTACTTCTAACTCCCTTTTTTCTTTGATGCCCTCTTTTCTTCTGGTGCTGAGTTGAAGGTGTATGTATGTGGATCTGTTTATATTTCTGTGTAAAAAAAACTCTGTGTTGTGACCACTATTTCGGTTTCCTGCCATTCCCTTCCCTTAGTTATGAAAGAGTTCTTCTTCGTTGTGATGACAATGTTGTTTCAATATGGCCATACTTATGCCAAATAAAATACTGATGATTTCTTTTCAGAATAATAACATTGCTTGCTGTTATTAACGGGATGCGACGCTACCGCTGAGTCCGAAGTCTGAATGCTATTTCAAGTGGAGAAAACATTGCAATGGGGGGCACCGAGTCATTATGTTAGAAGACCAAATAGTGATCTCGTTTTCCAATCAGGCTAAAGAGTTTGTACGTTGGGAATTAATTCCAAGTGGACTTGATGGATGGCGTTCCGCGTGGTCCTGTCGAATGATCGAGGCGAAGGCTTCATGACTCTCTTCCAGGTGAGGTACAGTTACATCAGCATATCCTTTGGATGAATAGTGTAATCACGAGGCTCTCGTGGTAATTATTCTAACTGTTTGCTTGTCCATAGTGTCTCTACTCATAAAGCTTGTTACGTGCGGTTCGAGTGCAGTTCGAATGTGACTCTGGTGTAGAAAATGTGAGGAAAATACACATTATTGTGAGTATGCATCCTGTAGGCCATGAAACGTCATACAACTCGGAGGGCGTGACGACGCGACAACCAAAATGAGGATATAATTCTACAAACATCAACGCCTTCTTTACTTGACTTAGGTTATGGCAGGTTTTGGGCAATATCGCAACCTGTTACGAGCTTCTACCCTGAGCTTCATAAATTTAGAGGCTTGTAGGAACCTCTGTAGAGTTTTGAATTTAATTGCAAACAACATGTTTTTTATTTTATGACAAAGCCCCTCGTAACATGAAACTCTAATTGGATAACAGGGACTTAAGTCATAGGAATAAATTGAGCTCTTGAATTAGTTGCTTTGCAAGTCTTTTACACCTTGTTATAAAAGGGTGCTCTCATATGTAACATGTATTAGATGAACAACAATGGATATGAATGAGGTTGCTTTGCCAAATAAACACGTTACCAAAATATTCATTTTGTCTCGTAGATGCTGCAGCTTTTTGAAGTGAGATACTATATTAGTTTGTATCAAATCCAACGTGTATACTCCAACTTGAGTTATGTGTTTGTTTTGATGAAAAAATGTGTGGTATGGTTTCACGGGTTTGGATGTATCCAAACATTCAAAACCACAACAAGTTCGAATCCTGAACTCTTAAAAGGTGCCCTCGTAGCCTGATCGTAGATTCAAAAAAAAAAAGAGGAACCTCCATTTAAATAAAAAATTCCCAATCTGATTCCTACTAGTTATGAACCAAATTCGGGGAACGGAAGCCTTGAAACTCGAAATAATCCATATGAAACGTCAAATGAATTTAAAGCAATACGGGTTGAACTTTGCCACCATAACTCAAATAACACCACTTGATCAGATTGCAAGTGCATACAAATGAACCTGAATCTTGAGTCCACATTATCTTGCACTGGAAGGCGACATAAAACCTGTCAAAGATGTCTTAAAAGCCAAAATAATCTTGCATGCAATCGTTAGTCCTGATAAACACGTATAGAACGTAAAAAGATAAAATGAAAGAAAGCGCACAGGGAGATGGAATCTTAAGGGCAAAAATTAGGGTGCAACAGATCTCACAAAATAATCAAACAACTTTAAAATTAATTCCTCACATAAGCCTCTTATTAAACTAATATAATCTCTCCCTAAATCAATTCAACCTTTCTCTAATCAATCCCCGTAAAATTAATCAATCCAATCGTGCACGCTTACACTTCCACACCAACACATTCACAATTCAAACACTCATCTAGCGCTTTCATGCGTCCGTGTATGTTTTATCTATCTGCTTTATTTTATTTTCCGCAATTTACCTTCCCGCAATTTATATTATCGCATTGCATCCCGTCCAAAGGAAGAACTTGCACGTAACGTAAAACTTGCGCGTATGCATCTCATTTGCATCATACTCCCCGTGATCCTTGATCCCATTCAAGTCGATCTTCTAAGTTAGATACGACCCCATAGGAAAGACCTTTTACCTTTTATAACTTAGAACAAACAATTCAAATCAATTCAAACATTATTCAAACACATTAGAGAATAAGATGTTAATCATCTTAAGCGAGATAAAACTTCTACCCCATAACAATACAATCAATTTTCTTACAACGTTGTGGTGGTTTAAATCAAAGTAATCTCCCTTAAAATGACAACTCATTTTTTCTCCTAAAATCAATCAATCAACTACCCTAAACCCGTAGGAACTTTGACCACAGTCAAAGAACTCCTCAAACCCTTTAGGGGAACTACAAATACTCTGATTCCACTCCCGTAAGGATATGTAGGCATAAGATGCGATATCTTATCGAGTATACTTAGAAATAAACCCCTAGGTCTTTCAACCATTAAGCAGATAAACCTTAGCAAATAAACAAACATAAAACAAGAGGTTCCTGTAGAGTACTACAGAAACTTATGATGCTAGCACCTTCCATAAGTTTAACCAACCCCCGAACCTATAACTCTCTAGCTTGCATTTGCATTGCATTGTGGGTATTTCAATCTTTTTCCATTTCTTTGGACAAATCAAAGTTCGGTTGCAAATGAATTAGATTCAAGCTCATCAATAGCTTGGTATCCAAATTTCACCGCGACAATCGCAAGGTTGCGTAACCTGACTCCTCATATGATTGTTAATCATCAACATTGGTGTCATTATCCTTGCAATATCTTTTACACCAATCAAAACTAGCACAACGTCTGGACCAACGATCCATCCGTCTTTCACATTATCACGACACATCAATAAACGACTCTTTTTAAAAACTTGCATTGAACTTTGCATTAATATTACTATTTAGGAATGTACAACTGCAAAACAATGCTAGGTATTCAAAGACACTTCAACAAGGAGTAATCAAGGAAGAACTTAACTTTCAGTGGCTGTCGCGAAACAAGACTACCTCAAAACCCACAGGCTGAGGCAAAGCCATTCAAATAGCTCGAGCAAGGGAAAGTCATTGAAGTTCAGCTTCAAACTTCACAAGTGATTAATCTGGGGCAAGCCATTAACATGTTCAAACTGGGGCAAGACCAGGTCGTTCTAACCGTCAAGCAAAGTTGCAACCTTCTCTAAAAAAAGTTCACAACAAATCACCAAGTACCCATACTTGGGGCATCAAGTTCATCGTCTGCTCCAATCATGGCATTTTCATCAAACTACGTGTCGAGGAAATCAATCCCTCCCACCATCCAAAGTCCAATCTGTATTGGCAACTACCAAAGACCATCGCGCTGGCGTTTCTCTCCTGCATTTCCAATTACCTGTCTACATCATATGCATCATCCACATCACATTCGTTATACAAAACCTTGTCATACTTCCCCAGATCTTGCATCTCTGCGCGTCAGCATTTGCATTTGCATTTCTATTCGTTATGAAACATCATTACACATCTAGCATTCGCATATGCAAGTCAAGGTCCAGGATCAATTTTGAAAGTTTCTAAGACCATCATCAGCCCAGTCAAGGGAATTTTTGCAAGACCGTGGCTTTCCCCACGAAATTCAAGAGCTTTAAAGCAATCATCAGCCCAGTCAGGGGCATTTTTTGCAAGATTGTGGGTTCCTCCCCATGAAATTCAAAGATATTCAAAGCAAGATTCAACCCAGTCAGGGGCATCTTTTTCAAGACCATGGGGTATTTCCCATGATGTATTTCAATCTCGTGGTTGATCAGATCTTCAAATCAACATACATCCCAGCCAGGGGTGTTGCACCCCAAAATTTGACCAACAATTATTTATTCACTGAGTGTTTGAAAGTTGATACCTTCATCAGACAGTTCAAGAGATCCTCAGAGGAATTGGCTGAAACCAGGGTTGTGTGCTTCATAGCTTGAGAATTGTGGGAACTCCCCAAATGATTCTGAGACTTTGAGAATGAACTTGGATATTTGAGAAAGCCTATGAGATGTCTTGAAAGCCATTATGAAGCCCAGGGAGGTCATTGTGCAAGAATTCAGAAGATTCAACCATGAATGGTAGAATTAGGGTTTGACTGGGTCAACCCTAGGTCAACTGAAGTTTTGGAGAAGATTGAGACCCAATCCAAGGGCCATGAGATCATGGAATGATGTATGGAGATGTTATAAAGATGATTCCTAGGCCAACTCATCATGATTGAGGAGTTTGAGAAGTTTCAAGTCAGGGTTTCCAAGGATTGTCAGTGAAAAAACCCTAATTTGATCCCTATCTTCCAGGCAGTTTTAGCTCAAGATGTGATTGATATCTCATCTTCCCCACAACATGAATGTTGTAAAGCTTGTTCTTAGCTTTAATTTTAGTGGTGGGAGTCCTTGATAGGAGTTGCAGAGCTCAAGTTATGGTTTTGACAAATTACAGGTCAGCAGAGGTATGTGAATTTGGGTCCTTGAAAGTCACCCAACCTGCAGACAACTTTTGCCCTAGTAGGATAATTCCTATGATCTCTTGGTCAACATGAATGTTTAAGGGCATCTTCTTAGCTTTAATTTTAGTGGTGGAAGTCCTTGATAGGATTTGTAGAACTCAACTTATGGTTTGAACAAGACAGGGGTATTTTGGTCATTTGTCAGTTATAGGTCATTTTAAGCAAAGGCCATATCTCCTAGTTCCAAGCCTCAAATGGAAAAACTCAAAACATGAAAGTTGTTCAAAATGGGATTTTAAGTCTATAAAAGTGGTCATGAGTTATTGAAAGAGCTTGTAGCAAGGATTTACAAGATTGGGTGAAAATGACCTAAAATGGCTTATAAGTTGAAAAAGTTGAAATTTAAATTTGGTTTGGGAGATCCACAAATCCAAAATAGGTCATCCAATATATCATTTTGATTGGAAACATCATTTTAAAAACAATGGTTCAAGTAGAATTTTGATTTGAAGCTTAGAAATGGGGGTTACTTTGTAATTCTCATTCTTGCATAATAAGGCACCTAAACAAAACCTCACAAAGAGCAAAGTTTAGCTTGTTTTCCACTCATTCTTTCTCAATATCTCTTGTAATGATATTTTAAAGTCCATTTGGCAAAGCTAAGGCATGAGATAATGGATCTCCAATGTATCATTCCATGAGAAGTTCTCAAACTTTCTAGCATTTTCCACAAGTTTCTAGATGGATCTAGATTTTTCTCTTGATTGTTATAAGAAGGGTGAATCACCATATGGCCAAGGTTGGTGATCATTATTGGTGAGTAGTGAGATTAGAGTGTGAAAAAGCAAGATTCTTCCATTTGCAAATTCACATCAAACCTTCATTCTCTTCAATCTCCATTCATTTCTCCTCCACAAACATAGTCTTCTGATCATTGTGATTGATTGCATGCTGAGGTAGAAGAAGATCCATGGAAGCTTGAAGCTGTTTTGAGGAAATTGCAAGAAGTGCATTTTGATATCAAACACAAGATTCAAGCCTTGTTCAGCCATCTTGTTGCATACAGAATCCATATCTGCCATTGGAGGTTAATCAAGGAAGCTTGCAGACCTTGAATTGTAGGGAAACCATAGCCACCATTAAAGTTTGACAGGTTGGTAATCTTGCTCGAATCACCTAATTTATGTGCATTCTACCATAGTTATAGGTTTAGACTGGTTAGGCTAGGATAGAGGACTTTATTCTGAGAAGTAGGGGAAGGATCATGAGGTTTTGAGGCAGGGTACAATTTCTTGCAGAATGAATAACAAGCAATTTTGTGTGCATCGATGGATATGAGATGGTGTAGAATGGTTAGGGAAACGTGTAGAATAATCCTGGATCATTAGTTTGAAGTTCCATTAAGTTTGATAGCAGAGGAAAGAGATGGAACCTTGATGATGAAGCTTTCTGTTAGGATGATTCAAGAGGTTTCAGGGAAAACTATGGATAGTATCGTGTTCAGGGTGATTGATAGTGCAACTTTGCTTTTGGAAGCTCATGAATTCATGGAGAAATCAGTTAGAACGACCAGGTTGAAGATCCTTGCATGGGGTTAGGGTTTCTGCAAACCCTAGGGTTCAGTTGGGGACGATGAAGGTCCACCGTTGGATCGCCTCAAATCCTTGACCAATTCCATCCATCGCACGGTCCATATTTGATTTCAGAAACGGAGGGAAGAATGAAATACAAAACGCAACGTATCATTTAGCCAAACGCACCGTTTTAATTGAATAAGGGAACTGGGCTCAGCAATTTACTTCTATTCCCACCCCCAGATTTGGCCCAATGATCAGAAATAACTGTGGCGCTTTACTTTTCTCACCCCCTCCCCTTTATTTCTTAAATTCTTTTATTTTTATTTCTTTTAATTCTTTGCATTTTATAAAATTCATAAAAAATATAAAAATCAATATTTTTCATTTCTTCTTTTTTTCACATAATCATGATTTTGTCTAGAAAATTAATAAAAAATAAAATTCCATTTTATTTTTGGTTTAATATTTTTTAGCATATTTTCTTGTAAATAGTGCATTTAATTGATTTTGGTTAACCCTTGATTTTGTACAACTTGTTTTAGGACTTTCCCTTAGGGTTTTTGAGCCATTCTTTTTGGCATAGTTATATGTTGAACCCTAGTTTCATGTAGGATTTATCTCTTGATTTGTAGATTAAAATTTGATGTAGTTTGATTGTTAGACATTTAGGTGCTCTAATTAGGGTTTTAGGTTGTATAGATAGGCTTGAACAAATTTGTTTTGGGGTTTATAGGCCAAATTAGTGTATGGGGAATATATGGGTTAAGGGTAAGTATGTATAGAATCCCCTAGAATTTTGCTAGAATATTGTATGGTGTTTTAGTATTTTTCATTGATTTTTGAATGTATGGATAGTATGTGTGTTGCTTAAAGGCATAGTTTGTATTGTTGTGTTTGATTTTCTTCTCCTGTGAGTGTGTGAGCTTGGAGATTGAGTTGAGGACCTTGTGGATCATCATGGAAGCTTTGAAGACCTTGCAGAGGAGTTTATATAGCTTTTGTTGTTTTGTTTATAGGATCATAAGTGCATAGGTAGAGCCTTAGATATAATACTCTTATTCAATAAACAAGGAGTGTCTTGTCCATCTCCTTTCTTCTCTATGATATAAAGTCCCTTAAGGGTATTCACCTCTCTCCTTTGGAGGGATTAGTGACCTTACCCTCTGAGGTAGAACTTTGAGAGAGCCTTTCCCTTTGATGTTAAGTCCTCAATGGCATCCTTTGGAAGTCAGTGAGTACTGTAACATCCTCACCTCATCTTGTTGACTGAATCTTGTTTGCTGGAGCATTTGAGCCCTTGAAGATAGCAGCTGAAGCTTTGAAGAGGATGATTCCTTGAAGATTGTTGAAGTCTGAAGACTTTGTGAAGATCAAGTTGATGCCTGAAGATCCCTGAAGATGGTGAAGCCTGAAGGTGGAGCTGATCAAGAAGCTGAAGCTCAGGGGAGAAGATGAGTTGATACTCATGTTGTAGGGTTGATACCTGGGAAGCAAGTGATCTCTGAAGTCTAAAGACTGGGTTGCTGCTGGAGGAGCTGAGGCTTTCTTCTGTTTTCTTTGATGTATTGTGTGTTTTGTCTGATTTGTCTGCTGCATTAGACTAAATTCATCTAGAATAGGTTCAGTCTAAGAGCATGAATACGTTTGATTGTATTGTTACTGCTTGGCTTTGCTTGCGGGTATTCGGTAGAGCCCAGCTCCCTTGCCCATGTGGCTTGTTTTGCTCGATAGCACTTTATTTCCTCTATCTGTATGATTGCAGTTTACTGTCTATTGCTTGATAGCATGTTGTTTATATTTCAGTATGATTACTGTTATTTCATGACTGGCTTGAGGTCGAGACGAGCTTGTGGAGGCTGAAGCCCCACACACATTTCCTCCCTCACTTGCATTGCATGCATTTTACTATTAAAGCTGATGCTTTTGTCTGTTTTGGTGTATCATTGACATGATCCCTTAGGACTCTCATTTCCTCTGATGAGGATTTGATGATAGACTTTTAGGTTGAAACCTATGCATGACAACATCTAGGAGTTCCCTGTTCAAACCTCAACCATAGGATGAATCCATGGCATGACAACAGTAGGACTTGATAGTCTCCCTCCTAGTTGGGCCTGTTCTCTTCTCATCTCAAAGCAGTTTAAGACACAGTAATCATGAATGATTTCTTTCGTACGTTACGAGCCTTAAGCTATCTGAGAAAGGATTGTGGGAGAGTTTCTTTTTCACAGTCTGGATGTTTAGTATGGTACCCTTTGGGTGACATGCGACGCATTCACTCTCAGGTCATAGTCTCTAGTGCGGTTGAAATCGCAAACACAATAAAAAACACTTCTTTTAGGAGATAACTCGTAGTATCCCGAACTACGTTTGCTCTGATCTTCCATGCTGTGTGGAAGTACGTAGGCATAGGATGCGATATCCTAGCGAGCAACCTTCCCCCATCTTTCCCCGTAGTTAGCCGAACTACGTTGACTCTGATTTCTCATTCTCTGATGAGAATACGTAGGCATAAAGTGCGACGCTTTGCCGAGTCATTTTTCTTCTCTTTTTCAGCCAGCCTTGATAGGTAGATAGATTATAACCAACCCGTCCAAGTAAACAAACAAGCGAGGATCCCGTCGAGTACGACGGACGTGAGGGGTGCTAATACCTTCCCCTTGCGTAACCGACTCCCGAACCCAGACAATGGTTGCGATGACCTTGTCTTACCCTTATTCGTCAGGTTTTTCCGATCGTTTCCTTTCCCGCTCTGAGGGATAAATAACGAAAGGTGGCGACTCTTCTATTTTGCCGGCACCTTATTTTCGTGCGAGCGACAGCTGGCGACTCTGCTGGGGACTCCAACGGTTCCCTGTGCGAGTCAATCCTATCGTTTGTGTGTTTGCTTGTTGGGTTGCGTTTATTTATCGCATTTTTTTTACTTCTCGCACTTTATTTCCCGCATTTTGTGTTTCAGTATAATATGATTATTTGTGCTGTTGTGGGATGGGAGTTCTGATTGAGTGAGAAGCCAGACCCAGGCTTGAGTGCACCATAGACTTAGAGTGGAAATTAGTGGGCGCGTGCTTGCTTTGCAGGCACTAGTGTCTCATGAAATCCACGCTCAGACGAGGTTCATCCGGTTGGCTTCACTTTCAACCCTTTGGGTTGAGACGGTTGCTGGTTTGGTGGACTGTCGACTCTGGGGACCGATCATTTGTGATTCAGCTAAGTGAGGCCTCTTCAGGACTTGATGATGCCACTCCTTCTAGGAATCGTATCATCAGTTTTGAAAGTCTGTGACGCTGATGAACGCATAAGATGTCGTACCTTGAGTCAGTCTAGGTCCATACCTGTGAGCAGGACTGGGTTTGTTGCAGGAAACTTAGACCTTCAGACTACCCGGTTTTCTTGACAGCGAATCAGTTATGTTGGGTTCTCGGTTACAGATGTGTTCTTGATAGAGCAAGAGTTTGGTCAGAGGATCTTATCATTGGGTGTTTGTCTGTTCTTGATAGAGCAGGCTTTGATCAGTGTATTATCATCAGTGGTTTGTTCTGGATGGAACAGATTTTGAGTGAGGTCTGAAGATCTCATCGGCAGATGTTATTTGTTCTTGATAGGGCAGATTTTGAGTGGGATCTGAAGGTCTCATCAGCAGCTGTGTATTTGTTCTTGGTAGGGCAGATCTTGATTCGGGGTCTGAAGACTTCATCAACAGATGTTACTTGATCTTGCACCCGAGGTCCTTATTATCAGGCACATATGCTTGTTAGGGCAGAATTTTGATCTCGGTCCTATCAGATGGTTGTTCTCAGCAGATCAGATTAGTGGTCTTACACTGGGGTTTCCTTCTCCTCAGTGACCATTGATACCGAATCTCCATAGCAGCTACCTGGATATATTATTACATGCCTGCATTTTGCATTAGTTTGCGCATTCATCTGCATTCCATTAACGTGTGTCTGTGTTGCAGGTACCGTCTCCCCGATCCCGGATTTCTCGCCTTCTGTTGTTATTATGGCCTCCCTCGGGAAGACTCTTGCGTACAAGTTCCCGACCCCTGATGTGTCGAAGTTGATTGGTTTGATAGCCCTGGCAGGGGATTCTGTGAAGGATAGGTTCAGGAAGTCTTATGGCAGGTTGCTTAGTCTGGTTTGTAAACCGTCTACATCCGAGTTGAATGGGTTGCATGCTCTTCTGCAGTTTTATGACCCTCCCTTGAGGTGCTTCACCTTTCGTGACTTCGTTCTCGCGCCGACATTGGAAGAGTATGCTGATATGCTGGGTGTGCCTATCAAAAGGCAGATGCCTTTTGTCCACATGGATGCTGAGCCTGATCTGGCTGGTTTAGCTTCCTCACTCCATTTGAGCGCTTCTGAGTTAGTGGTGACAAGTTGGAACAAGGTCCCAGGGTTCTCTCTGCAGTTTCTGATAGCTAAAGCTCAGCAGTGTGCTAAGGACGAATGTTGGGACGCCTTCAACGCCATCCTTGCTTTATGCATATATGGCATTATCCTATTTCCCAGCATGCCTGATTTCGTGGACTTTGATGCATTCCACATCTTTGCCTCAGGGAATCCAGTCCCTACTCTGATCGGAGACGTCTACCATTCAGTGCATTACAAGAATGAGAACCGGAGAGGGAAGAATGTCTCATGCTGCGTACCGTTGTTGTACAGGTGGTTTGATAGTCATTTGCCCAAGAAGGGTTCTTCTGTCTTGTCTGCTGCCACAATTGAGTGGCCTGAGCGTCTGATGAGCTTGTCGGCAGAAGATATTGATTGGTTCGTTGACAGAGACAGGTTAGGCACCGAGTTGATCTTCAGTTGTAGTGGGTTTCCTAACGTACCTCTGATAGGTAGGAAGGGTTGCATCAACTACAATCCATCATTGCTAGTTCGTCAGTTTGCATATGCTTTGAGGACTCCACCGAATGAAGAAGAGGTACGGGAATCTCTGTACCTCACGGGTATTCTAGAGGGGGATTTGTTGTCCAAGCTTCAGTATGCATGGAACAATATCAACACGAGAGGAAAGCCTTTGTTGGGGAAGAGCAACAGCCAAGCCTACCCTCCTTATTCAGATTGGATCAGAGCCAGAGCCAACACTATAGGGATGCCATTTCCTCATGTCAGACCAGAGAGTCCTCCACCAGTTGAAGAGCCTACCACTGTGTCCATTCACCAGCACAGCCAGGTATTAGCCGAGCGTGATGAACTAAAGAGAGCAAATGCAGAATTAGAGAAGGAGTTAGCTCAGCTTCGAAGTGAGAGGAACGAAGCCGTGCATGCTCTCAAAAAACAAACAGAGTCGGTAAGCCAGCTGAGTGCAGACTTGGCAAAGCAGATTGCTGATCGGGAACGCTTGGGGCAGGACTTCAGGGCTGCTAATGATGTACTAGCTACGAAGAAGCAGCATTTGGAGGAAGCATATCGGAGAATAGCTAAGTTCGACCAGCATTGGAAGACTTCCATGGCCACCAGGAAGGAGCGAGAAGACAAACTGATGCTGCAGATTTCTAAGCTAGAAGCCGAAGTAAAGGATAGTGAGCAGAGGTTTGATGAAGAGACCGCCCGCAGGTACTCCGCTGAAGCCCGTCTCAACAAAGCTATTGCTAGCCTGAAGGAGCATAAGCTGATGTTTGAGTCTAAGAAGCGGAAGCTGGAGGATTGCTTTGGCGAAGGAGCTTGGGAGAGTTCAGTTCAGGGGCTTCAGCATACCATCAGGCAGAGAGAACTACTCGTCGAGAGATTGCTCACTTCGCCAGATCATCCGGATACGAAGGAGTTATTAGCAGAGTATCGCGCCCGTGGCCGTACTTGATTAGTTATATCCCTGTTCGTTTTGATCTTTGATGTATGCTGACCATCACCAGACTTGTTGGCTGAGGTCATGCTGTTGATCTGTTTGTACTCGCTGATACTGTGTACTGCCTTGACAGGCCTTTCCATATATATATGAGACTGATGTTTCCATGATTGGGCTCGGATTTCTTCTTCCTCTTATTATTATCAGCACTGGCACTAAGGCACTAGGATCGGGGGAAAATCTCCCACGCACACAGACACACGCATGCATCTGCATGAAGCATATTTGCATGGTGTATATCTTATTGCTTTTCCTAACCTTTATTGTTGACAGGTTTTTCAGGTTCCGAGTTGTCTCCAGTCTCCAGGATTGATCAAAGACTCATCCACCGCTACTCAACTCGCACTAATCAGACAAGGATAATGGACCAGGTGCAGTCAGATGTTCAAGAGCTCCGTGAGCGGATGGACCGTTTTATGGAGCTGATGCAGGTGGTCGCGAATGGTCAAGACCAGCTTCGTACTCTGGTTCAACCTCTGATCTCCAGGGTTGACAGTAATGGCATACTGCATGGAGGGGCCGTCCCTACTCCTCCTCCAGTGGACGCTCCACAAAATGTTGTTCCTGTTGCCGGGGGCAACGGCAGCGCTAACGGCAATCTGATGACTAATCTCGGGCTCAATGCGGCAGGCGTCGGCAACGGTAGCTTGGGAGCCAATGTTAACATAGGGCCGGTAAACGGTAACGCTGGTGCAGGAAATCTGTTGGTGCCTCAACCGTGGCTGGAGGACCATCAGGATGACGTATTCTCTCAGAGAGGTGTAGATGCAGAGTTGAATGCTGAAGCTCGACTCAGGTTCAAGGCGCTGGAAGACAAGATGAGAAACATAGAAAATCAGAACACATTGGGCGTTGACATGTCCAACCTCGGATTGATTGCTGACTTTAAAGTACCTCACAAGTTTAAGGTGCCTACCTTTGAGAAGTATAAGGGTACTACTTGCCCCCGGGTCCACCTCCGATCTTATTATAGAAAGATGTCCGCCTATTCTGACGATGAGAAGCTGCTGATGCACTTCTTTCAGGATAGTCTTTCTGGTCCATCACTCGAATGGTATATGGGCCTGGAGCCTGCTACTGTGCGCACCTGGAAAGATCTTGCAGAAGCGTTCGTCCTCCACTATCAATACAATAGCGACTTGGCTCCCAACCGAGTTCAGCTTCAGAATCTCTCACAGCGGAACAATGAAAGCTTTAAAGAGTACGCCCAGCGGTGGCGTGAATTGGCTGCCCGGGTTCAACCGCCGATGGTTGAGCGTGAGCTAGTGCAAATGTTCGTGGCTACCCTTCCTGGAATCTATTATGAAAAGCTGGTTAGTGGCATGTCTGGAACATTCTCGGCTCTCATCACTATGGGCGAGCATGTTGAGAACGGTATAAAGATTGGAAAAATTCAGGGCGAATCATCCTCAGCTGGAGGAGGTAGTAAGAAACCCTACGCTGGCAAGCGTCGAGAGGGGGACGCCAGCGCCGTCACTAATGCTCGGAGAAAGGGCAAGGGCCCTCAGCCTCAGATTGCTAGCATAAATATCCCATCTGCCCCGCAGCAGCAGCAGCAGCAGCAGCCTCAGCAGCAGAATCAGCAGGGGTATAAAAGATATCAGAATCGGGCTCCTATGGCAAACCGTCATTTTGAAACTCCACCTATGTCGTATGCGCAGCTTTTGCAAACGTTGCTTCAGCTCCAATTGGTTCAAAAGAGGACGTTGGCTCCCTTAACAGGGGCACCACCACCGGGGTATGACGCCAATGCTACTTGTGAGTTCCATACTGGGGCACCGGGCCATACGATTGAGAATTGTAAAGCTTTTAAGCACAAAGTCCAGGACTTGGTGGACGCCAAGGTTATCAACTTTTCTGACAATGTGCCCAACGTTACCAAAAACCCGATGCCTCATCATAAGGGGGGCGGAGTGAATGCTGTTATCACAGAAGAGAGTTCAGACTTGCTGACTGATGTCAAAGATTTGAAAATGCCACTTAGTTTTGTCAAGGCTAAGTTGCTGAAGAAGGGTTTCTTTCCTGGATGTGGAGAGTTATGTATGGCTTGTGCTACACTTCCTGATGGGTGTGAGCAGCTGATCGAAGGTATCCAAAGCCTGATGTCTGAGGGTATTTTGCAGTTCAGCCGGAGCGTTGAAAGTGCATCAGGGGAAGTCGTGCTGAAGCAGGCAGATGAAGTTGCCACCATTACTATTCCTCGTCACCCTATTACTATTTCTGCGCCCCGTCCGCCTACTATTACTATCACCAGGGCCGGACCGATCCCATTCGAAAGCACTAATGCCGTTCCATGGCATTACGGCGCCGAAGTTTACTGCAATGGTCAGAAGATAGAGCTAGAGCCGTTCGGATCGACTGTGCAGAATCTTACCGGAATCAGTGGTATCACTAGAAGCGGTAGAGTGTTTGCGCCAGCAGAGGTTGCGGCAGAGAAAGTGGTCCGGGCTGACGCTGTGGATAAGGGTAAAGGTAAAGCTGTTGAAGAGGTCTCTTCTGGGGCAGAGAAGGACTTGCTGGTTAAAGATGTTGAAGAGTTCATGCGATTAATCAAGAAAAGTGACTACAAAATTGTAGATCACCTTCATCAGACTCCGTCGAAGATCTCGATTCTTAACTTGTTGCTGTGTTCTGAGGCGCACCACAACGCGTTACTGAAGGTATTGAATGCTGCATACGTGCCGCAGGAGATATCAGTAAATCAACTCGAGGAGATGGTGGCCCATGTTAATGCTGGTAATGGGCTGGGATTTACAGATCTAGAGCTAACTTCTAAAGGAAGAGATCACAACAACGCCTTGCACGTCTCGATAGAGTGCAGAGGTACCGTCATGTCGCATGTCCTGGTGGATACGGGTTCGTCGCTTAACGTGCTTCCGAAGAAGGCACTGATGAAGTTGGATACCCGTGGGTTGCTTTGCACGCCCAGTGACCTGGTGGTAAAAGCCTTTGATGGGACCAAGCGCCACGTCTTTGGAGAGTTGACCCTGCCAATTCAAGTTGGTCCAGAGACGTTCAATACGGTTTTCTATATCATGGATATCATGCCCGCCTATAGTTGCCTCTTAGGTCGGCCATGGATCCATTCTGCTGGCGCCGTGACGTCCACGCTGCATCAGAAGCTCAAATATGCTGTTGGGGGCAGCATAGTGACCGTCTGTGGTGAGGAGGACATCATGGTGAGCCACCTATCGTCCTTTAAATATGTTGAAATGGATGGCGAGATCCATGAAACGCTTTGCCAAGCATTTGAAACCGTCAGGGTGAAAGAGGTAGCTCCTGTCGTCGCAGAGAAGCAGGAGATGAATCTCTCCTCGTTTAAGGAAGCTCGGGCCGTTGTCGAAGCCGGTTCCACCCCAGGCTGGGGGCATGTCTTGGATATACCAATCAAGCAGGATAAGTTTGGATTGGGATATTCTCCTGAAGCTGAAGCTTCATCTTCTTCTGGCAGCTCGTCTCGTGGGAAAGGGCCGATCCTATTCACCAAGGGGGGAGTAATCTTCGAGAGCATCAACGCAGCGTCCGAGGACAGCGGGGATAGTGATTGCGATCTTGACGCCTGGATTCAACCGAGCAAGTCGGGCGAGCGCCTCCACAATTGGACCATCAAGGAGATTATCAAGCTGACAAGTGAAGAGTAATGATTTGCTTTTTACAATCTTTGTACAACCCTATGTCCTGCCCGGGGCATAATGGTTTTACTGTCAGGGCCTTGTTGGATTATGTGTATGCATTTTGTTAATAAATAAAAGGCGCTTTCTTCGTACTCAAATATTGTGTTCTCTGTTATTCCTGTTTTATGTTTATTTCGAAAAACAGTAAAATGGCAACGAGGTTGGTGCTAACCTGCATATTCTCGCTTTAAACTTAACCCTTGTTATTGCAGGATCCACATAACAGATGGCATCGACTCTGGACCCTCTACGGCTCACTACGACTTTGATTGCCCGATCTATCAAGCCGAGGATGAGATTGATGAAGACGAGGACCTTCCGGAAGAGTTGGCCCGCTTGTTGAGACAAGAAGAAAAGGTTATTCTGCCTCACGAGGAGGATATTGAGATTGTAAATCTGGGTTCTGAGGAGCTCGTCAGAAATGTCAGAGTGGGGGCTGCGCTGCGGAATGATGTCAAGCATAGACTGGTCGAGATGCTTCGAGAGTATAGTGACGTCTTTGCTTGGTCATATGAGGATATGCCCGGACTCAACACTGATATCGTGGTTCATCGCTTGCCGTTGCGAGAAGATTGCCCTCCAATCAAGCAGAAGCTTAGGAGGACGAGACCAGACATGGCTGTGAAAATCAAAGAAGAAGTCCAGAAGCAGTGGGACGCAGGATTTCTAGCCGTTACCACTTACCCTCTGTGGGTCGCCAACATAGTGCCTGTACCGAAGAAGGACGGTAAGGTACGCATGTGCGTCGTTTATCGGGATTTGAACAGGGCGAGCCCTAAGGATGATTTCCCGTTGCCTCATATCGATGTGTTGGTCGACAATACAGCCCAGTTTTCCGTGTTTTCATTCATGGATGGCTTCTCCGGTTACAATCAGATTAAGATGGCACCGGAGGACATGGAGAAAACGACATTTATCACCCCCTGGGGAACATTTTGCTATAAGGTAATGCCCTTCGGTCTGAAAAACGCAGGGGCCACTTACCAGCGAGCAATGGTAACTTTGTTTCATGATATGATTCATCATGAGATCGAGGTCTATGTTGATGACATGATTGCAAAGTCCCAAACGGAGGAAGAGCATCTGGTCAACCTACTGAAGCTGTTTGAGAGGCTTAGGAAATTCAGGCTGAGGCTGAATCCTAACAAGTGCACTTTCGGAGTGCGGTCCGGAAAGTTATTGGGGTTTATCGTTAGTGAAAGGGGTATTGAAGTTGATCCTGCGAAAATAAAAGTTATCCAAGAAATGCCAGCGCCGAAAACAGAAAAAGAAGTTCATGGTTTCCTGGGCCGAATAAACTACATTGCAAGGTTTATCTCTCAGCTCACGGCCACTTGTGAACCGATGTTCAAGCTTTTAAAGAAAGATCAGGCGATTATCTGGGACGAGGATTGCCAGAAGGCATTCGACAAAATAAAGCAGTATCTTCAAGAACCTCCAATCTTGATACCCCCAGTGGCTGGACGGCCATTAATCATGTACCTGACGGTTCTGGAGAATAGTATGGGGTGTGTTATCGGTCAGCACGATGAGACGGGCAGAAAAGAGCATGCCATTTATTATTTGAGTAAAAAGTTCACTGAGTGTGAATCTCGATACTCGATGCTGGAGAAGACGTGTTGTGCGTTAGCTTGGGCCGCCAAACGTCTACGACAGTACATGCTCAATCACACCACTATGCTGATTTCGAAGATGGATCCGATCAAGTACGTCTTCGAGAAGCAGGCTCTTTCAGGCAGGATTGCCAGATGGCAAATGGTGTTAACAGAATATGATATTCAGTACGTCTCCCAGAAAGCCATTAAGGGGAGCGTATTGTCCGATTATCTTGCTGAACAGCCAATCGAAGACTACCAGCCAATGAAGTTCGAATTCCCTGACGAGGATATTATGTTTCTCAAAGCGAAGGATTGCAATGAGCCATTGCCCGATGAGGGGCCAGATAGGAAGTCTCAGTGGAAGTTGATATTCGACGGAGCGGTTAATTCCTATGGAAGTGGTATCGGGGCTATCATCACGACTCCTCACGGATCCCACATCCCGTTTACTGCGAGACTGACGTTTCCAGTTACCAACAACGAAGCCGAGTATGAAGCATGTATTATGGGTCTAGAAGAGGCAATTGATTTGAGAATCAAGAATCTAGACATATATGGTGACTCAGCGCTTGTAGTCAATCAGATTAAAGGGGAGTGGGAAACTCGTCAAGCGAATTTAGTGCCGTACATGAATTATGCTAGGAGGCTGCTTCCTTTCTTCGACCGAGTGGAACTTCATCATGTGCCTAGGGCTGAAAATCAGATGGCTGATGCCTTAGCCACGCTGGCTTCAATGTATAAGGTCAATTATTGGAATGAGGCTCCAAGAATTGTACTTTCGCGTCTTGATAGACCGGCATTTGTCTTTGCAATCGAGGATGCCACCGACGGCAAGCCATGGTTCCACGACATCCAGACCTTCCTTATGACTAAGGAGTATCCTGCGGGTGCGTCAACCCAGGATAAGAAGACTCTAAGGAGGCTATCTGGAAACTTTTACCTCAATCCTGATGGAGTGTTATATAAAAGAAACCACGATCTCGTGCTACTCAGATGTGTAGATGAGAAGGAGGCAAGTATACTCATGGAAGAAGTCCATGAGGGCACATTTGGTACGCACGCCGGCGGGCATGCCATGACGAGAAAGATCCTGAGAGCAGGGTATTACTGGCTGATGATGGAGTCGGATTGCTTCAGATTCGCGAAGAAATGTCACAAATGCCAGATTTATGCGGATAAAGTTCATGTGCCGCTGTGCCCATTGAATGTCATGTCCTCCCATTGGCCGTTCTCCATGTGGGGCATCGACATGATAGGCAAGATCGAGCCCACTGCATCCAATGGTCATCGTTTCATTTTGGTAGCTATCGACTACTTCACCAAATGGGTGGAGGCAGCCTCGTACGCTAATGTGACCAAGCAGGTGGTAGCTAAATTCATAAAGAGGGACATCATCTGTCGATATGGAATCCCTGAGTGAATCATCACTGATAATGGTTCGAATTTGAATAACAAGATGATGAAGGAGCTGTGCCAGAGCTTCAAGATTGAACACCACAACTCATCTCCTTACCGGCCGAAGATGAATGGCGCCGTTGAAGCCGCCAACAAGAACATCAAGAAGATTGTTCAGAAGATGGTTGTGACGTACAAAGATTGGCACGAGATGCTGCCGTTTGCCTTGCACGGTTATCGTACGACGGTGCGTACGTCGACCGGGGCAACTCCTTTCTCCTTGGTGTACGGTATGGAAGTTGTCCTACCATTAGAAGTGGAGATTCCTTCTTTGCGAGTTTTGGTTGATGTAAAACTCGAGGAGGCAGAATGGATTACGAATCGCTTGAACCAACTCAGCCTGATGGACGAGAAGAGGTTAGCATCGATTGCATTTGGTCGCCTGTATCAAAGCCGAATGAAGAAAGCTTATGATAAGAAGGTGCGTCCTAGAAGCTTTCAGACGGGTGATCTCGTCCTGAAGAAAATTCTTCCGCCACACTCCGATCACCGGGGCAAGTGGACTCCGAATTACGAGGGGCCGTATGTCGTCAGCAAGGTCTTCTCAGGAGGAGCTTTGTTGTTATCCACGATGGATGGTGAAGATTTTGCATCCCCGGTGAACGCGGACGCAGTTAAAAAATACTTTGCTTGAAAGAGACCCGCTGGACAAAAAAGAAAGAGTCCAGGCAAAAAAGGGGCATCCTGGCGAACCAAAAACAGAATAAAAGGTTCGGGCAAAATTAGGGATATATTGAAAAATGTACACCCGCGAAGTCGAAAACCTACACTGGGCGGCTTCGGCAAAAAAGGGTATCCCGGTGGACTGAAAACCCGTAAAGGGCGGTTCACGCAAAAATTAGGGATTTGAATAAGCAAATGACTGCGTTCCGCGTGTGGACTTTCATTGTTTAGTGGTTTGGAAGACCTGAGGGCCGTTCATCTGAATCAATCTCTTCCGAAGTTGAAGTGTCGGAGAAGTATCGAAGTCGAGTGGGTCTTAGAGGGATCAACTCATGGTGTTCGTCTATGCCTTGTTGCCAACATTTGTACATACTGATGTATATTTATGTTTTCTTTTTGCGCGGCTTCCTCATCCCAGGAGCTTGCCTCTGTTGTAAAACACTTTTGCCCATTCAGGGGTTCACTATCAATAAAATGCACATTATTCAGCAATTCTGCTTGTCTGTTTAGCATTTATCTGTTTTGTTTGCGAATGAAAACGCCGATATTTTTGATAAAATGCGCATACATAAACTTACGGGCCTAGGCCCATTGGTTGTTGAAACAATTAATTAACTGAATATTGTCACGAGATAATAACCTGGATAGGCCCCTTTGAGGAGGGTACCCTGTCTGTTTGTGTTGTTGCAGGTGTAACACCTCCCGGAAGATGTGCCGTGCGCATCCCCGAAGCAGGGCGAGCCCTCCTTCTTCAGCAGAGTTCAGTAGTCTCTCCTCCGCAGAGTCTGAATGCGAAGCCATGAGCATTGATTCTCTTCCCCAAGCAGACGCATCCTGAAGGAACGTCACCTCATCAGCTGAGTCAAGTCGCCGAAGCTCGCATGTCCCCCAGCACCGGGTCACAAGTGCCGATTTCATAGAAGTGTTCGGGTGCCGCAGCTCGTGTTTCCCCAGTAAAGTCTCCAGCGGAATTGAGATTCCCCATCAGAGTTATACTCTCTCTTGAAGTTGGATGATTCCCTCTTCCCTGGTAGAGTATTGGAACAGCTGATGTTGTATTCCTCTGCAGAGTGTACTCTCCCCTGAAGTCAGATGATTCTTCCTTCCCTAGCGAAATTGAAATTCCTCATCAGAGTCGTACTCTCCAGTGAAGTAGAATGATTTCTCTCCCCGGCTGAGTCTGCAGATCCCCAGAAAAGCAGGATCCTTGGAAGCAGTTGGAACCTTGAGTGGATGTTCCCTAGCAGAGCGTGGGGCAGCTGATGCTGTGTTTCCCCAGAGTCGCACTCTCTACAGTGAAGCAGAATGACTTCTCCTTCCTCAGCCGAGTTTGCAGACGTCCAAGAGAGTCGAGTCCTTGGAAGTTGATCAAATCGTGATTGGTTTTTCCCCAGTGGAGTGTTGAGCAGCTGAAATTGCTTTCCCACAGAGTTGTCATCACCAGAAGAGTAGTCGAGACGGCCACGCAGTGCACTCCCGCGATTGACATCGCTTTCCTTCAGCAGGTTCGGGTTCTCGTAGAGCTTCGTCCCCTGCAGTAATCAACTGAAGTTGTTTTCCATGCAGCAGTCCGCGGAAGATCAATTCCCCTGACAGAGCCTGATTGACATTGACATGTTCGCGTTCTCCTCAGCAGGATGATTCCTCTACCTGAGTTGTTCTTTTCTCCTTGACAGGAGAACCGCCCCGGGCATTTATTTTGCTGACGGGATCGCATCATTGTGCATGACTGCATAGCATTTAACACTGCATAGCATTTAACGTTGCATAGCATTGTGCATGATTGCACAACATTTAGCATAAACGCATATCATTCCCACCGTGTGGGGCATGGCGCAGAAGCATACGCATCATAAGCATGATCTAGGTTACTATCATCCTTGTTTTACAGGTGTTCCGCCAAGAGACCAGTTGCTCAGGACGATTCCTGATATTCTCTCCAACGAGGTCGCTTCCTTGAGAAGATTCTTAAAGACCCCGGTGTAATCCCCACAGTCGCCTCGCTCAAGATGATTTTTGGGATCCCCAGCGAAGTCTTCAGTTCGAGATGATTCTCGAATTCCTCAGCGGAGCCGTTTGCTTAAGATGATTCTTAAGACCTCAGCGCAGGTTCCCGAGTTGTTTGCTTAGGGTGATACTTGAGTTCCCCAGTAGCGTCCCCAGCAAGAGTTTCCCAGGAAGATTCCTGGAACACCCAGCAGAATGAAGTCTCCATAATGGTTACCGGTTCAGGATGATTCTTGAAGGTGCCCGACGGAGTTGTTTGTTCAAGATGATTCTTGAAAACCCTAGCAGCGTGATATGTCTGCTCCAACAGTGATGTCAAATTTGAAGATTGACTTCGTAAGCGCCCGAAGTCGATATCAGAGGTTCCTGTGAATTCAGATTTCCTTGTTGATGAATCAACGTGTGGCTGAAGACAAGGTTCCAAATTTTGTATTCAAGGTGATTCGTGTTGGTCTGAAGACCAAGTCAGTTGTCCTGAGGTGATGATTGATTGCGATCAAGTGAATGATATTTCTTCTGACTGAAGTCGAAGAGGTTTCTCCAGCTGAAGCGGAGTTTTTCCTGAAGGCAAAGTGTTTGAATCCCCGTAGAGTCATGAATGGCTCAGGATACCATTTCTTTGACTGAAGTCACAGATTTCCTAAGCTGAATCGAAGGTGCCTAAGGGCAAGGTTATCCCCAAGGTCATGAATGACCTAGGATCCATTGTTCGGACTGAAGGCCGAAATATATCCCTGACTGAAGTCACGGATGCTCTATAGCAGAGGTGGAGTTGCCTGAAGGCAGATCCATGTATCCTTGAAGGCCAAGGACCATTTCTTTAGACTAAAGTCGAAGATGCCTCCTGCAGAGTTACCGACGGGCAGAGTTTACATCCTTGAAGGCCAAGGATGTTGTTTCTAGCTGAAGCTGGAATAGCCG
The DNA here is from genome assembly GCA_963859935.3 of Lathyrus sativus. Lineage (NCBI taxonomy): Eukaryota > Viridiplantae > Streptophyta > Magnoliopsida > Fabales > Fabaceae > Lathyrus > Lathyrus sativus. Next base: position 599,388,533 of record OZ012735.1, on the reverse strand, counting down.
ACGGGCAGGGTTTCATCTATCTTCAGAAGAACTTGAAGATCCTCCAGCGGATCTGGAATGGCCAGGGGCCAGGGTTTCATTCATATTCAGAAATACTTGAATATTTTTCTAGCTGAAGCTGGAAATGGCCAGGGCCCAGGGTTTCATATATCTTTAATGTTAAAGTTCTACGGTGGGCAGTGGTATCCCGATGTTCGTTATGGTGCTGAGGGTGAACCCCAGATCAGAGTGTGCTCGGTTAAGTCTCTCATGCCCAGCGGAGTAGTTTCAAATACACAAGTGTACCTTTTGTTCCATTTACCAGGGGTGAACCCCAGGTCAGATTATGGTTTGTTCGACGGCGAGGTTGAACGTTTGGATTTGACGGCGAGGTCAGATCATCATTTGTCCGGCGGCGAGGTTGGATGTTTGTTCGACGGAAAGGTTGAACGTTTGGATTTGACGGCGAGGTCAGATCATCATTTGTCCGGCGGCGAGGTTGGATGTTTGTTCAACGGCGAGGTTGAACGTTTGGATTTGACGGCGAGGTCAGATCATCATTTGTCCGGCGGCGAGGTTGGATGTTTGTTCGACGGCGAGGTTGAACGTTTGGATTTGACGGCGAGGTCAGATCATCATTTGTCCGGCGGCGAGGTTGGATGTTTGTTCGACGGCGAGGTTGAACGTTTGGATTTGACGGCGAGGTCAGATCATCATTTATCCGGCGGCGAGGTTGGATGTTTGTTCGACGGCGAGGTTGAACGTTTGGATTTGACGGCGAGGTCAGATCATCATTTGTCCGACGGCGAGGTTGGATGTTTGTTCGACGGCGAGGTTGAATGTTTGGATTTGACGGCGAGGTCAGATTATGTTTGTTCGACGGCGAGGTTGGATATTTGTTTGACGGCGAGGTCAGACTCTTCAAATCCCCAGTAGAGATGATGTTTGTACGACGGCAATGTCGAGTGTCTCTCAGAGCGATGTTTGTTTCCGACGGCGATGTCAGATCCAGGTTTCCGACGGCGATGTCAGATCAGTATCTCTCCAGCTAGTTGCCGTGCAGCTAGCATTGCAATATTCGAAGATTTGTTCCTCGCAGAGTACCGTGTGCTCGTGCAGTTGGCAAATTTTCGGGTTTACCGGTATTCAACCGTCTCGCACCTTGATTGGTTGAGAGCCGCTCGCTTCTCACCCAGTCAGGTTCAAGCCGTTTGAATAGGGGCAGCTATTGCACCCCAAAATTTGACCAACAATTATTTATTCACTGAGTGTTTGAAAGTTGATACCTTCATCAGACAGTTCAAGAGATCCTCAGAGGAATTGGCTGAAACCAGGGTTGTGTGCTTCATAGCTTGAGAATTGTGGGAACTCCCCAGATGATTCTGAGACTTTGAGAATGAACTTGGATATTTGAGAAAGCCTATGAGATGTCTTGAAAGCCATTATGAAGCCCAGGGAGGTCATTATGCAAGAATTCAGAAGATTCAACCATGAATGGTAGAATTAGGGTTTGACTGGGTCAACCCTAGGTCAACTGAAGTTTTGGAGAAGATTGAGACCCAATCCAAGGGCCATGAGATCATGGAATGATGTATGGAGATGTTATAAAGATGATTCCTAGGCCAAATCATCATGATTGGGGAGTTTGAGAAGTTTCAAGTCAGGGTTTCCAAGGATTGTCAGTGAAAAAACCCTAATTTGATCCCTATCTTCCAGGCAGTTTTAGCTCAAGATGTGATTGATATCTCATCTTCCCCACAACATGAATGTTGTAAAGCTTGTTCTTAGCTTTAATTTTAGTGGTGGAAGTCCTTGATAGGAGTTGCAGAGCTCAAGTTATGGTTTTGACAAATTACAGGTCAGCAGAGGTATGTGAATTTGGGTCCTTGAAAGTCACCCAACTTGCAGACAACTTTTGCCCTAGTAGGATGATTCCTATGATCTCTTGGTCAACATGAATGTTGAAGGGCATCTTCTTAGCTTTAATTTGAGTGGTGGAAGTCCTTGATAGGATTTGTAGAACTCAACTTATGGTTTGAACAAGACAGGGGTATTTTGGTCATTTGTCAGTTATAGGTCATTTTAAGCAAAGGCCATATCTCCTAGTTCCAAGCCTCAAATGGAAAAACTCAAAACATGAAAGTTGTTCAAAATGGGATTTTAAGTCTATAAAAGTGGTCATGAGTTATTGAAAGAGCTTGTAGCAAGGATTTACAAGATTGGGTGAAAATGACCTAAAATGGCTTATAAGTTGAAAAAGTTGAAATTTAAATTTGGTTTGGGAGATCCACAAATCCAAAATAGGTCATCCAATATATCATTTTGATTGGAAACATCATTTTAAAAACAATGGTTCAAGTAGAATTTTGATTTGAAGCTTAGAAATGGGGGTTACTTTGTAATTCTCATTCTTGCATAATAAGGCACCTAAACAAAACCTCACAAAGAGCAAAGTTTAGCTTGTTTTCCACTCATTCTTTCTCAATATCTCTTGTAATGATATTTTAAAGTCCATTTGGCAAAGCTAAGGCATGAGATAATGGATCTCCAATGTATCATTCCATGAGAAGTTCTCAAACTTTCTAGCATTTTCCACAAGTTTCTAGATGGATCTAGATTTTTCTCTTGATTGTTATAAGAAGGGTGAATCACCATATGGCCAAGGTTGGTGATCATTATTGGTGAGTAGTGAGATTAGAGTGTGAAAAAGCAAGATTCTTCCATTTGCAAATTCACATCAAACCTTCATTCTCTTCAATCTCCATTCATTTCTCCTCCACAAACATAGTCTTCTGATCATTGTGATTGATTGCATGCTGAGGTAGAAGAAGATCCATGGAAGCTTGAAGCTGTTTTGAGGAAATTGCAAGAAGTGCATTTTGATATCAAACACAAGATTCAAGCCTTGTTCAGCCATCTTGTTGCATACAGAATCCATATCTGCCATTGGAGGTTAATCAAGGAAGCTTGCAGACCTTGAATTGTAGGGAAACCATAGCCACCATTAAAGTTTGACAAGTTGGTAATCTTGCTCGAATCACCTAATTTATGTGCATTCTACCATAGTTATAGGTTTAGACTGGTTAGGCTAGGATAGAGGACTTTATTCTGAGAAGTAGGGGAAGGATCATGAGGTTTCGAGGCAGGGTACAATTTCTTGCAGAATGAATAACAAGCAATTTTGTGTGCATCGATGGATATGAGATGGTGTAGAATGGTTAGGGAAACGTGTAGAATAATCCTGGATCATTAGTTTAAAGTTCCATTAAGTTTGATAGCAGAGGAAAGAAATGGAACCTTGATGATGAAGCTTTCTGTTAGGATGATTCAAGAGGTTTCAGGAAAAACTATGGATAGTATCGTGTTCAGGGTGATTGATAGTGCAACTTTGCTTTTGGAAGCTCATGAATTCATGGAGAAATCAGTGAGAACGACCAGGTTGAAGATCCTTGCATGGGGTTAGGGTTTCTGCAAACCCTAGGGTTCAGTTGGGGACGATGAAGGTCCACCGTTGGATCGCCTCAGATCCTTGACCAATTCCATCCATCGCACGGTCCATATTTGATTTCAGAAACAGAGGGAAGATTGAAATACAAAACGCAGCGTATCATTTAGCCAAACGCACCGTTTTAATTGAATAAGGGAACTGGGCTCAGCAATTTACTTCTATTCCCACCCCCAGATTTGGCCCAATGATCAGAAATAACTGTGGCGCTTTACTTTTCTCACCCCCTCCCCTTTATTTCTTAAATTCTTTTATTTTTATTTCTTTTAATTCTTTGCATTTTATAAAATTCATAAAAAATATAAAAATCAATATTTTTCATTTCTTCTTTTTTTTCACATAATCATGATTTTGTCTAGAAAATTAATAAAAAGTAAAATTCCATTTTATTTTTGGTTTAATATTTTTTAGCATATTTTCTTGTAAATAGTGCATTTAATTGATTTTGGTTAACCCTTGATTTTGTACAACTTGTTTTAGGACTTTCCCTTAGGGTTTTTGAGCCATTCTTTTTGGCATAGTTAGATGTTGAACCCTAGTTTCATGTAGGATTTATCTCTTGATTTGTAGATTAAAATTTGATGTAGTTTGATTGTTAGACATTTAGGTGCTCTAATTAGGGTTTTAGGTTGTATAGATAGGCTTGAACAAATTTGTTTTGGGGTTTATAGGCCAAATTAGTGTATGGGGAATATATGGGTTAAGGGTAAGTATGTATAGAATCCCCTAGAATTTTGCTAGAATATTGTATGGTGTTTTAGTATTTTTCATTGATTTTTGAATGTATGGATAGTATGTGTGTTGCTTAAAGGCATAGTTTGTATTGTTGTGTTTGATTTTCTTCTCCTGTGAGTGTGTGAGCTTGGAGATTGAGTTGAGGACCTTGTGGATCATCATGGAAGCTTTGAAGACCTTGCAGAGGAGTTTAGATAGCTTTTGTTGTTTTGTTTATAGGATCATAAGTGCATAGGTAGAGCCTTAGATAGAATACTCTTATTCAATAAACAAGGAGTGTCTTGTCCATCTCCTTTCTTCTCTATGATATAAAGTCCCTTAAGGGTATTCACCTCTCTCCTTTGGAGGGATTAGTGACCTTACCCTCTGAGGTAGAACTTTGAGAGAGCCTTTCCCTTTGATGTTAAGTCCTCAATGGCATCCTTTGGAAGTCAGTGAGTACTGTAACATCCTCACCTCATCTTGTTGACTGAATCTTGTTTGCTGGAGCATTTGAGCCCTTGAAGATAGCAGCTGAAGCTTTGAAGAGGATGATTCCTTGAAGATTGTTGAAGTCTGAAGACTTTGTGAAGATCAAGTTGATGCCTGAAGATCCCTGAAGATGGTGAAGCCTGAAGGTGGAGCTGATCAAGAAGCTGAAGCTCAGGGGAGAAGATGAGTTGATACTCATGTTGTAGGGTTGATACCTGGGAAGCAAGTGATCTCTGAAGTCTGAAGACTGGGTTGCTGCTGGAAGAGCTGAGGCTTTCTTCTGTTTTCTTTGATGTATTGTGTGTTTTGTCTGATTTGTCTGCTGCATTAGACTAAATTCATCTAGAATAGGTTCAGTCTAAGAGCATGAGTACGTTTGATTGTATTGTTACTGCTTGGCTTTGCTTGCGGGTATTCGGTAGAGCCCAGCTCCCTTGCCCATGTGGCTTGTTTTGCTCGATAGCACTTTATTTCCTCTATCTGTATGATTGCAGTTTACTGTCTATTGCTTGATAGCATGTTGTTTATATTTCAGTATGATTACTGTTATTTCATGACTGGCTTGAGGTCGAGACGAGCTTGTGGAGGCTGAAGCCCCCCACACATTTCCTCCCTCACTTGCATTGCATGCATTTTACTGTTAAAGCTGATGCTTTTGTCTGTTTTGGTGTATCATTGACATGATCCCTTAGGACTCTCATTTCCTCTGATGAGGATTTGATGATAGACTTTTAGGTTGAAACCTATGCATGACAACATCTAGGAGTTCCCTGTTCAAACCTCAACCATAGGATGAATCCATGGCATGACAACAGTAGGACTTGATAGTCTCCCTCCTAGTTGGGCCTGTTCTCTTCTCATCTCAAAGCAGTTTAAGACACAGTAATCATGAATGATTTCTTTCGTACGTTACGAGCCTTAAGCTATCTGAGAAAGGATTGTGGGAGAGTTTCTTTTTCACAGTCTGGATGTTTAGTATGGTACCCTTTGGGTGACATGCGACGCATTCACTCTCAGGTCATAGTCTCTAGTGCGGTTGAAATCGCAAACACAATAAAAAACACTTCTTTTAGGAGATAACTCGTAGTATCCCGAACTACGTTTGCTCTGATCTTCCATGCTGTGTGGAAGTACGTAGGCATAGGATGCGATATCCTAGCGAGCAACCTTCCCCCATCTTTCCCCGTAGTTAGCCGAACTACGTTGACTCTGATTTCTCATTCTCTGATGAGAATACGTAGGCATAAAGTGCGACGCTTTGCCGAGTCATTTTTCTTCTCTTTTTCAGCCAGCCTTGATAGGTAGATAGATTATAACCAACCCGTCCAAGTAAACAAACAAGCGAGGATCCCGTCGAGTACGACGGACGTGAGGGGTGCTAATACCTTCCCCTTGCGTAACCGACTCCCGAACCCAGACAATGGTTGCGATGACCTTGTCTTACCCTTATTCGTCAGGTTTTTCCGATCGTTTCCTTTCCCGCTCTGAGGGATAAATAACGAAAGGTGGCGCCTCTTCTGTTTTGCCGGCACCTTATTTTCGCGCGAGCGACAAGGGGCATATCATTCAAGACCGTAGGCGTTCCCCACGAAGTTGTTCAACCTTTTGTTGGGTAAATCCAAGAGTTTCAGTGAAAGATTCAGCCCAGACAGGGGCATTTTCAGCAAAGCCGTGAGCATTCTTCACGAAGTTGTTCAACCTTTTGTTGACCAAAACAAAACTTCAAAGACAAACTCAGCCCAATCAGGGGCATCCTCTTCAGTTCATGCGCGTTCCTCATGAAATCATTTCAAATTGTGACCTCCAAGCAAGACGGTGGGCGTACCCCCTTGATTCATTTCAAACCAATCTTCCTCTTGGATGTTCCCCAATAAGTTGTATCCAGCAAGCGTGACCGTTGTCAATTGCCTTGCTATCATCCTTTTGGTGATAGCCGGACTTCTTCAGTTCAACCTAGCCTGCATCCTTTTGGTGTTGGTAGCCTTCAAATCTGGATCGCTTTATCATCCTTTTGGTGATAGCAACTTGTGTGTGTGAGTTTCGCTCCGTCATCCTTTTGGTGGGGGGTCTGTCATCTTGTTGATGTCAGATTGTGCGATGGTGTTTGTCCTATCATCCTTTTGGTGGTAGTGGTCGGTGTGTGTTTCGCTCCGTCATCCTTTTGGTAGGGGGTCTGTCATCTTGTTGATGTCAGATTGTGCGATGGTGTTTGTCCTATCATTCTTTTGGTGGTAGTGGCCGGTGTGAGTTTCACTCCGTCATCCTTTTGGTGGGGGGTCTGTCATTTAATTGGTGTCAGATTGTGCGATAGTGTTTGTCCTATCATCCTTTTGGTGGTAGTGGCCGGTGTGAGTTTCGCTCCATCATCCTTTTGGTGGAGGGTCTGTCATCTTGTTGATGTCAGATTGTGCGATAGTGTTTGTCCTATCATCCATTTGGTGGTAGTGGCCGGTGTGAGTTTCGCTTCGTCATCCTTTTGGTGGAGGGTTTGTCATCTAATTGATGTTAGATTGTGCAATAGTGTTTGTCCTATCATCCTTTTGGTGGTAGTGACCGGTGTGAGTTTCGCTCCGTCATCCTTTTGGTGGGGGGGGTCTGTCATCTTGTTGATGTTAGACTGTGCGATAGTGTTTGTCCTATCATCCTTTTGGTGGTAGTGGCCGGTGTGAGTTTCGCTCTGTCATCCTTTTGGTGGGGGGTATGTCATCTAATTGATGTCAGATTGTGCGATAGTGTTTGTCCTATCATCCTTTAGGTGGTAGTGGCCAGTGTGAGTTTCGCTCTGTCATCCTTTTGGTGGGGAGTCTGTCATCTTGATCGATGGTAGATTGTACGATAGTGTTTGTCCTATCATCCTTTAGGTGGTAGTGGCCGGTGTGAGTTTTGCTCCGTCATCCTTTTGGTGGGGGGTCTGTCATCTGGATGGATGTCAGATTATGTGAGTATGTTTGTCCTATCATCCTTTTGGTGGTAGTGGCCGGTGTGAGTTTCGATCCGTCATCCTTTTGGTAGGGGGTCTGTCATAGTCATTAATGCCAGATTGTGCGAGTGTGTTTTGCTCTATCATCCTTTTGGTGGTAGTAGCCGTGTGTGTTTCGTCCCATCATCCTTTTGGTGATGGCGGCCTTTTTCCATTTATCCACAGTTTGCTCAGGGGTATACCTCATCCAGCATTTCAATTCCTGAGCATTTCTTTCCTTTTCGGACAAATTCAGGGTTTTCTTAATATCTAATTGACTTCTACCTTGAAACAGTGAATTCCGTAGCAATTCATCTTGCTAGGTCTAAGTCATTTAGATAGGGGCATCTGTCATACCCTAAATTTGTCCTACCTTTCTTACTTTTCTTGTCATGAATAACGGTGTTGCTTGGTGGTTGCTCTCTAGAGGATCATTTGGCCATAGGTCATGATCCTCTGGCTATTTCTCATGTCTGGGAGTTTTGTTGGTTTGTGTTCAATGGGGTCATAAACCTTTGTGGAAGATAAGAGAAGGTTAAATCATGTTATTATGGTTAAATTTTCAAGATATGGTTGGAAGATTTGTTGCTATGATGGTGATTTCGAGTTAGGATTGTCAACCTTCAATGTATAACCAATTTGTGATTCAGATATATGTTTAATTCAATTCACGGTGGAATTAAGATGTAAGTCGGGGTTATGTTAAGTTATGATTAGAAGTTGTGATTAAAATGTCTCATGCTTATTAGATTAATTTGTTTTAAGTCATGAAAATTTATTTACGAGCGATGCCTTCCCAAAATTATTTTCGAGTTGATTCAAGATAACACAAGTTGATTCAAAGAGGGTCCAAGAGCTTTTCTCTCATATTATAACCAAATGAATCTTTGAGCTTCAAGGTCAAAATATCGGGGCGTGGGTTGCAAGAGATTCAAATTAGAAGACAATTTTGCTTGGATATCATAAAAAGGCTTGTCACAAAGTTACAAGAGTTCAACAAATCAAAAGCCCATTAAGAGGCCCATTCTTACTACTAATATCCATACAAGTCCGAATCTAATTAGGAGTTAAAAGTGACAGCGTAAGGCATCAGTTTATGATGGTCTTCTTACATTTCCAATTCGCAATAGTCATTTCAAATTCAACAAATTCACATACCACTTTCACTTTAATTAAGCCAACATGTCAATATTAATTCACACATTTCCTGCATGAATAAAATAGTATTTTTTATACAAAGTGGTAAAGCAAAATATCCTTGCGAAGCCGGCAGTACCGTAACGTGAGGTTCGTACATAACGCATATCACCTGTAAACTTTCACCTAAAAGAATCCACAATCTGCTACAAGACAAAAAAAAGGATATGGCCAACAAGGAGGGCCTCATGAGTCTCATACAACATCACAGCCAACTGCAGCACCGCAATCCATTTGATCCCACAATTCTTCAAATCTTGATTCACTCGCAGCACATGATTCCCATTCACACCACAACCTGCAAATACAAGAAATTAAGTTACACACAACACAACCAATAAAACCAAAAACCAGTACACCAAGCTGTGAAGAAAGAAGAAAAATAATGACAACACATAGCAGAAAAAATAACCCACATCTGCAACACATAAAGCAGAATATGCAAAACGAATTGAAAGGAAGAAGACAAATTGTGAGGGGAATTGGGGGGGGGGGGGGGCCGATAAAAACATCTTGTACTACCGTAAAAACCGCGACTACCAATGCATCGCCTGCACAAAATGCCAGCAACGTGAAATTCATCTCCGATAGCCGTACTCTCATTTCCTTTCCAATTTTCCCCACTCACTCCCACTAAAAGGATCTTTCTTCTTCATTTAAATCAGACAACAACAAAACTGTTTTCAAAAAAAATGTTTCTAAAAACCATTCTTCCTCACCCTTCATCAACACAAAACCCTTTCCTTTCAAACTAAAAACCCATTCGATAAAAACCCAACCCCACCGTCTTCACCACAACAGGAAAAGACCCTTCTTCATAAACCATCTTTATTGCCAACAATCTTCATAAACTGACTCAAAACTTCAAAAAGACAAACCAAATCCCTCGCATCTTCACCCAACCAAAACTTTCACCCTCCTTCTTCAACCAATAACAACAACATTGAAACCCGTTTTCCACTTAAAACCATACAAAGCCCATCCTTCCTTCTCCAACCTTAACCCCAAAATCAACTTTGAACCCATTTTTCCAGAAACTGTTTGAATCTTCCATAACCCATTCTTCAACCTCAAACCCAGAAAATCGAAATAGAGGAAGAGAAAGAGTTTTTGAGCAAGGAAAAACCTCAACAAACCTGATGCGAAGTGAATCGAAGCCAAGTCTAGATGAGAGTACGAATGCAGAGCAAACAGACGATGGGGAAATGAAGGGATATCACCGTTTAAGGTCGGAACAAGATTTTTCTGGTCCAGTTTTATTTGTTGGTGACAATTTTTCTAAAAGGGTTCAATGTTGATGATGAAAGTATTCGCTTTGATGTTGGTGGTTTCATTTAATTGTAGGTAGTGAGTTTGCTTTTTAGTTTGATAGTTTTTATCACCATTTTTTATTAGTGTATTGGGCTTTGTTCAGCTCATTTTGGATTCACCCCCACTCTATTTTTGCTACCCGGCGCTTATTCTTGGAAAAGGGTGATGGGCCTCCTTGAGCCCACATGATCCCATCATTATTTACAGTCTTGGTTTCAATTTAGACCCCTTCTGTTTTTTTTTATTTATTTTGTTTATAGTTTTTAACATAATATTTGTTTTGGTAAATAATTTTTATTATTGATGTTGCAAAAAAAAACTTTATTAAAAACTTTGTTAATTTTGGATATATTTTTTTAAAAAAATCGTTGGGTTTTTTAATTTGTTTCTTTTATCATTTTTTTGGTCGATGACGAGACCCCAAAGTTGTTTTTCTGTCAAATTATTGATGAAAAACGACAAACCCGAGACCAACTTTTTTTTAACTTCTCATTTTCGATTTTTATTCACTTTTATTCGATTCTTACTCATTTTTGGTCAATGACAAATTTTAACAAATTATTATCGGTTAAACTATTGATACATGATAATTTATTCAAGACTATTTCATTTTCTATCTCATTTTCTTATTCATTTCCTTTTTTTATTCATTTTTTCCGATCTATGATGTCTTCCAATTCGTAAGCGTCGTGTATCAAAGTCGATAACCTTCTCGATTTCAAATCTATGGAGAATGATCATTTGGGTCATTTCCCCTACTTTAGGATCATGATAGGCTACCTTCGATTAATCGATATTTTGTTTGCGATTAAGACGAGAGATGTCTTCTTTTGGTCTGTGCGACACGATGAAATTGGGGAATGGTTCTCAATATCATTTCTCCATCTTGTTTTTTAGCACGGAAATCAACTCACGCGACCTCCTATAGACCGACTTTCATTATAAGTCGAGCTACGACGGTTTAGCGTTACATTTTCCCCGATTTAATTCCTAACCAAACTAACTACTAACTTTAATTTTCGTCAAATATTATTGTTATTTTATCTTTCCATATTCATAATTGTCATACTCATTATTCATTCTTATTCACCCATATTCGAAAACACATAATAAACTATCGAAATTCTAAAAGCCAAATTGGTGGACTATTGGATCATTGGTCATTTGCAGGAACCCTAATATCGAGGTTGTGCCCGGCTTTGCTCAAAGCGTAGTTTAGGACACAATGCACACACACGGCTTTCTCTTGGGCTACCTGACAATGAGACTCCTTTATTTCATGCAAACCCGTGTAACTTACATGTACCCCTCTCCCATTCCGATGTATGTTTCGCATTTCTTTGATTATCGGTTTATCTCCTAGGAGCATCCATAGGGACTAGAGTGGATCAAACTATTTTCAAACTAATTCTTGATTCGTCATCGAGCCACTTTCAAACACCCTCGTAAGCCGAGTTCTCATACGCATTCGCCATCAACCTATTGCACACACTTCACTGTGGTTTTGATATTGGGGGCACCCTCAGGGACTAGTATCGTTTCTCACAACTCGACCCTTGATGCGTAAGTCAAGTCGGTTCCGTTTCTCAAACCATTTCCATTCCTACACGTTTTGCACGCGATAATAGGTCAAACCCCTGATCCAACGTCAAACGGATTTTCATAACAAACTACCAATCAATTAAAAACTATATAATCCTTTCAAGGTGTAAAGAGTGAGTTCAAGTCTTTGATCTTGCTTTCGGTTGTTTGGATGCGAGTTATCTTATTCGTGTGTGAGCAATTGACGCCTTTAAATAACATTAACAAACTCGACAACGTTCAACCATCGTCCAACTACTCATCCTTTCTGATACCACTCCAACAACTTTCCTTCCGTGATGAAAAAGAGAGAGTTTCAAGTCTTTGCTTCGCTCTCCCGATTACTTGGGCCCGATAAGTCTTTCTTAAGCTTCAAGTAATTGTCATCAGTTCAAACTCACCCTTTCAAACACATTTCCTTCCGTGATGAAAAAGAGAGAGTTCCAAGTCTTTGGTTCGCTCTCCCGATTACTTGGGTCCGAGAAGTCTTTCTTAAGCTTCAAGTAGTCGTCATCCGATCAACCTCACCCTTTCAAACACAACCTTATTCTTCAAGATGAAAAAGAGAGAGTTCCAAGTCTTTGGTTCGCTCTCCCGATTACTTGGGTCCGAGAAGTCTTTCTTAAGCTTCGAGTAATCGTCATCCGTACCCACTTCAAACCAATTCAATCCCGTTTCTTTTCGTGGTTGTTACCACGAACTACGACTGCTCTGATTCTTCATTCTCGTCCGGATGTAAGATACGTAGGCATAAGATTGCGATGATCTTGGCGAGCACAATCCCCTCCATCTTCCATGTCCCCCATCCTTTCCCGTAGTCGAACTACGACGCTCTGATTTCTCATTCTCGTCCGAATGAGCATACGTAGGCACAAGGGCCCAAATCCTTGACGAGCACCCTATCCTCTAACCATCCCTTTTCCCCTAGCATATTTATCCTTTATAGTATCATTTTAGTATTTAGTATTGAGAAGAGAAGAATTAAGCTTAGCTAACTTTCATCACAACTCGAATTAAGAGATTCCCGTTGAGTACAACGGACGTGAAGGGTGCTAATACCTTCCCCTTACGTAACCGACTTCCGAACCCAGGAACATCAGGTTACGACGGCCGTGTTTCTTTCGTTTTTAAGAGGTTTTCTCGATATTTTCCTCTCCCGTTCATTCGAGATAAATAAAGTTCGGTGGCGACTCTGTCGAACCGCATTTCCGCGCCTTTAGCGCGAGAGTCATATGTTCAAATGAATTTTCGAGGTGCGACACATATAATCTTTGATTTTGATGATAACAATACATATATTTTTATATAACAATTCTGTACTCTAATGAATTTCTTAAAGTATGCAGTGGTTTAGTGAAAACTAATTCTGAATAACTCTTAAGAATTTCAAATCAGAATCTCAGGCATGTCCAAAAGAATCCATCTTGTTTCTTTCTAAAGAAATATTAGCAGTTCTGATGAATGTTGAATGTCTATAAAGATTAAAGATAGTGATAAGTGCTTCTAAGAAGAATTTTCGCTTCCAGATCTCATAAACTAATTTGTAGACTTTAAAGACAATGTTCTGTTGAACGAAGTTCTGAAGATTTCAAAGAGATCATTTCTGAAGATCAAACTCTAATGACTCTGAATACTAAGTTCTGCTGAACGTATTTTGAAGACATTGAAGACTCAAATATCACTTATTATTTTATTCTCTGGTCTTACAAGTAAAAATATTCAAAAAAGACAGACAAGACAGAAACGTGTGATGGATATCTGTACGTGTAGACTTGCCTATATTGATATAAACTGATTTTCAGTTAGTACTGCTACATGGAATATCGTGATACTTTGCCACTATTATCTCTCACGAGTCAAATGTTACCATTGCAATAGCTAGGATCAATAATTACGCTTATTCCCCTCAAGGCTACTACGTCCAGCTATATAAAGAGATCACTCCTTCTTGCAAAGACAACAAACATACATATAAAAAAAAGTGAAACGCGCTCAGTCTATTTTATTCTATATACACAAGAGTTGTTGCTCATATTTGTGTAATCCCTTGTACTTAAACTTTTGTTTTATCTGCTTTATAGAAGCAACATTGTAAACAAACTATTTGTATCTTAATTGATATTGATTTCCTCAAGTGACTAAGTGTTAGTCTGTAGACTTGATATGGATAAGGTGTTTTTCTAAACACTTAGACAAACTTGTTGTAATCTGTTTAGAATTATTATATTAAGTCTTTGTTGAAGGAAAAATCACTTTGGCGGGTGGACTAGAGTAGCTTCATTAACAGTGAACCAAAATAAAAATATTTATGTCTATCTGTTCATTCTTTCTTGTTAATCCTTTGTGTCAAAAGTTTTCAATAACTAAAATTTTGTTAAAAACCCAATTCAAACATCCATTTCTTGAGTTTTTCTTTATCTTCAGATAACTCCCACCTAGGGCTGGAAATGAGTCGAGTCGAGTCGAACTCACCTCAGCTCGGCTCGACTCGTTAAGAATTGTTCGAATCCGAGTTCGAGTTCGAGTTCGACACGAACTTTTTTTTAAGCTCAAACTCGACTCGTTATAAGTTCACGAACAGTTCAGTTCGACTCGTTAGGTTCATCTCATTAGGTTCAGCTCACATGGTTCACGAACTTAAAAACTATTTTTTGAAATATATATATTTTTTAGTATATTTGACATTTTAAATAAATATATATATTTTTAAATAAAATATTAAAATAAAATAAAAGTTATCATATTGATATTTAACTTTATCTTCGAAATCTACTAATTCAAAACCTACACAACTTTCAAGAGATACATTTGAGAGTCTAATTCAAAAACTACTAAATTGAAGATTAAATTTGTCTAAGATTTGAAGTAAATATTTAAACTTAATCTTAAAGATAGTATAATTCTTTTCATATGTAATCGAGTTGACTCATGAACCTAACGAGTCGAACTATGTATAGTTCAAGTTCAGCTCATTTAGTTAACGAACTTAATTTTTCGCTCATACTCAACTCATTTGGTTCATGAACCTAGTTCAACGATTTAATTATCGAGTCGAATTCCGAACTATCTTCGAGTTGGTTTGGTTCATTGCCAGCCCTACTCCCACCTAAATTTTCAGTTCAGACCTATTGCGTTGTGCGACACTATTTACAAAGTTTTTACCAAGATTATTTTAAATCGCCTTAAGCAACATATGGGCAACATTACCTCTCCCAATCAAGCTGGCTTCATCCCCAACAGAAGCTCCCATGATAATATTGTTATTGCACAGGAAATCCGTCATAGTATGCATAGATCGAAGTGAAAAGTTAGGTCCTTCGCCATTAAAATTGATCTTGCTAAGGCTTATGATAACACGAGTTGGCATTTCATCAATCATGTTCTTAGCGATGGTGGGATCCCTGACAAGCTGAAGGATCTTATTATGCTAGCTGTTACCTTTTTTAAACTTCTTATTATTTGGAAAGGCGACAATGGATGTTTCTTTGAAGCCAAGAAAAGGCTTAGCCAAGGTGACTCGTTGTATTCATATCTGTTTGTCCTTTGTATGGACAAACTTTCCCACCTGATTCACAACTTTGTGATGAATAAGCAATGGCACTGCTTGAAGATTGGTAAAACGGGTTGGCTGGTGTCTCACCTCATGTTTGCCAACGACCTCATTGTTTTTTGTACATCAACTGAGCATCAAATTAGTGTTGTTATGGACATTCTTTCCAAATTATGCACTACTTTTGGTTAGCATATTAATATGGACAAATGTAACATCATGATTTCCAACAATACTCTGATTGCTACCAGAAGAAGCATTATTACAAAGTTTGGATTTAAGGAAACATCCTTTCTTGGTACCTACTTAGGTGTCTCTATTTCGGGGAAAAGTCCTAGAATAAGCGACTTCCAATATTGTATAGAAAAGATTCAAACTAAGCTTGCACATTGGTAACAAAGTCAACTCTCATTTGCAGGTCGTGTTAAACTAGCTAAACCTGTGATAGAGGCTATTCCAACATATACAATGATGTCGGTCCCTATCTCTCAAGCTTGCATTAATAAGATCCAACAGTGTCAACGGTCCTTTATATGGGGAGATTCTAATGAAAAGAAGCACCTTCATACTATTCGTTGGGATATCCTGTGCAAAGGAAAATGTAATGGTGGCCTTGGCCTTCAAAACTTGTCGGTTATAAACAAAGCTAGGGTGGAATCTGAAAACTAGCGATCACCTGTTATGAAGCATATTGCTGAAAAATAAGTATGATGCCAGGTTCCTTGATAACGGGGATTTAACTGTTAAGCTTTTCAACTCTTGTGTTTGGAAGGCGATAGTTGCTCTTCTACCGCAACTTGACGCCTTGGCCTACTGGGAAGTTGGAATTGGCTCAACCATTAACATGTAGGATGCAGCCCGGGTTTCTCCAGGAGTGTTTCTAAAAGATCAAGTTCTGCATCCTACTAATATCAATATCCAGCTGCAACATGTTTCAGAGCTTCTGAACTCTAAAGGTAATTGGGACTTTTGACTCATCATATTTTTGATACAATCAAAGCTTTGCCTCCCCCTTCTGCTTCTGTTCATGTGCCCGATACTTGTCTTTGGAGTGGAACCAAATCGGGGATGTTCACCATTTCCACTTTATATGATATTATGAATCAAAAACTAGATGTCGAGCCTTCCTTTAATTGGGGAACAATCTGTCAGTTACAAGTCCCAGAGTCGGTTCATAACTTCATCTGGAAAATTTGGCACAAAGGCCTTATTACTAATGACCTCCTCAATAACCTGCATCTGAGAAACAACAAGTGTGATTTATGTGGACCACAACCAAACGCTATTCTCCATGCTACTCGTGACTGCTCTTTGCCTAAAAGTGTTTGGAACCACCTGCTTAATCACACTATCAAGGAGAGCTTCTTCTTATCTTCCTTGCATGACAGCAGGCTTCGCATGATTGGACAGAGGTGTGGGCTTTTGGTTGCCATATTATGTGGACTTGGCGGAATAAGATGTTTCATGACCCGAGTTTCGTGTTGCCTTCTAATCTGATACATGAAGTGCACAGGGATGTTTCTTTGTACAGATGCGGTTAAAGTGGTATAATACTTTCATATATTTCAATCGTGTATTACAAGAGAAAATTGATTATATTTATATACACAGAAAACCTTATTTCTAATTATAACTAAATCAGAATAATTATAACCAAATAAGAGTAATTAACAATTAATAACTATATTCTTATTATAGTTCCTACAATTTTATTGACAGCTAACGCCAACACTCTCCCTCAAGTTGGTGCATAGATATCTCGAATGCCCAACTTGTCAAGTGCGTTGTAAAAGTCTCTACTACATACAGCTTTTGTGAGTATATCTGTTAATTGATCTTCAGATTTAACAAACGGAAATTGAATTATCTTGGTCTCCAAATTTTGCTTAATAAAGTGTCGATCTACTTCCACGTGTTTTGTTCGATCATGCTGAATCGGATTATGAGCAATTTCAATTGCAGACTTGTTGTCACAAAAAACATTCATCGCACTATTCAGAGCAAAGCCAATTTCACTTAACAGTCTTCGAAGTCAGAGAAGCTCACAAAGACCTTTAGCCATCCCTCGAAACTCTGCTTCAGCACTTGATAATGCTAGAACATTTTGTTTCTAACTTTTCCATGTAACCAAATTTCCTCCAACAAAGGTAAAATAGCCTGAGGTGGATTTTCTGTTGGTGATATCTCCTGCCCAGTCAGCGTCTGTATAGTCTTCAACTTGTACATGATTATTCTTTGTGAACATCAAGCATTTTCCAAGCGAGGACTTCAAGTACCGCATGATTCGAATTACCGCGTCCATGTGATCTTTACTCGGGTTGTGCATAAATTAGCTTACTACACTTACCGCTTACGCTATATCAGGTCATGTATGAGATAAGTAAATAAGTTTTCCAACCAATCTCTGGTACCTTCTTTTGTTTGTTGGCACTTGGTCTGGATATTCTCCAAGTTGGTGGTTCTGGACAATTGGAGTATTTACAGGTTTACAGTCTAGTAGCCCAACTTCTGATAAAAGATCTAAGATATATTTTCGTTGAGATAAAAAGATGTCTTTCTTTGACCTAGCAACTTCAATACCTAGAAAATATTTGAGTCCACCTAGATTTTTCATCTTAAATTCGGTTGCCAGATATTTTTGAAGTTTTTCTATTTCCTTAGAGTCATCTTCTGTAATAATCATGTCATCTACATACACAATCAAAGTTGTGACCTTACCTTGACGGTGTTTCAAAAACAACGTATGATCTGTGTTGCTTTGTTGGAAGCCATATTTTTTCATTGCCAAGTTCAATCTCCCAAACCACGTTGTAGGAGATTGCTTCAAGCCATACAAACTGCATTGCAATTTGCACACCACGTTAGTCTCATAGTTTGTCATGTATCCCGGAGGGATATCCATATATATTTCTTCTTTCAAGTGCCCATGGAGAAAGGCGTTTTTCACGTCTAACTGATGCAATGGCCAATCAAGATTTACTGTAAGAGATAAAAGAACTCTGACAATGCTCAACTTGGCAACAGGAGAAAAGGTTTCTTGATAGTCTACGCCATATGTTTGTGTAAAGTCTTTAGCTACTAGTCTTGCTTTGTACCTTTCAATTGACCCATCAGCTTTGTACTTGATAGAGAAAATCCACCTACACCCTACTGATTTCTTTCCTTTTGGTAAAGGAACAAGGGTCCATGTCGCATTCTTGTTTAATGCCTCCATTTCTTCATTTATAGCTTGAACCCATCTAGTGTCTTCATTGGCCTCTTCAACGTTGCTAGGTACACTGTGTGAAGATAGCTCATTTGCAAATTTCTTAAGGGGTTCAGATAACTCCTTCATAGAGACATAATTAGCAATTGGATACCTCAATCGATGATCCTCTTCTTCAGGAGAGTAACACTTCGGTGGTTTTCCCCGATTATGCATGTGAGGTAATTCATAGCTAACAGAGATATCACTATTATTATTATCAGAAGATATAAGAGAGTTTACCTCAATGATATTCTCAGGAGATGGATCGTTGAGTACTGGAGAGGGGGGATTCTGATACTTCAACTTCAGAACTCATGTGGTCTGTTTGAATTTGACACGAATCACCAGCCACTTCAGTTGATGGTATATCAATATCTTTGAACCAGTTAAATGTCGACCAATTCGACTCTTCTTCTGGTGTTTCCCCCTGACGAGAAGAATTGGGTGTTGCCGAGGAGTAGAAATGGTCACATTCCAAGAATGTAACATCCATAGTTACATAAATGCGTCGAGTAGTAGGGTCATAGTAGCGATACCCTTTCGGGTGTACACCATATCCCAAAAACAGGCAGCGAATGGCACACAGATCAAACTTCGTACGCTGGTTTTTATGTAGGTGAACAAACGCAACACACCCAAAGACACGAGGTGGTAGTATTTGTATTGTAGGTAGCGGTACAAATATGGACAAGGTCTGTAGCGGAGTTTTAAATTCAAGAACCTTCGATGACATCCGATTGATGAGATATACTGTTGTAGTAACAGCATCAGTCCAATGGTGGTGAGGCATATGTGCTCCATGTAAAAGAGCACAAGCAGTTTCAAGGATATGGCGATTTTTCCGTTCTGCAATACCATTTTGTTGTGGAGTTTGTGGACACGTGGTTTCGTGAATAAGTCCGTGTTTTTTGAAATACTCATGGAATTGGTGATTTACAAACTCCCCACCATTATCAGAGCGAAGGATCCTAATCTTCGTTGAATATTGAGTCTGAATCATTTTATGAAATTGTTGAAATATGTGTACCACTTCATTTTTTTGTTTCAACAAATAAATCCAAGTCATTCGAGTGCAATCATCAACAAATATAACAAACCACCGATAACCAGAGAGAGACGATTTTGGGGATGAACCCCATACATCATAATGGATTAAAGCGAAAGGAACATTGGTGTCAAACAGATGCTGCAAGAGATTTGCCTCAAAGATTCAACTCGTTATTAGGTATCCAACCTTAATTCATTGGTGTCTGCCTCCTTTGGGGTAGGTTTATCTCAACTCCGACGGGGCTGTTCGCAATGGGTTTGTTGCTTCGTGTGGGGACATTTTTCGTGACAACCAAGGCAATTCGCTTGGTGGTTTTCATAAACATATAGAAATTTGCAACATCACTTCAGCGGAATTCTAAGGTGTTCTCACAGATTTGGATCTTGCTCGGCAAAGAGGCTTCAAGAATCTTTTGGTCCAAGTTGATAATATTTCTGTTATTTCTGCGCTGGAATGTTGGTCGCTGCCTCATCACAAGGTTGTGACTTTGACTAGAAATATTATTCAAAACCTACGTCATTTTGAAGAAGTGTAATTCAAGCATATTTTAGAGAAGCAAATTAACGTGCTGACTATTTAGCTAAACTAAATTTGCATAGTACTATTGATTGTATCTGGTTTGATTCTTGTTTGTTAGGTTTGAGGCGTCTTCTTAGTTTAGATTGGACCAGATTGTGTGTTAGGCTTGTTGCCTAGTTTCTCTTTGTTTGGGCCTTTAGCCCTTCCATTCTTACAATATATATATATATATATATATATATATATATATATATATATATATATATATATATATATATATATATATATATATATATATATATATATATATATATATATATATATATATATATATATATATATATATATATATATATATATATATATATATATATATATATATATATATATATATATATATATATATATATATATATATATATATATATATATATATATATATATTTTGTTTTTTTGGTAAATATAATTTTTTTTCTTTATAATTAAAGACAATGAGATTACTTATGAACCATAAATAACATTTAAAGTAACAGTCTCAATAATAATTTGTATTATGTACTACACACCAAAATCAGATTAGTTTCCACTACTAAATATGCATAATTTATTTGATCAAATGTTAATTATTTAATTTTGATTCATCAATCCAACTTGAAGATTTAAAAAAATGTTTGATATAACATATTTTTGAACTTATTATAACTTATACGTTTAATATGACAATAAAAAATTTGTTTATTAATAATATTTTTATTACAAATTTATAATTTATTTTATTAATTTATAATTTATTTTTTAAATGATATCTTAAATGACATTTTATTTTATAGCTTATAATTTATCATTTTCTTTCCACTTTTATTCATTAAAACTTTTATCCTTTATAATTTATTTTTATTTAAACTAAAACAGTTATGTATTAAATGCAAAAAACAAATGTATTTTTATGTTATTTTACATTTATCAGATAATTGAACCGTTAATTTTATTAAATACTTTAATTAGTTTATCAACTATCAATCATCAATCATAAGTCATAACTATAAACTATTAGTTGGCTTATTAGTCAAACATTATTTTTATCAATCAGAGCCTTTGAATTAATTAAAAAAACAAATTAATAATTTCAGTTATTATCATTGTATTATAAATTGAACTTGACCGATCAACTCAAGCTGGACTAAGAATTAGGCTTCTATCTAGTTCGAATTAGTCTTAAAAGTGTTATAGCTAAGAATTGCGAAAACATCAATCAACTAGACAAAACAAAACAGAATGTTGAAAAATCGACGGTTCAATATTTTTAAATTGTTAGATCACCTTTTACATTAAAACAAATTCAGAAACAATATTTTTTTAAATGGCTTTTTTAAAAAAGAGTAAGGCAAATACTCATCGATTTAAACTTTTGACTCATTATAAACACAACCGCACACTTGAATTTTTTTTATCAAATAGTCTTGTGGCTAAAATTCCATCTTTTAAAAATAAAAAGTGAAACGTCATGGGTACGAACCCGCATCCCTGCATCAGAATTTCTAATAATATTTTACTATATATATTTTATTTAATCAACCTTTAAATAAGCTCATTTTATTATCTCGGAAAAATCATTTGTGAATCTCCTTTGCCTTACAAATATTGAAACAAATACTACTAAGTTATCATTTTATCATCTAATATTGTTGGCCTAAAAACTAGTGGAGAGAGAAAGATAAGTGAACTGTTATGATTGAATATATAATATAAGTATGTGTTCTATTGTGGAATCAAAGTTAAAGTAATTATGAAGAATCCTGAATCGATGGCACTGATCTCCGATATGATGGTGCAATGTGTATCTACAAGGTTAGCACTCCAATGTCTAAGTCAGTTTAAGAGTTAAGATGATTGTAGTGAAAAGTGGTGATCAAAATGTGTACTTTGCTATTTGTGCAAGGTGACTTTTATACCTAGGGTCATGTGGAGTGGATTTGAATTGATTTGACCGGCCCAAAACAGTTGTCCCCAAGGCTTGTCGGGTGCTTCAGGGAGTCGTGGAAGTCTTTAATGGTTGTGTTAGGCCTCCAAGGATTTTATCTCATTTGAACTAGAAGTGAAACACTTGAAGTTATTTGAAAACATAGTGGAAAACATGCACATTAAATGCATATCTATCATTGAAACATTTTGCTACTTCCTTCTGACACGTGCGCTGAAGTGATTAGTTAGGGCACGACGCTGCTTATAGTGCACTTAAGTGCATTCGAGTTATTAACATTTTCTAGGGAAAAATCTAACTGTTGATTTTGAAATTTCTTTTTACAACTGTTCTAGTTTATTCAATTGTCTCCGCATATATATATATATATATATATATATATATATATATATATATATATATATATATATATATATATATATATATATATATATATATATATATATATATATATATATATATATATATATATATATATATATATATATATATATATATATATATATATATATATATGTATGAGCGGTTGAGCACCGAAGAAACCTTTCATAATCCTTGAGATACAACTTCCCCTTTACAAGTGTCTTATTCTCTTCCTTTGTGAAATTAGTTATCTGAGTAGTTGCAGTTGCAGTTCTTTTTTTTTATCCCTTTGCTTCCTCAATCTCATCTCTCCAGGTACCCTTCTCCATTCATGCTTTTACCTTAAGCATTTTATGTTTTGTCTTAGCCAATATGAGTGATAATCATATTTTCCTAGATACTGATTCTGAGAGTGATAATTCTTTTGTTGTGGGAATAGGGGTATTTCTTGATTCACAGTCCACTCCTCTTTCTCATGATCACATGGGACACGAAGTTGTATCCTTAACTGATGATTCTGATTTGGAAAGGGTATATGGATACTCATTCGATAAGAAAGCCTCTTCCTTAGACTCATTTGAGGCTCTCTTGTCAGGTGATGGTTGTGAAGGGGGGTCACAATGAGATCTCTATGACTCCTCCTATTTCGTTTGATGTTGAAATACAAGCTACCAAGTTGATAAGGGAACCTGCTAATGATTTCATCTAGGTTTATCAGACAGCCTACAATCCTGAGGCCATCTATGCTGAAATTAGAACCCATATAGAGTATCGAGGTACATTAGACATAGTTTATTTGGTTCAAGCTCGAAGATCATTTTAAAGTCGATGAGTTTTCCCATATAGGTGTAACATTGGTGGAGCCATCTGATGCGAGCAAGGACGACTCAGTGGATACAAAAGTGGTGAGGACTTGTCCATTATGAGTACTAAAACAACTATAGGAGTAACACCTTAAATATTCCCCGCGTAAATTAAATAAAAATCAGAGTAAAATTCATCACAACCATTATTTAGGATGCTACTTACAACCAACATTGCTCATACAACATAATATGTAACACATGCAACTTTTAAAAATTAATTATAATAACTATAACAACCAAACATGTCTGAAACATCAACTTTTATTGAAACAACTGAAATTCTGGCAACCACACAGTGGATGTTATCACAGATGTTATGACATCCACTATAACACAGACTACTGGACTTAATAACAAACAGTAAATGGAAAGCAGTAAATAACACAAGTAATTGTTCACCCAGTTCAGTGTCAACCACACTTACATCTGGAGGCTACCAAGCCAGGGAGGAAATTCACTATTAGTAGAATTAATTCAGAGTCAAACATCCAGTTTGCACTCTTCACTTAAGACCTACCCAATGACACTTCAGCCTAACACTAGACCAGAGTTACCAACTCACTCCCACTCAATCACAGCAGTGATATCAACCAATTCACAGTTACAACTTGAAGACACTTCAAACACACCTTGATCTTGCTTCACAGCTTTGATCAAGTGACACAACACTCTTGCTTAAAAGCTTTGAGTGACACAATGAACACAATAGTTCACTAACGCTAAGCCAGAGCAATCATACAACAGACAATTGCTTGACCTACAAGGAATCCTAAGACTCCTAAACACACGTGAAGAACAAAGTTCTTCACTCACAAAACACACTCTCCAATCTCTGTCTAGAAGCTATGCTCTATTAGGATTGCTCCTTCTGATATTTATAGCAGCAGACTTGCTTTGGGCCTTGATGGAGAAATTAGGTTTACCCAAGATAAACCTTTCTTCATGAAGCTGTGCACATCCAATTGAGTCAGGGGAATTCTAGGTTATCCTTAGCAGTGCCTTTATGTCGCCTAACATAACTAGGCTTCCTAAAATGTTTCTTGAAGTATAGCCTGAGCTAATAACAAAAAAGCTAAAACTGTGTGCCCTGATGTCATACGCTCGACGTCATAACATTTAGTCATGACATTTAGCTTCACTTACTCTTAGCTCTCCCTGCATAACACTCTTCATGTATATCATAACATCGGTTATGACATTCACACATACATTAATGTTTTGCCATAAAATGCAGCCAATCAAAAGCATCTACAACAATAGAAGCATCAAAATTGAATAATCATTCATAATATAACCATGTTTTCAAAATAAACATAAGCAACTACAACTCTAGAGATATCCAAAAATATCCAGCAAAACATAACAAACATAATGTTCCATAATCCCGGTGTTACACATTAGAGCAGACGCCGACACTAAAAATAAAATGGAAGACTTCATCTTCCACTCACATCGACTCCTCTACTGCGAGTTATCTATACGATACCCATGTAAAGGCAACATTCAAACAGAAGGGGTGAGATATCATCATTATATAAAGGAAAACATGATAAAAAAGCAATCATCAGATAATCACATACACATCACCCATTCCATAATATACATCCACACAACCAAAATCCAAGTACAACAACAAATACAATCAAGATGCAATGCATTAAGACTCACAACTCGACTCAATGCATGTGGTACCATTCAGTTCCTATTTCAGAACCCGATTCCTATTTCAAAATCACAATTCCCGTTGGAATTTCCATTACTTCGCTCACGCCCCAACTGGGCACACGACCTCCATGATAACTCACACCCCACATGGGCACACGATCACCTCAACAACAACAACATAATTCTACAACTAGAATCTGGATAAGGCGCTCACACCCCACATGAGGACATGACTTATCTCACAACTCATGCAATCATGAAATGCATGATAGAAACAACATACAATGACCTTCACTTAAATCAATGTATCATTCCACTACAGGCCATAACACAACATGCCATAACAGTCTAGCAACATCGACATACAACCAGGAAAGCAACAGCAAATACGTTTACGATTATGTCACACCACAACATAATGATCAAAATGCATTTAACATCACAATACAACAAAATTATTCAACTTCTGGTATAGAACCCATTTTTATAATAAATTTCATCACATCAGCTTTCTGACACTTCGAACGGCACTCAAATTGGACACCCGGAAAGAAAAAAAGTTATGAATTTTAGAAAATTTTCAAACATTGATTCTAGTGTAATCGGTTACTCAAAATGAGGTAACTGGTTACACCCCTTATAACCAACCACCCTTTGATACTGCCTCATGGTGTAATGGGTTACCATAATTAAGGTAACTGATCACACTCTCACAAAAATGCCCAGAAACTCATTTTAAAAGCAACGTAACTTGTTACTCTAAATCTGTTAACTGATTACACTTGCGTAGAAGCACTTTTCTGTAATTTTTTGAAATGAAAAACACTTTCAAGCCAACCCAAAACCCCATTTTTCTTATGAATCAATTATGCTACCTTTTAATAGGAAAAATCACTTTTCTATAGTCCCAAACTCCAATTTCTTTTCATTAAAACCACTCATAACTTTGTTCCAACTCTGACTCGCGATTACACACAACAACAACATCAGCCTCATGCAACCATCCATTATGTGATTTCAACAATAACAATCATTACAACGATTCATCATACTAGCACCAGTCACAACATCAACATACCACCCACAACATTCATCAAGAAATTCATAGAATCCACAAAATACCAATTCATCAAGAATTCATGAATAGTGAAAGAAAACACAAACACTACATGGCATAATCTATCAATCATCATCATGTTAACCCTTAGATAATTAGAACCCCATCCTTACGTTAGAGTTCTTACAAAAAGCTTCACAGTAATGGATTATTCTCTCTTCCTTGCCCTAACTTCTTCTTTCTCTTTTTCTCCCAAACACGTTCTGACAAGGTGTCCATTGGTCGACTGTAAGTATGTTCCACGACTTTCTTTTAGGAGAACCGACTCGTTATGTTGAGGTGTCTATCGTATTCTTTAAACTATGGTCTCAATCAGAGTTTTGTAGTTACTAGCTCCTATTGAAAAAAGTTAGGGTTGTTCTTGTACATACTTATGAACCACCCCGCCCAAAAGTAAGGTTTTTACTACTTCCCCTAGGGTAAACCTAGTTTGGGGTGGATATCTTTGAGCGCCACCACCTGCACTGTTGGAATGGCTAACTTTTAAGAGGTGGTGTGCCAGCTATGTTAAGCAGAGTGTTCCTTAAACGTGAAATATGTCTTAAGAGAGTGTCGTACACCATCCTGCATGGACTTACCTGAGTCTTTAATTAACAGATAGGATAATAACGATACAACATTTTCCACATATTACTTGATTTATTGGGCTGATTGTAGCGCCAAATGAGGCGACATTCCTTCCGCCCTCCCGATGGCGCAATGGTTCGCCGCAAACGATGGGAACCTTCATAGATGTAGCCTGCCGATAACTGTAGATATTCGACCGACTTGAGGAGTAGCTCAACGTTATACCTCTTGAATAATTGGATGGAATTATTCTCGCTTCCTTTTACCCCATGTTGAAATGGGACATCCAGTGGCTCTGTAACCGCCGCCTGTTGATGATCACCTCTTGAAATAGCTCGACCTTATACCTCCCGAACAGTTGGGCGACGATACAATTGCTCCAATGTGTTCAATATTGAAATTACCTATTCTAATTTTTTAAATTCAATTAATAAAATTATAAATCTTAATGAAATAGTATTAAATTTAAAAAAATAAATTAATTTAAATGGATTAATATGATGTGGACAAAAATGGTAAACATAAACCTGCCATGTCATCAGTTTGTGTGCCATGTCATCAGTCTATGTGCCATGTCATTGAAAATTCGACTCAAATTGAAAAAGGGACTAAAATTTATTTAAAAAAAAACAAATAAAAACTAAAATCCATATTTTAAAATGAGGGAACCAAAACTTAAAAAAAAATAAGGGGAATAAATTTACAACTAAACTTTTTTATTTTGAATACAATTATACAAACCTCATTATATTATTCAGACTTAATTTATGCATATTGTTATAAATGGCATGATTATGAATGTCCATCACTTAGGAGATTTCATATTGATTTTTCAATTATTACATATGTCTTATAAATAGAACTCATATTGTACTTGAAACTGACACTAATAATGAGAATAATATGATACAGTATATTCTTCCCTTTTGTTCTAAATTTTATCATTTAAATAATTTGTATGTTTAAAGTGTACTTATAACTCATTATCACGATTTTCTTTAGAATGAATATTGACACTTACACCACTAATGAAGATGTTTTTCTTGCTGATAGTGCAACTACTCACCTAATTTTCAAAGATAAAAAATATATTTTTTAAGCGAAAAATTGATGTCAACACTTTATTTGGCACCTAAAAAATAATAGGCTCCAGAAGAGTCAATGTGTTATTACGTGGAGGAATGATATTACACATTAAGAATGCATTTTTCTAATTCTCATAGAAAATTATTAAGTTTCAAAAATATTCATCTAAAGGTATACTATACTAAAATAAGAGACAATGAAGATATTGAATACCTTTGTATTACACAACATAATTTGGACAAACAAATTGTAATGGAAATGCTACTGGTTTTTTTCTCGGGTCTGTACTTAACTTATATTAGGACAATTGAAACATATGTCATTGTAAACCAGAAGCTTATAAATCACACTCAAATATGTTGGAAAAATCGGTTGAGTCATCTCAGATGGATGTATTATTTGTGAATCAATACGACAATACACCAATTACGTGGAGCATTTAAATATTTTACAACATTAATTGTTGCATCGACTAAAAGATCATGCATGTGTTTATGGTCTAGTCACAATCAGAAGTTTGTGAAATTGTTTTCTCATCTAATTAGACTAAGATCTCATTTTCTAAATTTTCAAAAAGTTTTTTTTTATAACTATCGCATATATTATTAAAATTGATATTGAACATCTTTAGCGTATGTTCATAAAAAAACGGACTTGAAGATCCATTATTTAGACATCTAAAGTTAGTTGCATGTGTGATACTTATGAGATCATAAATTAAAAATTATACACTGGAAACACACAACCATGACTATTTAGATATTTATTTGCATTAAGCCAACTTGTTATTATATGTTAATTCTCCCCTTAACTTACAAATTATTGTTAAATATAATTCATTGTGTAAACAGATTTAATTTGATATCATATGATTAGATTTGATATCATATGATTAATTTGATATGATATGATTAGATATCATATGATTAGATTTGATATCATATGATTAGATTTGATTTAGAATATTTTGGGCCTTTTATGTTTTGGGCTAGTGTAAACCTAAAACTATAAATAGGGTGCCTTGCTTTGTATTCTACATCACAACATAACAGATTTCACAGTTGCAGTTAGCAAGTGAAAGTTCAATAAGAAATCCCACAGTTGTGGGTAACACATTCTCTCCAAATACTTCTTCTCTCATTCTTCTCTTTCTTGTTTGTTATTCTTCTTCTCTTTTGTTGTTCTTGATAAGTACTTGTTATTACCATCATTATCATATTGTGGGTTTGTTCATCAATCTTGAGATCAAGATTGAAGGGAATTCTTCATAGGGTGTGAGGTGAATTTCCAACATCTGGTATCTAGAGCTCCGGTTGATAGATTCAAGGAAGGAAGATAGTGATGGCGATGAACTATTCAAACGGCAACTTTCCGGCGACCCTGCCAATTCTCAAGAAAGACAATTATGAGAATTGGTGCAAGCAGGTTAAAGTGATTTTCTGTTATCAAGATCTTTGGGATCTTGTGAAGGACGGAGTGACACCGCTTGTGGAGAATGCAACGGAGGCGGAAAAGGCTGCGCACAAAGAATTGAAGAAGAAGGATTATAAAGCACTCTTTATAATTCATCAGTATGTTGATCCTGATAACTTTGAAAAGGTTAGTGATGTTGATTCAGTAAAAGAAGCATGGGAGATTCTTGAAAAGTCGTTTGGAGGCGCAGAGAAGGTGAAAGAGGTGAGGTTACAAACTCACAAGAGAACCTATGAGTTGCTTCAGATGGAAGACAACGAAAGTATTACCGATTTCTTCACCAGAGTTACAAGGTTGGTGAATCAAATCAAAGTATGTGGAGAAACGCTGACGACGAAAGCAGATGTCTCAAAGATTTTGAGATCGTTGGCTCCAAAATTCGACCACGTGGTAGTTGCCATAGAAGAGTCGAAAGATCTATCAGTGTTGACGAAGGAAGAGCTTCAAGAGACTCTTGAGTCTCATGAACAAAGGATGACTGAGAGAGCTGCAGGAAAGTCGAAAGATATGGCTTTGTAGGCACAGACGGAAAAGGAGAGAAAAGGCAAAGGTAGCTGGAATGGCAACAAAGGAGGAAACCAGTCGAATCAAAAGAAACCTTGGAACCAAGGCAACCAAAGAGGTGGTGCTGCAGGTAAAGGAAGAGGTGGTGGTCGAAAGACAGACAAAAGCCACATTCAATGTTTCAATTTCCAGAAGTATGGTCATTATGTTAGTGATTGTCCAGAAAAGAAGAGAAATCAAGAGACTGATGCAAAGCTGGCGAAACATGAAGAAGAAGAAACGTTGCTAATGGTCACAACAAACGATGAAGAAAGATTCCAAGATCAGTGGTACTTGGACTCAGAATGCTCATCACACATGATTGGAAGGAAAGATTGGTTTGTCAACATGAAGCCCTCGCCGAAGAACACAGTGAAGTTTGCAAATGACAATACTCTAGCAGTTGAAGGTGTTGGTGATGTTCTGATCATGAGGAAAGATGGCAAAAGGTCAACAATTTCCAATGTGTTGTACATACCAGGCATGAAGAGTAATTTGCTCAGTATAGGGCAGCTTGTCGAAAAGAACTACAAGGCAGTTGTCGAAGACAAGATGATGAGAGTTCTTGACGCAAGTAGTAGATTAATCTTGAAGGCTCTAATGTCTCAGAATAGGACCTTCAAGATTGGACTCAATGTGATGGAGCACAAGTGTCTGGCAACTGCAGCCAGCAGAGATGAGTGGTTATGGCATTTTCGACTAGGTCATCTCAACTTTAATGACATCAGAGAACTGAAGAGAAGAAATATGGTTTCAGGATTACCAGAAATCGACATTCCAAGTGAAGTCTGTGAGGAGTGTGTTCAGTCGAAACAACACAAGAATAGCTTCAGCAAGGATGCAGGAAGGAAGTCGAAGGCAATACTTGAAGTCATATACTCTGATGTATGTGGTCAAATCCAGGTGGATTCGATTGGTGGCAATAGATACTTTGTCACGTTTATAGATGATTATAGTCGAAAGATGTGGACTTACCTCATCAAGAAGAAAAGTGATGTGATTGAGGTATTTTCCAGATTCAAGTCCATGGTCGAAAGACAGAGTGGTCGAAAGCTGAAAATTATGAGGACTGATGGTGGTGGAGAGTATGTGTCAAAAGAGTTCGATACACTATGTGTAAAAGAAGGGATTGTGCATGAGGTGGTGCCACCTTACACTCCACAGCAAAATGGGATTGCAGAACGCAAGAACAGAACCATCATGAATATGGTGAGAAGTATGTTGAATGGAAATCATCTACCTAAAGAATTATGGGGAGAAGCAGTTTCGACAGCAACATATATATTGAACAGATGTCCGACGAAGAAGCTTGAAGGAATCACACCAGAAGAATGTTGGTCTGGTGTCAAGCCTAGTCTCAGTCACTTGAAGGTGTTTGGATCTATAGCACATAGACATGTGCCAGATCAGTTGAGAAGGAAGCTTGATGATAAGTCGAATCAGATGATCTTGATAGGATATCATTCGACAGGAGGTTACAAGCTGTTTGACCCAGTGAATAAGCAGGTGGTGATCAGCAGGGACGTGATCATAGATGAGCTTAAAGAATGGGATTGGACTAAGAATGCCAAGAAGGATTCAGTGAGAATCTCTTGTGAAGAACCAGCCACTGAAGTCGAAATAGAAGTTCGAGAGGAACCAGTTGCAGATGAAGCAGGTTCAAGCAGACCTCGACGAACAAGACACATGCCTGTAAGGTTGCAAGAATGTGTAATTACATCAGATGATGTAGTCGATGAAGAGGGTGAGTTGGTACATTATGCTTTCTACGCAGATGTCGAACCAGTCAATGTAGCTGAGGCATTAAAAGATTCGAAGTGGATGAAAGCAATGATTGAAGAGTTGAAGTCCATCGAAGTCAATGATACCTGGTCACTTGTCGAATTGCCGCAAGGCAAGAAGGCAATTGATGTGAAGTGGGTTTACAAGGTAAAGGTAAATCCTAAAGAAGAAGTAACTCGACACAAGGCGAGATTTGTGGCGAAAGGATTTCTTCAGAAGGAAGGAATCGACTTCAATGAAGTATTCGCACCTGTTGCTAGAATCGAAACAATCAGGTTGGTTGTTGGTCTAGCAAATATGAACAACTGGCACACATGTCAGATGGACGTGAAGTGTGCATTCCTTAATGGCCCCTTAGATGAAGAAGTTTATGTTGCACAACCAGCTGGGTTTGTGAAACAAGGCGAAGAAATCACAGGGAAGAATCATGGAGCAATTACCATGAAGATAAACAACATGTCAGCTATCAACTTGGCGAAGAATCCAATAGCTCATGGTCGAAGCAAGCACATCGAAATGAGGTTCCATTATCTTCGAGAGCAGGTAGCAGAAGGGAAGATGAAGTTGGAACGCTGCAGAACTGAGAATCAGATTGCAGATATCATGACGAAGGGAGTGCAGGTCGAAGCCTTCAGAAGACTAAGGGCCATGATGAATGTAGACAGTTTAGACACAATGAATTAGGTGGTGTGTTAAATATAATTCATTGTGTAAACAGATTTAATTTGATATCATATGATTAGATTTGATATCATATGATTAGATTTGATATCATATGATTAATTTGATATGATATGATTAAATATCATATGATTAGATTTGATATCATACAATTAGATTTGATATCATATGATTAGATTTGATTTAGAATATTTTGGGCCTTTTATGTTTTGGGCTAGTGTAAACCTAAAACTATAAATAGGGTGCCTTGCTTTGTATTCTACATCACAACAGAACAGATTTCACAGTTGCAGTTAGCAAGTGAAAGTTCAATAAGAAATCCCACAGTTGTGGGTAACACATTCTCTCCAAATACTTCTTCTCTCATTTTTCTCTTTCTTGTTTGTTATTCTTCTTCTCTTTTGTTGTTCTTGATAATTACTTGTTATTACCATCATTACCATATTGTGGGTTTGTTCATCAATCTTGAGATCAAGATTGAAGGGAATTCTTCATAGGGTGTGAGGTGAATTTCCAACAATTATTTCAGCTTAATAACCTAATACTTCTCATATAAGTAAACTTTTGGATGTGTTGTGTATAATTCAACTGCTCCAATATGTACACTAAGATGAGTATTGAAAAAATATTGGAGAAAATGTATTTTTATATGAATCTCGTATTTAAGGATATATCTTGATTCAATAATTAGATACTTGATTGTAGCCCAATAGACGGATTATTAATTGAGAAATTAATTTTCCCAATTTTAGGGGAGAGAATAAGCGGCGGGAAAAGTGAACCAGAAGTTCAAATGAACAATTTAAAATAAATTGTTATCTTTATCCTTGTACAAACCAATATGAACCAAATGTTCAAAATATTATTCATTTGCAAAGTTTATGAAATAAATTATTAGTTGATAATACTCTACTCAAAGTAGATTCTCTTATTTGACAATCTAATATTGCAAATGAGTTGTAATTGTGCCTGAAGCATGGTAGACAAGTCAGTTCCAATGTTAAAATTCCATTACCAAGAAAATATGACCCAAGTGAGGATGCGAAAATGGTGTATATAAGAAAATCTCCTATTCGTGTACCCCAATGATGTTAGATCATTTGATGTATAGAAGATTCTTTTAGACCTTAAGAAGAGTATGAAAAACTAATCGGTCCTGAAGTACCATATCTCATTGTAATTCAAGCAATGATTTGTCTTACTAATTATACATACTTTAATATATCAATTTCTATTAATCTATTAGGAAGATATAGTTCTTCACCTACACAAATGCATTGGAACAAAGTTAAACACATACTTCGTTATCTTAGGGGCAAATGGACATGAGATTGTTTTATTCCAAAATATCCAAATTAGCATTAACAGTTTCGATAGATGCATATTACTTGTTAGACCCTCATAATGGTATATCACAAACAAATTATTTGCTTACTTATGGTGGTACAACTACTTCATGGAGACCTATGAAACAAACCATAATAACAACTACATCTAATAATGAATAAATTTTTAGCACTACACAAGGCAAGTCGAGAATGTGTTTGGTTGAGATCCCTAATTAAACACACAAAAAATACTTGTGGTTTGACTTCTAAAAAAATAAATGCAACAACCATATATGAAGATAATACTGCATGCACTACTCAATTGAAAGATTATTACATTAATAGAGACCGAACTAAACATATTTCTCCAAAGTTCCTTTTCACTTATGATCTTCCAAAAGGTGATGATATAAGCATCCAATAAATTTTTTTAAGTGATAATGTTCTAGACTTTTTCTCAAAGTCACTCCTAATTAGAAATTTTAACTAACTAGTACAGAAGATTGGTCTTCATCATCGAAGAAATAATCGTTCAACTAAGGGGGGGAAATGATTTTTTTCTTAAAAGGAAATTGTACTCTTTTTTCTCCATTAGTTTTTTTGTCACAAAGTTATTTTTATTAAGATTTTAACGAGGCATATCCTAAATAACCATTCAGGAGGAACTGTTATGAATAATTGATGGTTGTCTCTCTTTAATTTTCTATCTTATTCGTAACAATTTGTATTGATTAGTAACAAGGTAGTTCTCTCACAAAGAATGTTGTACTTTTTTTTCTTCACTAGAATTTTTCCAATAGGTTTTTTCTAGTAAAGTTTTAACGAGTCATTTTTTTATGGACATCTATGAGAGAGTATTTAAAATGGAATGATTATGGATGTTTATCAATTAGGAGATTTCATATTGATTTTTCAGTTATTACATATGTCCTATAAATAGGACTCAAATGTACTTGAAATTGACAATGATGATGAGAATAATACAATACACTATATTCTTCCCATTTCTCTCTTCTATTGTTTTGTTTAGTTTCATAACACATACAAACATACAAACATGTAAACCTTTTTTTAGACTTGTTTCAATTAAATGATTCTACTATGACTATTTTTAATGATGGTCTCTAATATATATATATATATATATATATATATATATATATATATATATATATATATATATATATATATATATATATATATATATATATATATATATATATATATATATATATATATATATATATATATATATATATATATATATATATATATATATATATATATTCCTCATTATGGTGACTTCTATAATGATAATTCAATTAAATTTCTCACCATTGAAGCATAAAAAATATATCAAAAAATCTTTGTAATGGTTCAGATGTGTTAAAAATAAAAATAGCATAATCTAAACATTGTTGCATTGAATCTTTACTCTAAAATTTTCCATTAAGTGTCATGTAACCCATGATGAGGACTTGACCAACTTCATGAAATTGATTACCAATTACACAAATTAACATTTATTATTATTATAAATTAATCATTATTCAATATTTAATAAATTACAAACTTTTCTCCACTACTATGGCATAAAACAAATAAATAACAAGTACAATAATATGTGAAAAATACATATCACACCTCAAACTTTTTTATGATACTGAAAATTTTCATTAATCTTCAACACACAAACAAGAAAATTAATGAAAAAACCAAAAACTTATCCTTTAATGGTATGTTCACAACTTGGTTTTTTCCTTTATGGCAGTTTGGGTCTTACTATGGGCTAACCCATTGTGAATCTGGCTAATGTGAGTTAGACTGCTTTCCTCAAACTGCTCTAGGGTTTTAGATATGTTTCCTACCAAATGGTTGAGGTTTCTCCTCTCCTCTTTGTCTCTACCTCCTTTGCGTCGTCTCAGATTCTCCACCATCATTTTCTTATTAGTAAACACCTCCACCGCATAGGCCTTAAGATTCTTACTATATTGAAGTGCTTTAAGTATTAATGTGGCTTCTTCTTCAGTAGGATTGTCGTATCCAGTTTGATTCCAAGTATGTTCCTCTTCTAGACGACATTGATTATTATGAAACACCGCACCAAGGTTCCACTCATCGTTGATCGCAAGATTAGCGTTAGTATGGATTCTAATTTTGTTGTTGTTCCAATTTCTAGTATTTTCTTATTGATTTTGACCTTCCTCAGTGGTCTACTTGTGCTATTTGACAGGAATATTGACGGTTTTTTGATTATCTTTCTTATCAATGTTGTTTCTTCGGATTTGTTTCCACTTACTAACCTTTTATTTATTTTCTATATGCATGTGTGAATTACCTTGGCAACTTGGCTTAGTATTTATGGGTTCCTCTGCCTGCGGTTTTTTCGTGTGGGTCATTTGATGAGACCTCTAATTCTTCATTTTTCCATCTATGTTATTTTGGTTAATCACAATTTTGTTTTTTCAATTAGGGTTCCCATCATTGGCATCGTTACTCCTTTCAGGGTTTCTCCTGTGACTATATTTGATTGATTCCTCATTTGTATGCTTTCTAGCTTTATCTATGTTGACAGACATATCCACATCTCTCATCTTTTTTATTCCTGATGATTCCATAATACACAAATTCTTAGATGTCGTCCAACTGTGAGTTTCCACTTTCTTTTAGAGTCGTAGCTTCTTACAAATATTCTGGATTCTGCAAACCTTATTCTCATAGAGATATATTTCTTTTTCTTTGTTTTGCTCATTGTTCTTGTTGTTACTTTTTGCTATGTGTTGGTTATTTCCAGGGATTTGAATTTGGTTCTCTTTATTTCTAACTCCACTATCCTTGTTTTTTATTTGGGTGTTTGCAGGGTATTGTCATGTCCCAAAATTTTCCCTACCTTTTTATTTTTCGTCTGGCTCATGGCTCGTTCATCCGCATATTACCTTTTTGATTCAAAGTTTGTTTCTTATTTAAGATACAAGGCATGAAATTGTTGGTTTGCAAGCTTGTGGTCATCATGCCTCATTTTGACTTTTAGTTGTGGGCATGACAAATTTATGGCTTAGCATGACAAATTCAAAGTTCAAGAGGTCAAGATTCAAGAGTTCAAAGATGCAAATCATGGAGGGAAACCATTCAAGTTCAAATCATTTTCAAATTTTAAAAGTTTGGATTTTGAAGGGAATTTTCTAATACATCTAATTTCAAATAGGCCATTTCATTTCAAAAACATCAATTCCATTACAAAAAGAGGTCCAAAATCAAATTACAAATAAAATTGGCATTTTGACCTATGGTTGAATTTTTGGTCAACCAGTTGACCAAAGTCAAACATATATCCTAACCCTAATTCTGGTCCTACTTCCCCCATAGACCATCCTTTTTGTTTGAGTCCTCTGCATTTCCTCCTTGATCTTTGATGTTGGCCATGATCCACGTGTCCTCAAATGTGATTCATGTGGGTAGCATTTTGTAAGCCTTTGTTCAATCTCCCATGTTATTAAACAACCTACAAAAAACCCGTCAAATAGAACAATTCAATATCAACTTTATGTGTGGTTGTTGCTACTCGAAAAATGCAACGACGGGGAGGCGAGAAAGAAAGACAGAAGAGTCGCCATCGAACTTTATTTATTCCATGAGGGGAAGGAAAAACATCGAGAAAACCTTAAGAAAGAACAGATAAGATGGTCTCGCAACTAATGAACGGGTTCGGAAGCAGGTTATGCAAATGGAAGGTATTAACACCCCTCGCATCCATCGTACTCGATGGGAACCATTTGTTTGTCATATGTGTGATGATATCTGCTAAAATATATTGCTATAAAGAGTGTTCCTACGGGGTAAAGAGAAAGGTTAGAAACCGGGGAAAGGGGAGATAAAGGGGAAGAAAGGAGAAAGAACAGAATCGGTAGGACTTCACGGTCCTAGGCCTATGTATTCTCAACAGATATGAGAAAGTCGGAGTCAACATAGTTCGGGGAACTATGGGTACGGGGGGAATGTGCTCGGCAAGGATTGTGGCCCTTGTGCCTACGTATCTTTACTTAAAAGAAGTAAAGAATTAGAGCAGTCATAGTTCGGCCTACGGTTTGTGGGGATGTTCTGGTAGATGATGTTATCGTGCGTATTCTAGAAGTTTAGGTGTATTGATGCTCGCTCGTTGGAGACTTAGGCGTTACCTGTTTGCGGTAGAACGAACGTAGCATGTCCTTCTGGGAAAGAAGGTGAAAAATAAAAAGAGTGCTCACCGAGACATCACCGCCTTGTGCCTAGGTATTCTCATCTAGCATGAGAAATCAGAGCAACGTAGTTTGTGCAACTACGGGAAAAGGATGGGAAAGTGTGGAAAAGAAAGAAGAGTGCTCGCCAAGACATCGTCGTCTTGTGCCTATGTATTCCCAACATGCATGAGAAATCAGAGCAACGTAGTTCGTGAAACAAGTAACCGGTGTTTTTATGGATGATGCTATCGTGCGCATTCTAGCAGTTTAGGTATATTGTTTCTCGCTTGTTGGAGACTTAGGCGTTACCTGTTTGCGGTAGAACGGACGTAACATATCCTTTTTGAAAGATTAGTTTTCGCCATGCGAGGCAAGATGTCACGTTTGATTGGTGATAGTTGTTTTTTAAGGGTGAAATAGATCCTCGGATAGTAACCCCTTGCGGCTAGTACCCAATTCTTTATCTCAAAGTTTTGTTATGAAAATGATGTGGCGAATACAAGCGTCTTCGTATTGAAAGACGAGTATCGAGACCACACACTTTACAGTGAGTATCCTGAGACTCGGAGGGGAAGAAGTCTACACTCAATCCTCTCTCTTTAATTCAACACAAAGAGAACTTCATTCTCTTATTAAAGGTGTTTTTGGTCTCGAATGGTAAGTGTTTTGCGATAGTGAACCCTACGGTAATGTCAAGCACTCGGGATAGGAGGAGGCCTACGCCTAACCACTCCACGACCATTCGAGTTTTATTGAGAAAAGAGTTTCAAAAATGCACTCGGTACGGGACCGAGGTTTTTAGGAGAAAAAGCGTTTCAGAAAGAAGTTTTGAAAAGTGAAGGTGGTGAACATAATCACGTCTTCATATTGAAAGACGAGTATCGAGATCACACACTCTACAGTGAGTATCCTGACACTCGGTGAGGAAGAAGTCTACACTCAATCCTCTCTCTTTAGTCCAATACAAAGAGAACTTCATTCTCTTATTAAAGGTGTTTTTGATCTCGAATGGTAAGTGCTTTGCGACAGTGAACCCTAACGGTAATGTCAAGCACTTAGGATAGGAGAAGGCCTACGCCAAACCACTCCACGACCATTCAAGTTTTTGTGAAAAGAGATTGAAAATGCACTCGGTACGGGACCAAGGTTTTAGGAGAAAAAATGTAGCGAATACAATCGCGTCTTCGTATTGAAAGACGAGTATCAAGACCACACACTCTACAGTGAGTATCCTGATACTCGGAGAGGAATAAGTCTACACTCAATCCCCTCTCTTTAGTTCAATACAAAGAAAAATTTATCCTTTTATTAAAGATATTTTTGAGAAGATGCGAAAGAAATAGGAGATGGATACGAATATATATATAGAATACAGATAACCAGCAGTCCACCAATTTAAATTTTATGGTTTCGATATTGATTAAGTGTTTTGAAAGTATGTACAAGTCAATTTGAATATTTACAAGATATGAATAATATACAGATTATAACAATATAACATAATAATAATATATACAAGAATATAATGATTGAATTTAAAACAGTTAAATATTTGACAGAAAGTAAAGCAGTTGTATATTTGACAGAAAGTAAAGTAAGTGGTTAGTTTTTGGTTAGTGAATTGAATCGGGACGAATGTAATGCTAAACCATCATAGCTCGACTTATAATGGAAGTCGAACTATAGGAGGTCGCATAATTAAGAAGCGTTGAACCGCATGGCAATCTTAAAAACAACAAATAAAATTCAAATCAAACTTATAATTTAAACATATAATTAAAATATAGTTTTCATATTATAAAATCAATATTTTAATATTGTAATTATAGTTTTCATATGATAATTAAAATGATAAATAAAATTTTATATTAAATTATAGTTTTCATATTATAAAATCAATATTTTAATATAAGAACCGTTGCATAATTAAGAAGCGTTGAACCGCATGACAATCTTAAAAACAACAAATATGAGTGTCATGTTGGCAAACGCATTTTAAGAACTCCCATTGGAGTTGGTCTTATAAAACTTCTATTTACCACACGAACACATAAACCACACTACATCATTTAAGAACCATAACTTCATCCACTAACACATCTTAAAACCACAATTTTTTATTTTATTATTGTTGACAAAAATCAAAACCCAGCCTCCATTTGTTCTCGCTTTTTTTATATACTTTTCTCTCATTGTATTTGTTAGAACATACATAATCTCTAAGGGTGAATTAATAGAGAATTGAGTTAATTTGGAGAAGATGAAATTAAGAAATTGAGAGAGAGAGAGAGAGAGAGAGAGAGAGAGAGAGAGAGAGAGAGAGAGAGAGAGAGAGAGAGAGAGAGAGAGAGAGAAATTGAGGGTGAGAAGAATAATTGACATCCCCACAAATGGGAGCTTACAAGGTCTTATAGACAACAAACACAAAATGATCAAAAATAATAAAACAGCTTAGCAAAATAAGCTGAAACTAACAAAAAACTGAAGAAAAAAAAACCAAAATATGACTTTATAACCGAATTTGGAAAATGACGTAACCGATTACGAGCCCTATACCAACAACCGTTAAGCTTTTTTAACTCTTTAACCCGTTACGCCAAAATCCGTAACCCGTTACCACAATTGAAATGTCAAAATCTAGGTTTCAACACACCACCTCATTTCAGTTGTTTCAAGTCAAGCATGCTCAAACTTTTCTTTAATCTTTTGAACACATCATTTGTTACCCCATTGGTCAACAAATCTGCATTTTGATCTTCACTTTGACAATATTCCAACTGTAACTTGCCTTCACTCATTAGCTCCTTAAAATAATAAAATTGCATCTCTATATGCTTGCTTCTTCTGTGTGCAATCAAGTTCTTCGCAAGGCTTATTGCAGAAACATTATCAAACTGAAGCGTAGTAGCCTCACCCTCATTGCTACCCAAATACTTCAATAGATTCATGAGCCACATAGCTTGACACGCACAAAAAAAACTGTAATAATCTCAACTCATAAGACGAGAGTGCTACCATTGGTTCCTTCTTCGAACACCAAGAGATTGATGTTCTGCCAAGCATAAAGATGTATCCATCCATTGAATTTCTATCATCTTTATCACCACACCAATTGGAATAGGTGAAACCAAGTAAATCGCATTTTTTTCCGTATCTGATGCGGGAAAGAGAATTCCACAACCAAGAGTTCCTTTAATGTATCTAAGGATTCTCTTGCACAAATCCACTTAGTATCGCTTAGAGCTTCTTCCATGTTCACCGGTTCGAATTCGGCCATAAGCGCAAATTGAATGAAATCACCATCATCATTGATTTTGTTATCCCAGAATACTTCACATTCTTGGAGCCTCTGAGGTAAAACTCTTTGTCTTGTTGATGGTCTACTATTTCCTCTGTTTTCGGCTTTCACATATTATTCTGCACCACCAGAATTTTGAAAATTATGATTTTTTAGCCCGTAACCGGTTAAAGGATTCTCGTAACACGCTACTCCTTCTACAAACCCAGTTCCAGCAGCTTCAGAATCCAAAAATACACATGGTAGCCGGTTACAACTTTTAGCGTAACCCGTTACGGGGCCTACATCAACAATTTTTCTGCTGTTGTCAAACTTTCGCAGCTCGTCGACCACAACATCTCAGCTAGTCACGATCCTCTTGTTTGCAACATCAAATAACTCATAACCTCTAGTAGAATGATAACCAACGAGTAATATCATCTCACCCTTGTCGTCCAACTTCTTTTGGAGCTGACCCGGAACGTGTCAAAATGCTATCGAATCGAAAAATTTCAAATGACTTAAGATTGGTTTAAATCCAGACCACATCTCTTATGGAGTCACCTTATCAAGCTTCTTTTTAGGGCACCTATTTAGTTCCTTCGATAAGTCTTTCCCTTTTATCATGCTTCAAACCATGTTCGTTATCGAACGATTTTCCTCTCAGCAATACCATTCTGTTGTGGCATATAGGTTGACACAATTTCACACACTATCCCCTTTTCATCACAATACTTCTCAAACTCGTTCGAGGTATACTCACGTCCACTATCAGTTTTGAGAACTTTGAGCTTGTGACCACATTGTCGCTCAACCATGGACTCGAGTCATTTGAACACACCAAATAGCTCATTCTTTCTCTTAATTAGTGTTGTACCCCAAAATTTGCTCAACTTTTCTTGCCTGATTTATGTTTCATTGCATTTCATTTGCATAGTTACATCATGTACATAGTTCAATAATTGGCATATCATAGCATAACATGCATCCAACAAGGGGATCAAGGGTGTCTATCAAGAGAAGAGCCTAGCAAGAGGTGTTATCCAAGTATGAGAAGTCATCCAGGCCATCAAGAAATGATTTGAAGTCTTGAGAAGTTTGAGTGCCTACATGAGGGTTTTGCTCCTATCTGGAGGGATGTTGAGTATCATCAGTGGGATGAGAAACATGGAGTGTGAATTTGAGGTGTGTATGGATCTCATGGAATGCCTAGAGGGCCCTATTGGAGCTGAGACAAGTCATTGATTCAAGTATGAGAGCCACATTTGAGGTGCAGTCAACTAGGGTTTCATCTGGGTCAATCCTAGGTCAATTGAGTAATGGGAGAGCATCAAAGCCTACTTTGAAGTCTTGTGTGGTGTTGTGCCAAGATCAAGCAAAGAAGAATCAAGGATGTGGGAAGTTACTAAATTAGGGTTTCAAAGCAAATCACCCTGTTTAGGGCCTAACTTCAAAGCCACATAAGTCCAAATACAAGTTTCAAATGGATCATTGGCCAACATGAAACTTGTAGAACATCTCAATACCTTTAATTTGAGTACTATAAGTCCTCAAGGGGATTTATAGAACTCAAGTTATGGTCCTTTCAAGTTACAGGTCATCAGATGACTATGAAATTTGTCTGTGAAAGTCACTTGACTTCCAAACAACTTTTGCCCTTCAAGGAGTTTTCAAATGGACTTTTGTCCAACATGAAAGTTGTATATCTTGATCTTATTTTTCCATAGAGTACTAGAAGTCCTTGATAGGATTTGTAGAACTTAAGTTATGATCTTTGCAAGCCAGGGGTATTTTGGGTATTGGTGATTATAGGTCATTTGTGATCATAGGTCCATAACTCCAACTTACAAGCTTCAAATGGAAAATTGTTCAACATGGAACTTGTTCAAAATGATGTTTTGAGTGTAACCAAGTTGTCATGAGAGTTTGGTTTGGCTTGGAACACAAAGTTGCTTGAAATGGCTTAAAAAGGAAGAAATTAAAAGCATTAAAAGGTCAAAAAATGGAATTTCTTGATTTAGGGTGAAACAAAGCAATGTTATATGTCATTTTGATCAGGAAATGCACTTTAAAGAGATTGGTAATGTTACTTTTTGGATTTGAGGTCATTTACACACACTTCCATTTTGTAACTTAAGGATGAAGCAACACATCAATTCACCTCCATGAGATCAAAAACAAGGAAACTACACATCCCATTCAATTCTATATGTCATGAGAGGAGAAATTCAATTGAAATTGAGAGCTGTAGCAAGGCCAAACACGACTGTGGTGGAGGAGAAATTCAAAGAGCAAGAGAAATTCAATTTCTCATTGTGGCAGTTACAGAACTTTCTAGAGTGTTCTAACACACTCTATATATTGTTTGCAATGAGTTCAGATGGTTTTTTGGGCAAGAATTGGAGAGAAACAAGAAAGAGCAACTGAAATTTCTTCATTGCATATCAGAATCGGGTTTAGAGATTGAGGGGGATTCAAGGCAAATTGTTGATTGGAGAAGCTTGGGAAGTTGTTCTTGAGTGATTCTGGAGAAGATTGGAGCTTGAATCGAGCAATTGCACCTTCTGTTCATCCATTTTTTCCAGGTTTGCAACTTTCATTTTTTAGCTTAGATTAGGGGAAATTGATTAGCATTTGATATGTGGTTAGGTTAGTGATGATGCTAGGTTGGATTTAGGCACAAGAATTGAGTGATTAGAGACCAAATTAGGTGTGACACCATTTCTGTTGAAGCTTGTATCTCTTGGTTCTTGA
The DNA here is from genome assembly GCA_963859935.3 of Lathyrus sativus. Lineage (NCBI taxonomy): Eukaryota > Viridiplantae > Streptophyta > Magnoliopsida > Fabales > Fabaceae > Lathyrus > Lathyrus sativus. Next base: position 599,344,731 of record OZ012735.1, on the reverse strand, counting down.
GGTTGTAATTGTGTTTGGATAGCAAGATTTGATCCCTGAAGCATGTAGATTACATTGATGACTTTAATTGCAAGAATCGTGACAATCAAGATTGGGTGGTTTTCTGAACTTTCCATCGGTTTTTGAGTTGGAGTGAGAATCAATGGATTTGGAGGTCATAATTGGACTCAGGATGAAAAAACGAGTGGAAAGGGATGTTTAGTTGTTGCGTTTGATGCACTTTGGTGTAACTCTCACCGGAGACGACGGTGGCGCAAAGCTCAGGCCACCGTCCTGAACATTTCCCTCTCCTTTTTCAAATTTGGAGAAGATGAAGTTTTGGGCGTTGGATCTTGTTTGACTATTGACTCAGACCAGCATCCAAGGGCCACGAGTTAATTGAGAATTCTGAAGAGAATGGAGAGAGGTATGAAGCGCAGCGTCTCACTTAAGTTTTGGCTTTGGGCTTAGTGAATGAATTGCTATCAGCACCCTGCATTTAGGCCTAGTTGGATTTACAACGTGAAACCATTGCTATTCAACACGCACTTTTTCCATTTTCATTTCATTTTCCATAATTTCCTTTTAATTTCGCTTGGGCTTAGTCTGATTTCTACACGCACCCCACCTTTGGGCCCAGTCTGAGAAACAACTTGATATAATTGCTATTTGCCACGCAGGTTTATCATTTTCTTATTATTTTCTTTTATTTTTACATATTTCATATAGTTAGGAATTAAATCACAACAAATAGGAAAATTAACATTTTTAGGCTAGATTTTTTTCCCCTGACTCCTAAAAGAGTCTAGAATTTAATAGGATTAAAAAATTATTAATTCATGCATTTTAGAATTTAATTTCATTTTTTGAAGTTTAATTGCTTTTATTTTGAATTTGTTTGATATGTGATCTTGCTGATTTTATTATGGGTGTTTGGTGTTGATTTTTGAGTTGATTCTTTTTGAAATAGATAGCTTAGAAATGCATGTACCCTTAGTAATTTTCTCATATTTTTGTGAGATAATTTTAGGTTGTTTTGAACATTAAACAATAGGTGGTTTAGAATTAGGGTTTTAAGATAGTACCCTTAGGTTTAGGGCATAGTTTTAGGTGTTAATGGTTGATTAACCCCTTGGTTTTATATGGAGTGATTCTTAAGAGGTTTAGGAACCCTTAGAATTTTTTATAGGATTTTACAATCATTTTTGGTATTTTAATTAGAATTAGTTTTAGGACTAACTTCTAGGTGTTTCTAATGAACTAACTTGACTAGTTTAATTCAATAGTTCCCCTTAGATTAGGGTGGTAGTGCTCTTGTGCTTGGATGAAGATGAAGACTTGTTGATGTGGATATGGAGAGCTTGAAGGAGCTTGAACATGAAGAATTTCTCCTCTTGTGGATGCTTGTCAGGAGCTTAGGGAAACTAGGGTTTTAGGAAGAGCATTAGACTAGTTTGCTTATTTCTTCAAACATGGAGTATATTGTCCATCTCCATTCAATCCAATGACATAAATTACTCTTAAAGAAGTCACATCTCTCCTTTGGAGGGATGAGTGGCATGCTTTAAGAGTAGAACTTTGAGGATGCCAGTCTCTCATAATGTTAAGTTCTTAGTGGCTTCCTTTGGTTGTCAGTAAATTACTTAACATTTCAATTTGATCTTGTTACTTGATTCTCCCTTGGAAGTTTCTTGTTGAAGCTTGTTGAGAATGAAGTTTGTGCTTGTTGAAGCTGGTTGCTGGTTGAAGCTAGGGTTTTGCTGCTTGTTGGAGATGAAGTTAGGAGTTTGCTGGTTTAAGTTGGTTGCTTGTTGAAGTTTGAAGCTTGTTGAAGGTTGGTGCTTGTTGAAGATTGAAGGTTTAGTTGGAGCTTGAAGATAGGAGTATTCATGAAGATGAAGGTTGTTTCTGTCAACTTTTGGCTGTTTAATCAACTGTTGCTGTCAGAGCTGCTGCTTGTGATGTTTGCTGTAGGAGTTTGATGTTGCTGCTTGGGCTGCCTCCTCTGTTGTGGTTTTTGTTTTCTGTATTGTTTGTTGGCTTGTGCAGCTTGCCCCATAGGTTTGAAGTGAATGTTGATTCACTTTGCCTATTGTTTTCCCAGGTTCGAGGTTGAGCGGGACTCCCTTGCCTCGCTTGTATTGCTGCATTGCATGCATTTTACTGTATTTGCTTGCTTTCTTTTCCGTTTATCCCCTAGGATCTCTGATTTCCTCTGTGCAGGAGGGAATTATGACAGACATTAGGATTCTTATCCATGCATGACAACATTAGGTTAGTTTTTATTCCCTTTTCAACCCTAGGCTTTTTAGAGCTTTTTTCTCTTCTTATCTCAAAACCACTCAAAAACACAGTAATAAGGTTAATCGATGTCGTACGTTACGAGCCTTAAGCTATTTGAGAAAGGGTTGCTGGAGGGCTTCTTTCCAGTAGTCTGGCTGCTTAGTGTGGTACCCTTTGGGTGACACGCGACGGAGTCACTCTCAAATCATAGTCTCTAGTGCGTCAGAGATTGCAAACAAACTAAAAAACACTGCTTTCGTAAAAGATTCAAAACAAACAGCAAAGTGTCATTTTTGTCCGCTTGGACTCTTAATCAAGAAAAACCCTTTTTGAAGGTAATAAAAAACAGTCAGACAAGCTTGTGTCTTCCGTAGCCCGAACTACGTTTACTCTGATCTTTCATGTTGTATGAAAGTACGTAGGCATAGGATGTCGTATCCTAGCGAGCAACCTTCCCACCTTCATCCGTAGTTCGCCGAACTACATAGACTCTGACTTTCCCATTGCACGAGGGAATACGTAGGCATAGAGCGGCGAAGCTCTATCGAGTCTCTTTTCTCTTTTCTTTCCTTTTGTCCCTTGACCTGTAGAGTAGGTAGAATAACAAACCGTACTAGAAACAAGCGTGGATCCCGTCTGTCGCACCTCGAAAATTCATTCGAACATACGACCCTCGCACGAAAGGCGCAGAAATGCAGTTCGACAGAGTCGCCACCGAACTTTATTTTTCCCGAATAAACGGGAGAGGAAAATATCGAGAAAACCTCTTAAAACGAAAAGGATAGGAACAGGGCTGTCGCAACCAAGTTCCGGGTTCGGGAGTCGGTTACGTGAGGGGAAGGTATTAGCACCCCTCACGTCCGTCGTACTCGACGGGAACCTCTTAAGTTAATTGTGGGGAGTGTTGTTTAGGTTTATTTGTTTTCTTCTCGTTGTTAAAGGTAGAATTGGTAGGTTAAAAGGTTAAGGATGCAAAGGAGAGATGGGTGGTTAGAAGATAGGGTGCTCGCCAAGGATTGGGGCCCTTGTGCCTACGTATGCTCATTCGGACGAGAATGAGAAATCAGAGCGTCGTAGTTCGACTACGGGAAAGGATGGGAGGAAATAGAAGATGGAGGGGAGGTAGCTCGCCAAGATCATCGCGATCTTGTGCCTACGTATCTTACATTCGGACGAGAATGAAGAATCAGAGCAGTCGTAGTTCGTGATAACAACCACGAAAAGATGAGGTTTGAATGGGTTGAAAGTTTGAGAAGGATACGAAAGAATGACTGACAAGCAACCCAAGAGCATGCCTCAAGAGCTTGTCACTCAAGAATTCAAGGAATGCGAGATTCCAAGAACTCAGTTCTTTCGGAAATTGACTGAATAGGTTGAAGATAAAGAGTTGGATGTTTTGAAATCGAAAGAATAAATTAATAACAACTTGAGGGCGCGCCTCGAGAGTTACTCATTCGAATATCCAAAGAATGCTAGATTCCGAGAATATCCCTCTTTCGTAAGTTTCGGAAATGTTTGTGAAAGGATCGGATCGGAAAATGGCATGCGAGGCAAAAAGGAAGTTGTTTTGAACTGGCTCGACGACGTGTCGAAGATTTGATTGAAGATGGAACCGACTTAACGACGTGTCAAGTGTTAAGATTGTGAGAAACGATATTAGTCCCTAAGGGTGCCCCTAATATCGAAAACCACGAGGAGTTGTGAATGAAATGTGGCTTGCGAATGCGGACGAGCATTCGACTTAAAAGAATGTTGGAAACTGATTGAGTTTGAAAAAGTTGAGAGGTTGAGTAAATAACCGCTCAAAGGGCGTGCCTCGAGAATTATTTACTCGGAGATTCAAAGAATGCTAGATTCCAAGAACCTCTTTAGTTCGAAGTTTTGATCGAGAAAAATATTTTAAAAATGATTTGAAGCGAAATGGGGTATGAAAATAATTTGTGAACATGTGAGAAGTGAGAACGCGAGATTGGATTTGAGAATATCAATTATTTAATAAATGAGACGTCGGCCCCACAACTAAATGATCGGGGTATTACCGAAGTGCTAGATTCCAATAACACCATTTTTATTTGAAAAATATTTGGATGAACAGCAGAAATATCACACAGAATGCTAGATTCCTATGATATTTCTTTGCCCAAAATAGCGTACTAAACGAATAGTTGAATGACATATTATTTAAGGTGTACACCCCAATAATGTTTGTCCAAAATCCACATGAGACTCTAACTAACAAGTCATTAATATTTATCATTTTTTAATTAGATGATGATGCTAAATTTTTAATTAGTAATTTAGTAGCAAAAATAAGTATTTGAAAAATTATTGTCTTAAAAACTCTTTTTCTCCTAATTGAAAGCCTATTTCGAAATTGTCTTATAAAATAAGTCAATTAATAGACGAAGGAATGATTTTGATTTAAATTAAGAAATATTGTTTGAATAAACAATGAACATATCACACGGAGTGCTAGACTCCTATAATAGTTCTTTGTCCAAAATGGTGTATTTAAAACGAAAAGTTGAATAATATATTATTTAAGGTGTACACCTTAATAACGTCTATTTGAAAACTCGAGAAGTGCTAGACTTCAAGAGTTTAAATTTCGTAGCTGACCCCGCAAAAAAAATAATTTGAATAACTATAAATTGAATTAATAGTTTTAAAAGAATAATCAAATATATTTTGAAAATACTTTTGAAAATAATCCATGAATCACATGCTATTTATTAAAAAAATATTTATTATTATTAAAATTTTTGTTTCGTTTAAAAAAACAATTGTATTAGAAAGCATGAGCCATATCCATTATGAACTGCACTAAAGTCATAACTTCAACCAAATCCTGTATCGATCAGTGCAAGTAACCTAATTTCAAACTGTGTTTTGAAACCAAAGAAAAAGAAGTCACTTTTCCAAACTGATAAACACTTATGCTATTAATCTTTCCCCATACAAATAAACAGCCTAACACAATATATTTGGAATTTGAACAATGGTTATTGACATTTAACGAAAACTTTATCAAAATTTTGCGGCATAACGGTATGAATTACCGAAACCATAGTTTAAAGAGAAATCTAACTCTTTATGACAAAATCAGGAACGCTACAAGCATTATACACGTGAGGCTATGGTCAATAATCAATAAACATTAGAAGCTTCAAATCTAGATCAGTAATGGTACCAATATAACAACCTATGAGTTTAAAAGCAAACTGAATGAGATATTTTTTTCAAAATTGAAAGCAATAAAACCAAAATGATCCTTAAGTATACAAGTTATGCAAAAACAAAACAACAACACCAGACAAAATAGAACCATTGATTTTGAAGTTACCGCAAAGGCGAAATGAAACATAGTTTGAACGACACTCATGAGTTGCATTCACATTTAGGTTCCTGAGCTACACAAACATCTTGTCGAAGCTTTCATCGTTGTCTTCGAAATGCAAGCGGTAAACTTAACATTTGATCAAAACTGAATCATCATTGTATTGCTATTGTAGTGTTGCCTCGTTAGTTTACATGATGAACAAATTATTATGATAGATTTCAAGCACTACTAGGATCAACCGCCGCTATGCCATTCAACATTATTATCGCACAATTTGAAGACTCGGTAATACTGTAACCTGCATACAAACCAGTCACCAACAACCACATAATTTTATAAAAACAGAATAACTTAGAACCTATTATCAAGCTAACACCAAGGCAGATAACAATTCAAAAAAAAAGACATAGCCGAAACCTCATGCCGAGACTACTGCCATAATTCAGGACCTGCGCAAAAAAAAATCATAACCCCAAACAGAATAACAGGCTTTTGTAGAAATAATAACAGACGAAGGATCAAATTGAACACATGAAAGATATCGCCAACTTGCTACTGCTACTTGCTCATCAACCTTTGAAAATGCTTGCAAACAGTTAATGAACATAAACCTCATACCAAATCATTAACTTCAAAACATTACCACAGTAGAACATTTTCAACAACTTCCATGTTTATCACATTTAAACTCAGCACATACAGAAAATAATTGGATTGAAACCGATGCAAACAAGGTAACAATACCAAATACGGGACTCGAAACCAAACTTTAACCAGCTACCTATTATGCACAGCAGTCAGACCAGTCATACATTAACCAAAAGTATAAACAAAGATCAGAAAAATGAAAGCTCAGTTGACTGAAAAAAAAGTTGTTAGAATCCAAAAAAACACCCTGATGGTTACTCATCAACAATTTTAATGTGATATTACCCATCTGAAATAGTCGATACCGCCGATAACGGAAGCAGGTAGCATGCAAAAGCTGTTGTTACTCTCAGTCTTTGGTAAAATTGAAGGGAGTTTGCATCATTGTGAAACACGGACACTTATTAAGTCGGCGTTGCAGCGTATGTTGGTGTCAGACGGATGATGCGTAAGGAGTGGAAAACAACCGAGCTGGAATCAACACCGTGTCATGCTGAAATCCCATCCTGTATTGTGTTGGGGTGTGATACTGCGAAAAGGTCGCTATAGAGCTGAGACCGCCATGAACATACTGTGTAGGTTCAACCCCAGAAACAAGCCCTTTTTCGCTCATCCCTACGAAGCCAACATCATCTTTCTGCTTCTGCCAATCAGAACTCGAAACCTGCATAATATGTACACCAAAGCACCAACCCAAAACATCTTTTGCGAGTGTGACAATAGTTAGAAATCTCGATAGGTATAACATAAATTCCTGACAAACAAAACTTACACCAATCGGCAGAGAAATAGCACAAACCTTATTCATGGTGTACACAAGTTACAATAAACGAAATATGAAATGAAAACACGAGAAAAATGATAAACATGATTTTCAACAGAAATAAGAACAAAAGCAACTACACAACTCGAAAGCCTATCTACCACAAAAAGAAGTCATTGAATCGCGAGAACTATGGGAATTGTACCAATACACTTATGGCGCAGAGATGTCGTTGGTGTTGGCAAAGTGAATCGCGGCGGAGACAGGCACACTTGCAGGGTGATTACGATTGAGATTCTTCTCACGGCCACGAAGAATATTCTTCTTCCTTTAGCGACAACCTTCGTCGTAAAGCTTGCTTCAACTTAGTACATCAACAGTAAGTTCGAGTGTTGGTTTCTTGGAGAAGGTGAGGAAAGTTATCGGAGATGATGATGGTGATGAGGGAAGACTGACGGTTTTAAGGGGTGGCGGCTTCGATTTGCTTTGAGGGAGCTTGGGCGCCGCTAGGGTTTGATCCCAGATGGTGAACAGTCCCTTAGGGTTTTCTTTTAGAAAAAGGGGGCGGCCGTGTTTATCATCATGAACAGTAACCGAAAATCTTTTTTTCCCCTTAATCAATTCTTCCTCTTCAATAAATACTCAGCCAAGAAAGAAACCCTAACGGTTTCCCCCACAAATGGGCCTTGCCCAATTCCAAATTCCCCTTTTTTTTACAATTTTCTTTTCTATTAAATTCATTAATATTAAGATTAATAATTAAGAAAAATTAACATAATTCTAATAAAGATATTAAAAAATATAGTTAAACATAAACAAATATAACTAGAACAAGTTAAAAACAAAAACAAATATTAAGTACTTAAAAAATATTATAAGTAACATTTTTTTTAAAAAAAGAAAGAGTTTAAGAAACTAAGGAAAATTAATATTCACAAAAATTGTATTAAGCCACGTGTCACACTTTAGTTGGTCAAGAAAATAGAATTTGGAAAATGCCCAATTTCAAGTGGACACAAGTCAAAACGACATGAAATGATAATGCTAAAAATATTTTCAAAAAGGGTAGGACAAATTTAGGGTATGACAGATGCCCCTATCTAATGGGCTTAAACCTAGGAAAATGAACTGCATTGACATTCACATTCCTGAGGTAGAAGTCTGTTAGATATAAAAAGACCCTGAATTTGTCCGAAAGAAAGAGAGATGCTTGAGAGTTGAAAATGCCGATAAATGTAAACCTCTGAGTAAACTGTAAATAAATGGCAAAAAGCCGTCATCACCAAAAGGGATGAGGGAATGAAACACACACGACCACCACCACCAAAAGGATGGCAAAGCAAAACACAATCAAAATATCGCGCAATCTGACATCGACGAAATGCCAGACCCACCACCAAAAGGATGACGGAGCGAAAACACAAACAAAACATCGCGCAATCTGACATCGACGAAATGCCAGACCCACCACCAAAAGGATGATGGAGCGAAAACACAAACAAAACATCGCGCAATCTGACATCGACGAAATGCCAGACCTACCACCAAAAGGATGATGGAGCGAAATCATAAACAAAACATCACGCAATCTGACATCGACGAAATGCCAGACCCACCACCAAAAGGATGATGGAGCGAAAACACTAACAAAACATCGCGCAATCTGACATCGACGAAATGCTAGACCCACCACCAAAAGGATGATGGAGCGAAAACATAAACAAAACATCGCGCAATCTGACATCGACGAAATGCCAGACCCACCACCAAAAGGATGACGGAGCGAAAACACAAACAAAACATCGCGCAATCTGACATCGACGAAATGCCAGACCCACCACCAAATGGATGATGGAGCAAAAACACAAACAAAACATCGCGCAATCTGACATCGACGAAATGCCAGACCCACCACCAAAAGGATGATGGAGCGAAAACATAAACAAAACATCACGCAATCTGACATCGACGAAATGCCAGACCCACCACCAAAAGGATGATGGAGCGAAAACACAAACAAAACATCGCGCAATCTGACATCGACGAAACGCCAGACCCACCACCAAAAGGATGATGGAGCGAAAACATAAACAAAACATCGCGCAATCTAACATCGACGAAATGCCAGACCCACCACCAAAAGGATGACGGAGCGAAAACACAAACAAAACATCGCGCAATCTGACATCGACGAAATGCCAGACCCACCACCAAAAGGATGATGGAGCGAAAACACAAACAAAACATCGCGCAATCTGACATCGACGAAATGCCAGACCCACCACCAAAAGGACGATGGAGCGAAAACATAAACAAAACATCGCGCAATCTGACATCGACGAAATGCCAGACCCACCACCAAAAGGATGATGGGGCGAAAACACAAACAAAACATCGCGCAATCTGACATCGACGAAATGCCAGACCCACCACCAAAAGGATGATGGAGCAAAAACAAACAAAATATCGCACAATCTGACATCGACGAAATTCCAGACCCACCACCAAAAGGATGATGGAGCGAAAACACAAACAAAACATCGCGCAATCTGACATCGATGAAATGCCAGACCCACCACCAAAAGGACGATGGAGCGAAAACACAACACACAGGTCGCTATCACTAAAAGGATGATAGGACAACACAGATTTGAGGTTTACCAACACCAAAAGGATGCAGGCTAGGTTGAACTGACGAAGTTCGACTATCACCAAAAGGATGATAGGAAGGCAATTGACAACGGTCACGCTTGCTGGGTAAAACTCATTGGGGAACCCCTGAGAAGAAGATTGAATTGAAATAAGTCAACGGGGTACGCCCGCCGTCTTGTTTGGAGATCATAGTTTTGCTGAAATGATTTCATGGTTACGCCCATGAATTTTGAAGAGGATGCCCCTGACTGGGCTGAGTTTGTCTTGATGCCTTGTTTCGCTCAACGAAAGGCTGAACAACTTCATGAGGTACGCTCACGGTTTTGCTGAAGATGCCCCTGCTCGGGCTGGATCTTGTACTGAACTTCTTGGATTTGCCCAGTAAAAGGTTGAATAACTTCGTGGGGAACGCCCACAGTCTTGAATGATATGCCCCTGACTGGGCTGAATGTTGATTTGAAGATCTGATCAACCACAAGGTTGAAATACGTCATGGGGGACGCCCATGGTCTTTGAAAAATGCCCCTGACCGGGCTGAATCTTGCTTTGAATAACTTCAAACTTTGTGGGAGAAACCCATAATTGTAGAAGATTGCCCCTGCCTGGGCTGATGACTGCTTTGAAGCTCTTGAAAATCGTGGGACAAACCCACTATCTTGCGGAAGATGCCCCTGACTGGGCGGTCAATGGTCTTGGAAAACTTCGGGATTGATCCTGGACCTTGACTTGCATATATGAATGCTGGATGATAAATGATATTCCATACGAGTGGAAGTGCAAATGCAAGTGCTGACACGCGGAAATGCAAGAGCCGGGGAAGTATGATATGATTGGGTATGCATATGATGCAAGATATTTATGAGGTCGAATGCGATGCGTATGATGCATATGATTGCAGACGGGTAATTGGAAATGCAGGTGGAGACGCCAGCGTGGTGGCCTCTGGTAGTTGCCAATGCAGATTGGACTTCGGGTGGTGGGAGGGATTGACTTCCTCGACACGCAGTTTGTTGAAGACGTCACGATTGAAGCAGAAGATGATGCTCTGAATGCCCCAAGTCTGGGTACTTGGTGATTTGTTGTCAATTTCCTTCAGAGAAGATTGCAACTCTGCTTGTTGGTCAAGACGACCTGGTCTTGCCCCAGTCTGAACGTGGTAATGGCCTGCCCCTGCTCGAGCTGTTGAATGATTTGCTCCAGCCTGTGGGTTTTGAGGTAGTCTTGCCTCGTGTACGCCACTGAAAGTCAAGTTCCTCCTCGATTGCCCCTTGCTGAAGTGTCTTTGAATACCTAACACTGATTTGCAAATAAAATTGTACATTCATAAATGGTAATATTAATGCAAAGTTCGATGCAAGATTTGAAAAACTGTTTTTTTATTGAGGTGTCGTGGTAGTGAAATGAATGGACCGTTAATCCAAATGTTGTGCTAATTTGATTGGTGTGAAAGATATATCAAGAGAAATGACACCAATGCTGACGATTAGAAATCATGTGAGGAGTCAGGTTACGCAACCTTGCGATAGTATGCTTTCAGAATAAACCTTGTCTCAATTAGGTCTTTCGAGGGTTGTAACATGGTCTGGTTCACGGTTATGAAACAAAAGGTTATTAGGCTCAAAGTATGATTTGTACCCACCCCTTCTTCTTAATGATCTCCAGTCCTATGTTTAGTTAATTCTACACTTGTCTTGACGGTATAAACTTGATGGTTCAAGATTTGCTCGACGTGGCGGTAACCTTATTTTGATGGATGCCATTTCCCCTTTTGATTTGGGTGGCCACTGAATCTTTTTTTTGTTGAGGGTTTCGGGGTCCTCTTTTGCTTTTGTTTTTGCTCCCTAACTTTTGCATGGATTGACTTTGTTTGTTAGATCCCTCGGGATTACCTTGATTTTGCCTAAGTCCCCTCTAAGGTGTTTGACTTAGCAGGCTTTTGATTTTTTTGATTTTGTTGTGACTGCCATGGCATGGGTCCTTGATGAACAACCGTCTGCGGGATTTCGCTTGTGTTGATTCGAATGCAGAGTCTAATTAACTGAACACTACCCTACCCCAGGTTGAGTGTAAAGGTTTAAATATCCGAAGGAAACTGCTACTTCTAGGCTCGAAGTGGTTTACTAGGGATTAACTCCTTATATCTCCGGTGTTTGGGGAATTTAAGCAATGCCTGTACATCATTGACGAGATTCGGTGAAAGCATACGGTTTGCAATTATGGGTATCTCGTTTTCATCATCCTCCCTCAAATCAAGCTAAACAACAGTGAATAGAGTGGAGTGAATAAATGTGTCGGTGATAAGTAAAAATGAGTGAATACGACATAACTAATTCAAAACATGCATAAACGATACATTAATGAAACCAAATACGAATGGCAATTGTTCAAAGCATACAATACTTAAATAAACAAAGACAAAACATAAGAAATGCGAAATATGAAATGGCAGCATGACGGCCTTCTTTAGAGAATGGATTTGACTTGATTGGATTTGACGTTGGCACTAGTTGACTGGTGGCATCGGATTGTTGATGATATTTGGAGACTTCCCATTGAAGTTGATAGCATCCCTATCGATCATGTCTTGAATTATGTGCTTGAAAGCCCTGCAGTCCTCAATGGTGTGACCTGGAGCACCCTTATGAAACTCACAATGAGCATTTGCATCGTAATCGGCAGGAATGACAGTTGGAGGAGCCAAATCTCTTGGAACAACAACTTTCTTCTCCATCAACTGAGCAAATATTTTGGCATATGTCATTGGTAGACGATCAAAGACTCTATCTGGTCTCCATGTTCTCTGCGGACGCTGTGGGCGAGCACCTTGTCGTTGCTGAGTAGCTTGCATCTGCTGTTGCTGAGGAGGATACTGATATCCTTGCTGGTTGTAGGTCTGTTGCTGAGGAGCCTGTTGCCGTGGCATCTGAGCTTGCACTGCTTGAACAGCTGGCTGATAAGGCATTGGAGCATATTGCGCAGCAGCAACATATGGATACTGATAGTAGGGAACTTGATAAGGCATAGGAGCAGGAGCTTGTTGAGAAGCTTGCCCTTTCTGCAAAAAGATGGCATTTGTTTCGCCCTCCTTCTTCTTGTATCCATTAAAAGGCTTCTTGGCATTGGTCTGGTTGTTGGAACCTCCTGGGATCTTCCCACTCTTCAGCCCTTCTTCAATCCTCTCACCGACGATCACCAAGTCAGAGAATCCAGCGGAGACACTACCGATCAGCTTTTCGTAGTACTGGCCTTGCAAAGTACCCATGAAGATGTCAATAAGTTCACGGTCAACAAGAGGTGGATGCACCCTTGCGGATAGCTCTCTCCATCGTTGCGCGTACTCCTTGAAGGATTCGCCATCCTTCTGAGTCATACTCTGAAGCTGAGTACGGTTAGAAGCAAGGTCAGTGTTGTATTTGTACTGCTTGACAAATGCATCGGCTAGCTCGGCCCAAGTGCGTACGCTGTTACGTTCCAGCTGCATATACCATTCGAGTGATGCCCCATACAAACTGTCTTGGAAGCAATGAATCATAAGTTTTTCATCTCTGGCATAGGCAGCCATCTTGCGACAGTACATCTTCAAATGAATGTTTGGGCAACTGAAACCCTTGTACTTCGAGAATTCGGGTACTTTGAACTTGGGAGGAATGACAACATCAGGCACCAAGCATAATTCCAAAGCACTGAAAGAATTTGAATTGTGCCCCTCCATGGCTCGGAGTTTCTCGGCTAGATCTCGGCACATCTTCATGGCTTCAGAATCCTGAGCAGCAACAGGACTAGCAATGGGGATAGCAGCATGATAGTTCTGAACGTCGTCATACTGATCCATCAAAGTATCTTCGATATGAGGAACTGGGATTTGCACAGCAGTAGGCTAGGCCTGCGGGATAACTCCAATAGTAACTCCAGGCGCTGGGATTGGCTGAGAAGTGTTTCCTTCGACTGCGTTGTTGAAGTTCAACGACATCCCATGAGAATTTGGAATTGGAACCAAAGGGATAGCAGTAGACCCTTGTCCTTGACCATTGTTGACGACAGCAGCGGCTTCACGCTGTTCTTCCTCTCTCCTGGCTGCGAGGATGGCTTCGAGGATCTGGTCGATCTTTCCTTTCATAGAATCCAATTCTTCCCTGAAGGCGACTTGCTCCTGTTGAATCTGCTCCATCATTCGTCTGGTATTGGCTCTAGTTGCGTACTGGTGTCGGGGAATCAGCTTGATTTACTAGAGAGGAAGGAACGAAGACATAAGATTCTGTTGAAGGACTGGAAATGCAAAATGCACAACATATGAAATGCAATGCAAATGATATGTAAGATGCAATGCAAGATACAAGATCCAGGATCGCAGGATCATAGTCAAACAACTCCTGAAGCTGGTAGCTGTAATAGATAGGTAACCATAATTCCTGCTCAAAGAAAAATGACAGGTATAACCTATACGGGAAGATCTAAACATTCTACCCATAAACCCACTCAAGGGATGGTTTCTATGTTTGGTTCCTAGGATCACGGACACTAGTCGTATTAGCGTCACGCAACAGGCTGGCTGTATTACGACGATAATGACGATAAGGTCTCTCCTGAGCGGGGTCCTCATGCTAGGCGCACAAGGAGCGAGTCCTTGGAGACTAACACTACACGACCACCAATATCGGAACTGGTGCTAACAAAAGGTTCCCAGGATCACAGACCCTTCATTAATCAAGTCGTGCAACAGGCTAGCTGTGTTACAACGAGATCTACGAATAGGTCTCCTCTGGAGGAGCTTTCATGCTAGGCCCACAAGGAGCAAGTCCTCGGAGACTAACACTACTCGACTACCAATTCTAAACTATGTGTTCTCTCTGCTTTTACCAAAGCTCGGGCGTAGAGCCTTACTCATGATGTCATCCCAAGAACCAACAGGCAACCCAGATAACAAGCACGAATAAAATCTACAAGAGAACAAATACATAAACAAGAAGAAGATAAAAACAAACACTCCTCACAAACCAAAAGATAGGCTCGACTCTCTCTTTGCATGGAGCAAAACGTCCCCAGCAGAGTCGCCACATGTCGCACCTCGAAAATTCATTCGAACATACGACCCTCGCGCGAAAGGCGCGGAAATGTGGTTCGACAGAGTCGCCACCGAACTTTATTTTTCCCGAATAAACGGGAGAGGAAATATCGAGAAAACCTCTTAAAACGAAAAGGATAGGAACAGGGCTGTCGCAACCAAGTTCCGGGTTCGGGAGTCGGTTACGTGAGGGGAAGGTATTAGCACCCCTCACGTCCGTCGTACTCGACGGGAACCTCTTAAGGTAATTGTGGGGAGTGTTGTTTAGGTTTATTTGTTTTCTTCTCGTTGTTAAAGGTAGAATTGGTAGGTTAAAAGGTTAAGGATGCAAAGGAGAGATGGGTGGTTAGAAGATAGGGTGCTCGCCAAGGATTGGGGCCCTTGTGCCTACGTATGCTCATTCGGACGAGAATGAGAAATCAGAGCGTCGTAGTTCGACTACGGGAAAGGATGGGAGGAAATGGAAGATGGAGGGGAGGTAGCTCGCCAAGATCATCGTGATCTTGTGCCTACGTATCTTACATTCGGACGAGAATGAAGAATCAGAGCAGTCGTAGTTCGTGGTAACAACCACGAAAAGATGAGGTTTGAATGGGTTGAAAGTTTGAGAAGGATACGAAAGAATGACTGACAAGCAACCCAAGAGCATGCCTCAAGAGCTTGTCACTCAAGAATTCAAGGAATGCGAGATTCCAAGAACTCAGTTCTTTCGGAAATTGACTGAATAGGTTGAAGATAAAGAGTTGGATGTTTTGAAATCGAAAGAATAAATTAATAACAACTCGAGGGCGCGCCTCGAGAGTTACTCATTCGAATATACAAATAATGCTAGATTCCGAGAATATCCCTCTTTCGTAAGTTTCGGAAATGTTTGTGAAAGGATCGGATCGGAAAATGGCATGCGAGGCAAAAAGGAAGTTGTTTTGAACTGGCTCGACGACGTGTCGAAGATTTGATTGAAGATGGAACCGACTTGACGACGTGTCAAGTGTTAGGATTGTGAGAAACAATATTAGTCCCTGAGGGTGCCCCTAATATCGAAAACCACGAGGAGTTGTGAATGAAATGTGGCTTGCGAATGCGGACGAGCATTCGACTTAAAAGAATGTTGGAAACTGATTGAGTTTGAAAAAGTTGAGAGGTTGAGTAAATAACCGCTCAAAGGGCGTGCCTCGAGAATTATTTACTCGGAGATTCAAAGAATGCTAGATTCCAAGAACCTCTTTAGTTCGAAGTTTTGATCGAGAAAAATATTTTAAAAATGATTTGAAGCGAAATGGGGTATGAAAATAATTTGTGAACGTGTGAGAAGTGAGAACGCGAGATTGGATTTGAGAATATCAATTATTTAATAAATGAGACGTCGGCCCCACAACTAAATGATCGGGGTATTACCGAAGTGCTAGATTCCAATAACACCATTTTTATTTGAAAAATATTTGGATGAACAGCGGAAATATCACACAGAATGCTAGATTCCTATGATATTTCTTTGCCCAAAATAGCGTACTAAACGAATAGTTGAATGACATATTATTTAAGGTGTACACCCCAATAATGTTTGTCCAAAATCCACATGAGACTCTAACTAACAAGTCATTAATATTTATCATTTTTTAATTAGATGATGATGCTAAATTTTTAATTAGTAATTTAGTAGCAAAAATAAGTATTTGAAAAATTATTGTCTTAAAAACTCTTTTTCTCCTAATTGAAAGCCTATTTCGAAATTGTCTTATAAAATAAGTCAATTAATAGACGAAGGAATGATTTTGATTTAAATTAAGAAATATTGTTTGAATAAACAATGAACATATCACACGGAGTGCTAGACTCCTATAATAGTTCTTTGTCCAAAATGGTGTATTTAAAACGAAAAGTTGAATAATATATTATTTAAGGTGTACACCTTAATAACGTCTATTTGAAAACTCGAGAAGTGCTAGACTTCAAGAGTTTAAATTTCGTAGCTGACCCCGCAAAAAAAATAATTTGAATAACTATAAATTGAATTAATAGTTTTAAAAGAATAATCAAATATATTTTGAAAATACTTTTGAAAATAATCCATGAATCACATGCTATTTATTAAAAAAATATTTATTATTATTAAAATTTTTGTTTCGTTTAAAAAAACAATTGTATTAGAAAGCATGAGCCATATCCATTATGAACTGCACTAAAGTCATAACTTCAACCAAATCCTGTATCGATCAGTGCAAGTAACCTAATTTCAAACTGTGTTTTGAAACCAAAGAAAAAGAAGTCACTTTTCCAAACTGATAAACACTTATGCTATTAATCTTTCCCCATACAAATAAACAGCCTAACACAATATATTTGGAATTTGAACAATGGTTATTGACATTTAACGAAAACTTTATCAAAATTTTGCGGCATAATGGTATGAATTACCGAAACCATAGTTTAAAGAGAAATGTAACTCTTTATGACAAAATCAGGAACGCTACAAGCATTATACACGTGAGGCTATGGTCAATAATCAATAAACATTAGAAGCTTCAAATCTAGATCAGTAATGGTACCAATATAACAACCTATGAGTTTAAAAGAAAACTGAATGATATATTTTTTTCAAAGTTGAAAGCGATAAAACCAAAATGATCCTTAAGTATACAAGTTATGCAAAAACAAAACAGCAACACCAGACAAAATAGAACCATTGATTTTGAAGTTACCGCAAAGGCGAAATGAAACATAGTTTGAACGACACTCATGAGTTGCATTCACATTTAGGTTCCTGAGCTACACAAACATCTTGTCGAAGCTTTCATCGTTGTCTTCGAAATGCAAGCGGCAAACTTAACATTTGATCAAAACTGAATCATCATTGTATTGCTATTGTAGTGTTGCCTCGTTGGTTTACATGATGAACAGATTGTTATGATAGATTTCAAGCACTACTAGGATCAACCGCCGCTATGCCATTCAACATTATTATCGCACAATTTGAAGACTCGGTAATACTGTAACCTGCATACAAACCAATCACCAACAACCACATAATTTTATAAAAACAGAATAACTTAGAACCTATTATCAAGCTAACACCAAGGCAGATAACAATTCAAAAAAACGACATAGCCGAAACCTCATGCCGAGACTACTGCCATAATTCAGAACCTGCGCAAAAAAAAATCATAACCCCAAACAGAATAACAGGCTCTTGTAGAAATAATAACAGACGAAGGATCAAATTGAACACATGAAAGATATTGCCAACTTGCTACTGCTACTTGCTCATCAGCCTTTGAAAATGCTTGCAAACAGTTAATGAACATAAACCTCATACCAAATCATTAACTTCAAAACATTACCACAGTAGAACATTTTCAACAACTTCCATGTTTATCACATTTAAACTCAGCACATACAGAAAATAATTGGATTGAAACCGATGCAAACAAGGTAACAATACCAAATACGGGACTCGAAACCAAACTTTAACCAGCTACCTATTATGCACAGCAGTCAGACCAGTCATACATTAACCAAAAGTATAAACAAAGATCACAAAAATGAAAGCTCAGTTGACTGAAAAAAAAAGCTGTTAGAATCCAAAAAAACACCCTAATGGTTACTCATCAACAATTTTAATGTGATATTACCCATCTGAAATAGTCGATATAGCCGATAACGGAAGCAGGTAGCATGCAAAAGCTGTTGTTACTCTCAGTCTTTGGTAAAATTGAAGGGAGTTTGCATCGTTGTGAAACACGGACACTTATTAAGCCGGCGTTGCAGCGTATGTTGGTGTCAGACGGATGATGCGTAAGGAGTGGAAAACAACCGAGCTGGAATCAACACCGTGTCATGATGAAATCCCATCCTGTATTGTGTTGGGGTGTGATACTGCGAAAAGGTCGCTATAGAGCTGAGACCGTCATGAACATACTGTGTAGGTTCAACCCCAGAAACAAGCCCTTTTTCGCTCATCCCTACGAAGCCAACATCATTTTTCTGCTTCCGCCAATCAGAACTCGAAACCTGCATAATATGTACACCAAAGCACCAACCCAAAACATCTTTTGCGAGTGTGACAATAGTTAGAAATCTCGATAGGTATAACATAAATTCCTGACAAACAAAACTTACACCAATCGGCAGAGAAATAGCACAAACCTTATTCATGGTGTACACAAGTTACAATAAACGAAATATGAAATGAAAACACGAGAAAAATGATAAACATGATTTTCAACAGAAATAAGAAAAAAAGAAACTACACAACTCGAAAACCTATCTACCATAAAAAGAAGTCATTGAATCGCGAGAACTATGGGAACTGTACCAATACACTTACGGCGCAGAGATGTCGTTGGTGTTGGCAAAGTGAATCGCGGCGGAGACAGACACACTTGTAGGGTGATTACGATTGAGATTCTTCTCACGGCCACGAAGAATATTCTTCTTCCTTTAGCGACAACCTTCATCGTAAAGCTTGCTTCAACTTAGTACATCAACAGTAAGTTCGAGTGTTGGTTTCTTGGAGAAGGTGAGGAAAGTTATCGGAGATGATGATGGTGATGAGGGAAGACCGACGGTTTCAAGGGGTGGCGGCTTCGTTTTGCTTTGAGGGAGCTTGGGCGCCGCTAGGGTTTGATCCCAGATGGTGAACAGTCCCTTAGGGTTTTCTTTTAGAAAAAGGGGGTGGCCGTGTTTATCATCATGAACAGTAACCGAAAATCTTTTTTTCCCCTTAATCAATTCTTCCTCTTCAATAAATACTCAGCCAAGAAAGAAACCATAACGGTTTCCCCCACAAATGGGCCTTGCCCAATTCCAAATTCCCCTTTTTTTTACAATTTTCTTTTCTATTAAATTCATTAATATTAAGATTAATAATTAAGAAAAATTAACATAATTCTAATAAAGATATTAACAAATATAGTTAAACATAAACAAATATAACTAGAACAAGTTAAAAACAAAAACAAATATTAAGTACTTAAAAAATATTATAAGTAACATTTTTTTAAAAAAAGAAAGAGTTTAAGAAACTAAGGAAAATTAATATTCACAAAAATTGTATTAAGCCACGTGTCACGCTTTAGTTGGTCAAGAAAATAGAATTTGGAAAATGCCCAATTTCAAGTGGACACAAGTCAAAACGGCATGAAATGATAATGCGAAAAATATTTTCAAAAAGGGTAGGACAAATTTAGGGTATGACACCGTCGAGTACGACGGACGTGAGGGGTGCTAATACCTTCCCCTTGCGTAATCGACTCCTGAATCCAGGATTTGGTTGCGACGACCATTCCTTTCCCGCTTTGTGTTAGGTTTACTCTGAGTGTTTCCTTTCCCTCCTTTGGGATAAATAACGCACGGTGGCGACTCTTCTGTCATAGCCGGCGCCGATTTTCGCAGTAGCGACAGCTGGCGACTCTGCTGGGGACTCCAACGGTTCCCTACGCGAGTCAATCCTAGCGCCTGTTTTCCCGTCGTGGATTTTGTATGGATTTACTTTTCTGTATTTACTTTCAGCATTATATTATTGTTGTTATGCTGGGTAGGGGTCAGATTGAGAGATAAGTCGTACCTGGGCTTGAGTGCACCTAGATTTAGTTGTGGAAAGTAGTGGGTGCGTGCATGCTTTACATGTACTAGTGTCCCGCAAAATCCACGCTCAGACGAGGTTCTTCTGGTTGACTTCTTTTTCAACCCTTTGGGTTGAGGGGGTTGTTGGTTAGTTGGATTGTCGACTCTGGGGACCGATCAATTGGAAGTTGGCTAAGTGAGGCCTCTTCAGGACATGATGATGCCACACCTTCCGGGTATCGTATCATCAGTCTTGAAAGTTTGTGACGCCGACGACCGCATAGGATGCCGTACCTTGTGTCAGTTGATAGGACACCTACCTGTGAGAGGGATTGGGGCATGCAGGAAACTTGACCTCCAGACTACCCGGTTTTCTTGATATTGGATCAGTATGTGTGGGGTTCTTCATCAGGACAGTGTTATGGGTCTGTTGATACCAGGTTGGAGTTTTGTTATGGGTCTGTTGAGACCAGGTTGAAGCTTTATTATAGGTCTGTTGAGACCAGGTTGGAGCATTGTTATGGGTCTGTTGAGACAGGATTTGAGCAGTTTGGTGGGTCTGTTGAGACAGATATTAGGGATGGACCTCTACAACAATATATCACTTGATCCTTGTTGCATGTTTGCATATTGCATTATTGCATACTCATTTTGCATATCATTAACGTGTGTTTGTGCTGCAGGTGCATTTCATACCTTCTGATTCTAGTTGCCCGGATTTCTGTCTGCTATTATGGATACTTTGAAGAAGATTGTGGCATACAAGTTGCCTACTCCAGATGTTTCTTCTTTGCTTGGTTTGATATCCTTGGCTGATGATGATGTGAAGAGAAGCTCCAGGAAGAGTTATGGGAAACTGCTTAGGTTGGTTTGCAAACCATCCACTTACGAGCTGAACGGATTATATGCCTTTATGCAGTTCTATGATCCCCTGCTGAGGTGTTTTACTTTCCCTGACTTCATTCTGGCTCCGACCATGGAGGAATATGCTGAGATTTTGGAGCTAACCATTCAGAACAGGGTACCCTTCATTCATATGGGTGTTGAGCCCAAGCTGGAGGATTTGGCTGTTGCTTTGCATTTAGATTCCTCAGAGTTGCTGTTAACCTCGTGGAATGGAGTTTATGGTTTTTCTCTCAAGTTCTTGGTTGGGAAAGCACAAGAGTATGCCAAGAGTGGCTGTTGGATTGTGTTTAATGCTATCCTTGCTTTGTGTATCTATGGCATTGTACTGTTCCCTAATACGCCTGACTTTGTTGATTTGGATGCATTCCATATATTTGCTTCAGGCAATCCTGTGCCTACACTGATTGGAGACTTCTATCACTCTCTGCATTATAAGAACGAGAATAGGCAGAACAAGAACGTCTCTTGTTGTGTGCCTTTGTTGTATATGTGGTTTGATAGTCACCTGCCCAAGAAAGGTATCTTTGCTGAGTCTGCAGCTACTGTGGAATGGTCTGAGCGTCTGATGGGGCTTTCTTCAGAAGATATTGTCTAGTTTGATAGGGGTTTACTGGGATCTGAGATTATCTACAGCTGCACAGGATATCCTAACGTTCCTCTGATTGGGAGGAAAGGGTGCATTAACTACAATCCGTCATTGTTGATCAGGCAATTCGGTTATGGTTTGAGAAGCCCGCCAAAAGAGGAGGAAGTGCAGGAATCTCTGTACTTCACAGGTGATTTGAAGGGAGAATTGTTATCCAAGCTTCAGCATGCTTGGAATAACATCTGCAAGAAGGGTAAGCCGTTGTTGGGTAAGAATGACAGTCAAGCCTATCCTCCGTACCAGGTCTGGATCCAAGATAGGGCAAAGCAGGCGCTGATGCCGTTTCCTGCAGTATTACCTCCTGCTCCCCTCGTGGTTGAGGAGCCAACTACTGTGTCTATTGAGAGATATGAGCAGGTTGTGAAGGAGAAAGAAGAGATAATGAAAGCCAGCGAGAAGTTGGAAGAAGAGCTAGTGCAACTCAGGAGCGAAAGGAATGAACCTGTATATTCCTTCGAGCAGCAAACAAAGCTGGTGAACCAGTTAGGCACAAAACTGACTGAACAAAGGAAGAAGCGTGAATGTTTGGGGATAGATTTCAAGAGCTCCCATGATATGCTGGAGTCTAAGAAGAAAGCACTTGATATAGCTTACTTGGAGATCTCTACGTTCAACAAAACTTGGAACGCTATGCTGACAAATAACAAAGAAAGAGAAGACAAACTGAAGCAACAAATCTCTGAACTGGAAGATCAGTTGAAAGCTAGCCAGAAAAAGTTTGAAGAAGAGGTTATGCGAAGATATGACGTTCAGAATTCGTTGAACAAAGTTGTCAAGCGTAAGAAAGAGTCTGCATCCCAGAAGCGGAAGCTAGGGGAGTGCTTTGGAGAGGGTTCTTGGGAGGAATCCATTAGGGATCTCTAGTGTGTTATCAGGCAAAGAGACTCGCTCGTCAAAGGGTTGCTTTCCCATTCGGATCATCCCAAGACTAAGAAATTGTTAGAGAAGTATCGGGCATATGGTCGCACTTGATTACCTTATGCACTGTTGTATATGCTTTATTTGCATTGTGCTGGCCATCACCAGAATTGTTGGTTGAGGTCATGCCTTCTTGTTATTGTACACTCAGTGATATTGTATTTCTGCCTTGATGGGCTTTGCAGCAATATATGAGATGTTTTCTCCGTGGATGAATCCAAGCTTCTTAGCATTGTCACTGCACTGGCACGTTGGCACTAGAATCAAAGGTTGATCTCCCTAACGCACAGACACATATTGCATCTGCATATTCATTTTTGCATTGCCAGTTACTTGTTGAATCTGTATCTTATTTCCTGCATCTCACAGGTTTTCCAGGGTTGACGACCAAAGAGTTCACCGCTAGTCAAACAGAAACAGTTGTAAGAAAGATAATGGATCAAGTTCAGAATGAGATGCAGGAGATGCGCGGCAACATGACGCAGTTCATACAAGCAATGGAAACCATGGCCAAGGGCCAGGAGCAGCTGCAGGCTATTGTACAACCTCTAATTGCATGGGTTAATGATAGTACTGCTGATATTACTCTTCATGACAGTCAGGGTTTCCTCCAGGGTTTTGGACGCCGACTTGCAGAGACAGACAGTGAGCATGTTCAAGCTGAGTTAATTGAAGTTCGAGGCCAATTGGGGAAATTCATGAAGGACATGCACGCGTTGCGCTCGAATCAAGAGACGCTCGAAGAGGAGAATTACCGACTGAAGGCTCAGGTAGGATTGATGGCTGAAATATTGAGGAATATACTCAGAAGAGAAGGTGAGCAAATGTCCGAAGCTGCGATCGGTTTACTTGCCCCACAGGGGTCGGAAGAACCAGTGCCCAGGCATGATAGGCCTAAGAGACCCTCTACACAATTCGAAGCTCGGGATTCTCCTCGTCGGCAGTCGCGACTAATTTCTCAAGATAACTCAAGGGGGTATGGTAAAAGGATGAAGCTCTCTGGCAGGGTGATTGATGAGATTCCGGTGGATTATGATCAGTTGGCGCAACTCTTGTTCCAACTTCAACTGATTAAACCCCGCACTTTAGCTCCATTGACTGGGCAGCCACCACCAGGCTATGATGTGAACGCCCATTGTGTCTTCCACTCCGGTGCACCGGGGCATAACATCGCGAACTGCAAGTCATTCAAGCAGAAGATTCAAGATTTGCTGGATGAGAAGGCAATTGAATTTGTGTCGGGAGGTATAAAGGTCTCAGGGACCGATATTCCTATTTCCCCACCAGAAGTTGCAAAAGAATCAAGGCATATCCTGGAATCATTGGAAGTTGAATCCCCAGGTTCACAACAGTTGCCAATGCCTGGGCTGAATTTGAGGATGACAGTGCATGAGCCTAAGGAACGGGTTGATCAGTTGGCGTAACTCTTATTCCAACTTCAACTGATTAAACCTCGCACTTTAGCTTCATTGACTGGGCAGCCACCACCAGGCTATGATGTGAATGCCCATTGTGTCTTCCACTCCGGTGCACCGGGGCATAACACCGCGAACTGCAAGTCGTTCAAGTAGAAGATTCAAGATTTGCTGGATGAGAAGGCAATTGAATTTGTGTCGGGCGGTATAAAGGTCTCCGGGACCGATATTCCTATTTCCCCACCGGAAGTTGCAAAAGAATCAAGGCATATCCTGGAATCATTGGAAGCTGAATCCCCAAGTCCACAACAGTTGCCAATGCCTGGGCTGAATTTGAGGATGATAGTGCATGAGCCTAAGGAACGGGTTGATCAAAACCAACAACGCATGAAACGCCAACATCTGGCTCAGCGAAGAATTTAGGAGGGGAAGTCAAAGAGGGTATTTAAGGCACCTCCATCAACGTATGCGGAACTCTTTCATACCTTGTTAGGGTTGCCCCTTGTTGAAAAGAGAATGTTGGCCCCACCAACGGGCGCACCTCCATTTGGTTTCGACGCTAGTAAGCATTGTGAGTTTCATTCCGGGGCACCCGGACATGATATTGAGGGTTGCCACGCTTTCAAGCATAAAGTCCAAGATTTGATCGACAACAAGGCTATCAGCTTTCCTGATAGGGTCCCCAATGTGGTGCAGGGCCACGTACAAGCAAAGGTCGGGTTGATGAAAAAGGTTCCTAAATTTGGTCGGGCCGTGGAAAACAGGTCAAGATAGCAGCAGGCTACCTCCAACAATTGTTTCTGAGGATGGTTGACTCGCCAATAAGTCAAAATGCAAGAAGTCCGGTTCTGAGACACCGACATTTTTCATGTTATCTTGTTCATGTCTTTGCAGTTGTAGTTGCCTTTCTGTTCAATTGCAAATTTCGTTTGTAAAACTTGTTGTTTTTTCAACTGATATTGATAAATGAAATAAATATGCATGTTTTGAATTAATCCAGTCATGTTCACTCTTTGTGTTTTCATTTATTTCAAACGCTTGTTAAGTGGAATCCGGGGAGGATGACGAAAACCGATGACGAATAAGCTTCCGATTGTATGCTTTTGGATAAAAACCTGTTGATGATGTACAGGCATTGTTTCAATCCATAAACACCGGAGATATAAGGAAGATAATCCCTTGTTAACCCCTTTGAGCCTAGTAGTAGGAGTTTCTTTCTGAAAACGAAAAACCCTCAATCTTAACCTGGGGCAGGGTAGGCGTCAGTTAATTTGACCAAGCGTCCGAATTGCAAAAGGAATGTCCGTTCAAGGATAAATCACACCTGTATAAGTCGTGCCTAAATGACCACAATGGTTAAACCTTGCCGATAAGGAGTGAAACAGTCACAATCTCTTTTAACAAGTCAGACAAGCCGATGTCACATGATTTGTTCAAAAAGAAAAATCAAAAGAAAAAGCCCGCTAAGTCGAATCTTTGGAACAAGCGACTTAGGCAAAAATCAGGGTATCCCGCTGGACTTCAAAATCAGAAACTCAAAAGAGTTAGTCCAGGAAAAAATTTGGGGAAAACGAAAAAATGGAAAGCGAAAAGGATTACAAGAGAAAAATCCTCAAGCAAGAACGAAATCGTGTGACTCCAGGCACTACGAAGACGGAAAGGGAATGACTGTCACTTCAGAAAGCATGTGATTTCCTGAACCATCACTCCTATCATTCCACCTTTGAAAGGTGAACGCTAAGGTCGATTTAGCTGAACATAGGATTGGAGAACATCAAGGAGAATGGGTGGGTCGGAATAAACTTTGGGCCTATATCTTTCCTTGTTAACCGTGAACCTGACCACGTGTTGCACCCCAAAATTTGCCCTCACAATACAAGATTTTGTGTTCCAAGAAGGTTCACAAGGTTCACAAAATTCACAATTGGTCAGAAGAGTTGACAATTCCCTCAGACAATGCACCTCCTAAGCAGTGCATCCAAAACTAGGGTTTTGACTTTAATCAGGCTAAATGGACTTCCAAGACTTCAAGTGAGCTTCATAACATCTTATATGTGTATAAGAACCCCCATGTCAAGTTTCAAGACTTTTCTCAAAAGTTTGCTCAGTCAGATGATCAGATAAGTCAAAAGCAGTCAATGTAGTTAAAAGGTCAAACTGAGGTCAACTGTGGTCAAACCAAAGTCAAACTTCATGATTTTTTTTGCCAACATCAAAGAGAGGTTGGGTGAGAAATATTATCATAATAACTGTAATACCCCAAATTTTGCCCTAAGATTTGTCGTCGCATTTCATTGCATTTAATCAATTACTAACAAATTTGTGTAGTCGTTTGACTTTTTGCAGGTAAATATCATATGGCATGCATTTTTTTTCTAAAAAGTAAAAATGGCACAATTGGCAGGAGGACATGTGTAAGGAGTTATGAGTGTGAGAGGTTGAGAGTTCGAATCTCACCTTTGTCACTTTTTTTTGTTTTTTATTATTTTTACTCTAAATTTTTCTATCTTTCATTAAAAAAATAACAAAAATAGTTTTTTATTATTATTTAATTATTATTTTCGTATTTTAATTAAATCATTTTTTAAAATATTATTTTTTTCACTTTTTTCTAAATTATTCATAAAAATATCCAAAAAATCATAAAATAAAAAATATTGAAAAAAATTTTGTTCTTTTTATAATATTTTTTATTTTTAGGAATCAATAGGATTATTAGTTTTTATTTTAAGTTTATTTTAATTATTTTAAATTATTTAAATTTTATTTTTTCTTAACTAATTATTTAGTTTGGGCTTTAAAATGGGCTTTAGGGACATTATTGACAATTTGGTGTTAACCCTAATTTGTTCCCTATATATACATGTGTTGCCTTGTTGGAAAAGAGGAGAGAATGAAAAAAAAACCTAAGAGGAGTGAGTGTCGTTTGCCGTTATTTAGTTTTCTTCTTCATCCATTACTATTGTTTCTTTTTCTTCATCGTTTACCGTTATTTCTTTTCCTTCATCTATTACTGTTGTTTCTTTTTCTTCATCTTTTACCGTTATTTCTTTTTCTTCATCTATTACCGTTATTTCTTTTTCTTTATCTATTACTGTTACGTTTATATATATATAATTTTTAAATTGTTAGAGTTTATATATATAAGATTTTTGATCGAATTATGTCGATACGATGTTTGCACATTTGTGTGCATGACGCGTGACATTTGTGTTAGTTCGATCTGGTTGCGATGATCGCATTTTTGTGTGAGCAATAATACTATTTTTTGCTTAATTTCTTTTTCTTTGCGATAAATTTTGTTTCGTCCGATTTAGATCTGGTTGCGATGAGCGCATTTCTGCGTTAGCAACATTGTTGGGTTATTTGGCACATTTAAAATTCATTATTGCTTTATTATTATTATTATTATTATTATTATTATTATTATTATTATTATTATTATTATCACTATTTATTATTATTATCATTATTATCATTATTATTACCATTATTATTATTATTGTTATCATTAATTTATTAAAATTTGTTATAATATAAAAATCTGTTTTTTAAAATAAATAACATTAACATCTTTTCCAAATTAATATGAAAACCTATTATTTTTAAGAAAAACTTTTTTTTAGATAAATTTAAAATAATAACTAAAATCTTTTTTTAAAATAATAACTAGAACCGTTATTTATTTTATTTTATTATTGTTCAATTCAAATTTCATTATCATATTGTATCTGCTCCTCTCATGTAACCTCGCGAACTTAACAATCGCTCTTTAAATTCTGCCTTTAAATTTCTGCTTGCATGGTTTAAATTATGACATTATCTCTCTGTTTGCATGATTCAATTATCTCACGCGTTTACTATTATTTCTGTCACATTGCACACATCCGAAGGTTAGGTCTAACTGTTTGGCCGCCGCGCCAATAGTCCGTAAAACTTCACACATTCAATTTCAAATCCTCAAAACTACAAACTACAAACCCTAAATTTTTCACAAATGCCTCGCCGCATGCAAAATTACAATTTTACCCTTAGCATTAGGTCAAAGAGCCGCCGCGCTCATTTTAGGGTTTCCCGCCGTGGAATCCCTAATTTAACCCTAATTACAACTTAACATTTCAACGTAGAGATTTGGAGTTTCTACACTCCACGTAAGCGTGTCCTTAAGATGCGTTTATTCCCCTTGAGACCTTGACCACAGTCAAGAAGTTTCTAACCTCCCTATTGAGGGGAACTACGATTACTCTGATTCCACTCCCGTAAGGATACGTAGGCACAAGATGCGATGTCTTGCCGAGTAAACTTAGAATTAACCCCCTTTATTATTTATTATTGCTTATTTATATTTTATTTATCTTTGCTATTTAATTATTTTGCTTATTATTTTGTAATTGTTTCTTGGATGTAAAGTTGTTTAATTATTTAATTATTATTATGGTTAGTAATTAGGGAGTGTAACAACATGTATGTAATATTAAAATAAATTTAGATCACTTTTAAATAAAGATAATTAAAATAAACACGTCACACACGTAAGTCGATTTTAATCGCCGTCTCACTTCCTAAGGATATCCCTCAAGTTGCTTACGGATAATGGTTAAGTGGGGTGTATAAAGCAAGTCCCTCAAATAGAAAAATCATCAAAATCCCTTATGGTTGCCTTTACGAATCGAGTCCCTTTCGAAAAATGATGATGGTCCCTTATACGTGCTTATTACATCCCACAATGGCCTTCAAAGTCAAATTGTCCCTCACATGTCCCTTAACATCCAAAGTAAGGACTACCTACTCCATTATAGTAGGGATAGTCTTACTAAAGGAAAGAATGAAGAATAAGAAGGACCTTTAAACATTAGGGTAGGTTACTCCTAGGTGCTTGCTCACTTCAAAACTGTTTCGCACTTAAACAAATTTTCAACAAGTTTTCAAACAAGTTCTTAACACATCCTTACATGGATTATTTATTAACTATTCTGAAAATTTTCTATTCACACACTACAATTTCAAAACAATTCAAAAGTGAGCTTAAGTACCTAAGAGCCCATGGATAACCATGGATGAAAAGGGTGCTAACACCTTCCCTTTTCATAACCTACCCCCCGGACCCAAAATATTCTCTAAGGTCTTTCCTGTTCTTTTATAACCTTTCCTTATGGATAAAATAAAAGTCGGTGGCGACTCTTGCTATCCGCAACATTGTTTAAAGTCAGTTCTCCCACCGTGTTACAGAACTGGCGACTCTGCTGGGGATCTATTTAAGAGGGGTACCCTTAGGAATTAAGATCACTTTAAATTGTTTGCCTTGTTTGCTTTATTATTATATTGTTGGGGTGCTCTTATGTGTGAAAGGTCCTAACCCGGATCTAGTGTACCTTAGGTAAATGGCAATAGACCAAGGAAACTGTACGACGTATATCGATACGGTTGATCTGGTGGCCATAGTTAGTGCGACTTCTTGGTTGGTGCTTATATTCCTTAAGTCAAGTTGAGGATAATATTGAGGCTGCCATATGTTGTCAATGCACTAACTGACTTTTAGAACCCTAGTTAACTCATCTTGGCCTTTAGAAAGTAGTGAGGTAACCGGCTTTGGTGCAGACTGAAGTTGGTTGACACTCGATACTACGCTCATTGAGATCCTAAACTTGGAGGGTTTTGGTTGGCAAGTAAGTTGCCTTCTGAACAACCACCCTTGTGAAGGATCAATGATATTGAGATCCCTTAGAACCTGGTTACTTTTGTAGGACAGGATGAACCATCTAACTTCAGGGGAGGGTACTTGCCTTTGAACCTCATGCAAGCCTTTAAACCTAGGGCTATGGTGTGACTTGTTTGTGTGTGCCACATGTTTGTGATTGAGCATGACATCATGACATCATCATGCATCATAAGCATATCATTTTCCCTAACCATTTCAAGGACCAAAGGATTTATCTTTGTTCTTTGTTGCAGGTCATGGCTTCTGCTCGTAGAAACACCATCAGGATCAACTTTGTAGGGATACCTGCTAAGCTCAAGGAGTTGGTTTCCCTAGTGCCTGATCATTCCCAGTTCAACAAGAGACATGGTCACTTATTGGATCTAGTTACTTCAAGGTTCAGTGAAGACATGATGAGTGTGCTGTTTCAGTTCTTTGACCCTAAGCACCATTGCTTTACATTTCCTGATTATCAGCTGGTTCCAACCATGGAGGAGTTCTCTAAACTTCTGGGTATACCTGTTCTTGATCAGAAGCCATTCACAGGCTTAGAGAAGGAGCTTAAACCAGAAGTTATTGCTGCAGCTCTACATCTGAAGAAGTCTGACATTATTCTAGAGACGAGAAGTGGAGCTAAAGGTATTCTCGCCAAGGTATTAGTGGATAAAGCACAAATGTTCTTGAAGGCTATGAGCTACGATGCTTTTGAGGAGATCTTAGCCTTATTGATTTATGGCTTAGTGTTGTTCCCCAATCCTGATCAGTTCATAGACGTTCATGCCATCAACATATTCCTGAGTCACAATCCAGTGCCTACCTTACTTGGAGACATCCTACATTCTCTTCACACCCGTACTACAAGGGCAAGAGGAACTTTGATGTGCTGCATACCTTTACTTTCTATGTGGTTTATTTCTCACCTTCCTTGCTCAGTAATGAAGAATGAGCAAGGGTTCAGATGGTCCAAGAGGATCATGTCACTTTCTCACTCAGACATCCATTGGTGCTCCAGATCTATGGAGAATGTCACCATCATTGACCGTTGTGGGGAGTTTCCTAATGTGCCACTTCTAGGCATAAGAGGAGGCATCACCTACAACCCATCTCTAGCTTTACGACAGTTTGGTTACGCCCGGAGCGATGGTCCACATGACATGTTGATTCAGGGCATTGTGTTTGACTACGACAACGATCTTCAGGGTTACCGTCAGAGATTCATACGAGCTTGGGGAAAGGTAAACAGGATTAACAGCAAGACACTGGAGCCTAAGTACACCATTCCTATGGAGGCTTATCTCAGATGGGTACGATTTCGTGCTCAGACACTCATGATGCCATGTCCTGCCATCCTACCAGTTACCATGGAACCTGTTGCTGAAGGAGACACAGCTTATACCATCCTTCACCTAGACATGCCTACTGATATGGAAGACTTGCAGAGATCATGGATCCAACTGAAAGAGCAAAGGGATACTTTCGAGGCTCATTACAAAGCAAGCTAAGCAAGGATCCTAGAGCTAACAAAGCTACTTCATGAGGAACGAAACCTCAACTCATACCTCAACACAAAGAGGAAACGTCCATGGGAGACTTAAAACCCCATCTTTTGTACTTATTTCGTTTTCATTTTTTGTAAGCCTAAAAGGCAAAACAAGTTATTACTAATAAAAAGTTACTTTCTTGTTTGTTTAAGCAAATTTAAATCCTGCGGTCCTTGAAAACATTGCATATGCATTCCCATATCATTGCATCACAGGTTTATAATTGTGCACAGGTTTCTCATCTTCTCGCTGTTTATTTCAGCAATGGCTCTTGAACAATCAGTTAAGGATCTCCAGGCACAGAATGCACAGTTCCAA
Source organism: Lathyrus sativus (assembly GCA_963859935.3). Classification (NCBI taxonomy): domain Eukaryota; kingdom Viridiplantae; phylum Streptophyta; class Magnoliopsida; order Fabales; family Fabaceae; genus Lathyrus; species Lathyrus sativus. The sequence goes on along the minus strand of OZ012735.1, from coordinate 599,313,000 downwards.
GAGCTGATCCTGAACCTATCCAAGGGGCAGGATGAATTGAAGACACTGCTGGCCAAGAAGACTAAGAAGGCTAGAAGGTCTGCTGGGTTGCTCAACATGGGAAGAAGGTTCAAAGGTCCTGTCAAGACCAAGGAACATGTTGAAGACTATGAATCTGAAGAATCTGAGCAGGAGAGAGGCAGTCTCCACAACACTATGGGGGACTCTGATTCTGAGGCTAACTACTACCATGAGCCTAACGAAGACAAATTCAAGATGCTGGTGGATAGAATGGATGCTATGGAATTACAGAAATCATCTGGGCTGGATTTTGAGGATTTGAGCTTGATATCTGGGGTGGTCATACCCATTGGGTTCAAAGTTCCTACATTTGTTGTCTATGATGGGGTCTCTTGTCCCAAATTGCATCTGAGGTCTTATGTCAGAAGAATGCAACCCCACACTGCTGATAAAAAGTTGTGGATCCATTTCTTTCAAGAGAGTTTATCTGGAGCTCAGCTAGAGTGGTATTATCAGTTGGAGAGTGTCAACATCAGAGATTGGAATGACCTTGCTGAAGCTTTCTACAAGCAGTATCAATACAATGCTGACTTAGCCCCCACTCGCATGCAGCTTCAAAGCATGTCTATGGGTGCCAAAGAAAGCTTTAAGGAGTATGCTCAGAAGTGGAGAGACTTAGCTGGAAGAGTTCAACCCCCTTTGACTGATAGGGAGTTGGTTGATATGTTCATGTGTACGCTGAATGGTCCGTTTTACAGTCATCTCATTGGAAGCTCATCATCTGGCTTCACTGAGTTGATCATGACAGGAGAGCGAGTAGAGAATGGTATCAAGAGTGGTAAGATCCAAGTGGGCACTTCTTCATCAGGTGCTGCAAAGAAGCCTCCCACTGGGAAGAAAGAATCTAATGCTGTGTATGGTCAGCCTGATCGTAACAGAAGGCATCAGTCTGTTAGTGCAGTTCATATTTCAAATCCGACTCCTGCAACAACAGAGCAGCCTCAAGGCAACCAACAGAGGGCTAGAAGACAGTTCACGAAGATCAACATGTCAATGGCTCAGGCATTGCAACACTTGTTGAAAGCTGAACTTATTACCCTGAGGGAGGCCCCTCAGAATCCCAATGTTACCTCTCCCAAGTACAATCCCAATGCACGATGTGCATATCATTCAAACTGTCCAGGACATGATACTAATAACTGCTGGGTCTTGAAGAACAAAATTCAGGATATGATTGATGCTGGAGAAATTGAGTTTGATCCACCAGGTACTCCAAATGTGATTACAGCTCCAATGCCAAATCACGAGAAGACTGTCAACGCCATTGATGAAGATATTGATGAAGATCTGCATGTCTATTCAGTTATGGAGTTGAGCACACCATTGTCTGTTATCAAAAAGAGGTTAGTACAAGCTGGGATCTTTCCAGGTTGTCATGAAGATTGTCTATATTGTACCTATAAGCCGGATAGTTGCTTCATTTTGAGAGATGGGATTCAACGTCTCATGGATAAATATACTATAGTGTTTGAAAGAAGACCAGCATCTGTAGAAAGTATGGTGGATCATCTGACTCAGGGTAAGAAGATTGAAGAGGTTGACATGGTTGACAAAGTACCACTAAGAATCACTTCAAAGGGTCCCATTAAAATCACTCATCAGGGCCCAATCAAGATTACTGCTGAAGGTCCTGTGAAAGTTGTTGCTGAAGCCAGAGTAGCTCCTCTGATCATTACCACTCCTGGTCCTATTCCTTATACATCTGACAAAGCTGTGCCTTGGCACTATGGGTCTGATGTTTACATCCATGGTGTCAAGCAGGAGCCTTTACCTGATATGCCTGTTGACATTGATAATATTGCTGGATCTAGCAAGATCACTCGTAGCGGAAGAGTCTTCTCTCCTCCAGTTGCTTCTAAGAGTGCAGTTACCCCTGCTGTTACTTCCACCACTGATGCTCGGGGCAAGGGTCCTGTTATTGAGCTTGTATCTACTGATGTGCCAGCTGCTGATGACCTCTCTAAGCAGATGGAAGAAGTATTGAAAATCATTCGCAAGAGTGATTATGATATTGTTGATCAGCTGGGGCATACTCCCTCAAAGATTTCTATGCTCTCCCTGTTATTATGTTCTGAGGCTCATGCCAAGTCATTGATCAAGTTTCTAAAGATGGCTCATGTACCCAGTGCAATTTCTGTGGACCAGTTTGAGAATTGTGTTGCTCACCTGACCTATGACAACGGGTTAGGATTTTCTGATGCTGACTTGACCCCTGCCAAGAGGGATCATAACAGGGCCTTGCATATTTCAATTGAATGCAGGGGCACTACCCTGTCTCATGTGCTGATAGACAATGGTTCCTCTCTGAATGTGTTGCCTAAGGAAGTTCTGAACAAGCTGAGTCCTGAAGATACGGTATTGAAGCCCAGTAATATTGTGGTAAAGGCTTTTGATGGTTCTAGAAGAGTAGTGCATGGGGAAATTGATCTTCCAATCAAGGTTGGCTCTCAGGTGTTTACTGCTACATTCTATGTGATGGATATTCGTCCTTCGTACTCATGTCTGCTTGGTCGTCCCTGGATCCATGGGGCAGGTGCTGTGACCTCCACATTACATCAAAAGTTGAGATATCCGGTGAATGGAAAAGTTGTTACTGTCTTTGGAGAGGAAGAATACTTTGTCAGCCATGTAAACACTTTCAAGTATCTGGAAGTAGAAGGTGAATACATTGAAACTCCATGTCAGTCATTTGAAGTGGTTCCCTGGGCTGTTAAGGATTGTGTGACTCCTCCTGCTGTGAAGAAGGTTCCTGTGGTCATCAGAAACCCTCCAACAATGGCAATGGCCTCCCTCAATGATGCAAAAGCTGTGGTGGAAGAAGGTGGTTGTACTATTTGGGGTCAGCTTCCTGATATTCCATACAAGTCTGACAAGTTTGGTTTGGGTTTCACTGCAGAGTCCCAGAAGGCTGTCCGTCGTGCCCGTGCTGTTCGTATCACCAATCAAGGGGTTATCAATGCTGTGGGAGATCAAGATGAAGACTACAACTTGGAGGCATGGATTTTTCCTACTGTGGGTGCTGGACTCAATAATTGGAAAGCTGAAGATGTTATCCCTATCTCCTTTAGTCAGGAGTAAATACTATTACTGTGTTATGTTTTTAAATTTATAATTTCTGGAACAATTAAAACTTTCAAGCCATGTGCCTTACCCGGGGCACAATGGTGTGCTTGTTACGGGTTGTCATTTCATTTGCATACTTCATTCAATAAAATCAGTGGACGTTTTGTTTTCGTAAATATTGTGTTCCTTGTCTTTCTTTTTCTTTTATTTTTGCTTTATCAGCTAGGTGTTCTTACACACACCCACGTCACTAAAATGCAGATCCTCATCCACTCTGGATCCAGTTGATAACAGTTCTACTATTGCCAATTACAATTTCGAGAATCCGATCTATCAAACTGAAGACGGAAACGAGGACGATTGTGAAATACCTGTAGAGCTTGCTAGGTTGTTACAACAAGAAGAGAAAGCTATACAGCCACATGAAGAGCCAGTCGAAGTTGTGAATCTGGGAGCCGAAGAAAACAGAAAAGAGGTCAAGATAGGGGCTGATTTAGAGGACAGTGTCAAGAGCAGGTTGATTCAGATGCTACGTGACTATGTGGAGATCTTTGCTTGGTCTTATGAAGATATGCCAGGGTTGGATACAGACATTGTGGTTCACCGTTTGCCAGTGAAAGAAGATTGTCGTCCAAAGAAGCAGAAGGTTCGTCGTATGCGTCCTGAAATGTCAGAAAAGATCAAAGCAGAGGTAATGAAACAGTTCAATGCAGGGTTCTTGGCCGTAACTTCTTATCCTCAGTGGGTTGCAAATGTGGTACCAGTTCCTAAGAAAGATGGTAAGGTACGTATGTGTGTAGACTACAGAGATCTGAACAAGGCTAGCCCTAAAGATGACTTTCCACTTCCTCATATTGATATCCTGGTAGACAACACTGCTCAGCATAAGATATTCTCTTTTATGGATGGTTTCTCTGGTTACAATCAAATCAAGATGGCACCTGAAGATATGGAGAAGACTACATTTGTGACACAGTGGGGCACCTTTTGCTATAAGGTAATGCCATTTGGTTTGAAGAATGCAGGGGCAACATATCAGCGTGCCATGGTGGCTTTGTTTCATGATATGATTCATCATGAGATAGAGGTATATGTGGATGATATGATAGCCAGGTCTCAGAATGAAGAACAACATCTTGATCATCTGCACAAGTTGTTTGAGAGGTTGAAGAAATACAGGTTGAGATTAAATCCAAACAAGTGTACTTTTGGAGTTAGATCTGGAAAGCTCCTGGGTTTCATTGTCAGTGGAAAAGGTATTGAAGTGGATCCTGCAAAAGTGAAAGCTATACGAGAGATGCCAGCTCCCCGTACTGAGAAGGAGGTTAGAGGTTTCTTGGGACGATTGAACTACATTGCAAGATTTATTTCCCAATTAACTACCATCTGTGAGCCAATCTTCAAGTTGTTGAAGAAAGATCAGGTGATGGAATGGAATGATGAGTGCCAGACTGCCTTTGATGAAATCAAGAGATATTTGCTAGAACCTCCAATTTTAATGCCCCCAGTTGATGGAAGACCCTTGATTATGTATTTAACAGTATTAGACAACTCAACAGGGTGATCCTAGGGGCAAGTGGACTCCAACATATGAGGGACCATTTGTAGTCAAGACAGTGTTCTCAGGAGGTGCCATGATACTGACTACAATGGATGGTGAAGACTTCCCACAACCTGTAAACGCAGACATAGTTAAAAAATACTACGCATAAAAAGAGACCCGCTAGGTTGACATGCCTAGGCAAAAATAAGGGCATCCCGGCAAACCAAAAGGGTTTGGGCAAAAATTAGGGATATATATATAAAAAGATGTACACCCGGCAAGTCGAAAACCTGAAAAGGCGGCTTGGGCAAAAAAGGGTATCCCGGTGGATTGAAAACCTGAAAGGGCAATCCAGGCAAAAGTTAGGGATTAAAGCGTATGACTATGTCTCGTTTGGATCACTCATGAAACTGCAACCAGTTGTACTACTTACTCAAGCTCAAACAGATAAAGCTCAATCCAATCGTTTCCGTCTCAACAGCAAGAAGATGAGATACTTGAGTGGCAATAGTAGAATTGAAACTCAATAGGATTATTTCCCACATAGCTAATTCTTTTTGTAAAACTTCATGACAAAATTCTCTTACTAGGGTTTATGTCTCCTTGTACAAACTTACCCGTGTATGGGTCACTTTTGATATAAATAAATTCCATCTTTTGAATCCAGATTCACTTTTACCCTATTTACATAAGCGAAACGTCCATTGGTTGTGTTTGAATGTATGTATGCCTTTGAATATGATTGATGTTTACCAGAAACGCATGTATGCTTTTAATATGATTGATGTTTACCAGAAATGCATGAAAATGCAGTAATAGTATTTACTAAGGACGAACGAGGGAAGGATTTCAACGAAGCTTCGCCGGTTCATCTTTACAAGACAGTTACAAACCATCAGTAGGACTAATCCATTTTCACAAAGTCTAATCTCCCCTGGAATTTATATCCATCTCTTTTATCCTCATACGGATATACGGGAAATTACTTTCCAATAAGGGCACGATGAACGAAGACGGGATGTTATACTTATCCTACTATCAAACGAAAACGAAGGTTATCTATACCCTACTATCCCCAACAACGGGAGGTTATCTATACCTTGTTATCCCCAACAACGGGAGGTTATCTATACCTTGTTATCCCCAGCAGACGGAGGGTTATATATTCTTCAACAACGAATCAGGATTTATTTTCCTTGGCCAGCAGTTGTTATACAAGGATATCCAGACACTTCCAGCAGTGTCATAGCATACATATATCATTTACATCATACCATAACATATATGTCTATAGTACATTACCTAAGTGCATCATGTCATACATGCATACATAAAGCATAAACTAATGTTGTTATACAGAATGCTACCTTGTTTTCAGGTTAATTATCCAACAAACAATCTTATGATCTTTGGGACTGCTTTATTGTAACCTCAGGGTTACTTTATCCTCCTGATGAGCTTCTTATTACTTTGGGACTGCTTTATTGTAACCTCAGGGTTATTTTATCCTCCTGATAGCCTCTCATGACTTCAAGACTGCTTTAGAGCTACTGATTGCTCTATCCTCCTGAAATCATCCTATTACTTCAAGACTGCTTTAGAGCTATTCATTGCTCTATCCTCATGAGGTCATATTACTACTTCAAGACTGCTTTAGAGCTATTCATTGCTCTATCCTCCTGAAGCCATCTAATTATTTCAAGACTGCTTTAGAGTTATCCATTGCTCTATCCTCCTGAAGCCATCTAATTATTTCAAGACTGCTTTAGAGTTCTCCATTGCTCTATCCTCCTGAAATTACATTATTATTTCAAGACTGCTTTAGAGCTATCCATTGCTCTATCCTCCTGAAATCATTACTTCAAGACTGCTTTAGAGCTATTGATGGCTCTATCCTCCTGAAGACATATCACATTATTATTTCAAGACTGCTTTAGAGCTGTTGATTGCTCTATCCTACTGAAGCCATTCTATTACTTCAAGACTGCTTTAGAGCTATTGATTGCTCTATCCTCCTGAAGCCATTATTACTTCAAGACTGCTTTAGAGCTATTGATTGCTCTATCCTCCTGAGGTCAGATTTATCACTTCAAGACTGCTTTAGGGTTATCATTATTGATTGCTCTATCCTCATGAAGACATGCTGTTACATCAGTATTACTCCAGACTCCTGACAGTTCTCATTATACTACTGAAGAACTTTCCCCTAGTGGCATCTTTAAGCCCACTCAATCATGTTCAACTAACCATCAATATCACTCCATGCACTGGTGAGTGCAAATTTTTGGGCTTTTGTGTTCAATCCCCTTCAACCTTCCAGGTTACGACTGGCAAATATACCAATCTAACCCCTCAGGTTTCAGAAAATTGAACAGGGGCACCACGTAACAACCCGAAAAAGTCCTAATTGAAACAGGTTTAGTTTGAGAGCATACTTCGGTAAAGATCGCATCGAAACTGACTCCTAAAAGGATTCCTCTTGCGGCATTGTATTAATGTCGATATGTTGGTGATTAATTCGTTGTAGGTCATAAAACTTTTTTCATCAAATCGGACTGGATTTTCAAAAATGTCATATGCATTGCATTTAATATATCTTTTATGCAGAACAACTTGTTTTACTTGCGAGTAAGCGCATGCAGCAGGAAAGTTTCCTACAGTGGGAAGTCCGATCAGGATAGAATGCAGAATGTCTGAATGTTTCGTGAGCCGGGGCAGGACATATCAATTAATCCCCAGTGGGAGTCAGCCATCCAAGAATCAGTTAATCTGGGGCAATTAGGTCGAGATTTGGCAGATCTCTCGCAGCTAGGGGCATTGCTTCACGAATCGACCGATCAAGGGCAAAAGATTATTGCAAGACCTGGGCAGGTCACCCTAAGAACAAAAGATTTTGTTGGGACATCCTTTTGGGTTTGACGTGCAGAAACAGTTCATATCTAACCGTCAGGTACAGAAATCGAAGAGTCTTTATCAGGAAGTTGGTGCCGATTCAGGGGCCAGGTATTGTGAGGTAGCACCATGGCTAGCTTTTCCTTTCAAGACGAAGTGTTCAGACTGGGGCATGTTGGTATTTTTGGGGCAAATTTCCGAGAAGGTGGATGAAACTCATGTTTCCCCAGCCAAAATCTCTTGATGAAGAGCCTAATTTCAGTTGACGTCATTCCTTGGCTAGCCGCATCTTATCCCCAGAGAGTTGGAATGACGTTATGCCTTACCGAATGAGGGATTATTCTCCCCAGAAGAGTGTCCTCGAGGAAGTTGTCCACAGGATATCCCCAGTAAGTCGAAATCAGTATCCCCTGCAGAGGTTGCGCTCCCCCAGTGAGTCGGATATGTGCAGGATCAATCCCCAGCATGGGAGGTTCTCGCGGAGTTTAACCAAGTTGTTGGTTCAGAAGGATTATACCCGGAGGACGGTTTCCCTTCTCCCCACAGGTCGCCATGCCATTGACAGGATGTTGATCCTCAGCGGAGTCCAAGGCTCCGAGTTTGTAAACTGTGCCCAGACAGTATGCTTTTCCTAGAAGTGTCGCTTCTTTCCCCAGCTAGGTTTGTTCACCAACAGGGTTGATGTTTAATCTCTCCTCGGCAAAGTTGACTGTGTTTCCGGCATTTATTTTACCGGAATACCTTATGATACTTGTTCTCCCCAGCGGAGTTGGCTTTATCCTCAACATTCATGTTGTTGAGACATCACTATTAGGGTGGCCCCGGCAGCTCGAGCCTGCATGTGCATTCACATATATCATCATATTTGCATCTACTCAAACGCGTAGCATTTCCGTGCCGTACGGAGCATTACGCCATTTTCAAACGTACGCATTTTGAAACATAAATCGGGTTGGTTAAACTTTTTCTTTCAGGTGTGTTTTCTCAGCAGGAGTATGGAGTTTTAGCTCAGATCTATTACCAGGTATTCGAGGTCTCGCCGTGAGACGTGTGATGATACGGTTCATCTTACTATTTTCCCCCATTGAGTTGTTTGTTGAAGTTTCTCTTATCCGGCCAGCGGATTAGTTTCTCCAAATTTGCTGTTACGTCAGCGTCAAAGGGTTTCATGAATCAAAATTTCAGAAGCTGCCACCGGTTATCGAAACAGGCGTCCGACAGTTTGGTTTCCAAATATCCCCGTAGAGTCCTCCTCAAAGTCGCTGTCACGTCAGCACTAAAAGGTTTGTGGGTTGGGACTAATGGAGTTAGCTACTGCAGAGATAAGCAGAGAAACTATATTCAGAGTATCTTCCCGTATGGATAAACAGATGTATTTTCCTACTGGTTGACAGAAGTATTCCCCGGGAAGTCGCCAAAATTTTATTGCCTATGTTGATAGGAGTTCCTCGTGTTGACGAGATATGAGTCCTGATGAGGACAAATTTACCTTTCTCCGTGTTGACGGAATGTGGAGTCCTGATGAGGACAAATTTACCTTTCTCCGTGTTGACGGAATGTGGAGTCCTGATGAGGACAAATTTACCTTTCTCCGTGTTGACGGAATGTGGAGTCCTGATGAGGACAAATTTACCTTTCTCCGTGTTGACGGAATGTGGAGTCCTGATGAGGGCAAAGTTGCCTTTCTCCGTGTTGACGGAATGTGGAGTCCTGATGAGGACAAGTTTTATTCCTATGATGATAGGATTTCTTCGTGTTGAGGAAATGATTTCTCCGTGTTGACAGAATGTGGAGTCCTAATGAGGACAAGTTTTATTCCTATGATGATAGGATTTCTTCGTGTTGACGAAATGATTTCTCCGTGTTGACGGAATGTGGAGTCCTGATGAGGACAAGTTTTATTCCTATGATGATAGGATTTCTTCGTGTTGACGAAATGATTTCTCTGTGTTGACGGAATGTGGAGTCCTGATGAGGACAAGTTTTATTCCTATGATGATAGGATTTCTTCGTGTTGACGAAATGATTTCTCCGTGTTGACGGAATGTGGAGTCCTGATGAGGACAAGTTTTATTCCTATGATGATAGGATTTCTTCGTGTTGACAAAATAATTTCTCCGTGTTGACGGAATGTGGAGTCCTAATGAGGACAAGTTTTACTCCTATGATGATAGGATTTCTTCGTGTTGACGAAATGATTTCTCCGTGTTGACGGAATGTGGAGTCCTTATGAGGACAAGTTTTATTCCTATGATGATAGGATTTCTTCATGGTGACGGGTTTATTTCCTTGTGTTGACGAGATGTGAGTCCTGACGTGGACAATTTATTCCTATGTTGATAGGAGTTCCTTGTGGTGACGAGATGCAAATAAGATTTTATTGCCTATGTTGATAGGATTTCCTCGTGTTGACGAGATGCGGACAACTCATCCCCAGCGAAGTCGCCGGGATTTCTCCGTGTTGACGGAATCTGGAGTCCTGATGAGGACAAGTTTTATTCCTATGATGATAGGATTTCTCCGTGTTGCCGGAATGTGGAGTCCTGACGCAGACAAGTTTATGATGGGATTTCTTCGTGTTGACGAAGTGTGCATCCTAACGTGGACAAAGTTATTCATATGATGATAGGATTTCTTCGTGTTAATGAAACAAGCGTCCTAACATGGACAAAGTTCTATTCCTGTGTTGTTGAGATTTCTTCGGGTTGACGAAATGTGAGTCCTGACGTGGACAGATATGTGTTTATTCGTGATTTGACGAAATGTGAGTCCTGACGTGGACAAATTTGCAGTTATTTGTGATTTGACGAAATTTGGGTCCAGATGTGGACAAGGTTACTCCTGTGACGACAGAATCTCTATTCGTATTGACAAATTTGTTTCCCTTCTTGTGTTGACAAGGTTAGTCCAGTTGTGGACGGAGGTGTTTTTGCAAAAATTGTTCAGTACCTGTGGCGTTACATAGGTGGTTGAAGTTGAAATCAGAATTATTATCAGACGTTGGATCAGTTGTTGTCGTAACAACCGGATTCAGATAGGGGATGTTGTTCCCCAAGCAGTGCATTTTTTTTTTGCGGTTGGCAAATTTCCGGGTTTCTTGGTATTCAACAGTCTCGTACCTTGATTGTTTGAAGGTCGTTCGCTCTTCACCTAGTCGGGTCCAAGCCGTTTGAATAGGGGCAGCTGTTGTACCCCAAAATTTGCTCAACTTTTCTTGCCTTATTTATGTTTCATTGCATTTCATTTGCATAGTTACATCATGTACATAGTTCAATCATTGGCATATCGTAGCATAGCATGCATCCAACAAGGGATCAAAGGTGTCTATCAAGAGAAGAGCCTAGCAAGAGGTGTTATCCAAGTATGAGAAGTCATCCAGGCCATCAAGAAATGATTTGAAGTCTTGAGAAGTTTGAGTGCCTACATGAGGGTTTTGCTCCTATCTGGAGGGATGTTGAGTATCATCAGTGGGATGAGAAACATCGAGTGTGAATTTGAGGTGTGTATGGATCTCATGGAATGCCTAGAGGGCCCTATTGGAGCTGAGACAAGTCATTGATTCAAGTATGAGAGCCACATTTGAAGTGCAGTCAACTAGGGTTTCATCTGGGTCAATCCTAGGTCAATTGACTAATGGGAGAGCATCAAAGCCTAATTTGAAGTCATGGGGTTCATGGATTGGTATGTGTTGCACCCTAAAATTTGCCCAACACTATTTCACCTGGTTTATGTTTCAATTGCATTGTCATTTGCATAATAAGTCATGTACATAGTCTAATCATTTGCATAGCATAGCATCACAAGTTATCTAACAGGGGATCAAGTGCCTTTATTATCAGAAAGAGGCCAATCAAGGGGTTTTATTCAAGTTCAAGATCATCCAAGTAATCAAGAAATGAGTTGAAGCTTTGAAAAGTTTGAAAGTCAACCAGTGGACTTCTCTCCTAATTTGAGAGATGTTGAAGATCACCAATGGGAGTATGAGCTATGACTGAGGGTGTGGAATGTGTACAAAGATCATGGAAGACCTAGAGGGTCATTTTGAAGATGAGTCAAGTCATGGGTGTGATTACAAGAGCTACAATTGAATACAGTCAACTAGGGTCAACCCTAGGTCAAATGGTTGATTGAAGAGTATCAAGGCCAGCTTGGAGGTTTTGGACTAGTTGACCAAGAACGAATCCAAAGGACATGATTTAAACCCAGATTTTGCCTCCGCTAGCCAAAACGCCCCGTTTCAGTAATTGAAGTGGCGCGCCAGTCAGCCCCCACGTGGACACTCTCAGGATCCTTAGATGCGCTTACCAGTCTTCTCATCCAACGCATATCATTTTATCTCAGCTTTTTATTTTCTATTTTCATTTTAAATTCATTTTAGCTTTATTTTTATTCCATTTAACTTCTAAAAATCATAATAAATCCAAAATTAATCAGAAAAATATTTCAAAAATACCTCCAAGATCTTAGATTTATTTGTGATTTTATGAAATTAATAAATCTCATGTTCACCCATTTTTCAATTTAATGTGATTTTTCCCATTTTAATAATTTCTTTAATTTTGTACATTTGATACATGTTTTTGTGGATTTTCTTGTGACCAATTGGTGAATATTGTTGAGTTGATTCTTGTTGGGCTAATTAGATTAGAGGTATAGGCTCCCTTAGAGATTTATCTCACTTTTTTGTGATTTAATCTTGATTAGTTTTGAATAAAGAACATTAGGGTGATTAGAATTAGGGTTAAACTTGACATAGGTGCATCCTAACACTTGAATTTTGGGTTTTTTGCTTGAATTAGGAACTGGGAAATATAGGGTATGTAGGGTAGATGTATAAATCCCCTTAGAATTAACTTTAGGATTTTTAATGATACACTACTATTTTAATTGATTTTTGTAAATAGTGTGTTTGTTTGGTGTGGCCATTGTGGGCTTTTGTATTGTTTGTTTGGGGTTGGGCTTTGCTATGGGGTATGGGGTTTGGATTGGGCTTGGGGAAGCATGAAGAATCAAAGGAGAAGATTGAAGATAATGATCAAAGCTTGGTGCATGAAGATTGCTTGGCTTGGAGTTGCTTGTTGAAGACTTAGGAGATAGGAGATATAGGGAGAGCCCTAGAGTAGACTGATTTCTTCTATCAAACATAGAGAGCTTTTGGTGCCTCTATTCCATCCTATGACACAAGATCCCCTAAAAAGAGTTCCATCTCTCCTTAGGAGGGATGTAGTGCATACTTTGATTGGGTAGAATCTTGAGGATAACTTTCACTAACTGTGTTAAGATCTTAGTGATTTCCCTAGGTTATCATTAAGCATTTTAACACTTCAACTTCCTACCTTGCTTGATTCTCTCTTGTGGGTTTGTTTGCATTGAAGTTGAAGGCCTGTTGAGGATAAGAGGTTCATTGAGATTAGATAAGATGAGGCTTGTGCCTGTCAAAGCTGGATATCTGGTGAAGGTTAGGGTTTTGCTGCCCAATGAGGATGTTTACTGGTTGTACCTCAGTGCTTGTTGAAGCTGGAGATTATTGGAAGATAAGAGCTTATCTACAGTTTGAACAAGAAATGGGATCTTGCCTAAAGTTGTTATTGTCAACCTCGTGTTGTTTATCAACTGTAGCTGCCAAGGGTGGTGCTGTTTGGACTATCTGCTGCAGGAGCTAGTGTTGGGTGTGATTTTCTTTGCTGTATTGCTTGTTGATTGTCCCTTAGGTTTGAAGTGAAGCTGTTTCACTTTGCCTATTGTTTACTGCTGCATCTCATGCATTTCATTGCTTACTGTTTATCTGTTGTTTCTTTTCCGTTTATCCCCTAGGATCTCTGATTTCCTCTGTGCAGGAGGGAATTATGACGGACATTAGATGTTAGCCCATGCATGACAACGTTAGGGTAGTTTTGATTCCCTTTCAAACCCTAGGATTTTTTAGACTTCTTTCTCTTCTATCTCAGAACAATTCAAAACACAGTAATAAGGATAATCGATGTCGTACGCTACGAGCCTTAAGCTATTTGAGAAAGGTTGCTGGAGGGTCACTCTTCAGCAACCTGATTGCTTAGTGTGTCACCCTTAGGGTGACATACGACGTAGTCACCCTCAAATCATAGTCTCTAGTGCGTCAGAGATTGCAAACATCATAAAAAACAGTTCTTGCGTAAAAGGCTGAAAACAAACATCAAAGTGTCATTTTTGTCCGCTTGGACTCTTAATCAGGAAAAACCCTTTCATAAGGAGATAAAAACATTCAGACAAGCTTGTGTCTTTCGTAGCCTGAACTATGTTTGCTCTGATCTTTCATGCTGTATGAAAGTACGTAGGCATAGGATGCGATATCCTAGCGAGCAACCTTCCCCTCCTTTCCCGTAGGTAGGCGAACTACGTTGACTCTGATTTCTCGTTCCAGACGGGAATATGTAGGCATAAAGTGCGATACTTTGCCGAGTCATTTTATTTTCTTTTAACCCCAGACCTGTAGAATAGATAGAATAATAATCCGTACTAGAAAATAAGCGTGGATCCCGTCGAGTACGACGGACGTGAGGGGTGCTAATACCTTCCCCTTGCGTAACCGACTCCTGAATCCAGGATTTGGTTGCGATGACCATTCCTTTCCCGTCTTTGCGGTGGGTTTACTTCGAGTGTTTCCTTTCCCTCCTTTGGGATAAATAACGCACGGTGGCGACTCTTCTGTTTAGCCGACGCCGATTTTCGCAATAGCGATAGCTGGCGACTCTGCTGGGGACTGCGATGGTTCCTTATGCAATTTGGGGATCCAACGTCCCTTAAGAGAGTCAATCCTAGCGCTTGTTTTTCCGTCGTGGGTTTTGTATGGATTTACATTTCTGGCTTTACTTTTTGCATTTTTATTATCAGCTTTATACTGTTATTGCTGCTGTGGGAAGGGGATAATCTGTTAAGAGATAAGCCGGACCTGGGCTTGAGGTTACACATAGACTTAGAAGTAGAGAGTAGTGGTTAGCCTGCTTGCTTAGCTCGCACCAGCTAGCCACAAAATTTACGCTCGGACGAGATTCTCTTTGATGCTTCTTGCCTGGCCCTTAGGGCTCGACAAGTTGTCTGACCCGAGGATTGTCGACTCTGGGAACCTATCAATTGGGATTCAACTAAGTGAGGCTGCTTTAAGGGATGATGATGCCACACCTTCTGGGTATCGTATCATCACTCTTGAAAGTCTGTGACGTTGAACCCGCATAGGATACCGTACTTTGTCTGAGAGTTAAGTACACACCTGTGAGGGGTAGGAGGGTCTGTTTGCAGGAAACCTTTGACCTCAGAATACCTGGTTTATCTCCGACAGTGAGATGTGGTTACAAGGTTCTGTTGAATGTCTGGTTTGGTTTGAGATGAAGATTGGATGGTTCTCAAGCTTCAGTACAGAGCAGCCCAGTCTATCAGCATTGCACTTGGTCCCTTGTTTGCATATGCATGTGCATTTTTCATGATTGCATTTCATTAACATGTATTTATGTTGCAGGTGATCATTCCCCTCTAATTCTAGTGTATCTTCTAGCCAGACATGGAGTCCCTGAAGAAGACAGTTGCTTACCGGTTGCATTCGCCAGATATCAGTTCATTGCTGGGTTTAGTTGCTCTGGCAGATGAGAGTGTGAGGGCTGAGTTCAGAGTATCTTACGGGAGATTGCTTAGCTTGTTATACAGACCTTCAGCATTCGAGACAACTGGGGTGTATACTTTAATGCAGTTTTATGAGCCGCAGCTGAGATGTTTCTTATTTCCAGACTATATTCTGGCACCCACTCTGGAGGAGTATTATGTTATGTTGGGTGTTCCTGTGCTGGACCAGATACCCTTTGTACCTGTTGATACTGAGCCTGAGTTAGCTACACTCACAGAGATTGTCAGTTTGGACGCTTCTGAGTTTCCAGGAGGCTTGGTCAAGCTGAATGGAGCTTATGGTTTTCACTTGTCTGTCCTAGTTGAGAAGGCTACACAGTGCGCGAAGAATGGATGTTGGGTCGCCTTCAGTGCTATTCTAGCTGTCTGCATCTATGGGATTGTCTTGTTTCCTAATGTGCCAGATTTTGTCGACTCAGACGCATTCCTGATTCTTGCCTCGAAGAATCCAATCCCTACTCTCTTGGGCGATGTTTATCATTCTATTCACTACAAGAATGAGAAACGTCGTGGCAAGAATGTTCCCTGCTGTCTTCCTCTCTTGTACAGGTGGTTCCAGAGGCACCTTCCGAAGACAGGACCATTTATTGATATTGTTGATACTTTGGATTGGCCTTCCAGGTTGATGGGGTTGTCTGCTGAGAATATCGTCTGGTTTGATCGAAGTATGCTGGGTACTGACATTATATATAGTTGCAGTGGCTTTCCGAACGTTCCCCTGATTGGACGGAAAGGTTGTATTAACTATAACCCTTCATTGCTGGTACGACAGTTCGGTTATGCTTTGAAGGACGCTCCTATTGAGAAGGAGATACAGGAATCTCTGTATCTCACCGACTCATTAGACACAGCTGTTTTGACCAGATTGAGGCATGCATGGGCTAACATCCATAGGAGGGGGAAAGCTTTACTCGGTAAGAGCAACAACAGAGCTTTTGATCCTTATTTGGCTTGGGTCCGTGAGAGAGCTAGTACTTCTTTGATGCCTTATCCTGCTGTGGAACCCCTGTATCTTCCAGTGATTGAGGTACCTCCTGCAGAAGAGAGTGAGAAATATAACAAATTATTGGCTGAAAATGAGGAACTGAAGAAAGCCAATGAGGAGTTAGAGAAGGAGATCTTCCAGTTACGTCGAGAGAAAAAGGAAGCCACCTTCACTGTGAAGGAACAGACAAAATTGATTAACAGGTTGGGAGCGGAGCTGACAAAAGCAATCAACAAGAAAGAAAAAGTGGGGATAGCCTTGAACGGTGTTAGCAAGGTGCTTACTTCCAAGAAGGAACTTCTAAGCAAAGCTTATGCTCGTATCAGCAAGTGGGAGGCTTTATGGAATGCCACGCTCACCAAGCGGAAGGAGCGCGAAGACAAACTGAAGACGCAGATTGCCACGTTAGAGGCGTAGATTAGAGCCCAAGATGCAAAGATTGCCGAAGAGACATCACTTAGGAGCGCTGCTGAGCTCAGAGTAAGTGACCTTGACGAGAAGCCGAGAGGGTATGAAGAGAAGGCCGGTTCCAAGAGGTACAGATTTGACGAGAGTTCTGGCAAAGGAGCCCACCGGGATGACGCCGAGAAGCTGAGATCCACTACCGAGCGGCATGCTTTACTGATTCAGGAGCTGATCTCCCGGTTGGGGCACTCGGAGACGATGAGGATATTGGAGGACGTCAGAGCACGCCATTTGGCCTGATGTATCTTTGCCTTACCTTTATTATCTGTACTTGTATTTGGACCATCGCCAGACTTGTTGGCCGAGGTCTCTTTAGTTGTATTCAGTTGTACTCTTGTACTCAGCCCCTTGGCCTTTGTTATATATGTGGATTTTCTGACTCCCTGCTTGCTTGATAGGGACTCCATTGTCGTAATGGCTTTCTCTCCGAAGCTAGAATCAGGGGGGAATATAACTTGTAGCATATTTACATAATTGCATTTGCATTCATATTGCATAACAGGTATTCGTGAATCGGTATCTTATCTCCTGCGTCTGCAGGTTTTTCAGGATTGACAAACGAAGAGTTCACCGCTACTCAACCCGAAATAACTACCAAAGAATCATGGATCAAGTCCAAGTGGAGATGCAGGAGATTCGCGAGAAGTTGAACTTGTTCATGCAGGCGATGGAGGGTATTGCTAAAGGATAGGAGAATCTCCAGACATTGGTCCAGCCGCTGTTGACTCGGGCTAATGCGAATGGAAATAATGACCACAACTTTGTACACGTCGAAACTCTTCATGAGGATGGCCCCCCTACGCCTGTGGTTCCTCCTGTGGTGACTCCACCTGTTGTGATTGTAAACAATGACGCTGGCGCTGGCAATGGCAACGCCGGGAATGGAAATGAGACTATGGTTAACAATGTCGGGTTTGGAGATGCCAATCTGGGCGGTGGTAACTTCAACGGCGGTAATGGTTTTGGTAACAATGGATTCGGCTATAATGACAAGGGGTTTGAGTACGATAATCAGGGCAGAAAGTTCGGCTTCAACGCTCAGGGTTTCGGCTATGACGGTTTTGGTAATGCTAACCAGGGGTATGGTGGGAATGGTGCTGGATTGATCCCTGTCAACACTGGTTTCAATCAAGGTTATGGTAATGGGGGAAGAGGTCCTACGACTAATCAGCAAGGGTTTGGTCGCAACACGGGTTATAACGAGCACGAAAATGAAAATATGAATTGGGGCGAAGACTGCCAAGAGGACGCCTTTTTTGGAAGGGGCATGGGATTCGAGGGACCCGTTGACAATACTCAGAGGATTAAGATGCTTGAAGAACAGGTGAAGGGCATGGCTAATCAGAATTCTACCGAACTGGACATGACCATTATGGGCTTGGTGCCTGGGCTGAGGGTACCACTGAAGTTCAAAGCGCCCACATTCGACAAGTATAAGGGGGACACTTGCCCTAAGGTGCATGTCCGCTCTTATTACAGAAGGATGTCCGCGTATTCGGACGACGAAAGGATTCTTATGCACTTCTTTCAAGACAGCCTATTAGGACCGTCACTCGAGTGGTACATGGGGTTGGAGCCCGCTCAAATCAAAACCTGGAAGCAATTAGCGGATGCTTTCGTCCTGCATTATAAGTATAACAGTGATCTGGCACCGAACCGAGTTCAACTGCAAGGTTTGTCTCAGAAGAAAGAGGAAAGCTTTAAGGAGTATGCGCAGAGATGGCGCGACATGGCAGCAAGAGTACATCCTCCGTTGGCTGAGAGAGAAATGAATAGTATGTTCATTGGAACGTTCACGAGGATATATTACGAAAAGTTGTTCAACGTTTCATTGAGCAGTTTTTCAGATTTGATTCTCATGGGTGAGATGGTCGAAGACAGTATTAAGGTTGGAAGATTCCAAGCTGGGGAGTCTACTTCGTCAGGAGGTAATAGAAAAGCATTTGGGAGCCGACGTCAGGGTGATACTAGTGCCGTGTTTGGTGGCCGGGGCAGGGGCAGAGGAAGAAATCAGTATGCTCAGCATCAACAGGTAGCTAGTGTCACCATCCCTTTTCCACAACAGCAGCAGCCACGGCAGCAGCAGGGGCAGAATGCTGGCCAAAGAAAATTTCCGAATGCAAAGCCGAAAAGAGTGTTTGACGCGCCGCCTTCCACGTACGCGGAACTTTTTCAGACATTGTTGGGGCTGAATTTAGTTGAAAAGAGGACCTTGGCACCGCCCACGGGGCCAACCCTTCCTTATGGGTATGATGTTAATAAACATTGTGACTTCCACTCCGGGGCACCCGGGCATGACATAGAGGCCTGTCATGCGTTTAAACATAAAGTTCAGGATCTAGTGGATAGCAAGGCTATAAACTTCGGGCAGGCAGGCCCTAATATAGTACAACGGCCCATGCCCAATCATGGGGAAAATGCGATCTTGATGGAAGAGGACTTGAATCTGGTGATGAGTGTTGATGAACTGAAAACACCGTTGGGTGAAGTCAAGAGCAAATTGCTGAAAGGGGGTGTGTACCCGGGCTGTGATGAATTCTGTTTGGACTGTTGGACCCAGGTTGGGGGTTGTGCAGAGTTGAAGAAAGGCATTCAGACCTTGATAGGTGCGGGCACGTTGCAATTTGATAGAATGGCAGTTGAGAAGCCTGCAGAGGTGTTAGCTGATGAGCAGAGTGATGTTGCTATGGTGACAATTCCACGGAAAACGATAACTATAATGGCGCCAGCCAGGCGGCCGACGATCACTATTACAAAGGCAGGGCCAGTCCGTTATGAGAGCACCAAAGCAGTACCATGGACTTATGGGTTGGAGGCATATTGTGATGGGGAGAAAATTGATATCAGTGAACAACCAGCTGGGGTTGTGGACAATGTCGTCGGGACTGGAGGAATGACGAGAAGCGGGAGAATTTTTATATCGCCTGAGGTAGAGGTAGAACGATTGGAAAAAGGTAAAGGAAAAGTGAATGAGAGTATTCCTATGCAGAGGAATGAAAAAGAAACGTCACTGAAAGATGTAGAAGAATTTATGCATCTTATCCGTAAGAGTGACTATAAAATTGTTGAACACCTTCAACAAACACCGTCGAAAATCTCCATATTATCGCTACTATTGTGTTCCGAAGCCCATCGGAATGCGTTGTTGAAAATTCTGGACACGTCATTTGTACCCCAAGATGTTTCTGTGAATCAGTTGGAGGGGGTGATGGCGCACATGAACGCATGCCATAGTTTGGGATTTACGGATTTTGATTTAACCCCGAGGGGAAGAGAGCATAATATGGCGCTGCACGTCTCAGTTGAATGCCGGGGCACGGTCATGTCCCATGTGTTGTGGATACCGGGTCTTCCTTGAATGTGCTTCCGAAGAAAGCAATGATGAAACTGGATATCAGGGGGATCATTTGTACGCCTAGTGACTTGGTGGTCAGGGCATTTGATGGTACACGGAGGTCAGTCTTTGGATCCATAACTTTGCCTCTGCAAGTGGGGCCGGAGATCTTTGAAACTGAGTTTTATATAATGGACATCCAGCCAGCGTATAGTTGCCTACTAGGACGCCCTTGGATCCATGGTGCTGGGGCAGTCACATCTACCTTACACCAAAAGCTGAAGTACATGGTGGGGGATAGCATCGTCACAGTTTGTGGAGAGGAGGATATACTGGTCAGCCATTTATCGTCATTCAAGTATGTGGAAGTCGACGGCGAGATTCACGAGACACCCTGTCAAGCGTTTGAAGGGTTGAGAATTAAAGGCAAAGAACCAGTACCCAGTAAAGTATCAGAGGTGGCCGTGTCATCTTATAAGGAAGCTCAAGCTCTAGTACAGGCAGGTGAGACCCAGGGCTGGGGCAAGGTATTGGATATTCCCGTGAAAATGGACAGATTTGGATTGGGGTATCATCCTTCATCATCAACGCCTACTGCAGGGGCACCCCGTTTCAAAGGACCAATAACAATTACGGCTAGTGGGGTATGTTACGAGACCATCAATGCTGTTTCGGATTCCGAGGAAGGGGACAACGATTGCGACATGGACGCCTGGATTCAGCCGAGCGTGCCAGGACAAGGGCTGTGCAATTGGTCTATTCAGGAGACTGTTCCTGTGACGACTAAACAGTAATGCTTTGTTTTCTTAATTGTTGAATAATCCGGTGTCCTACCCAGGGCATCGTGATTTTGCTTAGGGTCATTCTGTTATGTACATTGCAATGTTTAAAATCATTAAATAAAAGGCGTTTTTCATGTACAAATATTGTGATCTCTGTTTTTCTTGTTTTTGTTTAACAATAAAATGGCAATGTGGTTATTCACTCTATACACATTTTAAAGCATTTAACCATTTCCGTGCAGGATTACATTTTCAGATGACATCTATGAACCACCTATGACTCACTTCGACTTTGAGCACCTGGTATTGCAGGCCGAAGGAGAGATTGTCGAAGATGGCGAAGTGCCAGAAGAGTTGACATGGCTGGTGAAACAAGAAGAACGAATAATCCTGCCTCACAAGGAAGTCATTGAGATCATCAATTTGGGGTCGGAAGGGGTTGAAAGGAACATCCGTATAGGGGCCGCGCTGCAGAGCGACGTCAAACAGAAATTAATTGAGATGCTCAGGGAGTATAGTGATGTATTTGCTTGGTCGTATGAAGATATGCCCGGGCTGGATACGGATATGGTTGTGCACCGTCTGCCGCTAAAAGAAGAGTGCCCGCCTGTTAAGCAGAAACTCCGAAGAACTCGATCTGATATGGCAGTAAAAATCAAGGAGGAAGTTCAGAAACAGTGGGATGTTGGTTTCCTAGCTGTTACAAAATATCCCTCATGGGTCGCTAATATTGTGTCTGTTCCAAAGAAAGACGGTAAAGTGAGAATGTGCGTAGATTACCGTGATTTGAACAGGGCGAGCCCGAAAGATGATTTTCCACTTCCTCACATCGATGTGCTGGTTGATAACACTGCTCAATTCTCCATATTCTCCTTCATGGATGGCTTCTCGGGCTATAATCAGATCAAAATGGCGCCAGAAGACATGGAGAAGACTACTTTCATTACTCCCTGGGGAACATTTTGTTACAAAGTGATGCCCTTCGGATTGAAGAATGCTGGGGCAACATATCAACATGCTATGACGACTTTCTTTCATGACATGATGCATAAAGAGATCGAGGTTTATGTTGATGATGTGATTGCCAAATCCCAGACGGAGGAAGAACATTTGGTGAATCTGCTGAAACTATTCAAGAGGCTTAGGAAGTTCAAGTTGAGACTGAACCCTAACAAATGCACCTTCGGGGTGAGATCGGGTAAACTATTGGGGTTTATTGTGAGCGAGAAAGGAATAGAGGTTGATCCTGCGAAAATAAAAGCAATACAAGAAATGCCGACGCCTAAAACAGAAAAAGAAGTGCGTGGGTTTTTAGGGAGGTTGAACTACATCGCCCGGTTCATATCTCACTTAACAACTACGTGTGAGCCCTTATTCAAGCTGTTGAAAAAAGACCAGGCTGTAACATGGAACGAAAATTGTCAGAAGGCGTTCGATAAAATAAAACAGTATTTGCAGGAACCTCCTATTTTGATACCTCCAGTGGCAGGGAGACCCTTGATTATGTATTTGACGGTTCTTGAGGGGAGTATGGGTTGTGTCCTCGGTCAACAGGACGAGACAGGGCGTAAAGAGCATGCGATCTACTATCTGAGTAAGAAGTTCACTGATTGTGAGTCGAGATACTCAATGCTTGAAAAAACGTGTTGTGCGCTAGCCTGGGCCGCCAAACGTTTAAGACAGTACATGCTGAATCATACAACCATGCTCATCTCGAAGATGGATCCTATCAAATATGTATTTGAAAACAGGCACTATCTGGTAGAATTGCCCGTTGGCAGATGGTTTTGACCGAATATGACATCCAGTATGTTTCACAGAAGGCTATAAAGGGGAGTGTGTTATCGGAGTATCTTGCTGAGCAGCCTGTTGAGGACTACCAATCGATGAGGTTTGATTTTCCTGACGAGGATATCATGTGCCTAAAGATGAAAGATTGCGAAGAACCGTTGCCGGGCGAAGGACCAGAATTGGGTTCCAAGTGGCAGATGATATTCGACGGAGCTGTGAATTCCTATGGTAGCGGAATAGGGGCAATCATCACTACTCCACATGGGTCGCACATCCCATTTACTGCTCGATTGACCTTTCCGGTTACCAATAATGAAGCCGAATACGAAGCTTGTATTATGGGGCTTGAAGAAGCCATTGATTTGCGAATCAAAAATCTGGATGTATACGGAGACTCAGCTCTGGTGGTGAATCAAATAAAAGTAGAATGAGAGACACGTCAGCCCAATTTGATACCATACATGAATTATGCAAGGAGATTGTTGCCTTTCTTCGACAAGGTTGAATTGCATCAGGTACCGAGGGCAGAAAATCAAATGGCTGACGCACTTGCGACATTATCTTCCATGTATAAGATTAATTTTTGGAACGAGGCTCCCCGAATTATTATATCTCGGCTTGACAGACCCGCTTTCATATTTGCTATTGACGAAGCATCCGATGATAAACCCTGGTATTTTGACATCCAGAATTTCCTGAAGAACAAGGAATATCCGGCTGGGGCATCCAGTCGCGATCAGAAAACTCTCAGGAGATTGGCTGGTAATTTCTATCTGAATCCGGACGGTGTTTTGTACAAAAGAAATCATGATTTGGTGTTGCTACGATGTGTAGACGAGAAAGAAGTGAACTTGCTCATGGAAGAGATACATGAGGGTACATTTGGTACACATGCTGGGGGGCATGCTATGACCAGAAAGCTGCTGCGGGCAGGTTATTACTGGCTAACTATGGAAACAAACTATTTCAAGTTTGCGAAGAGGTGTCATAAATGCCAAATTTATGCGGACAAGGTCCATGTACCCCCAAATCCTCGGAATATGATGTCATCACCGTGGCCATTCTCGATGTGGGGAATTGATATGATTGGAAAGATCGAGCCTACGACATCTAACGGACACCGGTTCATTTTGGTAGCAATTGATTATTTTACCAAATGGGTGGAAGCGGCATCATATGCTAACGTGACCAAGCAAGTGGTAGCTAGGTTTATCAAAAGAGATATCATTTGCAGATATGGGATCCCCGAGCGGATTATCACCGACAACGGTTTGAACTTAAATAACAAGATGATGAAGGAGCTGTGTCAGAATTTCAAGATTGAGCATCACAACTCTTCTCCTTACCGACCCAAGATGAATGGCGCTGTCGAAGCGGCCAATAAGAACATAAAGAAGATTGTTCAAAAGATGGTTGTGACGTATAAGGACTGGCATGAGATGCTACCTTTTGCTTTGCACGGTTATCGTACGACGGTACACACATCAACCGGGGCAACCTCATTCTCATTAGTATACGGAATGGAAGCGGTGTTACCGCTGGAGGTTGAAATTCCTTCCCTGAGGGTTTTACGAGATGTCCAACTTGACGAAGCAGAATGGGTAAAAGATAGACTGAATCAGCTGAGCTTAATGGACGAGAAGAGGCTAGCTTCTCTCGCATACGGTCGGTTATACTAGAGTCGGATGAAGAAAGCGTACGATAAGAAGATATGTCCTCGCAGCTTTCAGACGGGTGACCTTGTGCTGAAAAGGATTCTCCCGCCACAAACAGATCACAGGGGCAAGTGGACCCCTAATTACGAAGGGCCATATGTTATCAGGAAAGTCTTCTCAGGAGGAGCATTGTTGTTGTCCACCATGGACGGTGAAGACTTTACATCGCCTGTGAATTCGGACGCAGTTAAAAAATACTTTGCTTAAAATTGACCCGCTGGACAAAAAAAAGAGAGTCCAGGCAAAAATGGGGCATCCTGGCGAACCAAAAACAGAATAAAAGGTTCGGGCAAAAGTTAGGGATAAAATTGAAAAGATGTACACCCGCGAAGTCGAAAACCTACACTGGGCGGCTTCGGCAAAAAAGGGTATCCCGGTGAACTGAAAACCCGCAAAGGGCGGTTCACGCAAAAGTTAGGGATTGGAAAAGCAAATGACTGCGGTCCGAATTTGATGCTGCATGGCTTGGTGGTTGGGAGGACACTTTGGGGGTTTCGTTTATCAGATACAATCTCTTCCGAAATTGGAATACCGGGAAGGCGCCAGAGTCAGGCGAGTCATGGGAGGATCAGCTCATGATGTTTGTCTGCACCACGTTGCCGATATGTACGCAAATTTGATTTGTCATTGTATTTATGCTTCATGTGCATATTTGTCTATTTATTTGTGTGTAACTTCCTCTTTTCAGGAGTTACATCCAGTGTACAAAATTCTGCCTATTCAGAGGCCCAATCAATAAAACATGTTATTCAGTATTTGATACTTGTTCTTTACTGTTTTATATGTGAAAAGCGCCGATGTTTTGATAAAACTAGCATTTGCATAACGTTGCTGGCCCTCGCCAATAATCGATAAAACTTCGAATTGACTGAAAATAACGTCACTGACGCTAACCTGAATAGATTTGATCGTATAGACTTGTTTTGTCTGTAGTATTGCAGGGTTCTTGCCCATTTGAAGTGGACGATCAGAAAATTGCAGCCCTAACCAGAGGCTCTTGACGAAAAGACTTGATCACTATGTGATGCGAATCCCCATGCAGGTCGCACTTCATGACACTGTTCCTTACCGAAGAGGGATCACTTTCCCCGACAAGTCGCAGCTTATCCCCTAAGGATATTCTCCAGCAGATTAATGCTCCCCGCAGAGTGCATACTCCCCCGAGAGATCCAAATATGTGTAGGTGCAATCCCCAGCCGAGAGGATTCTCAAGGTGTTTAACTCAGCCAGAGTTGGTTCAGGAGTATGTTTCACCATAGAAGATGGTTTTCCTTTCTTCCCCATGGGTCGTCGGGCCAGTAACAGGATGGTTATCCTCAGTGTAGTGATAGTCCCGAATTTGTAAACTGTGGGCAGATGGTTTACTATCCCCCAACGGGGTCGGTCATCCTCAGCAGAGAGTGATAATTTTAAGTCTATAAGCTGTACTCAGACAGTGGTGCTTTCCCCAAAAGGATGCCTTATCCTCAAGAGAGTCATTTCTTCCCCAGCGGAGTTTTCTCTCCCCAGCAGATGTTATTCTTTCCTCCTAGTGGGAGTTGAAGGTATGTTGCTCAACAAGAGTATGGAGTTACGGCTCAGAAATCTTTTCGGACAATCAAAGTCTTGACATGAGACAGATGATGATACACTTCAGTTTGTTATCTTCCCCATAGAGTTGCGTGCTGAATTTTCTCTTATCCGACCAGCGGAATGTCCTCTTCAAGTTTGTTGCTGTGGCAGCATTTCAGGATTCCATGAATCAAAATGTCAGAAGCGGTCGCTTGTTGTCAGAACGGGTGTCGGTCATTGGTTTTCAGAGTATCCCCAGTAGAGTTAGCTACTGCAACGGCAAGGCAGAATTATCCTTCCATGCGATTGACAGAGTTGAATTCCTATTAGGTGAACATTTTTATCCCCAGCGAAGTCGCTAGGATTTATTCGTGTTGACGAATTGCTTTCTCCGTGTTGACGGAACGTGGAGTCCTGATGAGGACAATTTATGCCTATGTTGATAGGATTTATTCATGTTAATGAATTGCTTTCTCCGTGTTGACGGAACGTGAAGTCCTGATGAGGACAATTTATGCCTATATTGATAGGATTTCTTCGTGTGGACGAATTGATTTCTCCGTGTTGACGGACTATAGATTCCTGATGAGGACAAGTTTTATTTCTCCATGTTGACAGAATATGGAGTCCTGATGAGGACAAGTTTTATTGATGATAGAATTTCTTCGTGATGACGAATTTATGTATTGTCGTGTAGACGAAGTTCGAGAACAATAGTGGATAAGGTTTTCCTGTGATGATGGGATCCTTGCTCGTGTTGATGAGTTTGTTTCTCTTCTTGTGTTGACAAGGTTAGTCCAGTTGTGGACAGAGGTGTTTTTGCAAAGATAGTTCAGTACCTGTGGTGTTACATGGTTGGTGGGATTTAAAATTAGAGTTGTTATCTGACGAATGATCGGTTATTGCCAGATCCAGTTGATGGATGTCGTTCCCCAAGCGGTTTATGCAGTTTATTTCTGCGGTTGGAAAATTTCCGGGTTTCTTGGTATTCAACCGTCTCGTACCTCGATTGTCTGAAGGTTGTTCATTCTTCACCCATTCGGGTCCAAGCCGCTTGAATAGGGGCAGCTGTTGCACCCTAAAATTTTCCCAACACTATTTCACCTGGTTTATGTTTCAATTGCATTGTCATTTGCATAATAAGTCACGTACATAGTCTAATCATTTACATAGCATAGCATCACAAGTTATCTAACAGGGGATCAAGTGCCTTTATTATCAGAAAGAGGCCAATCAAGGGGTTTTATTCAAGTTCAAGATCATCCAAGTAATCAAGAAATGAGTTGAAGCTTTGAAAAGTTTGAAAGTCAACCAGTGGATTTCTCTCCTAATTTGAGAGATGTTGAAGATCACCAATGGGAGTATGAGCTATGAATGAGGGTATGGAATGTGTACAAAGATCATGGAAGACCTAGAGGGTCATTTTGAAGATGAGTCAAGTCATGGGTGTGATTACAAGAGCTACAATTGAATACAGTCAACTAGGGTCAACCCTAGGTCAAATGGTTGATTGAAGAGTATCAAGGCCAGATTGGAGGTTTTGGAATTCATGAATTGATATATGGATATATGTGTGGTGTTGTGCCAAGGAGAAATCAAGAGGAATCAAGAAGAAGAGGAGTTACTGAATTAGGGTTTTAGTGTAAAAACCCTTAATTTAGGCCTAACTTCCAAGCCAGATAAGTCAAAATGAAAGTTTCAAATGGATTCTTGGTCAACATGAAACTTTTAGATCTTCTCAATACCTTTGATTTGAGTACTAGAAGTCTTCAAGGAGATTTATAGAACTCAAGTTATGGTTCTTACAAGTTATGGGTCATCAGAGGACATTGGAATTTATCTGTGAAAGTCACTTGACTTCCAAGAAACTTTTGCCCATGAAGGAGTTTTCAAATAGATTATTGGACAACATGAAAGTTGTAGATCTTGATCTTAGCTTTAATTTGAGTACTAGAAGTACTCAATAGGAGTTGTAGAACTCAAGTTATGGTCTTGGCAACCCAGGGGTATTTTGGGAAAGTTGAATTATAGGTCATTTTTCAACATGGGTCCAAATCTCCATCTTCCACTCCTCAAATGAAAATATGTTCAACATGAGATGTGTTCAAAATGATGTTTTTAGGCTAGATAAGAGGTCATGAGAACTTGTAATGGCTTGCTTCACAAAATCACCAAAATGGCCTAAAATGAAGGTATATTTTAAATGAACCAAAGTTGGAAATTAGGGTTTTTGACCTACACAACCAAACCAAGGCATATGACATACCAATTTGAATGTAAAAGGAATTTTAAGAACATTGACATTGCCACAATTTTGAGTTGATGGTCGTTTCAAGGACTTGCTTTGTAAATGGCTTACTTGAACCATAAGGCACCATTGCAAAACCACTTGGCAATGCAAATGCAAGGCTCTAAGGCATTTCAACACATCCAATATCTCCTCTAATGACAAATTGGGATCAGAACCAGGTGCTGCACCAGCTGCTAGCCAAATTGATATGTGCATACCATCAAGAGAGAAATTCATGATATGAGAAACTCAACTTCTCATAGGAAGGATCCAGAAGGTGCTAGAGAGTTCTAACATGGCCTATATATTGATTAGAGTTGGTTCAGATTGTTGGTTGGTGATAATTGAAGGAGAGAAGAGAGATTAAGATTGAAAATTTCTTGTTGCAACTTGAAATCGGTTACAATAGTTTCTTCATTGTTCATCCAATTTCTTGATCCCATTCACTTCCATTGATGCTAGCAAGTGTTTCCAGGTCAAGATCCAAGCAATTTGGTGGCTGAATCGTGTTCTTGCCATTGAAAATTCTCATCTGCAACTCAAGATCGGTTTCTACAATCCAGGCTATTTCAAGTGATTCTTTTGCATACAGAAGCTATAACACCTTCCATTGATCGTATCTGGAGCATCTCAGCACCTGATTTGAAGGTTTTGTTCATCTGTTCTTCTCAAATTCTCAGGTTGGTACTTTTTCATCCACAACTTGATTTAGGTAGAATTAACATGCTTTGTTAGGTTAGAATGACTATAGGTGATTAGAGGAAGCTTTTAGGTAGTGATTTGTGGAGTTTTAAGACAATTAAACCATGGACACAATTTCTGTTTTGAGTAATAACTTGGTGAATTTTGAAGTAGAACATGTGTTTGATAGTGGAACTTGATCCTGGTGAGGTAATGAATAGATTAGATCAAGTAATTTGAAGAATGGTGAGATTTCATGTCGAATCGTGTTTGGAGAATGATTGAGTTTCAATGAGGGTAGTTACCATAGGTGAGTTCCTGGTGAGATTTGGAGCAGTTTAGGGTTTTTAATTTTGTCATTTGATGAGGTATTGATGGAATTCGAGTGGAGAAGATGAAGTGTTCAAGAACTCTGTTGTCATGGCTTTCCCTCCAAGTTCAGAGTTCAAAGGTTGGTGATGATGTGTGTACCGTTGGATGTGTGGTGGACTAGTTGACCAAGAACGAATCCAAAGGCCATGATTTAAACCCAGATTTTGCCTCCGCTAGCCAAAACGCCCCGTTTCAGTAATTGAAGTGGCGCGCCAGTCAGCCCCCACGTGGACACTCTCAGGATCCTTAGATGCGCTTACCAGTCTTCTCATCCAACGCATATCATTTTATCTCAGCTTTTTATTTTCTATTTTCATTTTAAATTCATTTTAGCTTTATTTTTATTCCATTTAACTTCTAAAAATCATAATAAATCCAAAATTAATCAGAAAAATATTTCAAAAATACCTCCAAGATCTTAGATTTATTTGTGATTCTATGAAATTAATAAATCTCATGTTCACCCATTTTTCAATTTAATGTGATTTTTCCCATTTTAATAATTTCTTTAATTTTGTACATTTGATACATGTTTTTGTGGATTTTCTTGTGACCAATTGGTGAATATTGTTGAGTTGATTCTTGTTGGGCTGATTAGATTAGAGGTATAGGCTCCCTTCGAGATTTATCTCACTTTTTTGTGATTTAATCTTGATTAGTTTTGAATAAAGAACA
This sequence comes from Lathyrus sativus, assembly GCA_963859935.3. Taxonomy (NCBI): domain Eukaryota; kingdom Viridiplantae; phylum Streptophyta; class Magnoliopsida; order Fabales; family Fabaceae; genus Lathyrus; species Lathyrus sativus. Next base: position 599,283,148 of record OZ012735.1, on the reverse strand, counting down.
TTAGGGTGATTAGAATTAGGGTTAAACTTGACATAGGTGCATCCTAACACTTGAATTTTGGGTTTTTTGCTTGAATTAGGAACTGGGAAATATAGGGTATGTAGGGCAGATGTATAAATCCCCTTAGAATTAACTTTAGGATTTTTAATGATACACTACTATTTTAATTGATTTTTGTAAATAGTGTGTTTGTTTGGTGTGGCCATTGTGGGCTTTTGTATTGTTTGTTTGGGGTTGGGTTTTGCTATGGGGTATGGGGCTTGGATTGGGCTTGGGGAAGCATGAAGAATCAAAGGAGAAGATTGAAGATAATGATCAAAGCTTGGTGCATGAAGATTGCTTGGCTTGGAGTTGCTTGTTGAAGACTTAGGAGATAGGAGATATAGGGAGAGCCCTAGAGTAGACTGATTTCTTCTGTTAAACATAGAGAGCTTCTGGTGCCTCTATTCCATCCTATGACACAAGATCCCCTAAAAAGAGTTCCATCTCTCCTTAGGATGGATGTAGAGCATACTTTGATTGGGTAGAATCTTGAGGATAACTTTCACTAACTGTGTTAAGATCTTAGTGATTTCCCTAGGTTATCATTAAGCATTTTAACACTTCAACTTCCTCCCTTGCTTGATTCTCTCTTGTGGGTTTGTTTGCATTGAAGTTGAAGGCCTGTTGAGGATAAGAGGTTCATTGAGATTAGATAAGATGAGGCTTGTGCCTGTCAAAGCTGGATATCTGGTGAAGGTTAGGGTTTTGCTGCCCAATGAGGATGTTTACTGGTTGTACCTCAGTGCTTGTTGAAGCTGGAGATTATTGGAAGATAAGAGCTTATCTACAGTTTGAACAAGAAATGGGATCTTGCCTAAAGTTGTTATTGTCAACCTCGTGTTGTTTATCAACTGTAGCTGCCAAGGGTGGTGCTGTTTGGACTATCTGCTGCAGGAGCTAGTGTTGGGTGTGATTTTCTTTTCTGTATTGCTTGTTGATTGTCCCTTAGGTTTGAAGTGAAGCTGTTTCACTTTGCCTATTGTTTACTGCTGCATCTCATGCATTTCATTGCTTACTGTTTATCTGTTGTTTCTTTTCCGTTTATCCCCTAGGATCTCTGATTTCCTCTGTGCAGGAGGGAATTATGACGGACATTAGATGTTAGCCCATGCATGACAACATTAGGGTAGTTTTGATTCCCTTTCAAACCCTAGGATTTTTTAGACTTCTTTCTCTTCTATCTCAAAACAATTCAAAACACAGTAATAAGGATAATCGATGTCGTACGCTACGAGCCTTAATCTATTTGAGAAAGGTTGCTGGAGGGTCACTCTTCAGCAACCTGATTGCTTAGTGTGTCACCCTTAGGGTGACATACGACGTAGTCACCCTCAAATCATAGTCTCTAGTGCGTCAGAGATTGCAAACATCATAAAAAACAGTTCTTGCGTAAAAGGCTGAAAACAAACATCAAAGTGTCATTTTTGTCCGCTTGGACTCTTAGTCAGGAAAAACCCTTTCATAAGGAGATAAAAACATTCAGACAAGCTTGTGTCTTTCGTAGCCTGAACTACGTTTGCTCTGATCTTTCATGCTGTATGAAAGTACATAGGCATAGGATGCGATATCCTAGCGAGCAACCTTCCCCTCCTTTCCCGTAGGTAGGCGAACTACGTTGACTCTGATTTCTCGTTCCAGACGGGAATATGTAGGCATAAAGTGCGATACTTTGCCGAGTCATTTTATTTTCTTTTAACCCCAGACCTGTAGAATAGATAGAATAACAATCTGTACTAGAAAATAAGCGTGGATCCCGTCGAGTACGACGGACGTGAGGGGTGCTAATACCTTCCCCTTGTGTAACCGACTCCCGAATCCAGGATTTGGTTGCGATGACCATTCCTTTCCCGTCTTTGTGGTGGGTTTACTTCGAGCGTTTCCTTTCCCTCCTTTGGGATAAATAACGCACGGTGGCGACTCTTCTGTTTAGCCGGTGCCGATTTTCGCAATAGCGACAGCATGTTGATACATGTGTGGTGTTGTGCCAAGATCAAGAAAAGAAGAATCAAGGATGTGGGAAGTTGCTAAATTAGGGTTTCATAGCAAATCACCCTGTTTAGGGCCTAACTTCAAAGCCACATAAGTCCAAATAAAAGTTTTAAATGGATCATTTGCCGACATGAAACTTGTAGAACATCTCAATACCTTTAATTTGAGTACTAGAAGTCCTCAAGGGGATTTATAGAACTCAAGTTATGGTCCTTTCAAGTTACAGGTCATCAGATGACTATGAAATTTGTCTGTGAAAGTCACTTGACTTCCAAACAACTTTTGCCCTTCAAGGAGTTTTCAAATGGACTTTTTTCCAACATGAGAGTTGTAGATCTTGATCTTAGATTTCCATATAATACTAGAAGTCCTTGATAGGATTTGTAGAACTCAAGTTATGATCTTTGCCAGCCAGGGGTATTTTGGGTATTGGTGATTATAGGTCATTTGTGATCATAGGTCCATAACTCCAACTTGCAAGCTTCAAATGGAAAATTTTTCAACATGGAACTTGTTCAAAATGATGTTTTGAGTGTAACCAAGTTGTCATGAGAGTTTGGTTTGGCTTGAAACACAAATTTGCTTGAAATGGCTTAAAAAGGAAGAAATTAAAAGCATTAAAAGGTCAAAAAATGGAATTTCTTGATTTAGGGTCAAACAAAGCAATGTTATATGTCATTTTGATCAGGAAATTCACTTTAAAGAGATTGGTAATGTTACTTTTTGGATTTGAGGTCATTTACACACACTTCCATTTTGTAACTTAAGGATGAAGCAACACATCAATTCACCTCCATGAGATCAAAAACAAGGAAACTACACATCCCATTCAATTCTATATGTCATGAGAGGAGAAATTCAATTGAAATTGAGAGTTGTAGCAAGGCCAAACACGACTGTGGTGGAGGAGAAATTCAAAGAGCAAGAGAAATTCAATTTCTCATTGTGGCAGTTACAGAACTTTCTAGAGTGTTCTAACACACTCTATATATTGTTTGCAATGAGTTCAGATGGTTTTTTGGGCAAGAATTGGAGAGAAACAAGAAAGAGCAACTGAAATTTCTTCATTGCATATCAGAATCGGGTTTAGAGATTGAGGGGGATTCAAGGCAAATTGTTGATTGGAGAAGCTTGGGAAGTTGTTCTTGAGTGATTCTGGAGAAGATTGGAGCTTGAATCGAGCAATTGCACCTTCTGTTCATCCATTTTTTCCAGGTTTGCAACTTTCATTTTTTAGCTTAGATTAGGAGAAATTGATTAGCATTTGATATGTGGTTAGGTTAGTGATGATGCTAGGTTGGATTTAGGCACAAGAATTGAGTGATTAGAGACCAAATTATGTGTGACACCATTTCTGTTGAAGCTTGTATCTCTTGGTTCTTGAGGTTGTAATTGTGTTTGGATAGCAAGATTTGATCCCTGAAGCATGTAGATTACATTGATGACTTTAATTGCAAGAATCGTGACAATCAAGATTGGGTGGTTTTCTGAACTTTCCATCGGTTTTTGAGTTGGAGTGAGAATCAATGGATTTGGAGGTCATAATTGGACTCAGGATGAAAAAACGAGTGGAAAGGGATGTTTAGTTGTTGCGTTTGATGCACTTTGGTGTAACTCTCACCGGAGACGACGGTGGCGCAAAGCTCAGGCCACCGCCCTTAACATTTCCCTCTCCTTTTTCAAATTTGGAGAAGATGAAGTTTTGGGCGTTGGATCTTGTTTGACTATTGACTCAGACCAGCATCCAAGGGCCACAAGTTAATTGAGAATTCTGAAGAGAATGGAGAGAGGTATGAAGCGCAGCGTTTCATTTAAGTTTTGGCTTTGGGCTTAGTGAATGAATTGCTATCAGCACCCTGCATTTAGGCCCAGTTGGATTTACAACGTGAAACCATTGCTATTCAACACGCACTTTTTCCATTTTCATTTCATTTTCCATAATTTCCTTTTAATTTCGCTTGGGCTTAGTGTGATTTCTACACGCACCCCACCTTTGGGCCCAGTCTGAGAAACAACATGATATAATTGCTATTTGCCACGCATGTTTATCATTTTCTTATTATTTTCTTTTATTTTTACATATTTCATATAGTTAGGAATTAAATCACAACAAATAGGAAAATTAACATTTTTAGGCTAGATTTTTTCCCCCTGACTCCTTATAGAGTCTAGAATTTAATAGGATAAAAAAATTATTAATTCATGCATTTTTAGAATTTAATTGCATTTTTTGAAGTTTAATTGCTTTTATTTTGAATTTGTTTGATATGTGATCTTGCTGATTTTATTATGGGTGTTTGGTGTTGATTTTTGAGTTGATTCTTTTTGGAATAGATAGCTTAGAAATGCATGTACCCTTAGTAGTTTTATCATATTTTTGTGAGATAATTTTAGGTTGTTTTGAACATTAAACAATAGGTGGTTTAGAATTAGGGTTTTAAGATAGTACCCTTAGGTTTAGGGCATAGTTTTAGGTCTTAATGGTTGATTAAACCCTTGGTTTTATATGGAGTGATTCTTAAGAGGTTTAGGAACCCTTAGAATTTTTTATAGGATTTTACAATTATTTTTGGTATTTTAATTAGAATTAGTTTTAGGACTAACTTCTAGGTGTTTCTAATGGACTAACTTGACTAGTTTAATTCAATAGTTCCCCTTAGATTAGGGTGGTAGTGCTCTTGTGCTTGTATGAAGATGAAGACTTGTTTATGTTGATATGGAGAGCTTGAAGGAGCTTGAACATGAAGAATTTCTCATCTTGTGGATGCTTGTCATGAGCTTAGGGAAACTAGGGTTTTAGGAAGAGCATTAGACTAGTTTGCTTATTTATTCAAACATGGAGTATATTGTCCATCTCCATTCAATCCAATGACATAAAGTCCTCTTAAAGAAGTCACATCTCTCCTTTGGAGGGATGAGTGGCATGCTTTAAGAGTAGAACTTTGAGGATGCCAGTCTCTCATAATGTTAAGTTCTTAGTGGCTTCCTTTGGTTGTCAGTAAATTACTTAACATTTCAATTTGATCTTGTTACTTGATTCTCCCTTGGAAGTTGCTTGTTGAAGCTTGTTGAGAATTAAGTTTGTGCTTGTTGAAGTTGGTTGCTGGTTGAAGCTAGGGTTTTGCTGCTTGTTGGAGATGAAGTTAGGAGTTTGCTGGTTTAAGCTGGTTGCTTGTTGAAGTTTGAAGCTTGTTGAAGCTTGGTGCTTGTTGAAGATTGAAGGTTTAGTTGGAGCTTGAAGATAGGAGTATTCATGAAGATGAAGGTTGTTGCTGTCAACTTTTGGCTGTTTAATCAACTGTTGCTGTCAGAGCTGCTGCTTGTGCTGTTTGCTGTAGGAGTTTGATGTTGCTGCTTGGGCTGCCTCCTCTGCTGTGGTTTTTGTTTTCTGTATTGTTTGTTGGCTTGTGCAGCTTGCCCCATAGGTTTGAAGTGAATGTTGATTCACTTTGCCTATTGTTTTCCCAGGTTCGAGGTTGAGCGGGACTCCCTTGCCTCGCTTGTATTGCTGCATTGCATGCATTTTACTGTATTTGCTTGCTTTCTTTTCCGTTTATCCCCTAGGATCTCTGATTTCCTCTGTGCAGGAGGGAATTATGACAGACATTAGGATTCTTATCCATGCATGACAACATTAGGTTAGTTTTTATTCCCTTTTCAACCCTAGGCTTTTTAGAGCTTCTTTCTCTTCTTATCTCAAAACCACTCAAAAACACAGTAATAAGGTTAATCAATGTCGTACGTTACGAGCCTTAAGCTATTTGAGAAAGGGTTGCTGGAGGGCTTCTTTCCAGTAGTCTGGCTGCTTAGTGTGGTACCCTTTGGGTGACACGCGATGGAGTCACTCTCAAATCATAGTCTCTAGTGCGTCAGAGATTGCAAACAAACTAAAAAACACTGCTTTCATAAAAGATTCAAAACAAACAGCAAAGTGTCATTTTTGTCCGTTTGGACTCTTAATCAAGAAAAACCCTTTTTGAAGGTAATAAAAAACAGTCAGACAAGCTTGTGTCTTCCGTAGCCCAAACTACGTTTGCTCTTATCTTTCATGCTGTATGAAAGTACGTAGGCATAGGATGCCGTATCCTAGAGAGCAACCTTCCCACCTCCATCCGTAGTTCGCCGAACTACGTAGACTCTGACGTTCCCATTGCACGAAGGAATACGTAGGCATAGAGCGGCGAAGCTCTATCGAGTCTCTTTTCTCTTTTCTTTCCTTTTGTCCCTTGACCTGTAGAGTAGGTAGAATAACAATCCGTACTAGAAAACAAGCATGGATCCCGTCGAGTACGACATACGTGAGGGGTGCTAATACCTTCCCCTTGCATAATCGACTCCCGAATCCAGGATTTGGTTGCGACGACCATTCCTTTCCCGCTTTGCTTTAGGTTTACTCTGAGCGTTTCCTTTCCCTCCTTTGGGATAAATAACGCACGGTGGCGACTCTTCTGTCATAGCCGGCGCCGATTTTCGCAGTAGCGACAATTAGGTATATCCATAACTTCCTACTACTCCTCTTGACTTTCCGCTGTAGCTAAACACCTATGCTCCATCGCTTTCAACTTCACTTTAAAATTCCTATTGGTAGCCATAGAAGCCTTAAGGATCAAAACACTATTTACATCCACAACGCACAAGATCTTGTCTTCCATGCAAATTTTGTAACCCCTTTCAAGCAATTGGCCAATAATCAAGAGATTAGACTTAATTTATGGAATATACAAAACATCCTCGATCATAGAATGTTCGTCATTCTTCTTCTTGATCAAAACATCACTGACACCTTCGGCCGCAAGAGTGGTATCGTCTGTGGATTTTAATCTACTTTTCATAGCTTGATTGATTTACACAAATCAATCCTTTTTACCTGTCATATACGTTGAATAACCGGAATCCTTTTGATGGCATTGAGGTCCACAAAATTCTCAAAGCTTGGAAACAAGAATATACCATAGATGAGTAAGGCAAGGATAGCCTCGAATGCATCCATGCTTAAATGATCTGCGTAATATTGAGCTTTCTCAACCAAGAATTCTGCTTTTAACCCAAAGACTCCCCCTTTTGTAATCAGATTCTTTTTTATATCATCCACCCCCAAACGTGTAGCTTTGGCGATATCTTGCTCTTTAGGGTCCTTCTCTACAACCGGAAAAGGAGAATCTTCAAGAATAGGCAATCCAATTAACTGAGAATACTCTTCTAGTGTGGGCACTAACTGATAATCAGGAAATGTGAAACAGTGGTAGAGCGGGTCGTAAAACTGGAGAAGAGTAGAAAGAAGTCCACTATCCATCTTCACCTTCAAGAGTAGCAACAACTTCCCATATCGGCTTTGAAATCCCTCTGGATCTGTCACTAAGGTGCTCAATCTTCTCAAGTCGTCTAGGTTAAAACCCTTGTAAGTGTACTTCAAAGTTTTCTTTCTTTCACTGTTCATGACGACCTCTGTGATTTACAAACAACAAAGTCTGAGTTCCATGAAACCATATGATGATATGATGACATGATGATATGAATGCACAAAACACAAACAAAATGCATATGCACACAACACAGGTTTAGGGTTAAGGACAAGCATGAGTCAAAGGGTCTACCCATCCTCAAGGATTGTACTATGGATTGATCTGTACCTGCCGAGCGGGTTCTACAAAGTTCCCAGAGTCATCAACCTATCTTTCGGATATTATCAACTTCCCAAATTACTTGGTAATTGATAATATTCTCAAGAGAATCTCGTCTGAGTGTAGTATCGTGTATCAACTACTTCGGAAATACTTCCTTATAGTCATCGCACTACGTCCTAATAAGGCCAAAGTGGGGTAGAATGTATTCTAAAAGTCCACATTGTCATGGACTCCTTCGTTGAAAGTAGCATTGTTTTCACGAATACTCGATCAACAATACTAAAACTTTCAAGAGGGCCTACACTGAGCGGTGATTTCTCAAGTTAGCTTGGTCGGGAATCGACTCCCTATAAGCCTTCTTGAACATACCACCATCCTATCATAACTGTACTCAAGTCCGGGTATAGGACCGTCTCACCACTCAAAGCACCCAATACCCAACAGTTAAACAAATATATTGACAAATATACATGTTAAGCAAATATTTACAAATATAGCATGCAATTTAAACAAAATAGGCTAAACCCTCAAGTTAAGTAAGTTTCCCCAGTGAAGTCGCCATTTCTGTTGCGGTGAGAATCGTGATACCAAGCTATTGAATTAACTTGAATCTTTAATTCTTAAATTCACAACCGGGATTTAATTTATCCAAAAAGGAAAGGTTTAAAGAAAGAAAAACCTATAAAAATGCAAAGCAAAAAAGCAAGGCTTAAAGCTAAGCAAAGAGAGATCTAAAGGTTCGGGGGTTGGTTATGCCTAGGGTAGGTATTTCACATCCTAAACATCTGTAGTACTCTACAGGAACCTTTTGTTTGTTTGTATGCTAAGTTTTTTAAATATTTGCTAAGGTTTGGGTATTGGGTAAAAAGATGAAGGTTATGATAGATGAAGACCTAAGATTGTTTCTAAGTTTGCTCGCAAAGACGTCGCGTCCTCTGCCTACGTATCCTAACTAGGATAGAATCAGAGCAATCGTAGTTCACCTCACAAGGGATGAAGAACACTTGATTATGATCAAGGTTCAAAGGGGAACAAACATATCCATGCTTGGGTAGAGTTTAAGAAAACTCTCTAGATCTATGTTGTAACACTCAAAGGGGAATAAGTAATCATCACTATGATTCTTATTTAGAGTTAAACAAACTCTAACCTAGGGTTCTAGTTGAGGAACACTCCTAGTAAAGGTGGGTCTTTTAGACTTAGGCAAAGTCTAATGGCTTATGGGTTCTAATCTTAACTAAGATTCAATATGACTTTATAAAGTCAAAAGGAGTATTGAGCTATCCATAACGCAAAGGTCAATGGAGAGGCTTTCCTTTGGGAGGAAGGGGAGGAGGCAACTTGGATGAGAACTAAAAAGTTCCATCACTTGGGGAAGAAAATACTTAACAAAGTATAAACATATTCAAGCCTGAGGAATATAGAAGACAATGAATCATGATAAAGGATTAACCAACACATTATAATAAGCAAGAAAATCAAGTGAGATGAATGATTACAACCAAAATATACAAGCATGTTACAAATGGCATATCTTGAAAAATGAAGGCATATCTTAATAAAGATTGAAAGTACGGTCTTAACAAAGGTTAGGAAACATGATAAAGGTGACAACCATGTAAACAAATAACAATTTGAAAATAAATCATGCTATAAACTCAAAGCGTAACAATAATATGCATAGATAACAATCTCACACAATTAAATTAGTTTAGCCTCATAATTTAGGAGGTATAGACATATACATGGTAACAACTAATAACAGATGAAAACTCAACAGGCTGACGAACATAAACAAATACCAATAAATCTTACAAGAAAAAAAAATAAACATGGTATGGGGAGAATTTAAATCGAGGCGTAAGGTGACGACCTAACAGTGGATCTACTAACAAGCAAACAAACGCATTGTTAAAATAAATAATCATGAGATTTCAATCCACCAAACAAAAATAGACATCACAATGAAGAGTTTGCAAAAAGAATGAGTTGAAAAAGATAAAAAATGAACAAGTTATGAATATTTGAAGTTTAGGTGATTTATGACAATAAAAGCAAATAAACAAAATAATAAAAAGAGGAAGGGCCAAGCTGGGAGTTGAACCCAGACCCTTATGTTTGCAAACACAAAGCTTAACCAAACCCACCACTGCGCGCGCGTGTCCACTAAATGGAGAAGAAAGAGCAAGTAATAGAAATAGGTAAACAAAATAAAACGTAAAAAATTTGTCCCATTGAGGGATCGAACAGAGGACTAGCAGGACACAAGGTATAACGCGCGCATGTTGTAACCACTGGGGTGGCGATACATCTGTTGATTATCCCACCCCAGAAAAAGATAAACCTTACAAGGCCAAGAATTCTGGGCCAGGCCTCAAACAACAATGGTGGGAGCGGATTGGATTCAAACTTTAATAAAACAAAACCAAATTTCACAAACTCAAAGTCTAATCTGCTTGAAATTGAATGAGGGTCAAGATGGTGCTTTTAATTTTTCAAAATCATACACACCAGGTGGAACCCGATGGTAAATGTAAATGGAGAAGTTGAAATGCATAAAGGAATCCAAGGTTCAAACTAAACAGTTTTAAATCACGCAAGCATCACTCACAAACTCTAATCATGCCAAGGATGGATTCTATGTTCAAAGATTAATTAAATACTACTCAAACAGAACAGTTGCATGTCATTGGCAAACATGGTTGAAAAGGATGCAAGCTGATGGAAGAGATGAACAAGCTATGATGCAACATGTTATACAACTCTAATGATTCACACTTCAGTTAAGGAATGGACTTCAAAACATAGGCAGCAAGCTTTCAAATGAATTCAGGCATTTCACACAGTTGACAGATTGAGAAGTAGTGCTATTTGACCAATTCACACATTACCAATGAGATGATATATAATAATGGCATATAGGTTGTCAAACTCTAAAGCAAGGGATGACCAAACAAAACACAAACATCAATAGCTTTAGCAGCAAAATGAGCAAATGCAGAGATGTAACTAATAGCTCACATGAATTCTAGCCTAATGAAGCTATAATGAAGAACATAGGGTAACAAACCCTCTAAAAAAAAGCAGGCACAAGGAAATGCCTTCCAAACACAAACATGATCAGGCATTTAGCAGCAAAAGTTTAACTAAACTAATTAAGAAAGATGAGTTTGTGACAACAGATAGACCCCATATGCCAATGTGGACCATCATAGATCTAATGACATGCTTGATAACACATAGCGAGCTATCCCCAACAGTTTCTTTCACAAAGACCAAAATTCAATTGTTATTCAAACTGAAAAATGCAGCAACTTACAAACTGATGTCTACATCTTTAAATGATGGTTGGAGCATGCTAGAAATGATAAACATGTAATGATAGATTAAGTATTTCACATCATATCCAACTGCTGCAGTAAAAGGTATGTGATATGCCAATTTTTGAAGAAAAATGCATTTTGAAGAGTGATTTTTATGACAGTGGTGTTTTGTACAAAGTGATCTCTCGAACATCTCAAAAATGACCTATATGAGGTGTGTGAGGTGTTGTTTTAGTGAAAATCAACTTGGAGTACAAAGTAGCAATTGAGTGGTATTGTGTGTGTGAAGAGTGGTTTTGAAACATGAAATTTTGAAAGAGCTACTTTGAGGCTAATGCAATCACACCAACATATTTCAAATGGTATATATGAGATGTTCAAATGCTCTTTTGATGCAAAAAGGAATTATTATGGAAAAATGGTATTTGAGTGATTGTTGAATTTTGATGCATTGGTGGAACATATGTGAATCTGTCTTGATGTACAAACCAGCCAAAACAAACATGCAGGCATACTTCAAATATGTATTGAAACATGTGGAAATGATGGAATTGGATTTTTAGGGATTTATGCAAAAACATTCCAGCTGTTATGGTATTGTTCATGACAGCACTATTAAAAGAACCACCAACACAAGTCCTAAACTGCCACAAACTGATGTGGATATGGACTCAATTCATACAGTCTCAAATTTGTCTCCAATATACACATATTCATTGTATAAGTTTGTATTCCATGAGATGGTGAAAAACTGACTGCTTACAACTGCAGCAGTAGGGTTGCAAATGGACTTGGTGTGAATATGAGAAAACTTGATGCTATGGACAAAACAGTAAAGCAAACATACAAGCACACCTAGAATGCATAAACACAAGCTAGAATGATGAAAAATAGGTCTGTAAGGTTCTTATGCAGAGTGAGACTATCAACTGCTACGACTAATGCATTTTGATGGATTTTGTTGCCTTTGTGACAAGAATGTGAAATTAGAGTTTATGTACAAACCAATCAAACACAGTCATATAGGCACATCATAAATGCATGAAGAAATATGTCTAGATGCTGAAAACAAGGTTTTAATGCCTTATGCAAAAAGTGATGTTCAGCTGGTATGTTTCTTGTTCATGACAGCACTAACCAGTACAACTCCTAATCTACCAAAACCTGATGATGATGTTGTTAGTGTGCTCATAATCTGATGATGCTTACACTTCATAAAACAAAACAATAACAATGGTACCAAGGTTGCTAGCAGGCAGAAACTTTGCCTCATTTAACACATAATCAAGAAACAACAGAATATGACAAAATTATCAACAAAAGATGAACTGAGTTGAAACAGTCAGTGATTAACAGGAACAATATGCCAAAGCCAATCACAACCCTCAAAATCCAAACTAATCCTTTCCAACATCAATCAACAGCAAACATACAAACAGTAGCAAGGCAGCCCTACTGATAACTTGTTCCCAAGCTCTTGTCAACCTACATACCAACTCCTAAAGTATGACCAAACTATATTGACCTCATGCCAGCTTTGTAATTAGAACCCTCATGCCAACAAACTTGTATGAGATAACAATCATTCATAACAGCATGATAAACTAAAATTGATGTGTGTTGATGTGATTGTGTCAACCAGTGTATTTTTGATATTATGCACAAAACAACCAAGTAAGTACACAGACATATTTCAAATGCACTTAAAAACATGTTAGGATGATGAATTCAGCTTGGTATAGCTCTATGCAAGATATGAGTGTCAACTGCTATGCATAATCCAAAACAGACTTTGATGCCAATATATGATAACAATCATTCTTAGTAGCATGAACTGTAGATACCAACCAAGTTTAAACTAGCAGACCCAATTCCTATGCCAGCAGTGAGATTCTAGTGGTTTGTAGCTCAGACAGATTTGTTTCCTGATTGTACACTAATTGTAAATTGGTGCAGTTCTCAAACAGTGGCAATGTTAGATCTCATGCTATTGGTAACCTTATCCCACAGTGGACATACACTTCCTAGCCATCAATCATGAATTAGCATACTTTGGCATGACAAAAGGGATCTTTGAGTGACAACACAAATTAAATGTCATAGCTGAATACATCCATTCACTAACAGACCTATGGTTCTAAGTATAACAGAAAATTAGCAGCATCACCACATAATCATGAAACCAACAATAGTCAAGATGCTCATATGTTCACAACACAACAGTTGAATTAATATGACAGAAACATGTTCAAATATTTGTACTAATGCTTAGGAGAACCTCCCTCATTCCCAACAGCAAACAATCATGAAAATTACTAAAGTGTACATAGCTCAAAGTCTAAAAAATACTCAAAAATGCCAATTTATGAAAGATAATGCTAAAGCCAACAAGGATCAATTACATACCTTTTGTAGATCCTTAGGAGTAGGTTATATCAGTTGAGAAAACCAGAGATTGCTTGCTCCAATTTTTGCCCTTTTGAAATTTCTTCCACTTTAAGCCACAACACACTTTCAATGCCAAATGGAGAGATGTGAGTTTCCAATGATTGGTAAGTGTTTGAACAGTTGGGGAATGTTGTTTATGAGGTGTTAGAGGGATCAAAACTTCAAGAACATGTTTAGAACAAGATTTGGTGATTTTTTGTAGCTTTGGTCAAAGTATGGTGGAATGAGAGTTGCCTTTTTGATTTTTTGTGGTTCTTGATGTTTTAATGAGTCATACACCTTCTATATGTCATTTAGGAGATGTGTGGATGGTTGTGAGAGTGTTGGAAATATTAGAAATGAAAATGGTGTGAAAGTTGCAAAATGACCATTTTTGGTGTTTTTGAACTTTTCTTCACTTATAAGTAAAAAGAGAATGAGAGGGAGAGTTGTGATGCTTTGATCTTATGAGAAGCTCTGGTGTGAAAAACAAATGAGGGTGAGGCCTCTATTTATAGGAGAAAGAAGGATGAGGGCAACTTTGTATTTTCCATTTTTGGAGGGAGTTTCATGATGATTCTTTCAAAATCTTGCCAATATCTTCATATCAGCTTCTACACATCAAACCCTTGGCTCAAGATATGCAAGTATCAGCTGACATGAGGGATTTGAGATGACTAGAGAGAGCTATGAAGGTAGGGGCCTGCAGCTGCCCCAAATTGCTTGAAAAGTTTCTCTTTCATGACTTAAAAATGATTATTTTAATTGCAACTTGCCATCAACTTGATTGGCTCATCATTTCAATTTTTTTTCTGGTTTTCCATTCATTCATACCTCATATTATCAGATTGTAACATGATCCAAGGGTGGAGAGTGCCTCAAGTTGTAAAAATCCAACTTTGAGATGTTGAAGCAAGTGAACTTTTAGTGTGACAGACCCAACTTCAAGACACCATAACTTCCAGCTCACAACTCCTCTTGGGGAGTTCTTGTTCTTTTTGGAAAGCCCTCATATATCTCTACAACATTCATGTTTGTCAAAAGTCCCAAATCTATGTGCATCTTGGTTGAAAAGTCCCTTAAAGTTAGCAAAAAACAAGTTTTGATGCAGCCAGATTTTGAGAAATTCACTAAGTGTTTTGTACTAAAAAATGACTTTGATGATAACTCCAATTCCATGCATTTTCTGAGGGTGGACTAGTATAGGACTTTTGTAGGACTTGTTAAGAGCTTTCCGACGAGCTTTGAACCACCTCATTTGGGTGTGTGGTTAGGGAGTTAGGGTTTAGCCCCTTTCGAAACCCTAATTTCCTGATTTTTCGATTACTCTCACGTCTTTGATCCGATGATCATGAAAATTGATATGTAGGTCCCTCATGACATAAGGAACAACTTTGATTCACAACTTGAAGTCCAATTCCTAAAATTTGAGGGGTTGACTTTTCGGTCAACCGTACGATCGATCAGCGATTACCGGACCGTCCGTTCATGTTTCGGAGCTTCCAAGACTTTGAAATTCTTTGAGGGGACTTTAATAAGCCGTATGAACTTTTTAAACCATACTTTTATCCTTGAATTATCTCTCAAATCTAAAGTCAAACTACAGTTGACTTTTTCAACCCGAAAAACCCTAATCGGGTGCCTTGAACTGCACTGCACCCCATCTGTGGGTGATTACCTCAAATTGAACTCACACATGGCCCAATATGGTACTCTTGATCTCATTTCATAAATGATTCAACCCAAAACATTGGTTGACCAATCCTCGAAACTTCGATTTTATCAGTGTGGAGCCCCATTTCATCTGTATCTTGACAAAAACACACTTTGAAACTTGTTAAGGTTAGATAAATAAATGCATATGATATGAAGAGGATATAAGGGGTCAAAATTTGGGGTGCAACAGATGCCCCTATTTAAATATCTTCACTAGATGGGAATGAGAGATGACAATCCTCATGGAATCGTAGTGAAAGGTATTTAAGTATAGCAAACCAGAAATTTTGTCCCTTAGATCCGATGGTATGCAAAAGGACAAATGCAAATATGCCCTGAATCTAAATGATGTTATATGATGTTTGAATGCCAGACAGGTGCAAACACACGAACAAATATGAAAGAACGGCAAAACGACGAGTAACCACTCACGGGAACCCAACACACTGGGGAAAGATTCAAAGCGAGGTAAACAAGATAATTCAAATATGAACAAGGATGCTTGTTCGAAGAAATCTTTCATGCAGGGGACACAAATTCCACCAAGGAAGACACATCTTCATTGGGGAAAGGAGAAACGAATCTCACTGGGGATAACCAGATGAGGAAGTCCACCGGGGAAGACAACAATTCTTCACTGGGGAAACGAAAGAAAAGAAACGCAAACCACACTGGGGAAGAAACCCAATGGGGAAAACTTCGTTGGGGAATAAATCCACTGGGGAAGCACAGCTTCAACAGGGAAAAGACAGAATGGAGACACTAGTCTCACTGGGGATAACCAGATGAGAAATTTCCTATAACGAAGAGTTCAAACGGGATCTTCAAGAAAAAGGTTAGAAACAAGACCGGACGTGCCGGGGAAACTAGTACCCACTAGTTCTCCGAGACTCGACTGGAAAAGCAAAAGCTTCAATCGGGGAAATTGGTGACGACCAGAATAACAAATAGCTTCGAACAGTGCTAGTTTCCACTAGACTTACTGGGGATATAATTACGACCAAATCGAATTTCGGTTTCCAATAAGTGTTAAATATCCTTAGACTCCCTGGGGATATAGTGACGACCAAATCGAATTTCGGTTTCCAAGAAGTGTTAAATATCCTTAGACTCCCTGGGGATATAGTGACGACCAAATTGAATTTCCAATTACAATTGGGAAATTCCAAGCAATGTTGGCAAAACAACAGGCCCCCGGCTGGGGAAGTTGGTAACAATCAACTTTCGGTACTAATAACAATTAATTTTCAAGCAATGCCAGTAACCACTGGTCTTAGAGGGGACTGGTGATGACCAAATCAAGATACACCAATAACAATTGGTTCTGGACAATGCTAGTAACCACTAGTCTTAACTGGGGCTTTCGGTGACAACCGAGTCCAGGGAGATCAATGACCATTGGTTCCCTTTTTTACAAAGTTTGGTAACGACCAGCTTCAAGCGATGCCAATAACTATTGGACTTAGGTCAATTGGTGACGACCGTACTAGGCATATCAATAACAATTTGTTCTAGCTAGTGCTAGTAACCACTAGATTCTCCAAACAAGGCTAGTGACCTCTAGACTCATAGAGATTGGTAATAACTGAATCAAGGGGTACCAATGACAATTGGATTTGAAGGTGATGCCAATAATCATTGGACTTTTAGGGAATTTTGGTGACGACCAACTCCAATGTTAATGATCATTGGTTTTTTAGAGGGCAATACTAGTAACCACTAGATTTTTAGCCAAATTTGGTGAAAACCGAATCAGAGGGACTCCAATAACAATTGGTTTGCTTTATAACAAAATCAGTATCAACTGGGTTTAAAAACAGTTGGTGACGACCGAATTACTGTACCGAACGTAGTTAGTTCTGAACACGTGCTAGTGACCACTAGTCTTTCAAAGTTTGTTGGTGACAACCAAATCGAAGGTGAAAATTGGTAATAACCCCCTGTTTGTATAAATTAGACATTGCTAGTCACCACTAACTTCCCAAAGCAGATAAGGAAACCCCCAGATGTCAACTTTGAAGCGAACTTGTAACAACAAAACAAAGATAAAGGTAACGACCAAAGGATCTCGACGGCGGGAATGCAAACAAATGCGTATGCTGGCATGATGCTGTATGCAAGATGCAGAACGACCCGTAGGAACAGAGGAAAACCAAATAAAGAGAGAACTCGTCACGCTGAGCTTCAAAATTCCTCAAGTCAGGCGACACTTCCTTCTTTGGTGCAGATAACGATCTTTTCTCAGTAATATCCCCGTAATTTTGCAAGGAAGAAGTCTTAGCTTAATAGCTAGAACTGCTGTCGGACGCATCTTATCTCGGTCAAAGGTAACAGCGATTTCCACAACTTCAAGAACTGTGTAATATCATCATATTACCTTTAGAACTTTTCAATCATTTTGTCAAATTGTGCTTTCTTTTTGAAACAAGACTTAAGTTTTTCAAAACACTTTGCTTTCATGAAAATTCTTATTAACAAATAAGTGAAATTGCATAACTAGAATAGCAGATCATAACAATGATTTGGCCAAGAACTGATTTTATTGATAGACAAGAACTTTACAAAAGGCAAAGCCTTGGAGATTTTATAAGTTTTGAAAAATGGCAACAGAAAAGATTACAGAATCCCATGATAATTCGGTCCTTCCGACTGCCAGTTCACTTGCTTTGCTGCTTCTGACGAGAACAACAAGCGTTGACATTTCTTCTAATATTCTGCACAGGAGTCTGCCTCAGCGTCTGTCATCTTTCAAACATTGGGTTTTCATCTTGTCGAGGCATTGAAATGCTCCTTCCATGTATTTCGTTTCAGGCGTAGTATTTTCTTACTGCGTCTGAGTTGATGGGATACTTGAGTGGTTCGCCATCCATGGTTTCGAGAATCAGAGATCCTCCGGAGAAAACGGTCTTCACGACAAAAGGGCCTTCGTAGTTGGGCATCCACTTGCCACACATGTCTTTTTGTGTAGGTAGGATTTTTCTAAGCACAAGTTCACCTTCCCTATACTCTTTGCGACGAACCTTCTTGTTGAATGCCCGGGCCATCCTTTGTTGATAGATTTGACTGTGACACATGGCCGTCATTCTTTTTTCGTCGATGAGATTCAACGAATCGAATCTTTCTTTTATCCACTCATCTTCATCCAGCTTTGCTTCCGTCAAGATCTTCAAGGAAGGTATTTTGACTTCAATGGGTAGCACAGCGTCCATCCCGTACACTAAAGAAAAGGGAGTTGCCCCTGTCGAAGTGCGTACTGATGTTCGGTATCCGTGTAAAGCAAATGGTAACATCTCATGCCAATCTTTGTAAGTTACGACCATTTTTTGTATTATCTTTTTGATGTTTTTGTTTGCAGCTTCAACTGCACCATTCATCTTAGGTCTGTAAGGGGACGAGTTGTGATGCTTGATCTTAAAATCGTCACAAAGTTCCTTCATTGTTTTGTTGTTCAGATTCGACCCGTTGTCAGTGATGATCTGGTTAGGGATACCATATCGGCAGACAATCTCCTTTTTAATGAAGCGTGCGACCACTTGTTTCGTCACATTTGCATATGACGTTGCTTCCACCCATTTGGTGAAATAATCGATTGCGACAAGGATGAAGCGATGGCCATTAGAAGCTTTTGGCTCTATTGCCCCGATCATATCTATGCCCCACATTGCAAAAGGCCAAGGTGACGTCATCACATTGAGAGGATGTGGAGGGACATGCACTTTATCAGCATAAACTTGACATTTATGGCACTTTCGAGCGAAGAGTATGCAATCCGTCTCCAAAGTTAACCAGAAGTAACCCGCTCTTAAGATTTTCTTGGCCATGGTGTGGCCATTTGCATGGGTGCCGAAGGTTCCTTCATGTACTTCGGTCATTATGAGATTCGCCTCATTTTCATCGACGCATCGGAGTAAGACCATATCATGGTTTCTTTTGTACAAGATGTCGTTGCTGATGAAGAATTTAGATGCCAACCTCCGTATTGCTCTTCTGTCAATTGTGGATGCGTTAGCAGGATACTCTTAGTTTTGAAGGAAATTCTAGATATCATGAAACCATGGCTTCCCCCCAGATTCTTCGTCTATTGCCATGACGTATGCGGGTACTGTCCTTCTTTCGATGCAAATCAGAGGTGCCTCGTTGACAAACTGGACTTTCCACATGGATGCCATCATGGCCAATGCATCGGCAATGTGATTTTCTGCTCTTGGTACGTGCTTGAAGGTAATTTCATCAAAATACTCAGCCATCTCTAAGATGTGGGTCTTATAAGGAATCAATTTTTCATCCCTGGTTTCCCATTCTTCTTTGAGTTGGTATATCACCAAAGCAGAATCACCAATTACTTCCAAGATTTTGATACGGAGGTCAATGGCAGCCTCCAATCCTAGGATGCAGGCTTCATACTCTGCTATGTTGTTTGTACAGGAGAAACAAAGTCGGGTTGTGACCGCAGTGTACCCTCCAGTTGGATTTTTCAGAACAGCTCCGATGCCATGTCCATTTTTGTTTGACGCTTCGTCGAACATCATCTCCCAACGGGATCCCGGCTCGGGACCTTCTTCTGGACCAGGCTCTGGCTTCATGCGCTGAATATACATCACATCTTCATCAGGAAAATCGAACTTGAGCGGTTGATAATCCTCCATAGGATGCTCTGCAAGGTGTTCTGACAAGATACTTCCTTTGACGGATTTTTGAGCGACATACTGAATATCATACTCTGATAAGAGCATGTGCCATCGGGCTAATCTTCCTGTTTAAGCTGGCTTCTCAAAGATGTATTTGATGGGGTCCATCTTAGAAATCAGCATCGTAGTGTGACAAATCATGTACTGCCTCAGACGTTTAGCAGCCCATGCCAACGCACAACAAGCTTTTTCCAGGGGAGAGTAACGACTCTCGCAATCAGTGAACTTCTTGCTTAGGTAATAGATTGCATGTTCTTTCTTCCCTAACTCATCAGTCTGGCCCAAGACACAGCCCATCGAATTTTCTAACACGGTCATATACAGGAACAAAGGCCTTCCAGGTACCGGAGGAATCAGCACTGGAGGTTCTTGCAAATACTGCTTGATTTTCTCGAACGCCGCCTGACAGTTTTCATTCCATACCACCGTTTGATCTTTTCGTAACAACTTGAAGATCGGTGTGCAGGTAGGAGTCAGATTGGAGATGAACCTGGAGATATAATTCAAACGTCCAAGGAAGCCTCTAACTTGTTTCTCAGTTTTGGGAGCAGGCATCTCCTGGATTGCTTTAACCTTGTCAGGGTCTACTTCAATTCCTCGCTGACTAACGATGAAACCAAGTAACTTGCCTGAGCGAACTCCGAAGGTGCATTTTGCTGGATTTAGTCTCAATTGATACTTTCGGAGTCTATCGAATAGCTTCAGTAGATGATCCAAGTGGTCTTCTTCACTTTGGGATTTTGCAATCATATCATCCACGTACACCTCGATTTCTTTGTGCATCATATCATGAAAGAGTGTGACCATAGCTCTCTGATACGTTGCCCCTGCGTTCTTCAAACCAAAAGGCATTACCTTATAATAATAGGTGCCCCATGGTGTGATGAAATTTGTTTTCTCCATGTCATCTGGATCCATTTTTATCTGGTTATAACCCGAAAATCCATCCATAAACGAGAACACTGCAAAGCTTGCTGTGTTATCCACCAAAGTGTCAATATGTGGTAGCGGGAAATCATCCTTCGGACTTGCTTTATTTAGATCCCTGTAGTAGACGCACATCCTGACCTTTCCATCCTTCTTCGGGACCGGTACAATGTTTGCCACCCATTCTGGATACTTGGATACTGCTAGAAAGCCGACATCTATTTGCTTTTTGACCTCATATCGGATTTTAAGCGCCATGTCTGGTCTCGACCTGCAAAGCTTTTGTTTGACCGGAGGATATTCTGGTTTCAGGGGGAGCTTGTGCATGACAATGTCAGTATCCAACCCTGGCATATCTTGGTAGGACCAAGCAAATACGTCAACAAAATCTCTGAGGATTGTTATCAGCTTGTCTTTGATTTCTGGCCTTAATGATGCCCCAATCTTGATTTCTCTTTTGTCCTCCTCTGACCCCAAGTTGATGACTTCCGTATGCTCTTTATGGGGTTGGATATAATCATCTTCGTATTCATCCATTCTCTTTAACTCTTCTGGGACTTCTAACTCTTCTCCGTTCTCTTCTTCAGCTTGAAAGACAAATGAACCGCTAGTAGAAGGAACCGAATGATCATAGGATTCTGTGGTTGATGGGGGTATTCTGCATGTTTTATTTAGGAACAATCAGGCACTCACACACAGACATGCAAATGAAGGGTGGTTTTTATCATTATTGTTTTTCAAAAGAGATTGCCATTTTTTCAAAAAGAGTGAAAGTGATGCGTAAACAAATAACAAGAGTTTTAACAAAAACACTTTTTCATTAATGATTTTCAATTTTTGCAAAGTGGCCCAATACAAAATAATTCGCAGGTCTTGGGCAAGACCAGGAAATTTTTAAAGAAAAACACAAAGCTAACAGGCAGAATGAATTACTCTAAAGGTAAAAAGATGGGAACTTCCACAACCTCCCAATTGCGCAATGCTCCTCCTCCTCTAGTTATTAGATGATCCAGATTACCGTCCTCATCTTCAGCAATAATGGCATTGACTTGCACACCGCCACTAGTGAATATCTCTTTTAAGGACTTCTTCTTCATGGTGCTTTCTTCTGGCTCGCCTTCCGGAGTTGGTTTGTAACCCAACCCTTGCCGATCGTTCTTGGCTCGAGCATTGACTTCGATGACCTCTCCCCATCCCAGCGGGATTCCGGCCTTCAGTGCTGCCTTAATACTTTGAGCAGAGGTAAATGATGGCCCTTGGGTTATGTCTGATTCATCGACTAGAACAGCGTGAGCTATTTCTAGTGCTTGGAAGGCCGTCTCGAGAGAGTCTTCATCAGCCTCAATATACCGGAAAGATGACAAGTTGCTCACCATTAAGTCCTCTTCTCCATGGACAATGACTAGCTGGTCATTCACAACAAACTTCATTTTTTGGTGGAGTGTGGAAGTGACAACGCCAGCTGTATGAATCCAGGGTCTTCCCAATAGGCAGCTGTAAACCGGATTTATGTCCATCACCTGGAAGGTGACTTCAAAGATTTGTGGTCCAATTAGAATAGGAAGATCAACTTCTCCTATCACGGTTCTCCTGGATCCGTCGAATGCCTTGACTATAAGAGAGGTTGGTCTCATGGTAGCGCCTTGATATGCCAGCTTAGCCAAAGTCCTTTTGGGCATTACATTGAGTGCTGATCCAGTATCAACAAGAACTCGGGACATTGTATCCTCTTCACACTTGACTGACACATGCAAGGCACGATTGTGCTTACGCTTCTCAGCTGTCAGGTCATTATCGTCAAAGCTCAAAGTGTTACAGGCAGTGATATTTGCTACAACGGAGTCAAATTGCCCCACTGTAATATCTTTAGTGACGTGGGCCTGTGTCAGGATTTTGAGCAATGCCTGGCGGTGTGCTGGAGAACTTAAGAGCAAAGCCATGACCGAGATCTTGGAGGGTGTTTGATTCAATTGGTCCACCACCCTATAATCGCTTCGTCGAATGATTCTCAAGAATTCTTCTTCATCGTTCTTGAGACTTTCTTTTCCTCTAACTAAAGGTTCTTTGGTGGTGGTTGTCTCCGGAACAGGCTTCGGAGGAACAGGCGTCTTTTGAACAGAAACTGCTGGTGGATGAGCTTCGTTGTATGTTCGAGGTTGATAGACACGACCACTCCGGGTCATTTTGCTTCCACCGGCAATGTTGGCCACACTTACTGGTTTCTTTTCTTTGAAAATCCCTTCACACCACGAATAGTCTTGTTTTGGTGTCACGGCTCTTGGGCGAGGCTGGAATCCTCCCCTTGGCTCAAACCTAGTTTGTCCCCTCCCGAATTTCGGGGGTGCATCATCACGAAATACTGGCCGAACGTTCTTGTAGTTTTTGTTACTGTTATCATCTCTGAATACGGCTCCTTTGTTGGATTCTCTTGGTATGTTAAACATAGGTTCGATGACCGCCACATCTTCTTCCTTTTTCCGGTGGGCAATTTCTATCATTCCCTGTTCAATCATAGCTCGAATGTCCTTTTTCACAACGTCACAACCTTCAGGATTTAGCATACATTCTTTGCAATCTTCGTGAGATGTCTTGAGTGACCATGCCTGAGCGAGGCGTTTGTGTAGGTCTGCTAGTGGCACTTTAATCTCACCAACAATAGTGACTTTCTTGTCTTCTGACCCCTCCCCTTCTTCAGTAATGGCATTGACTCCACCATGATTGGGAAGAGGGTTGCTCTTAACGTTGGGCGGATTGTCTTCGAAGGATAGAATTCCCTTTTCAACAAGTTCACGAACTAGGTGCTGAAGGGCGAAGCAACCTTCGAGATTGTGGCCTGGAGCATTCTCATGAAATAGGCAGCGGGCACTTGCATCGTAATAGAACGGGAGTGGATTAGGTGGAGCACCTAATTTTCTCGTTTTAACCAAACCTCTTTCTATTAGCATGGGAAACAGGTCGGTGTAACTCATTGGAATAGGCTGTATCTTTGGCCTATTTGCTTGATAACTTGCCTTCGGGGCCCTGTTCTGAGGTTGTAGACCCTGCGGCTGCTGGTATTATTGTTGATTATTGGCGCGATACTGTTGCTGACTGCTAGACTGATACTGGTGTTGATTGTTGAAGGCCCCAGGTTGGGGACCATGCTGTGAAGAAGATTAAAAACTGGGGTCACTGCTGCTATATATGATGGTTGGTACTGTTGGTGGTGGCTTCATGAGCTTTGTACTTTCTTTCCATATGTGATTGCGCTCACCTCTCCCTCCTTCTTTCTGTGGAACGTGTTGACTGGCTTCTTTGCCGTGCTGGCGCTTGAGGTAACATTTGGAGTAGTCACTTTTCCACTCTTTAAACCTGCTTCCACCTTGACCCCCACTGCCACAATATCAGAGAAATTTGTTGTAACGCTGCTGATCAAACGTTCATAGAATTCTGGTCGAACTGTATCCACAAACCAGTCTGCCAACTCCTTCTCAGTAAGAGGAGGCTCTACTTGTGCTGCAGTCCTGCGCCATCTTTGCGCATACTCCTTGAAGGTTTCGGTATTCTTCTGCGTCATGCTGAGAAGCTGACGGCGGTCGGGAGCTAGGTCCATGTTATACTTGTACTGTTGAATAAAAGCATCTGAAAGGTCTTGGGAATTATGAATCTTAGCTTGATCTAAACCAAGATACCACTTGGCCGAAGCCCCTTTTAGACTATCTTGGAAACAGTGTACTAACAGTTTATCATTTTCAATATGCGGAGCCATCCGCCTACAGTACATGATTAAGTGCTCTTTAGGACAAGCGGTCCCTTCATATTTGTCGAAGATCGGTGTTTTAAATTTCTGAGGAAACACCAATCCAGATACCAAACATAGATCCTTGGCATCAGATCCAAAGACATGATTTCCTTCAATGGCCCTCATCCTTTTGGCCATGATGTCCATCTCTACTCTTAACTTTTCGTGTTTTTCGTCCTCAGCTTCGGATCCATCGGGTATATCAAAGATTGACTGTTGATTGGCGAAGACTGGTCGTACTGTGGTGGGTCCACTTGCTGGAGTAAAAATGGGGTTTTTGATTGTTAAGTCGAACAATGGATTGAGACCTGAAGACTGCATGTTATTGAAAGGTGGCACAAAATCCCGGGACATGCCATAGGGAAACTCCGCTGAAGTAACAGGAGCCATTGTGACATTGGCTGCTGTTGTGGCAACTTCGGAGATCACTGTAGGTTGTGTATCCATTTTTTCTTTGATCACGTTGAGGGCTTCCAAGATCTAGTTGACGTCCCCTTTGATCCCTTCAATGTCATTATCCATTCGACCGAACCTTTGGTCGTTATCTGCCATCTTCTTTTGAGCTTGGGACCGTGTGTTGTATCTGTGGGTACTCAGCATGATTCCTTATCTCCTCTTTCTGGACAAGAACAAAAGATGAGCTGCGGAACCCCAAATGCAGGATTGATGTAGGATGACATGCAAATGCGGATGCATAAACCATTCAAGGAAACTCAAAATTTTCGTTTACAAACAAAAAGTTAGACCAACACGTAACGACATGCTTAAAAAGTGTTTTTTCATTTGATGGCTGGAAATCTATTACAATAGAGTGGCCTTTGCTAAAAAGCAAGACTTTTCTTATAATGAAAGTAAATGCAACAAACAGGATTTCAATCCTTCTTTAGGGAAAGCAGGGAAATGGTGAAATCAATCTAACAAGACGACCCTTCTCCTTCTTGGACTCTGACATGAACTTGATCCTGGCGGATGATCTCCCATAGGTCTTCGTTTTCTCTTTGCGCTTTAACCAAAGCGTATTTCAGCTCTTCCCTAGTCGCGGGGACCTCAGGTTCCATAGTTATCTCATAGTCATGAGTGTAGAACATGATTAAGGCAATTTCCTTTGACCATAGCAGGTACCCCCTGGTGGTTAAACAACTCACATTCTCCATTGGGGTTGGGCCCATGAGGTGTGGATCTCTTTGAGCATATTGAGCATCTTCTTCTAGTTCCTGGTTGCGACCTGTCTCACAGAAGCGAGGCCTTAACAGTTCTGGTTCAGGCTCGGGCCCGGTAGGATACCCATGCTGACGCCGAGCGAGAATAGGGTTATAAGTGATCACCCCTTCTATCCCAATGAGAGGCACATTGGGGAAATCTCCGTAGCTGGAAATCATGACTTAGTCACCGATGCTAGTGTCATACCATGTGATATCATGGTGTCTGAGAGTGACAAGTTTAGAAACCCATGCGCTTTTGGTAGGAAGCCTCCAAAGGATATGGGTCCTTGGCAGATGAGAAGTAAACCATCGGTCGAGTAGTGCAAGACAACATGAGAATCGTCTACAATCATACAAGGCGAAACGGTGAATGACTACATAAGTATCAGCCAGTATTGTGTTGACCGGATTTTTGAGGATGAAAAGGCGGATTGCTTCTTCACTGATGAAGTCGTAACTACTTGGGAACAAATACAGTCCATATATTAGTAGTGCCAAAATTGCCTAAAAAATTCCCAGGTTTCTGCTTTCGTAGTGATACTCGGCCATTTCCATTAAAGGCCCGACATCCATTCCATACCACCCTCCTTTCGCCCTCATTGGTGGTAAGTCTTCCAGCTTGATATGCAGGGCTTTAGCTAAGTCCTTCTTCTTTGGCTTTCCATAAGGGAGCGTAAAAGTCCATGGGATCTTCAAGTAAGCATTATACTCTTCGTGGGTCGGGAGTAGCTGAAAATCTGGAAACACAAAGCAGTGGTAAGTTGTATGATAGAATTCCACCAAGGCTTGCAACATGGGCTCATTGATCGGAGCGCTTATTAATGGCAATAGGTCCCCATATTTGGCTACGAAAGCAGCAGGATTTCGAACAAGTCTGGTTAACATTCTTAGACGGCCCAATCTCAGATCCGGGACTCGAAGCATGTCTCTTCTTACCATGTTGTTGCCTGCAAAGAAAAAAGTTGAATTTCCTTGAATGGTTAGAAGAAGTGCAAATGCAAATGCACATGATTGTCATGGAACTCAGATATTTTCGAACATCAGAAATCGTCATTTCATTAACAAACAAAACGGATTACAAAACATCGTTTCCTCTTACAAGAGTTTTAACTAAACAACTCGGTGAATCCTATCAAGGTTCTCCTAGCAGCCTGAGGTTGAGCTTCTCGATCTTTCTTTCCATCTGAGTCTTCTCAATGATGAGTCTGTCCACAATTATTTTCCATGGATTAGACTGAGGCTCATAAGGTTCTTCTAGTGCTTTCCTCTTCTTACAAGAGAGGATTTCTTCATCTTTTGACTGGAGTTGTCTCTGGAGCTCCGCATTTTCTTCAATGACTATCTGATACTTGTGCTTCCAAGCTTCTTCAGTTTGTTGTGCTTTGACCAAAGCAATTTTCAACTTTTCTTCTTCAGACATGAAGACCAACGGGCGTTCTTCCTTTAAGGCCATAGGCTCTTGTTTAGGATACGACATCCTTAGTGTGACGGCTCTTTTCCGAACCCATTGGAGGTAAGGTTCCAAAGAAACACAGTTGAGTCTTCCAAGATCTTTCTTTCCTTTTTTATGTAGATGCTTCCAAGCTTCTAGAATTTTCTTTTTTAATCCTTGACTATCTTCCCCTTCTTTGAAGAAGATGCTTTCTACTTGAACACTTTTGGGTTTGTCCTTTAGAGGGTATCCCAATTGTCGGTGGGCGAGTATTGGATTGTAGCTGATGCCTCCATTAATGCTGAGGAGAGGTACATTGCCAAATTCCCCACAACTGTCAATAATCGTTGTCCCATCATAATCACGACTATACCAATCGATATCAGAATGGGTAAGAGCCATGATCTTTTGTGACCACCATCCTTTCTTTGGATCCCAAAAAGCATTGGCTTTGGGTAAGTGTGAAGTGAACCACTTGTACAATAAAGAAGCGCAACAAGTGATCATTCCTCCATTATGGAAGTTCCTCAGATGAACAGAATGGTACGTGTCTGCTAACAAGGTAGGCACAGGATTCTTCTTCAAGAAAATTTTGATGGCATTGAGGTCCACAAAATTCTCAAAGCTTGGAAACAAGAATATACCATAGATGAGTAAGGCAAGGATAGCCTCGAATGCATCCATGCTTAAATGATCTGCATAATATTGAGCTTTCTCAACCAAGAATTTTGCTTTTAACCCAAAGACTCCCCCTTTTGTAATCAGATTCTTTTTTATATCATCCACCCCCAAACGTGTAGCTATGGCGATATCTTGCTCTTTAGGATCCTTCTCTACAACCGGAAAAGGAGAATCTTCAAGAATAGGCAATCCAATTAACTGAGAATACTCTTCTAGTGTGGGCACTAACTGATAATCAGGAAATGTGAAACAGTGGTAGAGCGGGTCGTAAAACTGGAGAAGAGTAGAAAGAAGTCCACTATCCATCTTCACCTTCAAGAGTAGCAACAACTTCCCATATCGGCTTTGAAATCCCTCTGGATCTGTCACTAAGGTGCTCAATCTTCTCAAGTCGTCTAGGTTAAAACCCTTGTAAGTGTACTTCAAAGTTTTCTTTCTTTCACTGTTCATGACGACCTCTGTGATTTACAAACAACAAAGTCTGAGTTCCATGAAACCATATGATGATATGATGACATGATGATATGAATGCACAAAACACAAACAAAATGCATATGCACACAACACAGGTTTAGGGTTAAGGACAAGTGTAACACCTGAGGTGAAAGAGGACGGTGGTTACATGTAACACCCGTGGGCGAGGGAGTGGTTGTCGGTGTCATGAGGCATGACAATGGGACACTCCTAGCAGCTTCTAGGGGAAAACCGAATTCACATCCGAATGAGAGGGATCCTGAGGCTATGTAGGTATGGGACTGCATGGTTGAATGAAGGCTTATAAGGATTAATTGGTACTACCTATACCAACAAGATGCATCTTCTTTTCGGTAGCCCGTTCATAAGAACTCCACAGTTAAGCGTGCTTGACTTGGAGCAATTCTAGGATGGGTGACCTTCTGGGAAGTTTCCTAGAAAGCGTGTGATTGAGGACAAAGCATGCTGAAAAGACCCGTGTTGGTTTGTGGGGTCAGTCGGTAATCCTGAAAGCAATATGGGGCGTTACAACAAGCATGAGTCAAAGGGTCTACCCATCCTCAAGGATTGTACTATGGATTGATCTGTACCTGCCGAGCGGGTTCTACAAAGTTCCCAGAGTCATCAACCCATCTTTCGGATATTATCAACTTCCCAAATTACTTGGTAATTGATAATATTCTCAAGAGAATCTCGTCTGAGTGTAGTATCGCGTATCAACTACTTCGAAAATACTTCCTTATAGTCATCGCACTACGTCCTAATAAGGCCAAAGTGGGGTAGAATGTATTCTAAAAGTCCACAGTGTCATGGGCTCCTTCGTTGAAAGTAGCATTGTTTTCACGAATACTCGATCAACAATACTAAAACTTTCAAGAGGGCCTACACTGAGCGGTGATTTCTCAAGTTAGCTTGGTCGGGAATCGACTCCCTATAAGCCTTCTTGAACATACCACCATCCTATCATAACTGTACTCAAGTCCGGGTATAGGACCGTCTCACCACTCAAAGCACCCAATACCCAACAGTTAAACAAATATATTGACAAATATACATGTTAAGCAAATATTTACAAATATAGCATGCAATTTAAACAAAATAGGCTAAACCCTCAAGTTAAGTAAGTTTCCCCAGTGAAGTCGCCATTTCTGTTGCGGTGAGAATCGTGATACCAAGCTATTGAATTAACTTGAATCTTTAATTCTTAAATTCACAACCGGACTTTAATTTATCCAAAAAAGGAAAGGTTTAAAGAAAGAAAAACCTATAAAAATGCAAAGCAAAAAAGCAAGGCTTAAAGCTAAGCAAAGAGAGATCTAAAGGTTTGGGGGTTGGTTATGCCTAGGGTAGGTATTTCACATCCTAAACATCTGTAGTACTCTACAGGAACCTTTTGTTTGTTTGTATGCTAAGTTTTTTAAATATTTGCTAAGGTTTGGGTATTGGATAAAAAGATGAAGGTTATGATAGATGAAGACCTAAGATTGTTTCTAAGTTTGCTCGCAAAGACGTCGCGTCCTCTGCCTACGTATCCTAACTAGGATAGAATCAGAGCAATCGTAGTTCACCTCACAAGGGATGAAGAACACTTGATTATGATCAAGGTTCAAAGGGGAACAAACATATCCATGCTTGGGTAGAGTTTAAGAAAACTCTCTAGATCTATGTTGTAACACTCAAAGGGGAATAAGTAATCATCACTATGATTCTTATTTAGAGTTAAACAAACTCTAACCTAGGGTTCTAGTTGAGGAACACTCCTAGTAAAGGTGGGTCTTTTAGACTTAGGCAAAGTCTAATGGCTTATGGGTTCTAATCTTAACTAAGATTCAATATGACTTTATAAAGTCAAAAGGAGTATTGAGCTATCCATAACGCAAAGGTCAATGGAGAGGCTTTCCTTTGGGAGGAAGGGGAGGAGGCAACTTGGATGAGAACTAAAAAGTTCCATCACTTGGGGAAGAAAATACTTAACAAAGTATAAACCTATTCAAGCCTGAGGAATATAGAAGACAATGAATCATGATCAAGGATTAACCAACACATTACAATAAGCAAGAAAATCAAGTGAGATGAATGGTTACAACCAAAATATACAAGCATGTTACAAATGGCATATCTTGACAAATGAAGGCATATCTTAATAAAGATTGAAAGTACGGTCTTAACAAAGGTTAGGAAACATGATAAAGGTGACAACCATGTAAACAAATAACAATTTGAAAACAAATCATGCTATAAACTCAAAGCGTAACAATAATATGCATAGATAACAATCTCACACAATTAAATTAGTTTAGCCTCATAATTTAGGAGGTATAGACATATACATGGTAACAACTAATAACAGATGAAAACTCAACAGGTTGACGAACATAAACAAATACCAATAAATCTTACAAGAAAAAAAAATAAACATGGTATGGGGAGAATTTAAATCGAGGCGTAAGGTGACGACCTAACAGTGGATCTACTAACAAGCAAACAAAAGCATTGTTAAAATAAATAATCATGAGATTTCAATCCACCAAACAAAAATAGACATCACAATGAAGAGTTTGCAAAAAGAATGAGTTGAAAAAGATAAAAAATGAACAAGTTATGAATATTTGAAGTTTAGGTGATTTATGACAATAAAAGCAAATAAACAAAATAATAAAAAGAGGAAGGGCCAAGCTGGGAGTTGAACCCAGGCCCTTATGTTTGCAAACACAAAGCTTAACCAAACCCACCACTGCGCGCGCGTGTCCACTAAATGGAGAAGAAAGAGCAAGTAATAGAAATAGGTAAACAAAATAAAACGTAAAAAATTTGTCCCATTGAGGGATCGAACAGAGGACTAGCAGGACACAAGGTATAACGCGTGCATGTTGTAACCACTGGGGTGGCGATACATCCGTTGATTATCCCACCCCAGAAAAAGATAAACCTTACAAGGCCAAGAATTCTGGGCCAGGCCTCAAACAACAATGGTGGGAGCGGATTGGATTCAAACTTTAATAAAACAAAACCAAATTTCACAAACTCAAAGTCTAATCTGCTTGAAATTGAATGAGGGTCAAGATGGTGCTTTTAATTTTTCAAAATCATACACACCACGTGGAACCCGATGGTAAATTCAAATGGAGAAGTTGAAATGCATAAAGGAAGCCAAGGTTCAAACTAAACAGTTTTAAATCACGCAAGCATCACTCACAAACTCTAATCATGCCAAGGATGGATTCTATGTTCAAAGATTAATTAAATACTACTTAAACAGAACAGTTGCATGTCATTGGCGAACATGGTTGAAAAGGATGCAAGCTGGTGGAAGAGATGAACAAGCTATGATGCAACATGTTATACAACTCTAATGATTCACACTTCAGTTAAGGAATGGACTTCAAAACATAGGCAGCAAGCTTTCAAATGAATTCAGGCATTTCACACAGTTGACAGATTGAGAAGTAGTGCTATTTGACCAATTCACACATTACCAATGAGATGATATATAATAATGGCATATAGGTTGTCAAACTCTAAAGCAAGGGATGACCAAACAAAACACAAACATCAATAGCTTTAGCAGCAAAATGAGCAAATGCAGAGATGTAACTAATAGCTCACATGAATTCTAGCCTAATGAAGCTATAATGAAGAACATAGGGTAACAAACCCTCTAAAAAAAAAGCAGGCACAAGGAAATGCCTTCCAAACACAAACATGATCAGGCATTTAGCAGAAAAAGTTTAACTAAACTAATTAAGAAAGATGAGTTTGTGACAACAGATAGACCCCATATGCCAATGTGGACCATCATAGATCTAATGACATGCTTGACAACACATAGCGAGCTATCCCCAACAGTTTCTTTCACAAAGACCAAAATTCAATTGTTATTCAAACTGAAAAATGCAGCAACTTACAAACTGATGTCTACATCTTTAAATGATGGTTGGAGCATGCTAGAAATGATAAACATGTAATGATAGATTAAGTATTTCACATCATATCCAACTGCTGCAGTAAAAGGTATGTGATATGCCAATTTTTGAAGAAAAATGCATTTTGAAGAGTGATTTTTATGACAGTGGTGTTTTGTACAAAGTGATCTCTCCAACATCTCAAAAATGACCTATATGAGGTGTGTGAGGTGTTGTTTTAGTGAAAATCAACTTGGAGTACAAAGTAGCAATTGAGTGGTATTGTGTGTGTGAAGAGTGGTTTTGAAACATGAAATTTTGAAAGAGCTACTTTGAGGCTAATGCAATCACACCAACACATTTCAAATGGTATATATGAGATGTTCAAATGCTCTTTTGATGCAAAAAGGAATTATTATGGAAAAATGGTATTTGAGTGATTGTTGAATTTTGATGCATTGGTGGAACATATGTGAATCTGTCTTGATGTACAAACCAGCCAAAACAAACATGCAGGCATACTTCAAATATGTATTGAAACATGTGGAAATGATGGAATTGGATTTTTAGGGCTTTATGCAAAAACATTCCAGCTGTTATGGTATTGTTCATGACAACACTATTAAAAGAACCACCAACACAAGTCCTAAACTGCCACAGACTGATGAGGATATGGACTAAATTCATACAATTTCAAATTTGTCTCCAATATACACATATTCATTGTATAAGTTTGTATTCCATGAGATGGTGAAAAACTGACTGCTTACAACTGCAGCAGTAGGGTTGCAAATGGACTTGGTGTGAATATGAGAAAACTTGATGCTATGGACAAAACAGTAAAGCAAACATACAAGCACACCTAGAATGCATAAACACAAGCTAGAATGATGAAAAATAGGTCTGTAAGGTTCTTATGCAGAGTGAGACTATCAACTGCTATGACTAATGCATTTTGATGGATTTTGTTGCCTTTGTGACAAGAATGTGAAATTAGAGTTTATGTACAAACCAATCAAAAACAGTCATATAGGCACATCATAAATGCATGAAGAAATATGTCTAGATGCTGAAAACAAGGTTTTAATGCCTTATGCAAAAAGTGATGTTCAGCTGGTATGTTTCTTGTTCATGACAGCACTAACCAGTACAACTCCTAATCTACCAAAACCTGATGATGATGTTGTTAGTGTGCTCATAATCTGATGATGCTTACACTTCATAAAACAAAACAATAACAATGGTACCAAGGTTGCTAGCAGGCAGAAACTTTGCCTCATTTAACACATAATCAAGAAACAACAGAATATGACAAAATTATCAACAAAAGATGAACTGAGTTGAAACAGTCAGTGATTAACAGGAACAATATGCCAAAGCCAATCACAACCCTCAAAATCCAAACTAATCCTTTCCAACATCAATCAACAGCAAACATACAAACAGTAGCAAGGCAGCCCTACTGATAACTTGTTCCCAAGCTCTTGTCAACCTACATACCAACTCCTAAAGTATGACCAAACTATATTGACCTCATGCCAGCTTTGTAATTAGAACCCTCATGCCAACAAACTTGTATGAGATAACAATCATTCATAACAACATGATAAACTAAAATTGATGTGTGTTGATGTGATTGTGTCAACCAGTGTATTTTTGATATTATGCACAAAACAGCCAAGTAAGTACACAAACATATTTCAAATGCACTTAAAAACATGTTAGGATGATGAATTCAGCTTGGTATAGCTCTATGTAAGATATGAGTGTCAACTGCTATGCATAATCCAAAACAGACTTTGATGCCAATATATGATAACAATCATTCATAGTAGCATGAACTGTAGATACCAACCAAGTTTAAACTAGCAGACCCAATTCCTATGCCAGCAGTGAGATTCTAGTGGTTTGTAGCTCAGACAGATTTGTTTCCTGATTGTACACTAATTGTAAATTGGTGCAGTTCTCAAACAGTGGCAATGTTAGATCTCATGTTATTGGTAACCTTATCCCACAGTGGACATACACTTCCTAGCCATCAATCATGAATTAGCATACTTTGGCATGACAAAAGGGATCTTTGAGTGACAACACAAATTAAATGTCATAGCTGAATACATCCATTCACTAACAGACCTATGGTTCTAAGTATAACAGAAAATTAGCAGCATCACCACATAATCATGAAACCAACAATAGTCAAGATGCTCATATGTTCACAGCACAACAGTTGAATTAATATGACAGAAACATGTTCAAATATTTGTACTAATGCTTAGGAGAACCTCCCTCATTCCCAACAGCAAACAATCATGAAAATTACTAAAGTGTACATAGCTCAAAGTCTAAAAAATACTCAAAAATGCCAATTTATGAAAGATAATGCTAAAGCCAACAAGGATCAATTACATACCTTTTGTAGATCCTTAGGAGTAGGTTATATCAGTTGAGAAAACCAGAGATTGCTTGCTCCAATTTTTGCCCTTTTGAAATTTCTTCCACTTTAAGCCACAACACACTTTCAATGCCAAATGGAGAGATGTGAGTTTCCAATGATTGGTAAGTGTTTGAACAGTTTGGGAATGTTGTTTATGAGGTGTTAGAGGGATCAAAACTTCAAGAACATGTTTAGAACAAGATTTGGTGATTTTTTGTAGCTTTGGTCAAAGTATGGTGGAATGAGAGTTGACTTTTTGATTTTTTGTGGATCTTGATGTTTTAATGAGTCATACACCTTCTATATGTCATTTAGGATATGTGTGGATGGTTGTGAGAGTGTTGGAAATATTAGAAATGAAAATGGTGTGAAAGTTGCAAAATGACCATTTTTGGTGTTTTTGAACTTTTCTTCACTTATAAGTAAAAAGAGAATGAGAGGGAGAATTGTGATGCTTTGATCTTATGAGCAGCTCTGGTGTGAAAAACAAATGAGCGTGAGGCCTTTATTTATAAGATAAAGAAGGATGAGGGCAACTTTGTATTTTCCATTTTTGGAGGGAGTTTCATGATGATTCTTTCAAAATCTTGCCAATATCTTCATATCAGCTTCTACACATCAAACCCTTGGCTCAAGATATGCAAGTATCAACTGACATGAGGGATTTGAGATGACTAGAGAGAGCTATGAAGGTAGGGGCCTGCAGCTGCCCCAAATTGCTTGAAAAGTTTCTCTTTCATGACTTAAAAATGATTATTTTAATTGCAACTTGCCATCAACTTGATTGGCTCATCATTTCAATCTTTTTTCTGGTTTTCCATTCATTCATACCTCATATTATCATATTGTAACATGATCCAAGGGTGGAGAGTGCCTCAAGTTGTAAAAATCCAACTTTGAGATGTTGAAGCAAGTGAACTTTTAGTGTGACAGACCCAACTTCAAGACACCATAACTTCCAGCTCACAACTCCTCTTGGGGAGTTCTTGTTCTTTTTGGAAAGCCCTCATATAGCTCTACAACATTCATGTTTGTCAAAAGTCCCAAATCTATGTGCATCTTGGTTGAAAAGTCCCTTAAAGTTAGCAAAAAACAAGTTTTGATGCAGCCAGATTTTGAGAAATTCACTAAGTGTTTTGTACTAAAAAATGACTTTGATGCTAACTCCAATTCCATGCATTTTCTGAGGGTGGACTAGTATAGGACTTTTGTAGGACTTGTTAAGAGCTTTCCGACGAGCTTTGAACCACCTCATTTGGGTGTGTGGTTAAGGAGTTAGGGTTTAGCCCCTTTCGAAACCCTAATTTCCCGATTTTTCGATTACTCTCACGTCTTTGATCCGATGATCATGAAAATTGATATGTAGGTCCCTCATGACATAAGGAACAACTTTGCTTCACAACTTGAAGTCCAATTCCTAAAATTTGAGGGGTTGACTTTTCGGTCAACCGTACGATCGATCGGCGATTACCGGACCGTCCGTTCATGTTTCGGAGCTTCCAAGACTTTGAAACTCTTTTAGGGGACTTTACTAAGCCGTATGAACTTTTTAAACCATACTTTTATCCTTGAATTATCTCTCAAATCTAAAGTCAAACTACAGTTGACTTTTTCAACCCGAAAAACCCTAATCGGGTGCCTTGAATTGCACTGCACCCCATCTGTGGGTGATTACCTCAAATTGAACTCACACATGGCCCAACATGGTACTCTTGATCTCATTTCATAAATGATTCAACCCAAAACATTGGTTGACCAATCCTCGAAACTTCGATTTTATCAGTGTGGAGCCCCATTTCATCTGTATCTTGACAAAAACACACTTCGAAACTTGTTAAGGTTAGATAAATAAATGCATATGATATGTAGAGGATATAAGGGGTCAAAATTTTGGGTGCAACAGAAGTCTATAATAACATGCCACCTCAGCTCTTAATATACAAGAAAGAAAATATTTAGAAACTAATACATAATGTAAAGTATGTATTCTGATATCCCCCCTCAAGTTGGACTGTGTAAACTACAAAGTCCCAACTTGGACATGATGGTCGAAAAAGATGGAGAGTGCAGAGGTTTCGTGAAAGCGTCTGCCAGCTGATCATGAGTAGAAATAGGGAACAAGTGAATAAGCTTTGATCCAATTTTCTCTCGAACCGCATGACAGTCTAGCTCAATATGTTTACTTCTTTCATGAAAAGCAGGATTATGCGCAAGATATATGGCAGATTTACTATCACAATACTCAGATGCAGGTTGCTGAAAATTAATCATAAGATCATTGAAAAGATATTGTAGCCATTGCAACTCACAAGTGAGAGAAGCTAAGGCTCTGTATTCAGCCTCAGTTGAGGACCTTGAAACAGTATTTTGTTTCTTGGATTTCCAACAAAGAAGAGATGAACCAAGAATAATGCAATAGCCTGTGATAGATTTTCTGGTGGTTGGACATCTAGCCCAATCAGAATCTGCAAAGGCGGATAGTTTGAGAGCACTAGAAGCAGAGAAGAAAACCCCTTTAGCAAGATCAAATTTTAAGAATTTCAAGATCTTTGTAGCAGCCTGATAGTGAGAATCAAGAGGATTTGAAACATATTGGCTAAGATGTTGTACAGCAAAAGAAATATCAGGCCTTGTATTGGTCAAGTATATTAATCTGCCAATGAGACGCCTGTATGATGTTGGATCTGTTAGAGGTATACCATCTGTGGAAGACAACTTGAGGTTAGGGTCAAAGGGACAAGGGAGGGTTTGGCAGCTAGAAAACCAGTATCTTCTAACAACTCAAGAGAATACTTTCTTTGGTTCATGAAAATGCCTTTGGAGGACCTAGCAATTTCAAACCCTAAGAAAAATCTGAGCTGCCCAAGATCTTTTATCTTAAACTTCTGATCAAGGATGTGTAAGAGCACAGATTGTGTCTTAGTAATACCTCTATGTTTTGATGATAACATTAATGATAATTTGTATACAAGAATTATGCTCTCTAAATTTGTTCTAAACTGTTTTCTACAGGCACAAAAGATTTTAATCTTAAAGAGCAAATTTGATGTGAACAATGAATTCTGAATGGCTCAAGAACATCTGAAGATTAGAAGACTCTGAGTGAAGAGACTCTGAATGAGAGAAGACTCTGATCTGAGTGAAGACTCTGATCTAAGAGCATGTTACGCTTCAAGCACACAGCTGCATCAGACTCTGATTCATCAACATCTGAAGAACATCTTAGGCTCTGAAGTTTCCAGAAGATTCTGAAGACTGAAGACTCTGATATTGACTGTTGATCTGAACTATTTGAAGAATTATTTGAAGAAGATTATTTTAATATATCCGTTGGAATATGCCAGCAAATCTTTCCTTAATTGGGATAGACAAAATTCTCTGCAAGAATATTATTCCTCTGGTACATTCCATATATGGTATAATCACAGCTCAGCAGACAATTGCTACACCCACATTTTGTGCGCCGTCTCTCTGCTGTAATAGTACAAAGGACAGTACTATTTTGATATTGGAAATATCTTCTCCAACGGTAAAATATTCTCTCCAATATTCAAGTGGCTATATAAAGGACATCATAGCTCATTCTTCAAGTGAAAAAAATTGACGAACTTATTGCAAGAACTCTCTCACGCTAAAGCACTCAAATTCTTCACTGTTCATACATTGTTCTAAACTTAGAGAAATAACACAGTTGTGTTTATAGCTTTCATAGAAGCATTTCTTACTCTTTCATTATATTACATTAATTTGTAAAGGAAGTTTTCCTTAAGAGGATCTAGGTTAGATCAGTAGCTCTTAAGAAGACTAAGAACAGTTGTTCTTAGGTGTTGCTATTTGTAATCAGTTGATTTGAATAGTGGATTAAGTCCTTGTTGAGAAAGGCAAATCACTCTTGAAAAGGGTGGACTGGAGTAGTTGAGTTCAACGAACCAGGATAAAAATACTTGTGTTTTTATCTTTGATTATTTTCTGTCATACTTATTCAACCCCCCTTCTAAGTATTTTCTCACCTTCAGTTGGCATCAGAGCTCCGGTTCTGAGTGTGCATTCGCTTAACCGTGACAGATAAAGATCCAGTGAGAAAAATACTCTGTTATTTATTTGGTTGCTAATATGGGTGATATTCCTACATCAAGCAACAAATATGAAGGAGACAGAATCAGCACCAAACCTCCAATGTTTGATGGAGAAAAATTTGATTATTGGAAGGATAGACTTGAAAGTTTTTTCTTGGGGTATGATGCTGATCTCTGGGATTTAGTCATTGATGGATATGAACATCCTACTAAGGATGGCAAAAAGATTGATAGAAAATCAATGACTGAGGAGCAGAAGAAAGAATTCAAGAATCATCACAAAGCCAGAACCATACTTCTTAATGCAATATCTCATACAGAGTATGAGAAGATTACCAACAGAGAAACTGCTCATGATATGTTTGAGTCTCTCAAAATGACTCATGAGGGAAATTCTCAGGTGAAAGAAACAAAGGCTCTGGCGCTGATACAGAAGTATGAAGCGTTCAAAATGGAAGAATCTGAGAACATTGAGACTATGTTTTCCAGATTTCAGATTCTAACAGCTGGGTTGAAAGTTCTGGACAAGGGCTACTCAACATCTGATCATGTCAAGAAGATCATCAGAAGTCTTCCTACCAGATGGAGACCTATGGTGACTGCATTGAAGCTGGCCAAGGATCTGAACAAAATCTCATTAGAAGAACTCATCAGTTCTTTGAGAAGTCATGAGATTGAGCTGGAGGAAGATGAACCCCAGAAGAAAGATAAAGGTAAATCCTTAGCTTTTAAATCTAACAAATCTGTTAAAGCCTTGCAGGTTAATGAAGAAAGCTCTGAGGAATCTTCTTCTGAAGAAGAAGATGAACTATCTATGCTGTCCAGAAGGATCAACAAACTCTGGAAGCACAAAGGGAAGAAGTTCAACAACTTCAGAAAATCTGATCAAAAGAGAGAATCTTCTGGACACAGAAGATCTGGCAAGAAAGAGATCACTTGCTTTGAATGTAAAGAACCTGGACACTACAAGAGTGAATGTCCCAAACTTCAAAAGGAAAAACCCAAAAGGAAGTTTGATAAAAAGAAAAAGGTTCTGATGGCTACATGGGATGACTCAGATGAATCTGAATCATCTTCTGAATCTGAGGAAGAATGTGCAAATGTTGCGCTGATGGCCAACACAAGTGATCAAGATGAAGGAACGTCATCATCTGAATCTGAGTCAGAATCAGACTCTGACTCTGAAGAGGTATTTTCTGAACTCTCCAGAGCTGAACTTGTTGAAAGTTTATCTGACATGTTGGAAAGCTACAGCAAGATTAAACTCAAATACAAGAAGCTGAAAAGCAATCTTGAATCTGAGATTAATCTTCTGAGAACAGAACTTGTTGAGCAGAAAGAAATAAATTTAAAACTTAAAAATGATTTAGAAACAACTCAACAAGAATCTGATACTGAAACAGAGTCTAGTGAAAATATTTTAGAAAAATATGACTCCAGTTTTAGAAGATTTCTCACTAAAAGCATAGACAGAAGCAAAATGGCTTCTATGATCTATGGTGTTAGTGGGAACAACAGAAGAGGCATTGGATGTGAATCCTCCTCTGGAAGCAATCCAAAGTCTGTTGATAAACTCTTCATCAAGAAGACTCCTCTGTATTCTCATTTCAAGTTTGGTCATCTGAATGATATTAAACATACAAGCTCTGAAAAGAGTACTTATGTGTTTAAGCCAAGGGTTAGCCAAAATAAACACTATGTTGAAAAACAGAAGTTTAGGCAAAACCACAGAACATCTAACCCCAAAGGACCCAAGAAGATCTGGGTACCTAAAAGTCAAATAATACCTGTTGCAGATATCCTTAGCAGCAAAATCCAGACACCAATCATGGTACCTGGACTCTGGATGCTCACGACATATGACGGGCGAAAGGTCTATGTTCCAAAGCCTGGAACTTAGATCTGGCGGGGACGTGAAATTTGGAGGGAACCAGAAGGGCAAGATCATTGGCTCTGGTACAATAGGTAATGGCAACCTACCCTCTATTTCTAATGTTCTGTTAGTTGAAGGATTGAAACATAATCTATTGTCCATAAGTCAATTAAGTGACAATGGTTATGATATCATCTTTAATCAAAAATGTTGCAAAGCTGTATGTCAAAAGAATGGTTCAATCCTGTTCAGTGGAAAGAGGAAAAACAACATTTACAAAATTAACCTTTCAGAACTTAAAGTTCAAAATGTAAAATGCCTTTTATCTGTGAATGATGAGCAATGGGTCTGGCATAGAAGATTGGGACATATTAATATGAGACGTATATCTCAGATTAATAAACTCAATCTGGTCAGAGGACTCCCTAATCTGAAGTTCAATTCAGATGCTCTGTGTGGCGCATGTCAAAAGGGTAAATTTTCAAAATCTCATTTTAAACCAAAAAATGTTGTTTCCACCTCTAGACCATTGGAATTACTTCATATTGATCTGTTTGGACCAGTGAAAACTGCATCCATCAGAGGCAAGAAGTATGGATTAGTCATTGTAGATGACTACAGCAGATGGACATGGGTAAAGTTTCTAAAACACAAGGATGAGTCTCATTCTGTGTTCATTGACTTCTGCAATCAAGTCCAGACTGAAAAAGAATGCAAAATTATTAAAGTCAGAAGTGATCATGGTGGCGAATTTGAAAACAAATATTTTGAAAAATATTTTTCTGAAAAAGGAATTGCACATGACTTCTCCTGTCCTAGAACTCCACAACAAAATGGAGTTGTAGAGAGGAAAAATAGAACATTGCAAGAAATGGCCAGAACCATGATCAACGAGACAAATCTGGCAAAATACTTTTGGGCAGAAGCAATAAATACAGCATGTTATATTCAGAACAGAGTGTCTGTAAGACCTCTTCTGGAAAAGACTCCCTATGAATTGTGGAGAAACAGAAAGCCCAACATTGCTTATTTTCATCCATTCGGATGTGTTTGTTATATGCTTAACACTAAAGATCATCTGAACAAGTTTGATTCCAAAGCACAGAAGTGTTTCATGCTTGGTTATTCTGAACGCTCTAAAGGCTACAGAGTATTCAATACTGAAACACAGATTGTGGAAGAATCTATTCATGTTAGATTTGATGATAAGCTTGGCTCTGAAAAGCCAAAGCAAGTTGAAAGTTCTGCAGATAGAGAAGTTATTCTCACAGACTCTGAAGGCTCAGAGGCAGACAAGACCAAAGACAAAGACTCTGAAGCAAACCCAGATGCTACTCCTCTAACTTCCCAACTTGACAATCTGCATATTTCTGAAAGACCAACAGTCAGAGGATCTTCTTCCAGAATGAAAGCTTCTCATCCAGAGGATGTGATAATTGGAAAGAAAGATGATCCAATAAGGACAAGAGCATTTCTCAGAACTTCTGAATCTTCCTTCTGCGGCTTAGTGTCAATTATAGAACCAACATCTGTTGATGAGGCTCTGGAAGATAATGAATGGATTTTAGCTATGCAAGAGGAGCTGAATCAATTCACAAGGAATGAAGTCTGGGATCTGGTTCCAAGACCTAAAGGTTTCAATGTTATTGGAACAAAATGGGTTTTCAGAAATAAACTGAATGAAAAAGGAGAAGTTGAAAGGAACAAAGCAAGACTGGTTGC
The DNA here is from genome assembly GCA_963859935.3 of Lathyrus sativus. Taxonomy (NCBI): domain Eukaryota; kingdom Viridiplantae; phylum Streptophyta; class Magnoliopsida; order Fabales; family Fabaceae; genus Lathyrus; species Lathyrus sativus. The sequence goes on along the minus strand of OZ012735.1, from coordinate 599,240,832 downwards.
TCAAGGCTACAGTCAACAAGAAGGCATAGACTACACAGAAACATATGCTCCTGTTGCAAGGTTAGAGTCTATACGCTTGCTTATTTCATTTGCTGCACAACATAACATCACTCTTTATCAGATGGATGTTAAAAGTGCTTTTCTTAATGGAATTATAGAAGAAGAAGTGTATGTCCACCAACCTCCTGGTTTTGAAAATGAAAATTTTCCAGATCATGTTTACAAACTGAAAAAATCTCTTTATGGACTAAAACAAGCTCCCAGAGCTTGGTATGAGAGGTTGAGTAATTTTCTTTTGAAGAAAAATTTCATCAGAGGAAAAGTGGATACCACACTATTTTGTAAAACCATTAAGAAAGATTTGTTGATTTGTCAAATTTATGTAGATGATATTATTTTTGGATCAACAAATATTATGCTTGGAAAGGAGTTTGCTAAATGTATGCAGGAAGAATTTGAGATGAGCATGATGGGAGAACTGAAATTCTTTCTGGGAATCCAAGTAAATCAGACTCCAGAGTGCACCTACATACATCAGACCAAGTATGTTAAAGAGCTTCTGAAGAAGTTTAACATGCTGGATAGCAAAATGGCAAAGACTCCAATGCATCCTACAAGCACTCTAGGTAAGGAAGAGGTAAGTAAGAAGGTAGATCAGAAACTCTACAGAGGTATGATAGGATCTCTTCTTTATTTGACTGCTTCTAGACCAGACATTCTGTTTAGTGTTTGTTTATGTGCTCGATTCCAATCAGATCCTAGAGAATCACACTTAACTGCTGTTAAGAGGATTCTAAGGTATCTGAAAGGTACTGCTAATGTTGGTTTGTGTTACAGAAGATCTGACAAATATTCACTAGTTGGATTCTGTGATGCTGACTATGCTGGAGATAGAGTTGAGCGCAAAAGTACTTCTGGAAGCTGTCAGTTTCTTGGAAGTCATCTGATCCCATGGTACAGCAAGAAGCAACCAACAATTGCACTATCAACCACAGAGGCAGAATACATTGCTGCTGCTGGATGTTCCACTCAGATGCTCTGGATGAAGAGTCAACTCGAAGATTATCAAATCTATGAGAGTAATCTTTCTATCTTCTGTGACAATACTTCAGCTATATGTTTATCCAAAAATCCAATTTTACACTCTAAGGCCAAACATATAGAGATTAAACATCATTTCATCAGAGACTATGTTCAGAAGGGTGTAATAAATTTAGCCTTTGTTGATACAGATCATCAATGGGCAGATATTTTCACAAAACCCCTTGCTGAAGATAGGTTTAAGTTTATTCTGAAAAATATTTGTATGAATTTTTGTCCAGAGTAATATTTATCAGAGTCAACTTCTCAGATGCTAAGTGTTTAACACTCTGAAGTATTTCATTTGCTTTGCTTATTTAATTTATTTGTGAATTATTTTTTTTGTGTGAAACTCTGTACTGACCATCTCAGAGGATCTGAAAGTTGAAAACGTTTCATTTCTTAAGAGTTACAGAATCACATGCAAGCAAACACGTGTCACTCAGAATCTGAAAAGATGGAGTACACCTACTGATTATGACGTTTAAGGTATTGCTTTGAAAATCTCAATCTGTCTTGATTTTCCCCCCAAATGTCATATCATAATTAAAAATGATTACTTTTCATTAAATGCAAACGTGCGTATGTGTCCTATGTATGTCTGTTGTGTTTCCCATGCGTGTTTTATTTGTCTATATAAACCACTCTCTTAACACATTCACACTTTTCACATTCTCAAACACATATGCGTTTTTGCTTGTTGTTCTCTCTCTTCGCAAACCCTAAAAGAACCCAGAAATCTTCATCTTCTTCATCATCATCAACAATGGCATCCACTTCAAAAGCAGTTACTACCAAAGATTCTACCACTATCATTGAACCAGTACGCACTCTCCTAACTCCTGTTGATTCTCTAGAAGTGCTGTGTGAAAGCTTCGTGGATTTAGAAGACCTTGCTGAAAATGGGTTTGATCTGATTCCTTCAATCAAAGCACAAGGCTGGGACGGTTACTTTGATAGGCTTATGGGTCCTGTGTATCCAAAGTTAGTGAAGGAGTTTTGGATCCATGCATTTGCTACTCCAAAGTTCGTTCATTCCTCTGTGCTGGGTAAGAAGATTGTTATCACTGAAAATCTGATCAGGAAACTCATAGGTTTCAAGGCAACTGATGGAGTAACCTCTCTGTCTTCTGCGCGTGAAGATCTGAAAGATGTTTGTCAAGAAATCTGCACTACTGGTGAACCTTGTAAGAAGGTTAAGTTTTTGAAACCCACTTACAAGATTTGGGCTAAGATTTTCTTGAACACCATTTTTCACAGACCCTCTTCAAACTCATCTGACTATGTTAATGCTGAACAACTTTACTTCATGTATTGTTTACACCAAAACATTCAGATTGATCTTCCATATCTATTGTTTAATCATCTGGTATCTCACGTCAAGGAAACAAGGGAAACAGCCAGAGATAAAACTGGAAGAGTCAGAACATGGATCCCTATGGGAAGACTGATTTCAGATATTCTGATAGAAAACCAACTTGTGGCGCATCTGCAAGAGGCTGGGTTGACAGAAGATCTGAATTTTATCATTGGCTCTGAAATAAATGGTTTAACTCTGAGAAGGATGAAATTGGTTGAAGATTTATCTGAGAAACCAAGGAAAACTAACTCTGAAGAAGTTAGGGGAAGAAGGATTCCTGTTGAGGATTTTCCTTTATTCACCTCAGATGAACCCAGAGAACTTATTGCTGAGTATGTTGCTCGTTGCATAAGAGATGGTGTTGAGATTCCTGCCAATCTTGTGCAGAAGGAAGGCCAAGTTCTTCCTGATTTAACAAGGGAAAGAAGACGTAAGAGGAAAGCTGATAAAGAAGGTCATCAGAAGAAAAGAAAGCATTCAGATGCTGAAAAGAAGAAGAAAAGAAAGAAGCTGAAGAAGGTTCAACAAAATCCTCCTGCAGCAACTTTTGAAGAGATAAGAGATACTCTGAAACAGGTATTTAACACTGATTCTAATCCTGTTCATCATTCTGCTACCCCCACACCATCTGACTCACCCCTCATATTTAAACGATCTAGACCATCTGAGACTCATACACCACAACCAACAAACATTCCTCAACAAACTCAACAAACAACACCACAACCTCAAAACACCATCCCAGAACATACCATTCCAGAGGATGTTCACCCTGAACACTCTGACCAACCTGAAAATCCCATTAATCCTAATGAGATATTAGATATAACACCTTTAAACCGTTCTATCATTTTATCTTCAACTTCTGAAAAATCTAACCACTCTGATACATCATCTGATGATGAATCATCTGGTTACATTAATGAATGCTTGAATGATCTCAAACAACCTCGTACTGAGAGTGTTTGGAAACAACTGTTTAAATCTCCCACTTCTGAACATCCACCTTCTCCACAAAACTCCCCAACTCAAACTCTCACTCCACAACCTATTGAAATACAAAACACTCCACAACCAACAGAAACCCAACAAACATCTGAACCAACCAACCAACAAACTTCTGAACCACAAATCAACCAACAAACATCTGAACCACAAACATCTGAACATCCATCCTCACAACCTCAACCTTCTAAACAAACACCACAAACACAACCAACCCAACCCAGAATCCCTGATGAAGCAGAATTGGGATCAAGTGTTTATACTATGTTAAGAGATTTTGACAAGGATAATATCTCAGACTTTGCTGACATTATGGATGTTTGCATGACTACTATGGACAAAGAGGCTGCTAATGCTGTTTGGAAGAAATATCTTTACAGACTGAATAGGGAGGCTTTGAAAATCAGGACTCAATGTCTTCGATTATCAAAAGTAAGGCTTGCTGCTTATCAGAAACGGATTAAGAGAAACCCTCCTCCTATTCTTCTTCTAGAAGCTCCTCCACCTCCAGAAATTGCTGCACCTGATGTTACTCAGATTGTTTCAGAATCCACTGTTCCAGAATCTTCTATTTCAGTATCTACAGATCTTCAGAAGGATGTCAAAGAACTAAAGGATTTTATGGTTGATCAAAAGAAAACAAATGAAGAAATGAAAACTTGGATGGCTAAGCAAGATGAAAACTCAGAAAGGATTACAGCACTGCTGCAAATCATTGCTTCTCAACAAGCCTCATCTGCTAAACCTACCTGATGTTTTGCACAAGTTCTTCATGTTTTGTTTTTGATTTTCTTCTGATATGTTTTGTGTGCTTCTATCTGACTCTGGATGTTATCTTAATGACATTGATCTTTTTGCTTATCTGGATATATGTTTCTTCTGCATCTTTACTGTCTTTTAAAATTCTTTTTGATTATGACAAAAAGGGGGAGAAACAAAATAGAATCTGATTGTTCAAATCTATAAGCAATTATCTGAACTAAGTCAGACATGTTACTAACATTCTTTGAATCTAATCAGACTCTGACAAATTTAGATAACCAGACTCTGACAAATTTCATTGAAGTTTTTCCTGAGATCTATCTTTTCAGAACCTGATCAAAAATAGCTAAATCTGAGTAGACCAGACTCTGATATCTAACCTTGAGTACTATGATCTGAAAGATAACTCAAGACAGGATATGGCAAGATAAACAACCAAGTGTTCTGAAGTTGTTCATCTGTCATCAAGCTTTAATATGACATCAAGCTTTGGCATCAAGCTTTGACTCTAGAAGTCAAACATATGTCAACCAGGTTTTGTCAACCAGGCTTCAATCAGACTCTGAATCTGAAATGTAATCAGGCTCTGAATCTGAAATATACTCAACCAGAAAGGGAAGTATCTAATTCCATTAGAGTATTCATTTCAGGGGGAGATTGTTAATCTCAGGGGGAGTAATTTTAATTCATTTTTATTGAACAAATTGCTCATGTTTTGTCATCATCAAAAAGGGGGAGATTGTAAGAGCACAGATTGTGTCTTAGTAATACCTCTATGTTTTGATGATAACATTAATGATAATTTGTATACAAGAATTATGCTCTCTAAATTTGTTCTAAACTGTTTTCTACAGGCACAAAAGATTTTAATCTTAAAGAGCAAATTTGATGTGAACAATGAATTCTGAATGGCTCAAGAACATCTGAAGATTAGAAGACTCTGAGTGAAGAGACTCTGAATGAGAGAAGACTCTGATCTGAGTGAAGACTCTGATCTAAGAGCATGTTACGCTTCAAGCACACAGCTGCATCAGACTCTGATTCATCAACATCTGAAGAACATCTTAGGCTCTGAAGTTTCCAGAAGATTCTGAAGACTGAAGACTCTGATATTGACTGTTGATCTGAACTATTTGAAGAATTATTTGAAGAAGATTATTTTAATATATCCGTTGGAATATGCCAGCAAATCTTTCCTTAATTGGGATAGACAAAATTCTCTGCAAGAATATTATTCCTCTGGTACATTCCATATATGGTATAATCACAGCTCAGCAGACAATTGCTACACCCACATTTTGTGCGCCGTCTCTCTGCTGTAATAGTACAAAGGACAGTACTATTTTGATATTGGAAATATCTTCTCCAACGGTAAAATATTCTCTCCAATATTCAAGTGGCTATATAAAGGACATCATAGCTCATTCTTCAAGTGAAAAAAATTGACGAACTTATTGCAAGAACTCTCTCACGCTAAAGCACTCAAATTCTTCACTGTTCATACATTGTTCTAAACTTAGAGAAATAACACAGTTGTGTTTATAGCTTTCATAGAAGCATTTCTTACTCTTTCATTATATTACATTAATTTGTAAAGGAAGTTTTCCTTAAGAGGATCTAGGTTAGATCAGTAGCTCTTAAGAAGACTAAGAACAGTTGTTCTTAGGTGTTGCTATTTGTAATCAGTTGATTTGAATAGTGGATTAAGTCCTTGTTGAGAAAGGCAAATCACTCTTGAAAAGGGTGGACTGGAGTAGTTGAGTTCAACGAACCAGGATAAAAATACTTGTGTTTTTATCTTTGATTATTTTCTGTCATACTTATTCAACCCCCCCTTCTAAGTATTTTCTCACCTTCAGGATGGACTTAACAGCTTGAATCTCATGAATGGAATTTCCAGCAATGACAATATCATCCACATAAACAAGTATTGCAGTAAAAGAAACCTTGTGAGCCTTCACATATAAAGAGTGATCAACTTGAGATTGAGAATATCCCAAAGAGATCAAAAAAGATGAAAGTTTAGAGTACCATTACCTACTTTCCTGTTTAAGTCCATATAGGAATTTTTTAAGCTTGCGCACTTGAGAAGAACTGGATGCAGCAAAACCGGGAGGCAAGGTCATGTATACTTCCTCATGAAGATCACCATGGAGGAAAGCATTATTAACATCTAATTGCTCTATGTGCCAACCCTTGATGGCAACAATAGCCAATAAGACCCTAACAGTGGTGATTTTGGCTACAGGCGAGAAAGTATCAAAGTAATTTATGCCCTCCATTTATGTGTAACCTTTAGCCACCAATCGAGCTTTATACCTCTCAATGGATCCATCAGCCTTGTACTTTATCTTATACACCCACCTGCAACCAATAGGAACCTTTCCAGGTGGAAGATCAACAACACTCCATGTCTGATTCTCTTCAAGAGCAAGTAGTTCAGTATTCATAGCATCTTTCCAACAGCCAAACTTAACAGCTTGTGTAAAAGTTTTAGGCTCAGTGTTAGAAGAAATAGAAAGACAAAAATGTTTATATGATGGTGCACAATGTTCATAAGTGAGGACAGATGATAAAGGATATAAAATGTTGGAAGATGTATGTTGTACAATAGAAAAACAATGGTAATCCTTTAAGTAATGAGGAGGATGAGAAACTCTAGATGAATATCTAGAGGTTAAAGGAAGAGGTTCTGTAGAATCTATAGAAGGCTGAGAAGAAGCAGAAATTTGAGGAAGAGCATTGGGTAAAAGACTAGGCTGATTGTCAGAATGGGAAGACTCATTAGGTAAAGAAAAGTGATGTTGATTTAAAGGAGTGGAAAGCTGGATGAGATCAATATCTGTAGGTGGTACAGAACGAGTAGGCTGAATAGAAGTAGGAGTATTTTGAGTATGAGGACTCAAATCAGTGGTACTAATAGCAGGGCTATCTGTACTAGATGACCTAAAGGTTGTGGGGCTGGAATTAGTAGAGTTGTCACTAGGAAGGGATGGATTAGTACTATTATCAGAAAAAGATGTGTCAGTAGTACTATATTGAGGACAAGGATGAGACATGTCAAGAGGATAGTCATCAATGCTAGTACCAAAAGTATGGACTTGTTCAGAAGATGAAGGAGAGGAAGCATTACTTTTGAAGGGAAAAGTAGTTTCATAAAAAACTACATTCCTTGAAATGAATATGTGATGGCTATGAAGATCATAAAGCATGTAGCCTTTCACATCCTCCTTATATCCAACAAAAACAGCTTTTCTAGCCCTTGAATCAAACTTAGTTCTATGGGCTTGTAAAGAAGTGGCATATGACAAACAACCAAAGACTTTTAAGTGCACCAAAGAAGGAGGTTTATTAAACAAAATTTCATAAGGGCATTTAGATTTGAGTAAAGGTGAAGGTAGTTTGTTTATGATATGGACAACATGTTGGATGCAGAAATTCCACATGCTTAAAGGAACATTAGAATGAAAGAAGAGAGATCTAGCCACATTGAGAATGTGCTGATGCTTTCTCTCTACCACCCCATTCTGTTGGGGTGTCTCAGTACATATTCTTTGGTGTATAATGCCCTTGGATAACAAAAGAGCAGACAAAGCAAGGAATTCTGTCCCATTGTCATATCTTAGACACTTAAGGGTTGTATGAAACTAATTTTCTATATAAGCAACAAACTGTATGAAACTGAGTTTAGTTTGATCTTTGGTTTTAAGAAATATCACCCAAGTATGTCTTGTGTAATCATCAACAAGAGTCAAAAAATACTTGTGGCCTAAAGTATAAATAGTAGAAAATGGTCCCCACAAGTCAGCATGTAAAATAGCAAAGGGAGTAGATGAATGAGATATACTATTGGGAAAAGGCAATTTCTTTTGTTTACCAAATTGACAAGAGTCACAAGGTACATTTTTAGCATTACATGTAATAAAAGGACAAGACTTAGAAATAGTTTGTAAGCCTATATGTGAAATATGACCTAGTCTTAAATGCCACAAATTACAATTGTTGTGTGTAGCAGAATTATTAGCATAGTGAGGAGCTGTAGAATCAAGAATATAAAGTCCTCTATGTAAGCTAGCTATACCAATCGGTTCCTTGGTATGATTCTACAGGTTGTGACAGGAATTAGCATCAAATTGTATAAAACAATTATTGGTACCAACCTGTTTTGCAACAGAAATAAGATTGACATGAAAGGAAGGAACATAAAGCACATTATTGAGAACTAAGGAAGGAGACAAGATAATGGTGCCAAAAATGGATGCAGTAACTTGTGCACCATTGGGAAAACTAACATATATGGGCACTATGTGATTATAGTTACTAAAAGATGCAAGATTAAAAGCAAAATGATCTGTCGCACCAGTATCTAATATCCAAAGATTAGGACACTTACCATTCACATTAGATGAATGAGAATTCAAGACAAAAGGTGAGGTAGCAACAGAATTTACACCAACTGTAGGTTTGGATTGTTAAATCAATGCTAGAATACTGTTGTACTGTTCTCGAGTAAAACCAAAAGAAGTGGAGTTGACATCCCTAGGAGGAACCTCTGAAGCATTATTAACTGTAGTATTTGAAGATGAAGCATTGGCATTGCCTTGAGCCTTAGGTTTACCTCTATAACCTGGTGGGAATCCATGCTTCTGAAAACAAGTATCAACTGTATGATTCATCCTACCACAGTGTGTGCAAATTCGACTATTACCTCTTGAAACCTGTTGATTCTGATTCCTAGCCTTAAAGGAATTGTTACCAGTCTTAGCAGTGTAGTTGCTTTGTGCCTCAGGGGAAGCCTGCAATACAGGTACCTCATCATTGCTAGGAACAGATGTTAGGACATTAGAATTTGCACTATCCATTTCTCGTTCTTGTTGAATCACAAGAGAGAAGGCTTTGTCTATACTTGGCAAGGGATTCATCATCACAATCTGTGTTTTCGATTGAGCAAACTTTTCATTTAAACCTTTAAGAAACCTAATGACATAATCTTGCTCCCTATACAGTTTAACAGAGGTATTCGCACCACATGAACAGGGAATAGCACAAGAACAAACAGGAATTGGACGGTAGGTTTCTAGCTCATCCCACATAACCTTCAAGTGAGTAAAATAATTGGATACATCAAGAGTACCTTGGCGGAATTTGTATAGGTCTTCTTGAATGTCAGAAATGCGGAAGATGTCGCCATGAGAAAACCGAATCTGCAAATTCTTCCAAACACCAGCGGCATTGTCGATCCATAAGACAGACTTGGCAATAGATTCTGAAATAGAACGTTGAATCCGTGCAAGAACCATGGTATTACACCAAATCCATGGCGCATATAATGGATCAGAGATAGGAGGCTTTGTTAGGGTTCCATCAATGAACTTATCCTTATTCTTGGATATGAGTGCAATCTACATCGATCGAGCCCAAATATGATAATTCTTGTCATTGAGCAACAGCGTGACAAGAACAAGCGCTGGATTTTCGTTTGGATGAAGATAAAAAGGATTTGCAGAATTGGTAGTGAAATCGGCGTAGCTCTGGTTTGCCATTGAAAGAATCAAGAAACAAAATGGGGAAAACGAAAGAGCGATTAACGCAAGAAACAAGGGGAAAACGATAAGAACAATGGCTACCAGAGCTTTGTAAGCTCTGATACCATGTCAACAATGGCTGAATGTGTATAACAGAAGCAATAAACCATAACAGAATTATGTTCTGCAGAAAGAAGAAGAAGAAATGCTTCACTGTTTCATTTAGTTCAAAAGAATCAATACAATGTGTGGTTTATATACAAAGTAGAGGAAGTCTATAATAACATGCCACCTCAGCTCTTAATATACAGGAAAGAAAATATTTAGAAACTAATACATAATGTAAAGTATGTATTCTGATAATTTTTCATTAAAAATGAAATCAACATAAAATAATATTATGTCAACATATTCATTTTTTATACTTTAATATTTATATAAAAATTCAATAAAATTTATTACAACTTCTCTTACGAAAATTTCTTGCAAAATTTTATAAAAAATAAAACCCAATGAATCAGTTAAATAATTATTATTCAATCATATTAAATAGGATATACATGGAAAATCTTAATAAATAGTTAATCAATAATCAATAATTATTTTTAACCTGAAAAATACCTAAAAATAGGACACACAAAACACAGTTTCCTATTCCACTAAGTCCAAATTATTACGGTTTTCCATTTCAATATAACTTATAATTTTTAAAAATTAATTTAATAAAAAATATTAAATAAGTAGACAAATATTAATAAAATAAATTGGATATGCCTGAAAAATCTTAATAAAATGGTTTATAAATAATCAGTAATTATTATCAATTTAAAAATACTTAAAAAATAGGACACAAAAACATTTTCTTAAATTATAATCCTACAATTTCTCTTAATAAAATTTTTCATCAAAATTTATAATAAATAAAACCAATAAATAAATTAAATAATAATAATTAATTAAATAAGTAAATAATAAAATAAATAGGACATAAATATAAAATCTTAATAAAATGATTCATAAATAATTAATAAAATGGTTTATCAATAATTTAGCCCAAAAAAAAGGTTTATCAATAATAAAAAATTATTTTTAATTTAAAAAAAAAACTTAAAAAATAGGACACTCAAAAACAGTTTCACATTCCACTAACTCTCAATTATTACGATTCCTTTTCATATATAATTCATATTTTTAAAAAACTTAATTAAATAACAATTATTAAATAAATAGGTAAATTATAATAAAATAATTAAGATATGCATGAAAAACCTTAATAAAATGGTTCATCAATAATTAATAATTATTATCAGGTCAAAAAGAAAATACTAATAAATTTTAAAAAATGATTTAAAATATAATATATATTGTTAAATTTATCCGTGCATCGCACGGGTAGATGTCTAGTTTGTTTTAAAAAGAAGTAAATTTAGTCTTGAATTTATTGAAGAAAATGGTACTTAGGAGTAATTGGGGTAATTATTTAATAAAATAGATTTCAGCTCCTCCTTCATTGCACAAATCTACTTTAGATCGCTTAAAACCTCTTTCGTGTTCACTGGTTCAGATTTGGCCATAAGCGTAAAGTGAACGAAATTACCTTCATCATTGATTTTGTTATCTCGAAATACTTCACATTCTTGGAGTCTCTGAGGCAATACTCTTTGCCTTATTGGTCGTCTACTATTTCCTTCGTTTTCGGCTTCGACATGTTGTTGTTCTGTCCGTAACCGCTTAAAGGATTCTCGTAACCCGTTACGCCTTCTGCAAACCCAGTTCCAACAGCTTCAGAATCCAAAAATATACATGGTAACCGAATACAGCTTTTAGCGTAACCCACTACGGGCCTTGCATCAACAATTTTTCTGCTGCTGTCAAACTTTCGCAGCTCTTCGACCATAACATCTTGACTAATCACGATCCTCTTGTTTGCAACATCAAATAACTTTTAACCTCTATTAGGATGATAACCAACGAGTAACATCATCTCACCCTTGTCGTCCAACTTCTTTCAGAACTGACCCGGAACGTGTCGAAATACCATCGAATATAAAATTTTCAAATGATTTACGTTTGGTTTAAATCAAGGCCACACCTCTTATGAAGTCACCTTATCAAGATTCTTTGTAGGGCTCCTATTCAACAAATAGGCGACTGTAGAAACAACTTCACCCCATACTTCCTTCGGCAAGTCTTTGCCCTTTATCATGCTTCGAACCATTTTCGTTATCTAACGATTTTTCCTCTCGACAACACCATATTGTTGTGGTGTATATAGGGTGGCACAATCTCACGCACTATCCCCTTTTCATCACAATACTTTCCAAACTCGTTCGAGGTATACTCACCTCCACTATCCGTTTTGAGAATTTTGAGCTTGTGGCCACATTGCTGCTCAACCATGGACTTGAATCATTTGAGCAGATCAAATACCTCATCCTTTCTTTTGATTAGGTATATCCATAGCTTCCTACTAAAATCATCGATAAATGTGACAAAATACCTATTGCCACCATACGGATCGACTAGCATTAGACCACACGCATCAGCATATACCACCTCAAGATGATGTTTGGTTCTATGACCCGCATCCTTGCTGAAATTAATATTTTGCATCTTCCCTTGCATACACTATTCACATATCTCAACTAGAATGTTGATTCTTGGCAACGCGACTACTATACCATCCCTTTGTAATGCGTCAAGATCACGAAAATTGAGATGTCCAAGATGGAAGTTCCATAACCACTCTTCTCGACTTGCCGCTGTAGCTAAACACCTATGCTCCATCACTTTCAACTTCACTTTGAAAGTACTATTGGTAGCCATAGAAGCTTTAAGGATCAAAACACTATTTCAATCCACAATGCGCAAGATCTTGTCTTCCATGCGAATTTTGTAACCACTTTCAAGCAATTGGCCAATACACAAGAGATTACACTTAATTCCTGGAATATACAAAACATCCTCGATCATAGAATATTTGTCATTCTTCTTCTTGATCAAAACATCATCGACACATTCGGCCGCAAAAGTGGTATCATCCGCGGATTTTACTATACTTTTCACAGCTTGATTGATTTGCACAAACCAATCCTTTCTACTTGTCATATGCGTTGAACAACCGGAATCCAAGTACCATTCATTGCTACCTTAAACTCCATCTCGAACCTTAATCATTACTTTTTGCTCAGACCATGTTTCTGCATCATTTTTTGAACTGCTGCATCTTCTGTCTCATAATTTACAGTTGCTACTGTTGTGCCTAACATCTTTTTAATGCCATAATTCTCCTCTGTGATCATAAGTAAGAGCTTATTTTCATAATCTACCTCTTTTCTCACAACCTTAGCTTCATATTTTGAATCTCCTTTGGTCTCGCGCGACAATCTCTTACAAAATGACCGAGTTTATGACAATTGTAACACTTTGATTTACTTTTGTCAAACTTCTTCAACTTGTTGCCTTGATCACAATCTTTAGAGCTGCTCTAAGCCTTTTGCATCATTGAAACCTTCGAATTTTGTGGATCATTTCTACCAAAATTCTGAGAATTTTGCTTCCCTTTCGAAGCCCATTTTCCTTTCCATCTTCTACTCTTCTCGTTAAGTCGTGCTTGCAAATCAATCTTCGCTTTAGCTATATCGCTTCCTCTCTCATCCATCATTTGCTCATGAGCCTCAAGATAGCTTTGAAGCTCATCTTTTCTCAACATTGCAAGGTCCTTCGACTCTTCGATAGCCACTACAATGTTGATTTTCCAGTTATTACATATGTTCTATAAATAGGACTCAAATATACTTGAAATTAACACTAATGATGAGAATAGTACGATACACTATCTTCTTCCCCTTTCTCTCTTCTATTGTTTTATTTTGTTTCATAACACATACAAACATGTAAACCTTTTTTTAGACTTGTTTCAATCAAATGATTCTACTATGACTACTTTTAATGATGGTCTCTAATATATATATATATATATATATATATATATATATATATATATATATATATATATATATATATATATATATATATATATATATATATATATATATATATATATATATATATATATATATATATATATATATATATATATATATATATATATATATATATATATATATTCCTCATTATGGTGACTTCTATTATGATAATTCAATTAAATCTCTCACCAATGAAACATAAAAAAATATATCATAAAATATTTTTAATGGTTCAGATTTGTTAAAAATAAAATAGCATAATCTAAACAATGTTGCACTGAATCTTTACTCTAAAGCTTTTCATTAAGTGTCATGTAACTCATGACGAGGGTGTGACCACTTTCATGAAATTGATTACCAATTATACAAATTAATATTCATTATTATGAATTAATCATTATTTAATATTTAATAAATTACAAACTTTTCTCCACTACTATATTATAAGATAAATAAAATAACAAGTATAATAATATGTGAAAAATACATATCACACCTCAAACTTTTTTATGATATTGGAAATTCTCATTTATCTTTAACAGGGGTAGTTTGATCGAGCTAAGACGCAAAACGCCGGAGAACTCCATCGAGCAGGGGCATGCCAAAGGATTACATAAGAGGAGTCAGTCATTCCAAGATTCAGTTAATCTAGGGCAATCAGGTCGAGATTCGATAAATCTCTCGAAGTCAAAGGCACTTCTCCAAATCAGCCAATCAGGGGCAAAGTCATTGCGAGGCTGGGGCAAGCTTCCCCAAGAATACGAAAGCTCCTTATCCAGCAGACAATCAACTTGAAATACCTCTTCGAGTTTCAAAATGCTGAAGCAGTTCATATCAAGCCGTCAGGGTACAAAAACCTCAGGTTCCCTTTCAATGAAGGTTTTATAGAAGTCCCATAGGCTGGGGCAAAATTGGGAACAAAGGAACCGTTCCTCTCCATATCTTTAGAGCTTATCAGAGTTATTCAAGCAGGTTCAGTCAACCTTCAAGTTCAAGGCGAATGTCAGGAAGTCATAGAAAACTTGTATTCAGATAGAGTATTTCTCAACCTCAGTTGTACCTGAAGCTCAATCACACTGGAGTTGTTACGTCTCTATCCCTACAAAGTAAAGATGCCAGACCATAAGTATCTCGCCAGTGATAATATACAGTCGAGATCAGTCTTTCCCCAGCAGGTTGGAACCCCGTACGATCAAGGTTATCCTCAGCAGGTCGAGATTGATATCTCCAGCAGAGTAGGATCATCTCCAACAAGTAGGCATGGGATTATCCCCAACAGTGGAATGAATTCAGAATTTTGTTTTCCCCACAGAGTCTGAATGACTGGCTCCTTTCCCCTCAAAAGTCTAGGTCATTGGCTCATTCCCCAAGCGGAAGTTGTTATTGTTGAGTTTATTTCTCATTTCCCCAAGCAGAGGTCGACGTTGATTCCATCATCACCTAATCCCCAACCAAGTCGGCAGAGTTTGCTTTCCTCCCCGCAGCGTAGGACTGATTCAGAGATTGTTTATCTCCATCCCCAGTAGATCTTATTCATAATCCCTAACAGATAGCGGATTAAATCTTCAGCAAAGCGGAATCTCTGACAGAATAAAGCCATCCTTCAGCAGTCTGCCTTGATTCCCTGCAGAGTTGTATGTTCCCTGGAATGTTATATTCTGGCAGACCATCCAGGGTCGATTTCCCCAGTAGTGTGGAGTTTTGTCTCCAGCCGAGTTGTTAGTTCCCCAGAAGAGTTGTATTCTGGTAGGCCATTTGGGACGTTTTCCTCAGCAGAGTTTGATTTTGATTCCCAATGGAGTGGATTTGTGCTTAGCAGAGCAGCTTTACCCGGAAGTTTTCTCAGAGGCCATCCAAGGCTTATATTCCCCAGCATGAGTTCGTTTGTACTAGGCGTGCCTAGTCTTCCCCCAGCGGAGTTTGGTTTCCTCTTTAGCATTTATTTTGCAAGAGTGGTCCCTTTTGCATTTGCATCGTGCATAGCATCCTCCTCAAACGCGTAGCATTTCCATTTCGTATGGAGCATCACACCATATTCAAACATGTGCATGTGAAACATAAGCCAGTTGTTACCTCTTTGTTTAGAGGTATATCTCCAGCAATTATCGGTATATTTCTCAAGCCTGTGCGATGTCTAGACCTACAGCAAGATCATTGACAGATGAATTCATCTTATCATTCTCTCCAACAGAGTCTATTTGTTCAAGTTCATATTTCCCCAATGTATTTTACCAACCTGACAGTGACGCCATATGCTTTTTACCGACTTGATGTCGAGACCTGACAACGATGTCAGATGCTTTTACCGACTTGATGTCGAGGCCTAACAGCGATGTCAGATGCTTTTACCGACTTGATGTCGAGGCCTGACGGTGATGTCAGATGCTTTTACCGATTATTATTGAGAATTGACAGCGAAGTCAGATTATGTAGAGAATTGACGGTGAAGTCAGATGATTTTAAGAAATGACGGCGAAGTCAGACGATGTTGAGAGTTGACGGAGAAGTCAGATTGTTTTGAGAACTGACGGCGAAGTCAGATTGTTTTGAGAGCTGACGGTGAAGTCAGATGATTTTGAGAGCTGACGGCGAAGTCATATGATTTTGAGAAATTGACGGCGAAGTCAGAAGATTATTTTTGAGAATTTGACGGCGAAGTCAGATGATTTTGATGACTGACAGCGAAGTCAGATGATTTTGATGACTGACAGTGAAGTCAGATGATTTTGAGAAATGACGGCAAAGTCAGATGATGTTAAGGGTTGACAGTGAAGTCAGTTTATTTTAAGAGCTGACGGCGAGGTCAGGTAATTTTGAGAAATTGACGGCGAAGTCAGAAGATTATTTTTGAGAATTTGACAGCGAAGTCAGATGATTTTGAGGACTGACGGGGAAGTCAGATGATTTTGAGAAATGACGGCGAAGTTAGACGATGTTGAGGGTTGACGGCGAAGTCAGTTTATTTTGAGAGCTGACAGCGCGGTCAGGTGATTTTGAGAAATTGACGGCGAAGTCAGAAGATTATTTTTGAGAATTTGACGGCGAAGTCAGATGATTTTGGGAACTGACGGCGAAGTCAGATGATTTTGAGAAATGACGGCAAAGTCAGACGATGTTGAGGGTTGACGGCGAAGTTAGTTTATTTTGAGAGTTGACGGCAAGGTCAGGTGATTTTGAGAAATTGACGGCGAAGTCAGAAGATTATTTTTGAGAATTTGACGGCGAAGTCAGATGATTTTGAGGACTGACGGCGAAGTCAGATGATTTTGAAAAATTGACGGCGAAGTCAGAAGATTAGTTTTGAGAATTTGACGGCGAAGTCAGATTGTTTTGAGAACTGACGGCAAAGTCAGATTATTTTGAGAGCTGGTGGCGAAGTCAGATGATTTTGAGAGCTGACGGCGAAGTCAGATGGTTTTGAGAGCTGATGGTGAAGTCAGATTATTATTGAGAATTGACGGCGAAGTCAGATTATGTAGAGAATTGACGGCGAAGTCAGATGATTTTGAGGACTGACGGCGAGGTCAGGTGTTTTACCAATTTTATGTGGAGTTCTGACGGCGAAATCAGATGCTTTTACAGATTTAATGAGGAGTTCTGACGGCGAATTTAGATTATTTTGAGAACTGACAGCGAAGTCAGATGATTTTGGGAAATAACGGCGAAGTCAGACGATTATGGGAACTGACGGTGAAGTCAGATGATTTTGATGACTGACAGCAAGGTCAGATGTTTACTTGATTGATGACTGACGGCGAAGTAAGATATTCTACTTGATATAGACGCCTAACGGTGATGTCAGAGGTTTCATTCTGCGGTTGGCAAATTTCTGGATTCTTTGGTATTCAACCGTCTTTTACCTTGAATGTCTGAAAGCCGTTTGCTTTTCATCCCTTCAGGTCTAAGTCGCTTGAATAGGGGCAGCTGTTGTACCCCAAAATTTAACCAACCTCTTTTCTTAATCTTTGGCTTATGTTTCATTGCATCTTAGCATCTTGCATTTGCATAGCATAGTTCTTACAGGGGATCAAGTGTTTGTTTGTGTACCATCCAAGAGGAAAGTCTTTATTGGTTTCAAGCTCAAGCAAAGGCACTGGTACAAACCATTAGAAGATTGTCAAGGGGTCCATAAGGTTTTATCATTGGTGAGAACACGAGGTAGAAGTTTGTTGAATACCTCAGAGGTCATGGTGGAGTGGAAATGAACTGACCTAAAATGAGCAGAAACACAAATCCTTGCATTACCATGCCAAGTCAAGAATAATATACTTGAACCAAGAGCTAACACACATAAAGCATACTGACAGAACCAACACAAAGCGTACTGGTATTACAATGCCTAGGACAAGCTAAAGCTCACACCCTGCCCCAAAGTTCTAAAGGAATCTACCTAAAACTACGCAAGAACCAAAACAGCAGTGAAATATCCAACTCAAACAAATGAACATTGAACTGACAGAACCAAAACACAAATTGAACATAATCATGTTGGTGCTATCTAAAGATCTATGCACTTTTAACCAAAAGATTGCCTCCTTAAAACCAATGTGTAAGAACAAAGCTTAATAGTTATGACTTCACAGATGGAAAATATCTGCAAAACAGTGTTGATTACCAAACCAAACACACCATCTAAAGGCAGTCACCAACAGATCCTAACACGAGAAACAAATTCTAGCAGCTATAGACATGAGCTGACAAAACTCTAAAACCAGAATTGATAATTTGACCAACATAATGCCACACAACCAAATGCTAAGTCTTCAAACTCAAAGTGACAATCACCAACCAAACATTGCTCAAGAAACAACCAAAATAGCCTAAACCCCCTCAGTACCAACAGGTTTTGGTAGTCTTTAAACAAAAAAGGTGAAGTTCTGAGACAGCACTACATCATCTTAAATCCATCCATTCTGATCAACAAGTGCTTGTTAAGAATTTGGCTTGAATTCACACAGCCAAGTAGTGACAATACTATTTCCACAACAATCACATAGGCCAAAAGATTCTTCTGAATTCCATCTAACCTACCTAGAACAAACTCTCACCCACGCTCAGCAGGCCTGAGATACTCACAAGATTTCCCCACTTGCAGCAGGCTGACTCCACTTACCAGCCCAACACTCTCATGGCAACAAACCTGGTTATCCACCTCTGTCCCAAATAAACACCTCAGATGTAAATCAATAGTATAAACCAATTGCTCCTACAAACTAACAGAAACCTATACCTGAATTAACAATCTTAAATTCTCAAGCACAAATATAGGCAGCAGTGAAACATGGCTTGAATAAGTCAATAAAATCCAATTTAAAACAACCAATCAAATTCTAATAGCAGCCTCATATGCAATCAAGGGTCTCCAATGATAGTCACAATACAAACCTCACAAGTTAGACAAATCCAATTTAATTTCACCAATGATGACTGTCAAACATGGTAGTTGATTCCTAGCAGAATGCTAGCACTAAACTTCAAAAAGTGGCCAATGACACTAGCTAGCAAAACATGGTAGATGATTCTCAAAACATATGTGACAAGAGCAATATAAGTTATGCTTAAAAACAGTTGATACTGATATCAAATGAAAGTCAAGCTCACAGCCCAAAGATATCATCACAAGACTGAAACAGATCCTTCATGGTGTTCTCACAATTACGCATCAACCAACTAGCAGAATTCTAATGGAATCTAGGCTGACTAAGCTCCCTACAAACCTGGATAACAAGCTAAGCATCAGTGCAATAGGTCCACCAATTATCACCCATTCTGCTAAGAATTCAACTAGACTCATGATGAAAGTCTTCCTCTCATCAGAGCTCACCCATTGATCATATCCCTATAGACTCAACCAGCCTGCCTACAACACTAAACAAAGCTCAGCAGGCCTGAGACACTAAACCCTCACTATCTGCACCAGAAAGTCCACAATCCTCATGACCAAAAACCGGTTCCAACTCTGCTCCAAATCAACATCAAAACAGAATTACCCTCTAGAATGAGAGGATAAACCCTGCAACTAGCAGGCCTGATATGATACCTTCCAGAATAGTCATGGACAAAAGGATACAACCCAAGCATTTCCAACATACACACTAAGTCAAGCACACCATGAAGTCACAACTTCATCAAAACGGAAAGGGCATTAGACCTAGGCAGTACCACAAGCTGACATTGCTCATTGAGATGGCAACCAAACCCAACAACGGTAGGCACAGACTCTAGCATACTGCACTATCAACTCACAGTTGTATAATGGTATAGATTGAGTAAACTCAAATCAGATCAGGCATACCATCATGATAACGTTCAACTCAAATAATTACTTCCAAGACAGTTTTCATACTTCTCAAACAAAACAGAATTTGATAATCATGCACACCAATAAGACAGTTGATCATATCATGCCTTTGACAACATTGAACAGAAGCAAAAACATTGCTACACAACTTGCTACCAACCTTTTCATCTAAATAAATAGATCTAAATGAGGGGCTACAAACTCATGTCATCCAACATACATAACTCTCAGAATAACAAGGCATCCAATGTCCTAATAGTGGCAGGAGTTCGCAAACACACCTAAATCCTAATGACAAATCTATGCACCTCTAAACTAGTTGAACCAACTAGAACTCAACACTCCATCAGAACTGAGGTAACAACCTCCTCAGCAACACCAAAACAGCCTTAAGCCTGAACGCTCTTGACAGTTCTTAATTGCTACCCAAAGCTAGTTCAAGCCTAACAGTCAAAACAGCAAGAACTGTTCTCCAAGGTCCAACAGTCAAAATCCTCATAACAGTACCATCTTGCTAGAAATTAACCCTGAGTTGACACACTCAATGCTTCTAGCATTCTAAATGGTCTTGCAACAGAACAGCAGAAAAACTCAAACAGAAATGGTAACAACCCTTTGGTTGTTGATTTCAAATCCAAACATTAACTTGAAAGTCACAGCACAACCAACCCTTACCAAATGAGAATAGATTCTGACAGTGACAAGGTATGAGTTAACAACTCAGATTTTAAAACAATGTTTGACAAAACATTTGCAGCTGTCATAAATGAAGTCATAACTCCACAATCAAAACAAGGAACCAAACTTAGAGCTATGCAATATCACAAATACAAACATTAATTCAAAATAAGCAAGTATAGGTTGAACAACCTCAACTCAGCTATAGCTTCAACAGCACAGTTTCCATCTCAACAAACACAAACAGATTTTTATATGAAAATCAAATAGAAGCAACAATAGACATGAGTTGACAAACTCAAACCTCCAGATAGTTTTGATAGCAAAGTTGCATTTTAAACATGATACATAATGAAGAGGTTTAGGTCTACATACCTCTTGTAGACCTCCAAGAAAAACATCAAACTAACAGCAGACACACGGTATCTCCTTTGAGCTTTCTTCTTTTTTCAACAACAAGTGACTGGTTTAAAGGTTTGAACACCTTCCAAAGGTCATTTGTGGATTGTGTGGATGATTTTTTGAGGTGATTGGGTGGTTGAAGGGGCTGCTGGTATGCAGTTTTCAACAGGCACTTTTTTAGGTTTTGGAAGGTTTGAAAATGGTTCACAAACTCTGGTTTTTCTTGCAATAATGGAGGCCAGGGTTTGTGTGGACTGATGCTTAGCTTAAATATTGAAGGAAAATCAAGTTTAGAGGGCAAGAAAATGAATGGGCAGATTTTCATCTCCATGGTCTTTTTTGAATCAATGGTGGATGTAGAAATTGTACTGCAGCTGCTGCATCAGTTGCTTTCTAGTAGACAGTATGGGAAGACCTTGGGTTGTGTTGATTTTGACTCATAGCTCATTTGGGCAAGTTATTTGAAAATAAGAAAAATGGCAAAAGGGATGTTTGGCTGGTTTTGGCAAAGCTTGGAAGCAACAATACACAGCATCCCATGTGCATGGGAGAATGCTAGGGCTGATAAACAAAGATGAATCAGCAAAATCCAAATTTCAAACCTTGGAAAACAAGTTCGATGTGCTAACTTTGAGCAATAATAACTTTATGCACACAAATCCAATTGCTTTGATCTTGTGCTCAAATGAAAGAGGGCATGGAGTAGAACAAATTTCATGTTGGAGTCATCTTGATTTGAGGATTAGAAGATCATGCAATCTGTGGTTGAAAATCGTGGCAAGCAAACTGTTCATGAAATAACTTAGAAAAAATTCTAAGTTATGGATTTGGCTTATTTTTCCTTAACTTTGCACATCCATAACTTGAGCTTCTCAAATCCAATGGAGGACTTCTTGTACTTTTTGGAAAGCTTGTAACACACTCTACAACTTTAATTTGGGACAAATTTTCATTTGACATCAAGAAGGTGATGAAAATTGGCTTGCAAAGTGGTGCAAAAATCTGTCCAAACTTAACAACTTTTGAAATCATTGAAATCTCCAACTTTGATTGATCATAACTTGAGCTCCAAATATCATATGATTATGAATTGGTACTCAAAAGAAAGCTTGAGATACAAGGAACAACTTTAATGTTGGCCAAAGGTTCATTTGAAACCTTGATCATGGAGAAAAATGACTATGAAGATGGTTGTTCCAAACATAAAACTTTCCAAAAATGGAAAGTTTCTAAAACCCTAATTCTCAAAATGGCAACTTTCAACAACTTTTGATTTTTCATGATTCCCTTGACTTTTCTTGATCAAATTTCATACATTGGTCATATTGAACTCAAGGATCATGATCTTTACCTCAAAAAGTTAGGAGTTGACTTTTCCACTGCATAGTTGACTTTTTTTCAAACCTCTTGATTTTTAATTGACTGATCAATTGAAACTCTTCTGATTAAAATTGATGGTCCAACTCTCATCCCCGAACAACTTAGGACATATGGAGAGCCATGGAAACAAGTTTGCTTCAAGAAACACGTTTTATCCTGATTAAAATTGAAACCCTAATTTCTCATTCTTTTGCCTAGGCATTGTTTAGATGAACTGAGTGACCATTTCCACTCCACCATGACCTCTGAGGTATTCAACAAACTTCTACCTCGTGTTCTCACCAATGATAAAACCTTATGGACCCCTTGACAATCCTCTGATGGTTTGTACCAATGCCTTTGCTTGAGCTTGAAACCAATAAAGACTTTCCTCTTGGATGGTACACAAATAAACACTTGATCCCCTGTAAGAACTGTGTTATGCAAATGCAAGATGCAATGAAACATAAGCCAAAAGATTAAGAAAAAAGGTTGGTCAAATTTTGGGGTACAACAGTATCGATATTATGAAGATTTATCTAACTAATCTAGTGAGAGTGTACCTATCAAAGAAATTAAGGTTCCTAAGGATGTTTATATGATTGAATCTTGGTTAAATAAGACAAAAGAAGTAAGAGATGTTAGGAATAACATCACCGTTGTTGAATCTTGTAGTGGGACAACTGAAACTAAGAAGATAATGATCACCAATTTGAATTCTGAGAAGACAAGAAAGATATAGAAGTTGCTTTTGAAGAGTTAATCAAATTAAGTGACTCCGAGTCAGATAAAGACTGCGATAACTTCTTGGATTCAATTGGGCATGACGCCTGAAGGCTTCATTAGTAAAGCACTACTAAAAAAGTGCTTTTAACGTCGGACACGAAATGCATTTTACCTCAGCTGCAGTAGCGAGGTAACGAAAGGCGTCATGAAAAGTAACAATTATCACCTCAGTTTTTTAAAGACCGAGGGGTAAATTAATTTGCACATGGGTTCGAAACTCATCATTATCATTTTTATTATTCATAAATCTAGGTTTACAATAAAACCGAGGGGTAAGACATATTTTTTTAATTGAAATTCTTTACATTGTTTACACATAAAATAAATAAAAATAATTTGTTTACAAACTATAATACTTACCTAGCATATTACATATTTTACACAGAATATGAAAGTAAAAATTAATCTATCCCTGAAGATCATTTGTTAGATCTTCGACGTCTTTAAAAACACAAACTTTAAACCCAGATAATTTTCTGCACTTGTAATCCATCGTTGAGAACTCCTAATTACAAAAGTTAAAGTGGAAGATGCAGATAGTTTCAAGCAATTCATGACGTTTCTTTATCAATTATAGATATCATAATGCCTTTATAATGGAAATTTTTTAAGTTTCACGCGGATCACTAATGGTAATGTCTTGAGTGTTGATAATCATGAAATGGACAAAAATGATTTGTTTAAGGACGATGATCAATATCTAAAATTATCACACTAAGTTGTCCCCTCGATTTTTACCGAAGTAAACATGATTTTTTTAAAATTACATTGTTTACACAAAATATTGAAAAAGAAAAATGCAGCAAAATAAAATTTTTGGTGTAAGAAGTTATCTGTTCCAAATATTGCACGCTGTTGCACCCCAAAATTTGACCAACCGGGTCTCGCATTTGGCTCGATGTTTCGACGCATAACCGCATTCGCATCTGCATATCGCATACATTGCATTGTTCATTTGTATTGATTTTATCAGGGATCACAGCTCCCGTCTCGTGTTTCAGGTGTTTTTAATCAGTAGGATCGATTTTTGGGATATTTCGGTGCCCATTTATTTTTACCGATTATCTTTGTGTCGTTCAGTGCTTATTTTGTCCCTCTGGAAATTATTATGATTTTTCTGGATTTTATTAGTTTTTTTTTAGGGTTAAAATAGCTTTTAAATCAATTTTTAGGATTTAATAGAATTTTGATATTTTTAATTGTTTTTAAATCATTTTTTAGCTTTTATAGAATATTAATAGATTTTTTGTAGAATTTTTTAATAGATTTTAATATTTTTAGATAATATGGTAGTATAGTTTTTTAGAAATTTAAATAGAATTTAATTGTTTTCTAGAATTTCTTTTATAAAAATAATAAATGTTTAGAATTTCTTTTATAAAAATAAATAGGTTTTTATTTTTTTCTGTTATAGATTTTAATAGAAATTTAATCAAGTTTAAATTTAATAGAAATTTAGATTTAATTTTCTGATTAGTATGTTTGTTAGGGTATTATTAGTTTAGTGGGATTAAGTGTTGATTAGTTGTTTTAATATCATAATCCAGTTTTTGTGCAGATTCTTAAGTCATTTTTGTTGGGCTTAGTCCATTTTTCGCAGGCCCAATCAGTGAGATAAGGTCCAGGAAATAATCCAGAATATTCAGCAAGTTTCCAATCTATTCCAGCGTTCACTAGATCCTTCCAGAGACTTCCAGCGAAATCCCAGTATAAAGCCAAGCGTGACACGTGTTGCAGGATCAGAGGACCCACTTTTCACTGCCAAAGCACGCCACGTATCACTCCAACCCTCTCTCTCTCTCAGCCACGCGAGGAACGCGTGTCACACATGCAAACCTCCCTTCCACCAGCAGCCACCACGTGTAAACCCACAGAGCTTCGCCTGAAAGCCATCGCCGGCCGGCCTGCATGGCCGGCGGCCACCCCCAAACCCTCACCGGCGACTTCACAAATCCAGAAGATCAACGTTCTTCATCTCTCTCCCTAACTCCCATCATCAACCCCGTGTCTCCACCATCAAATCCAGAATCCGGCCACCACTAACCGTCGCCGGCGAACTCAAACTCTCCAGATTCATCCTCAACCTCTAAACGCCCTAACCTTCATCATCCTCCGCCCAGAAAACTCATCGGTAACTCAGCAAATCTTCAAAGAATTTTCTTCAATGTGTTCGTCTCGTTCATCAATTACCAGAAACAACCTTCAAGAACTCCAGAAAACTCCAGAATGACGAACATCATCATTATCTTCAGAACTGGTTTCCAGAAAAGCTTCAGCAAGCTCCGTTCAACAATCATCAACAGAATTCATCAAGATTTCAGAAATTTCTTCAAGATTCAACCGATCAACACTCCAAGATCCAACCACTTTCCATCGTCCATATTCATCATCATCATCAGCGATCTGTTCATCGTCCTCACCACAAACGCCAGAAAAAACTCAGGAAGAAGAAATCAAGCACGAACAAGATCCCAGATCTTCATCCAACGTTCAAATCCAGGAAGTTTATCAACAATGGCCAAGATCCACACGAATCCAGAAAGCTTCAAAGACGTTGATGAATCTTCAGGAACATCTTCATCAATCAAAGAGTATTATCAGGTGTCCAGATATTTGAGTTGTTCTTCGAAGATTGAAGGGATTAGGACGGGAAAGGTGGAGGAACAAAAAGAAGTGAACGACGGAGGAGATGGAAAGAGGTGGCGGCGGCGGAGAGAAAGGGAGAAGATTAGGTTTTTTCTGAACTTCAGAAAGGGAAGGAAGAAGAAGATTGGGCCAAGGCCCAGTTTCAACTTTTTTTGGCACACCTCCCTCACATTTTTTGGACAAACGTGGGCCTGGGCCCTAATTTTTCCAGCAGCGCCCCAGTTTCCACAACGCACCCCCCCTCTGCATTTTTGGGGAAGTCTTGGGCTGGGCCCAGTTTAGCTGTTTTTTTTATTTTATTTTTTTCTGCATATAACCCTGTAAACAAGTTGCACCCCCCAGCCCATTTTCTTGTGTTCTTTTATTCTTTTTAAAGATTTGGAAAATGTAATAGAAAAAAAGAGAAAAAGAAATATCATAAGAAAAATAGAAAAAAAGAGAAAAAGAAATATCATAAGAAAAATAGAAAAAAAGAGAAAAAGAAATATCATAAGAAAAATAGAAAAAAGAAAAAAAGTATATTTGAAATATTGAAAAAAAATAATAAAGAAGAAAATATTGTGAAAAATATGGTGAAAAATAAAAGAAAATATTTGAAGAAAAAGAAAAAAATATGTTGAAAAGAAAAGGAAAAAAATATTAAAAAGTAGTTTAATATTTTTTTTAAAAGCATTTTCTTTTAGGATATTTTCATAGAGAGTATTTTCCCGACTTTTAGGATAGAATTAGAGGCCCACTTGTTAGGGGGTTGTTTTCAGTCGATTTTTCAGGATAGAATAGGATAGCGTTTCCTAGGAGAATTATTTTCAGCATTGACTCATTGTAATCATTTTTTCAGAGATGAATAAAACGAGATTTGAGCTGTGGTCCGATAGTAGCCGAACTACAGCTGCTCTGATTCTTCGTACCAGACGAAGATATGTAGGCATAGGATGCGATATCCTAGCGAGCACACTAACGATTGACTTTTGTTCTCTCGCGGCTGTGCGATCGAGACTTTCCCGCTGATGACTAATTGAGTACCCTTTTTCTCTCTTGCCCAAGCGCATTTGAGACTCAGCCCTAGTTGTGACCATAGGTTCCCGACCCTGTGAAGCCAGTTGTTTTTTCTCACTGCTGTGTGAGACTGTTTTGTTTAGCCGTAGTTAGTCTGAACTACGTAAAGCTCTGATCTTCCGTCCAGTGGAAGTACGTAGGCACAAGACGCGATGTCTTGGCGAGCCAATTTTCCCTGTAGTCCCGAACTACGTTGACTCTGACTTTCTCTCTTGAGAATACGTAGGCATAGAGTGCGATGCTCTATCGAGTCAATTCCCTTCTGTTTAGATTTAGCAGCCGTAGATAAGATTGTTTTGCATCCAGTAGACAACCAAGCAAGCGTGGATCCCGTCGAGTACGACGGACGTGAGGGGTGCTAATACCTTCCCCTTGCGTAACCGACTCCCGAACCCAGGCTATGGTTGCGATGACCATACCTTTTCCCCGTTTTTTGCGAGGTTTACTTCGAGCGTTTCCTTTCCCGCTCTGAGGGATAAATAACGCACGGTGGCGACTCTTCTGTCAGCCGGCGCCGATTTTCGCAGTAGCGACAGCTGGCGACTCTGCTGGGGACTGCGACAGTTCCCCATGCATGTGGGATCCAACGTCCCCTAAGAGAGAGTCAATCCTAGCGCTTGTTTGCTTGTCTATAGGAGCTTATTTATCGATATTATCTATTGCTGTTGGGCTGTTACGGGTGTTCTATGATTGAGATAAGCCGGACCTGGGCTCGAGTATGAGTATACACCTAGATATAGTCGCGGAGAAGTAGTAGACGAACCTGTCTGCTGAGCAGGCGCAGTTCCCTACGAAAATTCGCACTCGGACGAGATTCTTGCAGAGGTGCTTCTTTCCGGTCCTGAGGATCTGAGGGGAGTCCAGACGTGAGGATTGTCGACTCTGGGAACCGATCAATTGGAAGTTAGCTAAGTGAGGCCTCTTCATGAGATGACGATGCCACTCCTTCTGGGAATCGTATCATTCCTCATGAAAGTCTGTGACGCTGACGACCGCATAGGATGCCGTACCTTGTCAGATATAGGTCCACACCTGTGAGTGGGGGGGTTTTTTTGTGCAGGAAACTTGACTTCCAACCTACCCGTTATGCTGGTATTCTCTTCAGAGAACGTCTCCGTCAGCAGCGCAGCAGTATTTAGATTTTGTGTGGGGGCTGTGGTCCCGTTGTTTGCTGCATTTTGCATATCATGTGCATATCAGTGTTGCATTGCATATCATCCGCCAGCTAGCCAGAGTTCTGATCCAGCCTTTGTTTCCTGAAGGTGATTACCCGGAGTTTGGATTGAGCAGCTGTTGATTGTCAGAAGACCTACCTAGGGGTTGAGTAGATTTGAGCAGAATCAAGTGTTGAAGTCAGCTGAAGACTATTGGTAGCCATGTCTGAAGGCAATTTCCAGTCTCCTAACACCCTGACAGGGTTCACTATGGCGTCCAACCCTCTGTATGATTCCATGGAAGACTTCCCGCAAGTGAACAACGTTGCTGCAGACCAAGTTGTACAGCCTTCTGTTAAGAACCAAGATCGACATGAGCAGTTTGTTGCCCAGAATGAGCGTCCTCCTCCTGTCAACAATCAAGGTGTTGCTTTCCCTGTGATGAATTACCGAAGAGATATTCCAGCAGTTGGGATGGTAGATCCAAGAGCCCTTGACGAAGGTAGAAGAGTCCGAGTGTTGGAAGAGCAAATGAGAGCTTTGAAAGCCAAAGATGCTGTCAACCTGGATGCTGTAGGCATGTGTTTGGTTCCTGACCTGGTGTTGCCTTACAAGTTCAAAGTGCCGAAATTTGAGAAGTACACGGGAGATAGCTGTCCAAAGCTGCATTTGATGATGTTCTGTCGAAGAATGACTGCGTTTGCGCGAGATGACAAGTTGATGATCCATTGCTTTCAAGATAGTCTGACTGGGGCATCTTTGAGGTGGTATATGCAGTTGGAGAGGAATCAGATTCAGTCATGGATGGATTTAGCCAGAGCTTTTCTGAAGCAGTACGATTACAATTTAGACATTGCTCCTTATCGCATGCATTTGCAAGAGTTGTCTCAAGAGATCAATGAACCTATCAGGAGATATGCTCAGAGATGGAGAGAATTTGCTGCTAAAGTGCGTCCCCCGCTGTTAGACCAAGAGCTGGCAAGTATGTTTGTGGATTCCCTACAATATCCGTACTTCAAAAGATTGCTCGGAGTTCCGGCAAGTTTCTCTGACGTGGTAGCATTAGGAGAACGCCTTGAGTACTCCATAAGAATGGGGAAAATTCAGATTACTCCGTATGATCAAGCTGGTGAAACTGAATACCCTTGTGACTATCAGAGTGAAGAAGAAGTGGTGATCAACTCAGTCATGCCAAAGGTTGAATATCCTCGAAGCGAATCAGTGAATTTTGTTGGTTCATCATCTTATCAGAGATCAGTACCTCCCGTGGCTTGTTATACTGAACAGACAGCCGTGCCTGGGGCACTCTATCAGGAATCTTATGTCGCTTCCATTGCAAATCAGCGAACTAGTGGCCGAGGTTATCAGAATCAGCGTCAGAATCAGAATCGACCTCGTAACAATTTGGAACGAAGGAAAGCTCCTTTTCATCCAGTGCCGATGCCGTATAGCCAGTTGCTACCATCTTTGATCCAGAAGTCTTTGGTGGAGCCGAAAGCTCTTAAGCCAGTTCCAGAACCTTACCCTCCTGGGTACAATCCCCACGTGCAGTGTGGTTACCATGGTGGCTCTCCTGGGCATTCAACCGAAGATTGTAAAGCATTTCAGGCGAAGGTACAGTAGTTGATTGATCAGGATCGCATTTCCTTTCGAGAAGGATTTCTGTTTGTTCATCCCTAACCGCTCAGCTGGTTAAGCTCGTAGATTCAGAAGGTGTTCCCCAGCAAAAGCCAGTGGTTCAGACAGGCAGGCGCCTCAGCATTGGCAGTCCTCAGATTTTACATCATTTGCATCTGTAGTTTCTTTTCTGTTAGTTACTACCTGCTTTTAAGCATTGTATGTTTTGAGTGGTGATAATAATAAAGTGATTATGCATTTTCTGAATTAGTCATGTCGCTGTCGCTCATTTACTGCATTGCACTGACACTTGCATTTATTTCACTCCATTTTTTCGCTGTGACTAGCAAAGTTAGGAGGGAGGATGACGAAACTGAAACTCATAACCGATGATTGTATGCTTTCAGATAAGACCGTACCGATGACGTACAAGGCATTATTTCAAATTCCCCAAACACTGGAGATATAAGGAGTTAGTCCCTTGCCAACCACTTCGAGCCAGGAAGTAGAAGTTTTTTCGGACTTATAAACCCTCACATCTTAACCCGGGGCAGGGTAGTTGTCAGTTAGCTTGACCGAGCATTCAAGTCTTGCAGAGGAGTGTTGTCTTTCAAGGACCAATCAGTTTATACCCTTCAAAAGGTCAAACCTCACCAATCAGGA
This sequence comes from Lathyrus sativus, assembly GCA_963859935.3. NCBI lineage: Eukaryota > Viridiplantae > Streptophyta > Magnoliopsida > Fabales > Fabaceae > Lathyrus > Lathyrus sativus. The sequence goes on along the minus strand of OZ012735.1, from coordinate 599,210,449 downwards.
GTGAGACAGTTACAATCCTTTCGGAGCAATCATGACAACCAGTGTCACACGACTTTGTTCCAAAAGAAAGAAAGAAAGAAAGCCCGCTAAGTAAAAGAAAGAAAAGCTGGAAAGCTAAATACTTAGGCAAAAATCAGGGCATCCCGCTGGACTTCAAAAGAAATCGAAAAATCAAAAAGAACTCAAAAAGAGTCAGTCCAGGCAAAAATTAGGGAATCAGAAGAATGGAAAAGAGGGATTAAAAAGAAATTTTCCCCAGCAAATCACAAAGTCGTGTACACAGACACCGAAAGCGAAGAAGGAGTAACTATCATTCCGGAGAAAAGCTTGGGAATGCCTTAACTGTGGTTCTTACCATTCAACATACTTCTCGAAGAGGCGAGTGCTTGTGCCAGGTTAACTGAACCTTAGGATCGGAGATCATCACGTAGGCGGGGTGGGAACAAATCAAAATTTGAGCCACATATCCTTTGTTTCACAAACCGTGAACCCGACCACGATACAACCCTCAAAAGACCTAATTGAGGTAGGGTTATTCTGAAGCGCATTACGATAAGGTTGAGTAACCTGACTCCTTCTTGACTTGCTAGTCACATCTTGTTGTATTTTTCACTGACCACGTAAGCACTGCGTTTGAACTTTGGTTCACTCGTCACTCACAATCATATGCATGTAAATGAGTGACAGCTCAAATTTTTTCAAAATCTGCATGAGCACTGCATCAAGATTACCATTCATAGACAGACGATTCTAATTGCAGGTTAGTAGTTGGCATGAAAGAAATTCCACCAGGGAGTAATCAAATAGGACTGAGTAATTCAGCAGTCTGAACCAGAATGGTGCGTGTTGTGAAGCCCAATGAATCAGGGGCATTATCTTCCAGTAAGTTCAGTATCAGTCAGTCTGAGGACAAGTCCCGAAGCTTCAGTTGAGCAGGGGCAGTTGCTTGAGAAGCAGTTGATCAGAAGGAGTCTTCTCAAGACCTAATCAGGGGCAATTATGCAGAGCGTTGAGATTTGAAAGCAGATACTTCCAATGGATAATCAGATCGGGTTGAGTCGCTAGAACGCTCATCTAGAGGCAAGTCGTTGCAGAGAAAGTTGAAATCAACTGGGTCGTTAGGTGTTTAATTGGAGATTGAATTCTTTTGTCGTGCAGATACCGGGGCAAGTATTCTCGAAGTATTCTCGTAGCAAGTTGTTCGGAGCAGGTATTCCCAAGAGTTAGATTGGGGCAAGATGCATTGTACTGGGGCAAGTTGTGCAAGCCAGTCTTTTATCCCCCAGCTGAGTTTACCAGGGGCAAGTCATTCAAACCAGCTTGTTTATCCCCAGCCAGAGTTGAGTATCGGGGAATCATGTCAATACCCTTATCAAAAACCTGAACCTTTCAAATAAGAAGATCTTGTTGTCGTTGGATCATTATCCCGCAGTTTAAACCTGTTGCGTGTCAGTAACCAGTCGTTTCCAAAGTCCAGTTCTCGCCTGGCAAATCGGTAACCAGTTCTCGTCTGGCCCACCTTCTGTAAGCATCAGTTCCCGTCCTGGTGCAGTTTATTATAAGCATCAGTTCCCGTCCTGGTGCAGTTTATTGTAAGCAGCAGTTCCCGTCCTGGTGCAGTTTATTGGTAACCAAGTCTCGTTTGGTCACCGTTTCTTCAAGTGTTGTATCAGTTCTCGCCTGGTACATGTCGTCGCATAATCAGTTCTCGTGTGTTTTAACCTATGTGTTATACCAGTTCTCGCCTGGTGTACGTTAGCTTTCAGCCAGTTCTCGCCTGGTTGTCTTTTTCTCAGTCTGTTATCCAGTCAGCTCGTCTGATGTTCAAAAACACAAAAAATCAATTTTCCTAACCTATTTTCCTATCAGTTCTCGCCTGGTAGTCTACCTTTGAATGCTAGTTCTCGCCTAGTATTTTCCATTCCACTGTGTACATAATCCATGTTTATTCTAAACCGAAAAACAAAACAAAAAAAAAAAAAAAACCTAAAGGTATCTGACACAATATTTCCCAATGACTCGCATGTCGTCATGTTCCCCGATACGAAGCTCGATTAATGCCAGTGCCCCGATTAATGTTTGAATTCCTTGTGGATGTTATTAAATCAGAATTGCTATTCTTCAGCAGATGAAAGTTGCTTATTATCCCCGGAAGAGTCGAGATTGTCTTTTACCCCGTATCAGAGTAGGATCAGGAGTGTCTTCAGCAGATTAAAATTGATATCCTCGATAGTATGAGCATTTCCAGCAGTGTGCTGCGCGTAATCAACCTCAGTTTGGGTCAATCCCCGCAGAGTGCAATCAGTTGCCAATGATTTGAAGAAAGCATCCCCGAGCAGAGTTGTCTTTCTTTCCCCAGTGAAGTTGTCAAGCAGGGTTGCCTTTTCATTTCTCCAGCAGAACAGTTATCCCCAGCGGATTTGATTTCTCGTTTCCAGCATTTATTTTGCTGAGATAGTTCTGTGACTTCAGGTCATCCCCAGTAGAGTTGACGTTATCTTCGGCATTTATTTTGCCAAGTGGTTTTCAGACCTGGTGTTCTCTGGCAGCTCGAGCTTGCATTAGTAGTTGCATATATAGTCATAGCATTTATACAAGCATATAGCATATCCATGCCGTTTGGGCCTCGCATTTTCAAACAAAACGCATAGCATATCCATGTCATATAGGGCATTGCATCATTATCAAGCATACGCATGTCGAAACATAGACCAAGATGGTTACCTATTGGATTTCGAATTTGTTCACCTGCAGAGTTGTGTGGTTCAGCTCCTTATCTTCCCCAGCGGAGTGATTCTTCATATTTGGGTGTTACGTCAGCATCGAAAAAAAAAACAACAACTACAACAAAGATTGACATATACCAGACTTCTGAAGCTGCCCCCTTTGTCAAAACAGGTGCAAGGCAGTTCCATTCAGATTTCCCCAGGAGAATTGTCCTCAAGTTCGCAATGAACTGTGAGTTGACCAGACTTGATCCCACGAGAGAGATGGGAATCAAAGTGTTTGCTTTATGAAGCATTATTTCAATACTTGTGGCGTCACACAGGTGTTGAAAAGAAGAAGAAAATTGTATCAGAAAATTGACCAGATGTTGCCGTTACAACCAAACTTCAGTTTATTGGAAGCTATTCCTCAAGCAGTTTTGCAGTATATTCTTGCGGTTGGCAAATTTCAGGGTTCCATTTGTATTCAACCGTCATCTACCTCGAATGTTTGAAGGCTGAGCGCTCTTCACCCATTCAGGTCGAAGTCGCTTGAATAGGGGCAGCTGTTGCACCCCAAAATTTGACCAACCGGGTCTCGCATTTGGCTCGATGTTTCGACGCATAACCGCATTCGCATCTGCATATCGCATACATTGCATTGTTCATTTGTATTGATTTTATCAGGGATCACAGCTCCCGTCTCGTGTTTCAGGTGTTTTTAATCAGTAGGATCGATTTTTGGGATATTTCGGTGCCCATTTATTTTTACCGATTATCTTTGTGTCGTTCAGTGCTTATTTTGTCCCTCTGGAAATTATTATGATTTTTCTGGATTTTATTAGTTTTTTTTTAGGGTTAAAATAGCTTTTAAATCAATTTTTAGGATTTAATAGAATTTTGATATTTTTAATTGTTTTTAAATCATTTTTTAGCTTTTATAGAATATTAATAGATTTTTTGTAGAATTTTTTAATAGATTTTAATATTTTTAGATAATATGGTAGTATAGTTTTTTAGAAATTTAAATAGAATTTAATTGTTTTCTAGAATTTCTTTTATAAAAATAATAAATGTTTAGAATTTCTTTTATAAAAATAAATAGGTTTTTATTTTTTTCTGTTATAGATTTTAATAGAAATTTAATCAAGTTTAAATTTAATAGAAATTTAGATTTAATTTTCTGATTAGTATGTTTGTTAGGGTATTATTAGTTTAGTGGGATTAAGTGTTGATTAGTTGTTTTAATATCATAATCCAGTTTTTGTGCAGATTCTTAAGTCATTTTTGTTGGGCTTAGTCCATTTTTCGCAGGCCCAATCAGTGAGATAAGGTCCAGGAAATAATCCAGAATATTCAGCAAGTTTCCAATCTATTCCAGCGTTCACTAGATCCTTCCAGAGACTTCCAGCGAAATCCCAGTATAAAGCCAAGCGTGACACGTGTTGCAGGATCAGAGGACCCACTTTTCACTGCCAAAGCACGCCACGTATCACTCCAACCCTCTCTCTCTCTCAGCCACGCGAGGAACGCGTGTCACACATGCAAACCTCCCTTCCACCAGCAGCCACCACGTGTAAACCCACAGAGCTTCGCCTGAAAGCCATCGCCGGCCGGCCTGCATGGCCGGCGGCCACCCCCAAACCCTCACCGGCGACTTCACAAATCCAGAAGATCAACGTTCTTCATCTCTCTCCCTAACTCCCATCATCAACCCCGTGTCTCCACCATCAAATCCAGAATCCGGCCACCACTAACCGTCGCCGGCGAACTCAAACTCTCCAGATTCATCCTCAACCTCTAAACGCCCTAACCTTCATCATCCTCCGCCCAGAAAACTCATCGGTAACTCAGCAAATCTTCAAAGAATTTTCTTCAATGTGTTCGTCTCGTTCATCAATTACCAGAAACAACCTTCAAGAACTCCAGAAAACTCCAGAATGACGAACATCATCATTATCTTCAGAACTGGTTTCCAGAAAAGCTTCAGCAAGCTCCGTTCAACAATCATCAACAGAATTCATCAAGATTTCAGAAATTTCTTCAAGATTCAACCGATCAACACTCCAAGATCCAACCACTTTCCATCGTCCATATTCATCATCATCATCAGCGATCTGTTCATCGTCCTCACCACAAACGCCAGAAAAAACTCAGGAAGAAGAAATCAAGCACGAACAAGATCCCAGATCTTCATCCAACGTTCAAATCCAGGAAGTTTATCAACAATGGCCAAGATCCACACGAATCCAGAAAGCTTCAAAGACGTTGATGAATCTTCAGGAACATCTTCATCAATCAAAGAGTATTATCAGGTGTCCAGATATTTGAGTTGTTCTTCGAAGATTGAAGGGATTAGGACGGGAAAGGTGGAGGAACAAAAAGAAGTGAACGACGGAGGAGATGGAAAGAGGTGGCGGCGGCGGAGAGAAAGGGAGAAGATTAGGTTTTTTCTGAACTTCAGAAAGGGAAGGAAGAAGAAGATTGGGCCAAGGCCCAGTTTCAACTTTTTTTGGCACACCTCCCTCACATTTTTTGGACAAACGTGGGCCTGGGCCCTAATTTTTCCAGCAGCGCCCCAGTTTCCACAACGCACCCCCCCTCTGCATTTTTGGGGAAGTCTTGGGCTGGGCCCAGTTTAGCTGTTTTTTTTATTTTATTTTTTTCTGCATATAACCCTGTAAACAAGTTGCACCCCCCAGCCCATTTTCTTGTGTTCTTTTATTCTTTTTAAAGATTTGGAAAATGTAATAGAAAAAAAGAGAAAAAGAAATATCATAAGAAAAATAGAAAAAAAGAGAAAAAGAAATATCATAAGAAAAATAGAAAAAAAGAGAAAAAGAAATATCATAAGAAAAATAGAAAAAAGAAAAAAAGTATATTTGAAATATTGAAAAAAAATAATAAAGAAGAAAATATTGTGAAAAATATGGTGAAAAATAAAAGAAAATATTTGAAGAAAAAGAAAAAAATATGTTGAAAAGAAAAGGAAAAAAATATTAAAAAGTAGTTTAATATTTTTTTTAAAAGCATTTTCTTTTAGGATATTTTCATAGAGAGTATTTTCCCGACTTTTAGGATAGAATTAGAGGCCCACTTGTTAGGGGGTTGTTTTCAGTCGATTTTTCAGGATAGAATAGGATAGCGTTTCCTAGGAGAATTATTTTCAGCATTGACTCATTGTAATCATTTTTTCAGAGATGAATAAAACGAGATTTGAGCTGTGGTCCGATAGTAGCCGAACTACAGCTGCTCTGATTCTTCGTACCAGACGAAGATATGTAGGCATAGGATGCGATATCCTAGCGAGCACACTAACGATTGACTTTTGTTCTCTCGCGGCTGTGCGATCGAGACTTTCCCGCTGATGACTAATTGAGTACCCTTTTTCTCTCTTGCCCAAGCGCATTTGAGACTCAGCCCTAGTTGTGACCATAGGTTCCCGACCCTGTGAAGCCAGTTGTTTTTTCTCACTGCTGTGTGAGACTGTTTTGTTTAGCCGTAGTTAGTCTGAACTACGTAAAGCTCTGATCTTCCGTCCAGTGGAAGTACGTAGGCACAAGACGCGATGTCTTGGCGAGCCAATTTTCCCTGTAGTCCCGAACTACGTTGACTCTGACTTTCTCTCTTGAGAATACGTAGGCATAGAGTGCGATGCTCTATCGAGTCAATTCCCTTCTGTTTAGATTTAGCAGCCGTAGATAAGATTGTTTTGCATCCAGTAGACAACCAAGCAAGCGTGGATCCCGTCGAGTACGACGGACGTGAGGGGTGCTAATACCTTCCCCTTGCGTAACCGACTCCCGAACCCAGGCTATGGTTGCGATGACCATACCTTTTCCCCGTTTTTTGCGAGGTTTACTTCGAGCGTTTCCTTTCCCGCTCTGAGGGATAAATAACGCACGGTGGCGACTCTTCTGTCAGCCGGCGCCGATTTTCGCAGTAGCGACACACGCATTCAGTTTTGAGGAGTTTTCTGGTCCAACCATTAAATGTATCCAACTTCTAAAGAAATTATATCTTTCAAATGTTGAAAAATTATTTTTGTGCACTTGCAATCCATCATAGAAAACTTTAATAAGCTTATAAATACTACCACAACAATAACAACACTATTTTGTGAGATAGATCCCAAAATAATGATCTGTTTGAGTTTGTAACATTTACATATAAGTTAGGACTAGAGTAACAATGGTGGCGCCCATTAAAATCATATCACTAGAATAACAATAATCATCCATATTCAAAAATGTAACACATCTTTTAGATTTTTAAGGAGGCGTTTGAACTTCTCTGATTGTTTCACTTCATATTTTCTACTTTATTTAAACAATATTCATAATTTCAACTTTCCATTTCCAACTCTTTGTATCTTCAAAATATTTTCTTTTCTTCAAAGATATCTTCAATAACTTTAGATGAAAATTTTCATAGATTCAGGTGTACATAAGATTGCAACATTTCTTTTATACCTAATACTTAATTTGATTATGCTTCCCATGAGCACAAATTTCAAAAACCAATCTTACCATTGAGTGATTAATTAGTTCGTATTATGTTTATTGATCTGTTCAACTCATCTCATCATAGATATATCATTCTTATATTATTTGAATGACGTATTAATTTTTATCTGTACAGCGGTATTTGCACGGTATGAAATTCACCCAAAACACACAAGAATCAAAGTTTTGAAATAAAACCAAAACAATAAGCAACAAATAAAATAAAAATAAAAAACACATAGGAAGTTATAAAATCATACCCAGAATCTAATTTTATGTGATAATCATTGACGAAAAATATTGTAGATGAACTCACTCAACAACCATATGCAACATCAAGTTAGAGAAACAGGTAGAAGGTTTTAATCATGCAGTAATATAGTGTTAATTCTTCTTAAAAAAGGTCATGAATTATGATCACTGGACAAAATTACCATTATCAAGTAACTCACTTATCAATCGTTCTATAACAAGTAACTTTTCATAAGACAGGTCATGAATTATGACAGTGATAAATACTCACCATTGTATGATTCAATCGCAATGCATATGCTTAATATTGTTAACACTAAACTTTCAGAAAACTGCTACTAAATATCCCTGTGGTAGAGTAACAAGAACCTGAACATGACAACATGTTACACAAAAAGTCATCAAATTCAAACTTAATAGCCATACATTGTTTAATTTGCAACACATAAATCTTCCATCACTAACCTAATCATGCATCTTTTATGCTCACTCTACTCAAGTGCAAACAGAATATAATGCATTTAATTCAGTACTCTGCTCAGCATGAATAAAATCAACATGTTTTTCCATTTATATACAAGCCTACATTCTAAGGTTTATAAATAGTAAGAGTATCTGACACTAATACAAAATATACTTTTCGTAACACCAATTTTATAACGGTCATAGAGTTAACCGTGATAATACTTTATTTCTAGGCGTTTTCTTTTTTTGGTATTTACTAGAGAACTTGTGACTACGGTCAAATGAAGCAACCTTGGTAAAAGGTACACGGGATGAAATCGTTTGAATCCTAACACCTACAATTAGCCATTTATCATAATAAAAATATTATTTATCTTGTATATCATCACGTTTTTTATTAACAACCGTGATAAAAGGTGATACTTTATTTATATATAAGTGGAGTTATCTACTGCTTCAGTACATTACAATCGTCTCTCTCAAAACAAAACCCTAACAACTCTTTCACTCGCCTCTCTTAAAACAAAACCCTAACAACTCTCTCATATATAAACCCCAAAACAAAATTATAACAACAAATCTTAACTAATAGATATTTACAGGTCTGTTTTCTCTATAGCTTTTTTTTGAATATCTGTTTCAATAGCTTTGTTTCATGATGTTTGAACTTCGTTCTTGTTTTGACTTGTAGGTATGTGTGCTTCTTTCAATAAAGATGACGAAGATAAATTTAGTCTGACAAACTTGTGTTAAAGATGCAGAATGACATCCATTCAAATTCTACACAAGTTTGCTGGTCTAAATTTATCTTCATCCTTATTTCATTGACAACATGCCCTTATGGGACATGTGTGGTATGTTTCTGAAACATTTTGTGACTTGATATGTTTGTCGTATCAGCTTTGTTGTTTACCAATGTTTTTGATGAATATTATTGTTAATGTTTGTTTAGAAGATGAATTTATTATATATTGTTATTTGAGTGTTTTTCCAATCCCTTAGCGAATATATAAATTTCTAAACCGTATTAGAAAATTATGATATCTTAGATAAAATTGTATTAGAATATTAAGTACACGTTCAATTCTTGACAATTATTCTTCACACTGTTAACTGCATGTTGTTCTTTGACCATTAGAACTTGGTTTAGTGATTGTAGATCTTCAACCACCCCTCTCTCCACCTCTAATTTTGTTTGCAAAGTAAATAATATTTTGCAAATACAATTAGAGGTGAAGACTGTGGCAGTCAAAGAATTATGATCATTAAACCAAGTTGTTATTGTCAAAGAACAAAATACAGATAAGGATATTTGAAGAATTCTTGTCAAACATTGAACGTGAACGTATTCTTCTAATATAACTTAATTCTTGTCATATTATAACGTGAACATATTATAAGCATTCCATATAATTTTTAATAAACTCAGGTCTATTTTAAATCATGGTTGGTTAGAACAATCGTGATTAAATATATTGCCATAAATAATATCACAACGGTTGGTTAAAGTAACCATTTTGATAGGTAGCGCGCTACATGGATATTATTACGGTTGCACGATTGTGGTGGAAATTATCATATATACAATTACACCTTACAATACAACGGTTGAACTGCGTGATGGTGTCTATTTTCCAATTGTTCTAATATGTGTTTCCTATAGTAGCGTGAACACGAATGTCACATAATTCTTTTAAGATGATGACACATACTTTAGACCAAATTATTTATATATTTTAATCTCCACCATGTCATGTTAAAAAACTTGAGACTTAAGAGTTAATTTATATCAAGATAAAATTTTGATAATCGGCAAGAAGTTTACTATTTACCCATGTGAAGCAACAATAAGAAGATCCCTATCAGCAATCTGCAAATGAATTTCGTCCTTTTATTAGCTTTGTATACTACAAAATATATATTATGCTAAATTTCTCAAAATTCAGCTTATTGAATAAAAATTTATCATTTCCAAATGCCACAAATATCTCAATAGAATCCTAAATCCTAAATCATTATCACTAGAGGTAAATTCAAAAGTAAAATAAAAAAATAAAACACACAAACTCTAAATCCTAACTCAACATTAGTGAAGTCAAATGCATATGAAAAATAATAAACAAAACATACATAAATATTAAACCCTAACTCGCTATCACCGAAGATGGTGCTTTAGGACTGAGAATAGGAATATCGACGACAGACACTACAAAAAAATTTGGATTTTGCCTAGTGATTTAGTGACGTGGTAAACACGTGGGAAAAAAATAAGTTGCGACATGTAAACCACGTCACTACAATATTTAATTAATATATTAAAATCTTCAACGATGAGTGTTGTTTTTAAGAGGGAGGGAAATTTGAATTTTTTAAAAATTTAGTTGTGGCGTATTAAACACATGAGAACAAAAAATTCAAAAAAGTCTTTGTATTTGTGACGTGGGGAACATGTCACAAACTACCCACATGGGAAACACGTCGCAAATTTAAAAATAATAAAGGTGGTCAGCTTTTACTTTTACTTTTCAGACATATTAATGTTGAATTTGATTGTTCCAGATTTGCCATGTGACTTCCACGTCGCAAATGAGACACATAAATGTTTTAAATTTTTCTTTTACCGTTGCTTTGGCCTTTAATATTGCAACATTAATATACTAAATGCTGGGAAAGTTCCGACGTGTATCTCACGTGGTAACTTTCCCATGGGGCAATCACGTCGCAAATGAGCATAACTTTAATGGGTTCCGACGTGATGTTCACGTGGGCACGTTCCCACGTGTCTACCACGTCGCAAATGTTGCTATATATTAAACGCTCAGAATCCTTTCATGCATCCTCCTCTCTTCTTCCTTTTCCTTCCTTCATGCTCCTTTCCTCCTTCTCCTTTTTCTCCTTCCGCGTGTTACTCTCCTCCATTTTTGAATCAAAGCTTCACAAATATTTTGAGGTAAATGTTACTTTCTTTGTTTTTGTTTTTGTTTTAAATTTTATTTTAATTTTTCTTGTTATTAATGATTAACTTTTTTTACACATCGAAGATTAAGAACTTGATTGTTCCATTGAAACTTTAGGAATTTTCTCCATTGAGGTATTTTCGCAATTAAATTTATTTATTTTTCAGATTTATAGTGATATATGAAATGTTTGATTATTGATTATAAAACTTTAGATTTGTTGTTGTTGTATTTAAATATGTAATGTTGTTTGGGTGTTTGAAAGATAAAATTAAAAATATTAGAAGATATTGTCGATAATGGAGACGAGTTTGAATATACACTGCGATGATGACATAGCAGAAAGAAGAAGAAGCGATAGCGAAAAGAAGAAGAAGTAATGAAAGGGCAAAAGTTTGTTATCATTCATCTAACTAACTCAATACAATAATGATATCAGTATATATACAAGTATTTGTGTGAACCAATAATGGTATGCCAGTTGTACACTAAACTTATCTAGTTACATTAGGATAAGAAACTAAAGGTATAATACTGATATGCCCCCTCAAGTTGGACTGTGTAAGTTGCAGAGTCCTAACTTGGTCATAATAGAAGAAAAAGCTGGAGAATGCATTGGTTTTGTGAAAGCATCAGCTAACTAGGCTGAAGAAGAAACAGGCAGCAAGTGAATTAATTTGGAGGTTATCTTTTCTCGAACCACATGGCAATCCAACTCAATATGCTTGCTACGCTCATGAAAAGCCGGATTATGAGCCAAATAGATAGTAGACTTGCTGTCACAATACACAGATGCCGTTTGAGAGAAGGTAATCTTGAAATCCTGAAAGAGGTATTGCAGCCATTGTATTTCACAAGTGAGAGATGCTAAAGCTCTGTATTCAGCTTCAGTGGAAGATTTGGACACATTGTTTTGCTTCTTGGATTTCCAGCAAAGAAGGGAAGAACCAAGTATGACACAAAAGCCAGTAACAAATTTTCTAGTGGTGGGACATCTGGCCCAATCAGAATCAGCAAAAGCATAAAGTGTGAGAGAACTAGAAGCTGAAAACATTATACCTCTAGCAGGGGATGATTTCAAGAATCTCAGCACTTTAGTAGCAGCTTGATAGTGTGACTTAAGGGGTTTTGAAACAAACTGGCTGAGATGTTGTACTGCAAAGGAGATATCGAGTCTAGTGTTGGTCACATAGATTAATCTCCCAATTAGACGCCTGTAGACAGTAGGGTCAGTTAGAGGTGCACCATCAGTAGGAGAGAGTTTGAGGTTAGGATCAAACGGAATGGAAGATGGTTTTGCTGCAAGGAAACCTGTGTCTTCCAAAAGCTCAAGAGTATACTTCCTTTGGTTCATAAAGATACCTTTGGTGGATCGAGCTATCTCAAACCCTAAGAAAATTCTAAGTTGGCCAAGGTCCTTGATCCTGAATTTCTTGTCTAGAACAGTCTTCACATGTTGAATTTCAGCCATGGAATTGCCTGCAATGACTATATCATCCATATATACTAGGATTGCAGTAAAAACATCATCATGAGATTTCACATATAAAGAGTGGTCAGCCTGTGACTGAGAATAGCCAAGAGATATTAAGAAGGAGGAGAGTTTAGAATACCATTGCCTACTTGCCTGTTTGAGACCATACAAAGATTTTTGTAGCTTGCAAACTTGAGAAGGAGAAGCAGTAGAAATGCCAGGGGGAGAGACATATAGACTTCTTCATGAAAATCTCCATGAAGAAAAACATTATTGACATCCATTTGTTCAAGATACCAACCTTTTATAGAAGCAATAAACAAAAGAACTATGACTGTTGTTATTTTGACTATAGGAGAAAATGTGTCAAAATAATCAATTCTCTTCATTTGTGTGTAGCCGTTTGCTACTAACCTAGCCTTATATCTTTCTATGGAGCCATATGATTTGTATTTGATTTTATATACCCACCTGCATCCAATAGGAAACTTTCCTGGTGGGAGATCAGCAACACTCCAAGTTTGATTTTCTTCAAGAGTAAGAAGTTCAGCATCCATGGCATTTTTCCAACAGACCATTTTAATGGCTTGGTTGAATGCTTTTTGTCCAGTATTGGAAGACACAGAATAACATAAGTGTTTATAAGATGGTGAGAAATTAGCATAAGAGAGTACAGAAGATAAGGGATACATAATTTTGGAATTGCTATCAGACACAGAAGAATAGCAATGATAATCCTTTAGATAGTGAGGAGGGTGGGAAGCTCTATAGGATTGTCTTAAGGGAAGGGAGTTATGATCTGCAGAGGTATTTTCTGTTGAGTTATGAATGGTGAGAATATGGTCATTGGTTTTTTCTGCAGCAGAGAGATGAGGAGAGTTTGGAGAAATTTGGGACTGATTTATATCAAAAGAAAGAATGGATGTGGACCGATCTTTAGAGTTGTCAAGCACATTGTTATTTTGTTCAGGCAGAGAAATATGAGTTGGATGTGAGGTAGAAGGATTGTCCAGGTCAGGTATAAGGACATCTTGAGAGATAAAAGAGTCATTGTGTATAGGCACATCCGCTGAAATGGGACTGGGAACATCAACTAGATTAGGACTGGGACTGGCAGGCTAATGATATGTACCATCACGACTACTATGTGTAGAGGTGGAGTTGTCAAGTGAAAAGGACAAGTTAGTGGTACTAGGAGGCTGGCTATTAGGCTGACTAAGAAAGATATTATGAGGTGCATTGGGAGGATCATCAAGATGTGGGACATATTGTGTAGGTGAAACAGAAGGGTGATTTTGATGTTTAAAGGGAAATATATTCTCATAGAAAATCACATTCCTTGATATAAAAATGTTGTGAGTTTCAAGATCATACAGAATATACCCTTTGGTACCTTCCTTATATCCAAGAAAAATAGATTTCTTAGCTCTTGGATTGAACTTGGTTTTATATGCTTGAAGAGAGCTAGCATAGAAAAGGCAGCCAAACACTTTTAGGTGAATTAAGGATGGACATTGCTTAAGCAACAGTTCATATGGACTTTTAGAGTTAAGGAGGGGTGTAGGTAATCTATTGATAATATGAACAGCATGTGAAATGCAAAAATTCCAAAGATTTAGAGGAAGGCTAAAGTGAAAAAAATGGATCTAGCTACATTGAGGATGTGTTGATGTTTCCTTTCAACCACCCCATTTTGTTGGGGAGTCTCAACATAAGTTCTTTGGTGAAGAATACCCTTGGATAATAAGTAGTCAGATAGAGCAAGAAATTATGTACCATTATCTGATCTTAAACATTTAAGGGTAGTTTGGAATTGGTTTTCTATGTAAGCTATGAAATTGATAAGGCTTGGTTTAGTTTGGTCTTTGGTTTTAAGGAAAATAACCCAAGTTTGTCTTGAATAATCATCAACAAGGGTTAAAAAATACTTGTGTCCTAAATTGGAGATTGTGGAGAAAGGACCCCATAGGTCAGCATGCAAAATATTAAAAGGAACATTAGAATGAGATACACTATTTGGAAAAGGAAGTTTTCTTTATTTAGCAAAGTGACAAGAGTCACATGGTACATTATCTTTATTACAAGAAATGAAAGGAAAAGACTTTGAGATGGTGTGTAAACCAATATCAGATAGGTGGCCTAGCCTTAAGTGCCACAAATTACAAGATGTATGAGAAACAGAATTATGAACAAAAGAATTATTAGCATGAGAAAGTGAAGGTGTGGTGTCAAGAACATAAAGTCCCCTATGTAAGCTAGCTATACCAATCATTGCCTTGGTATGATTCTGCATAATATGGCATGTGTTAGCACAAAATTGAACAAAACATAGATTACTAGCAACAAGTTTAGCTACAGATATAAGGTTGTCATTAAAGCTAGGAACATAAAGCACATTATGAAGAGTGAGATAGGGTGATATAGCTACTGTTCCAGAAATGGAAGTCATGACTTGTGAACCATCAGGTAGGCTAACATGGACAGGGACTATCTTCTTATGCATAATAAAGGAAGAGAAATGGTCAGTAGCTCCAGTACAAGGATCCAAAGGTGATGGTACTTACCATTCACATTGGTTGAGTGAGAATGCATGACAAAAGGTGATGTTGAGACAGAATTGACAACAGGTTGAGGCTTGGATTGCTGAATCAATGCAAGGATGTTGTCGTACTTCTCCTTAGTAAAACCAAATGAAGATGGTGCTGAACCCTGAGAAGAGGATGTTGATGCATTACTAGCATTTGCAGCTGATGAAGATGATGCAGACCCTTGAGCCTTGGATTTATTTCTGTAACCTGGTGGGTATCCGTGCTTGCTGAAACAAGTTTCAATGGTATGGTTCGTCCGGCCATAGTGAGTACAAACTCTGTTAGAACCTTTTGCAGGAGCTGAACCTTGAATCTTAGCATGATAGGTGTTGGAACCTTGTCTACCAGAATGGTTCCCTTCCTGAGCTTGAACTTGTAATGCAGAGGCTTCTTCAGTGGAACCTGTAGGGGAAACAACACTTGATGCAGAGCTATCCATTTCTCGTTCTTGTTGAATCATATACGAGAAGGCCTTGTCAATATCAGGCAACAGATTTATCATCATAATCTGAGATTTTGAATGAGCAAATTTCTCAGATAACCCTTTGAGAAAACGAATTACGTAATCTTGTTCCCTATACCGTTTAACAGACGCTATGGCACCGCAACAATAGGGAATTGCGCAAGAACAAAATGGAAATGGTCGATAGTTCTCCAATTTGTCCCACATAACCTTCAATTGTGTAAAATAGTTAGAGACGTCGAGAGTACCTTGACGGAATTTGTACAAGTCTTCTTGAATGTCATATATGCGAAAGATGTCTCCTTGAGAAAACCTAATTTGCAAATTCTTCCATACGCTAAATGATGTATCAATCCACAGAACAGACTTTGCTATTGGTTCTGAAATCGATTGTTGAATCCATGCAAGAACCATGGTATTACAACGGATCCATGATGCATACATCGGATCCAAAACAGGTGGCTTGGTTAGGGTTCCATAAATGAACTTCTCCTTGTTCTTGGAGATAAGAGAAATGTGCATCGATCAAGCCCAGGTATGGTAATTTTTATCAGTGAGCAAAGGCGTAACAAGAACAAGAGTTGGATTCTCGTTCGGATGGAGATAATAGGGATTTGCAGAATTAGTTGCGAAATCGGCGTAGCTCTGGTTCGCCATTGAATAACAGAAAAAGATGAAAGCGATCAAGAAAAAGATGAACGATAAAAAACAGAAAGAACTCACAAAGGAGATGAACAAAGATCGCAGAAGAAAGAACAATGGCTACCAGAGCTTTAGAAGCTCTGATACCATGTCGATAATGGAGACGAGTTTGAATATACACTGCGATGATGACATAACAGAAAGAAGAAGAAGTGATAACAGAAAGAAGAAGAAGTAATGAAAGGGCAAAAGTTTGTTATCATTCATCTAACTAACTCAATACAATAATGATATCAGTATATATACAAGTATTTGTGTGAACCAATAATGGTATGTCAGCTGTACACTAAATTTATCTAGTTACATTAGGATAAGAAACTAAAGGTATAATATTGATAGATATATTATATTAGAAACAAAATATATATTTTTAGAATTAAAAACAGAATATATATTAGAAAAATATGTAATAGAATATATATTAGAAACAAAATATGTAATGTTGTATTTAAATATGTATTTAAAATTAAAAACAGAATATATATTATATAAGAAAAAGTAGAATTTTTAAAAATATTTTTAGTAAACAAAATTGTAAATAGAAAATATTAAAATTTATTTTTTTAAAAACATAATGAATATGTATTATATTTAAAATGTGTTATTTTTAAATGTGTTATTTTTAGAAAAAGTATTTTTATTAAAAAATAATGAATATGTATTATATTTTAAATGTTCTATTTTTAGTAAATAAATTATATATTATATTATAGAATATTATATTATAGAATACGGGTTATATTTTAGTAAACATAATATATATTATTTTAGAAAAAACAGATTTTTTTAAAATAATAAATATATATTATATTTTAAATGTGTTATTTTTGTAAACAAATTATATATTATATTTTAGAATATGTATCATATTTTAGTAAACATAATTTATATTATTTTAGAAAAAATAGATTTTTAAAAATAATAAATATATATTATATTTTAAATGTGTTATTTTTAATAAACAAATTATATATTATATTTTAGAATATTATATTTTAGAATATGTAGTATATTTTAGTAAACATAATTTATATTATTTTAGAAAAAATAGATTTAAATTTGTGTCGAAATAGATTTAAAATAGATTATAGTAAACATATTTTATTAGGTTGGTGTCGAAATAGAAAAAATAGATTTAAATTTGTTAAATTAATGTGAAAAGAATTATATTATTTTGCATATTAAAATCACATATTTTATTAAAATGATATATAATGATAGTACAAATGTGCAGTATGGAATATTTTCGTTACTATCGTAGTTGGATGTACGATAGAACGTTACCAGGCAGACGTGGACTTACACCAAATTTTGAGGAAGGAGTTAAGGGGTTTATCACGTGGGCATTTGCACAAGAATGTTGTCGACGTGAAGGAGGAGTAAGATGTCCTTGTCTTAAATGTGAATGTAGACCTATAATTAGTGACCCAGAGGAAGTAGAACGTCATTTGAAGATGAAGGGTTTCATTGAAAATTATTGGGTTTGGACATATAATGGAGAACAACTTCCGAGTAACGTACATGCAAAGACAACTAATACACACGCATCAAGCAGTCGATGACATATGGAATTTGAGGAATATTTTAATCTGATCAATGATATGGTTGGCAATGCATTTGAAGTAAATGTGACATATGATGAACCTTAGGATTTTGATGGGGAAGAGTTGTTGAATGAGGAAGCACAAAGATTTTACCAATTTTTGAAAGAAATTAATACATCGTTGTTTGAGGGGTCGACAGATTCAAAATTATCAATGTGTGTAAGATTATTGGCCGCAAAGTCAAATTGGAATGTTCCTGATCAGTGTTTGGAATACTTTGCAAAAATGATGTTGGATGCGACTCCTACGAAAGATAACTTGCCTACAAGTTATTATGATGCAAAGAGGTTGGTGTCGAAGTTGGATTTAGAAGTACGAAAGATTGATTGTTGCATAAATGGATGTATGTTGTTTTATGACAATGAGTTTGGTATTAATGATGAGGCGCTGGAGGAATGTAAGTTCTGTAAGAGTTTGAGATATCAAGTTCGTAGTAAAGCCATTAACCGTAAATAAAAACATGTTGCAGTGAAGTCCATGTTCTATTTTCCGATAATACCAAGGTTTAAAAGATTGTTTGCTTTAATGCACAGTGCAAGTCAAATGACATGGCATCATACAAACAAAATAAGTTCAGGCATTATGCGGCATCCATATGATGGTGAGGCATGGAAACATTTTGATAGGGTATATTCTGATTTTGCTGCAGAACCTAGAAATGTCAGGCTCAGACTATGTTCTGATGGTTTTACTCCATACGTCCAAGCATCCGCAATTGCATAATCCTGTTGGTCAGTTATCGTAACCCCTTACAACCTCCCTCCAGAGATGTGCATGACAAATACATGTTTTTGACTTGCCTCATTCCAGGACTGTGAAGTCCTAAAGCCGGAATCAACGTTTATTTAAAACCTTTGATAGATGATTTGAAGAGGTTGTGGACTGGAGAATGGACATATGATATATCTCGCAAACAAAACTTTACTTTGTGAGATTCCTTGATGTGGACTATTAATGACTTTCCCGCTTATGGAATGTTATCTGGTTGGGGTACGCATGGCAAAATGGGATGTCCACATTGCATGGAATTTACAAAGGCTTTTACTTTAGAATTTGGAGGGAAAAGTTCGTGGTTTGACTGTCAATGCAGATTCCTACCAAGATACCATGTCTTTAGAAGAAACAAGGCTGATTTCAAAAAAGATGTATGAGTAACAGATTTGCCTCCTCCGTGATTGTCACCAGAGGAAATATGGAATCGAGTTTCTGAACTGCCAAAATTTACAGATTATGGTGAGGCATGCAAAATTCAAGGATATGGGGTCAAACACAATTGGACAAAAAGAAGTATATTTTGGGACCTCCCATATTGGAAAGATAATTTATTGCGACATAATCTTGATGTTATGTATATTGAAAAGAATTTGATAATATATTTAACATAGTTATGGATGTTCAAGGCAAAACAAAAGATAATGAGAAGGCTAGAAGGGACATGGAAATTTTGTGTGATAGAAAAGAGTTGGAGTTAAAACCTCGGTCTAATGGAAAATTATTAAAACCTAAGGCTTGTTACAGTCTAACTTCCGAAGATGCTAAAGCGGTTTGTCGATGGTTCAATGAATTGAGAATGTCAGATGGTTATGCTTCAAATTTAGCAAGGTGTGGTGACACAAAAACTGGGAAGTTGCATGGAATGAAAAGTCATGATTTTCATGTTTCTATGGAACGATTGCTTCCAATTGCATGGAGTTTACTACCCAACCATGTGTTGTATCCGCTAATTGAAATAAGTCAATTTTTCGAAGATATTTGTGGTCAACTTTAAGAGTCGATATCATCATTAAGTGGGACCAAAATATTCCAGTTATTCTATGCAAGTTGGAACTAGTTTTTCCACCTGGTTTTTTCGACTCTATGGAGCATCTACTTGTGCATCTTGCATATGAAGCCTATCTTGGTGGCCCCGTTCAATACAGGTGGATGTATCCCTTTGAAATATTCATGGGTGATTCAAAACGGTCAGTGAAGAATAAAGCTAAAGTTGAAGGATCAATATGTACACATTACTTGCATCGGGAAACATCACATTTTTGCAGTCATTATTTCAATCATTTGATGTTAACTCCAAGAATCATAAGGAATGAATTTGATATTAACAAAAGAAGTCAGTTTACCTTGTCAATCTTCGGTCTTCCCGGTCGCCCCTCTGGAAAGGAGAATGTTCATGGGCTGACCCAAAAAGAATTGCAATCTGCACATGTTCATGTTCTAATTTTCTTCCTCAACATTATTCCTTCACACAGCAGCCTGGGGGATCTAGTTTTTCTTTAGCAGACTCCCTTCGCACAGTGTTGCGGTGGAAATAGGATATCAAACTATTAATTAGTTTGAATCACAATTCTTAATTCACAACCGCTCTTTAATTTATCCGAAGGAAAAGGTCAAAAGAGGGAAAACCTATTTTTGCATCATAAACAAAATGCGGGGAGAGACCTAGGTAAGGGGTTGGTTAAGCTTAGGGAAGGTACTAGCACCCTAAACTTCTGTAGTACTCTACAGGAACCTTTTGTTTATTGTATGCTTTATTATTTTATTATCTGCTTTAATATATATTGAGCTAAGGGATAGAGTGACCTAAAGACCTAAGGGTTAGTCCTAAGTTTACTCGGCAAGACGTCGCATCTTGTGCCTATGTATCCTGGATAGGGAATGGAATCAGAGTAATCGTAGTTCCCCTCAAAAGGGAGGTTAGAAACTTCTTGACTCTGGTCAAGGTTTCAATGGGGAATAAACATATCTTGAGGACATGCTTACGTGGAGCCTTAAACTCCTATTTCTACGTTGAAATTGTTAATTAAATTAGGGTTAAATTAGGGATTCCACGGTGGGAAACCCTAAACAGAGCACGACGGCTCTTTGACCTAAAAGCTAGGGTAAAGGGCGTTTTCGTCCACGGCGGGACACCTAGGCTATTAGGGTTTTAAATTGGTTGAAACTAGGGTTATTGACTCGGCGGTCAAACTGTTAATCCTAATTCCTTCGGAGGGGAAAATAACGGTAAAACATGCAAACATGGCAAAATATTATATGGCAGAATTAAAATACGGAAAAGTAAAGGAAATGGTAAAGAACGCATCGCGGCCGTTCGCGTAAATTACAAATCCCCAAAACAAATGCGAAAATAAAAAAGACTGCGATCATGGCCTCGCATAAATTACAACCATGAAAAAATGCAAAAATAAATGATGAAATATAATGCGATGATAGACTCGCATAAATTACAACCATAAAATGAAACGAAAAAAACTGTTACAAATTGTACAAGTGGGAAATAATGAATGGAACGAGATTAACAGTAAAATGAGAATGAACGGGCAAGGTCAATTCGAAACTGAAAAGCGAAATGTTAGGCAATTTTTTAGAAAAGGTTTTAAGACTAATTGCGACATTAAAATATTAATCCTTATTTTAGAAGTTTCAGGGTTAATTTACAAAAACGAGTTTAATTTACAAAAGGAGCTTAGTTTTTAAGTTACGTTATTTATTATGTTAAGTTAATTTACACTTTGTTAGCCTTAAATTTTAAATTATAATAAAAAATTAATCTTTTAATTACATAAATTTAATTCCCAATTAAGGTTAAATTTTAAGTTTGGAAATTGAGTTTTTAAGAGGTTTTAAATTACTAAGTAAAAAAGGGTGTTAACGTTAAAAAATTTTAAATCTCAATTTTAAATTTGCAAAAATAAGGGTTAAGTTTAAGTTTTAAAATAAGTTTAAGTTGAAGTTTTAGAAAATGTTTTTTAGACAAAATTTTAATTTATTTTTGTTTAATTTACAAGTTGGTTTTAATTTTAGGTAAAAAAGTGATGATGAATTAAGCCTCTAAAATAATAGTTTTCCTTAAGTTTTTTTGTTTTACATTAAATCTTAACATTGAATTATTAAAAATATCTTAGATAAGTTTTAGAAAGGTTTTCTTTAAAAAAAAAATTAAGTTTTAAAAATGGATTTAATTTGAAGTTATAAAAAATGTTCTAAAATGATTTTTATCAAGTTTAAAAAATATTTTAAAAGTTTTAAATTAGTTTTTTATTTAATTAAGTTATTTATTATTGAAAGAAAAAACAAATATTAATGAAATGAGGAGATTGGCACCTGATGTAGTCACCTTCATCATTACGTGGGCTCAGTTCCTGGTCCTTGATGCGGTACCGCCGGTGTTACCACAATGTTAATAATAACATAGTAGCAAACTTTTGAATGGTGTAATAATAACAACCATACTATATCAAAATAAATTAAACCAGGGAGCTTAATATGTAAAAGGCAAACAACATAGTAATAATTGAAATAAGTACAACTGCATCGTAATCGAACCAAAGTCAAGACAGAACTTACCGTACCCCGTAGCTGAATCAAAACCAGCAAAGAAATGTTTACACAGCCATCCGAAATGCGACAGAAAGTTTACCTCGGAGTTATTACCATTGTCGAATTAAATCCTGGATATTCAAAGCCGCGGTATGATGCCCTTAGGATTCCCCCTCACTTATGTTTATATAGGTAACAAATTAGGGTTAACTCTAACCTGGATTCGAACTCTCAACCTCTCACACTCACAACTCCTTACACAGGGTCTCTTGCCAATTATGCTATTTTATTCATTCAAAATAAAGTGGCACTAGAAATCCTATAAACTAAAAGAGCGCGCCACATGATATTTTCTTGCAACAATCAAACAATTGCACCACCCGTTAGTGGTTAGTTTAAACGCAATGCAAAATGAAATGGGATGCAAGATGAAACAACTAATCTTAGGGAAAAATTTGGGGTATTATAGTTGCCCCTATTTAAATAGCTTCACTGGATGATTTGAGCGACGAAGGCTCGAGAAATCATGGGGGAAGGATTTAAATATAGATAACCGAAAATTTTGCCCTTAGATGCAGTGATATGCAATGCTATGGACAAAACGGAAATAAACTATAATGCTGACAATGTCATGAATTTAGTATGGTGTGTATGATGGAATGGTAAATGCAGAGATGCAGACAACACGACGACATAGGGGACAGACGCGACAAACGGACCACACTGGAAATACGACACACTGGGTGACAGCACGACACTGGGGAATTCTAAAGTGATAGTCAACTGGTGCGAGTATGACCAATTACCACTTTAAGAAAAAGGAATAGTAGAATGGGATCCTCAATGGAGATGGCACCGGCGAGACGGCCTCCACTGGGGAATATGTAAAAGTAAATGATAAAAATGGATCTGCACGACTGTAGGATCGATTAACAAGATGCTGGAGCATTGAGCAAATAATAACATCCGAGCTTCTGTAATCTTTCCCTCGTGACAGGATCAAACGGAATTTAGGAATCCGTAGAAAATATACAGGGAAAACCGGCTGTATGCCAAAATAAATGGGCTTAAATGGGAAACGCCCTGATAAGCTTTCTCGAGAGAGAACTGCCACTTATCGTTGGAAGGGACTTATATGCCAAACTGGATAAGCTCTCAAATAAAGAGACTGCTGCTTATCTGTGGATAATAGATTGATTGATAATATAAACTTCTTCACGTCTCAAGTCTGTGCTCCCTAGACATGATTCAGTTTCTTCTTTTTCTAAAGGATAAAATAAACGTCTTCATAATTCGAGATCGGTGCTCTCCCGAATATGATTCGGCTCCTTCTTTTACTAAAGGGTAAACGAACTTCTTCATACTTCAAGATCTGTGCTCTCCTGAATATGATTCCGCTCCTTCTTTTACTAAAGGGTAAACGAACTTCTTCATACTTCAAGATCTGTGCTCTCCTGAATATGATTCCGCTCCTTCTTTTACTAAAGGGTAAACGAACTTCTTCATACTTCAAGATTCACACTCTCCTGAATATGATTCCGCTCGAACCTCCCCTTTCTTCAAAATGATACGGGAAATGGAAACCAAACTGCTCGCTGGAGATGGCCATTTGCTGCAAGTCATAACGAAGATAGGATAAGCTTCTCGGGCGAGAAATGCCGCTTATTTGCAAGAGTGGCAATAATAAGCTTCTCGGGTGAGAACTGCTTGTAGAGGTGGTAACAGGTAATGTAAATTGTAAAGAAAGTCGTGATGATGGCAAACATCTAGATCACTGAGTGACAACAGGTAACATAAATTGTAAAGAAGGTTGTGATGATGGCAAACATCTAGATCACTGTAATGTAAATTGTCAAGAATTTTGTGATGATGACAAACATCTAGATCACTGTAGTAACATGTAATTTAAATTGTAAAGAAGGTTGTGATGATGGCAAACATCGAGATCACTAAGTAGTAACAGCTAATGTAAATTGTCAAGAAAGTCGTGATGATGACAAACATCTAGATCACCAAGGGTAATGTAAATTGTAAAGAATGTTGTGATGATGGAAAACATCTAGATCACTGTAATGTAATAATGAGCTCCTTGTATGAGAAGATCAATTGTAGAGTGTATTGTAAAGTGTAAGGTAGGTGATAAGCTCCTCAGCTGGGAATTGTTGCTTGTCTATTGTGCAATGTAGTGATAAGCTTTTCAGGCGAGAATTGTCGCATATTTGAAAAGGATTGTAAATGCTTTTCTTGAGAGATAGTGCAAAATAAATGCACATCCAGGTATGTTCGACAATCGACAGGACTAAAATTTGATCTAGAATTGGGCTAGAAAGAACTGATAAACAAAACTCCATTGAGGAAACGAACTCGAATGGGGACTACCTTATCTTAATGCGGAAAGGTAACGGAAATAACCATTGTCCACGAGGGTTGAACTCTGTGGGGAAACTAGAAACAAGTAGGTATTTTATGCTTAGGGCTGACGATCTACTTGGAGAGAGCGGACAAACCCAGTTACTCGGCGGTAACGACAAGGATGACGATGAATAGCAAGCATGCAAATGCTAATGTGTATGCCAAAGTGTATACGAATGTGTATGTTCATGTGTATGACAATGAAATGAAAATGAGTATGTAATGCTCATGCTTATGCTTATGCTGACAAAACAGATGAGAGAGGAGACATGAGATGAAATAAACATCTCGACAGGAATACCCAGTGACCTCTGCAACAGTACATCTATTAGAGGATAGGAATAGTTGATGGTAAGACCGAATCTGTCTTCAAAGTTAAAACTTCCCTGGGGAGAAAATCTCATGACTTCCACATGGGGATGCGATACGACTTCACCGAAGAGTATGATGCCCTGACTTCAACTGGGGATTCATGACCTCCGCATGGGGATAAGATGTCATGACTTCACGTGAGAGATTGCTATCATGAACCATAATCAGCTCAAGAACTCTTGGATCATATACTTTCGGGGATAAAATAAATATCCGCTGTATGGGGAAGGTGTGGAGCTAGACAGCTTCATGGAGATAGTGTAGCAACTTCCTGGGAAAAGTACCTCGGCTCCCTGGGGAAAAGGTATATCCGACTAGGGATAAGATATATCAAACTTCCCTGCGGAGAGTTCATTGGACTTACTGGGGAGAAATCAATAGACATTCCTGAGGACAGTATCTTGACTTCTTGGGGAAACATGGCAATCTCCTGGGGAAAAATTCCTGAGGAAGGTAAGGCAGTTCACTGAGGAACAAATAATTCCGCTGAGAATGGGTTTTCCAGAACGCATATCACTTGGAGGATACCAGAGATGTCTCTGCAGTCTTGAGAGTCACTGGGGATTTATCGGATGGATCCCAAAAGTGTGGACAACTTAAAGTCTCGCTGGGGACTATCACTGGGAAGATGCTGGTAAGATTTCTGTTGTCTGGGAAATTACTGGCTCGGTCCAAAATGTTGTCAGCTTATAGTCTCACTGGGGACTGTGTCGGCTTAAAGTCTCTCTGGGGACTGCGTTGAGGCAATGGTTAAGACATAGATTTTGCAATGATGAGATTTACTGGGGAATGAAGATCGTCGGGAGTAAAATCCATCGGGTACATGAAGAATGTCGCGAAACAAGCTAGTTTTGATCTTAATGGACTTTGTCGTAGTCGCCATTTTGAAAATATCATGCCCCGGAGTACCTGCTTTGTAAGGAAAAGTCAGCTCAAGAGGATTTTACAGAGAACGTGGAGTCCAGATGCCCCACTGTTTTCCAACTCTTGGAGAGATTTGTCAGATCTCGACGTAACTGGCTCAGATCGACGGTGACATGACTGAGTCTTCAAAAATATCTCTTAAGAATGTCAGGCTCTCATTGATGAGAAAATTGGAAACCATCTGCCCCTGTTTAGCAGGATCTGTGACATCTATATGTAAGTTTCTAAGATATCAGGCAAAACTGACACGCGTGAAATGCTATCCTGAAACTATCAATGCAACAATATATTTGTCTTGAAATTTTTGTTTTTGAAAAAGATATCGCTATAACTCGCGAACGAAATCACTAGCTAGGATATGAATTTAACTTGTAATGCCAACGGTAAATTGAGTATAGCTCGTAGGAGTCAGGAAATGTTATCTCGTCGAGTATGCTTTCAAAAGAAACCTTTCCTCAATTAGGTCTTTTAAAGGTTGTATCGCGGCTTGGTTCACGGTTTAAGAAACAAAGGATAAAGGCTCGAATTTATTTGTACCCACCCCTCTTCGTGATGTTCTCCAATCCTATTCAGTTAACAAGATACGAGCACTCATATCTCAATCGTGTTTGATATGGTCGAGAACTCATTAAGGCTTTGGACATGGCAGTCATTCACCTATTGTCTTTTGTGTTTGGTCACACGACTTTGTTCTTTTTTTGGGGATTCTTCATTGTAATCCCTTGTTTTTGTTATATTTTTTAATTCCCTAACTTTTTCTTGGACAACGTTTTTTGAATTTGACTTTGGAGTCCAGCGGGATGCCCCAGTTTTGCCTAAGTCTCCTTCATAGGTTTTGACTTAGCAAGCTATATTTTTTTTATTTTTGTTGAATAGGTCGTGGGACTCCTTTGAAAGGCTTGTGACTGCCCCACTCTTTTAGTAATAGAGGGGTAGTCATTGACTTCTAACTTCCTAGGATGTTAAAGATAGGTTCTCGAAGGTTCGCTCCTCCTTTTTGAGAGTCCGAGCGCTCAATCAGTTTAACTGAAAAACTACCCTACCCCAGGTTAAAGTAAGGGTTTTAATTTGGAATGAAAAAAACTCCTACTTCCAGGCTCAACGGGGTTGAAGAGGGATTATCATCCTTATATCTCCAATGTTTGGATTTGAAACAATGCCTTACATCATTAGCAGGTTTCAATTGAAAGCATACGACAAGAGATCTGAGGTTTTTGTTCATCATCCTCCTCCCAATTCTCTTATCAAAGCAAGAGATCGGGTAAAGTTGGCATCATAGATTTATGAAAAAATATTTTTAATTAGTGAAACGAATGGATTTATTCAAGACAAACATATGCATTGCATTAATTAATCAAAATAACAAGTTCGTACATGCTAATTATGCTTAATCAAAGAAAATAAACATATAAATAATCAAAATGTAATGTCTAAAAGTCCTTCAAGATGTGTTTATGAAGTCTTCGCGTCTGAGACCGGCATGGTAGTGGTTTCCTCTGGCTGAGCCTCACTGGAAGGAGTCGTCTTGCTTGCCCCAGCTACGTCTGTCATTACTTCATTATCGGTCTTCAAATCTTCACTCAGAATAACTCTCCCAGATTCTCTGTTGCCGGGGTCGCATCATCTTGAGGATTGCTGAAATGAAAAGGACTAGGCATCTGAAGAACTACCGGCTTCGGCTGATTCACCGTATGCGTCACTGGCTGAGATTTGTTGAAAATAGGCTTTGCAGAGCTTGATTCTGGCCCCTGGGACGCCCTTAGAGGAGTCTTGACTTTCGGCTGAGGATCGTCAAAGACAGAACCTTCTTTTCTAGCAAATCTATGACAATATTCTTAAGCGCGTAACATCCTTCCAAATCGTGACCAGGCGCACCCTCATGAAATAAACAATGAGCGATGGCGTTGTAATTGACAAGTACCGGATTGGGAGGTGGACCCAAAGTTCGGGTAACAACCAGACCTTGTTGCACTAAGAAAAGATACAACTCAGTGAATGTCATTGGGATCGGAGGACAAGGCTTGTATGGTCTCCTATTTTGACGAGGTATCGTCTCCTCTGATGGTTGGCACACGGGAGCGTTGGGCACTCATTGACAGTTGACAGGAGCTTGTGCAGGCTGATAAACAGGAGGTTGTTGATAAACCGGATGCTGATAGACCGGAGTCGGTTGCACAGGCTGATATGTAGGAAATTGTTGACTAAAAGGAGGTGCAACAGTAGCTACATATGGTTGTGGAGCATACTGAACTGGATAACCTTGAACATAATTCTGCTGATGTTGAAGAGCAACCATCAAGCGATTCCTCGGACGTGTAGCTCTTTTATGGTGGTCAGAGCTTGGAGTTTTGCACTTTGGAGGAGTAACTCGTCGAACTGGTTGAGCAATAGTAGGATTCACTGAACTAGACTGACGATTCTGAGGAGGTATGTTCTCGACAGTAACAGCTAGTTGAGGATCCACAACAATATCGGTAATTTCAGAAACAACAGTAGGTTGATTATCCATCTTCACCTTAAGGGCTTGCAATATCTCCATAATCTGCCCCACACTTCCTCGAAGATCTTCGAGTTCATGGCTGACACGGTCGATCTCTTGAGCTTGTTCTTCCATCCTTTTTCGAGCTTGGGCTCTAGTGTTGTACTGATGCGGAGGACCCAGGATGATGAAACTGGAAGGCGAGGGAACCGAGTATGAGAAACCGAGAGACACATGCAATTCAAAATATGATGCTAAAATGCAAAATGATTTCATGGAATTCAAATATTTACGAATATTGCAGAATACCAAAACTTTATTTATTAATTTGAAAACAGATTACAAATAATATTCTTAGAAAAGTCTTGGCACAATAGCTAAATAAAAGCTAATAATGACCCTAAGGAAGCTTCCTGTTTTTCCCCTTGATCTGCTCTTCTAGCTGGGCCTTTTTTTTTAGGATGCGCCTATCTTTAAAAGGTTGATCGAGAGTTAGAGGAAAATAAACCCTTCATCAAAACCAAGCAAGGGTACGTTGGAAAATTCTTCACAATTGTTGGTGGTTAGTGTCCTTGATGTCGGATGACTTCGAGCATATGGCTTTAGCAACGGTCTTGTCCTTTAGGGTCTTTCTCCAAGAAAGGGAATGAAGACTCCTTCAGAATAGGTAACCCCAACAATTGAGAGTACTCTTCTAGGGTAGGCAAGAGATGATACTCGAGGGATGTAAGAAAAAGATAATCTGGATCCTAGAACTGTAACAAAGTCGAAAGGAAACCTTCGTCTACTTGAGGTTTCAACAAAAATAACGGCCTTCCATACTTGTTTCTGGATCCTTTGTTGATCTTGAACCAAAGCTCCTAGCTTCCTTAGGTCATCTAACTTACGTCCTTTAAAAGAATATCTCAAAGTTTTTTTTTTGTAATCCATGGTATCCTGCAATATTCATAAATAAAATTTGAATTCCATGACATGTGATGCAATGTGATGTCTTATGGATGAAATGCATATATACAAAGTCCTAGGTTAAAGGTGTATGCAAGGAGTTAGGGTCTACCCATCCCAATAGGTATGTACTAAGGTTAGTTGTACCTGCAGAACAAGGGTTCTAAAGCAGTGCCCAAAGTCATCAATCCATCTTTCAGATATTATCAATTTTCCGATTAACTCGGTGGTTAATAATATTCTCAAGAGAATCTCTTTTGAGTGTAGTATCGCGTAGCGACCATTTTGGAATTACTCCCTCATAGTTCCCGCACTACGTCCTAGATAAGGCCAAAGTGGTGTTAAGGTACTACGGTCCCCGGTATCACAGACTCCAATCGACCATGGAAAACGTTTTCACGATTACTCGTTCAACCGAACCATTTTCAAAAGGGTCTCAACTGAGCGGTGATTCTCGAGTCAGCTCGGTCGGGATTCAACTCCCTATAAGCCTCATCGAATATATCCCCATCCTATAATAAGGTCACTCAAGTCCGGGTGTAGGACTTATCTCACAATAACGGGGTACCCCCCAAGCAAGGCACAATAATAATATATACAAGAGAATAAATAATGGAAAATATCATACAATAAACAAAATAGGGGTAACCCTTAAAAGTTATGGCATAGTCCCCAGTGAAGTCGCCATTTTCTGTTGCGGTGGAAATAGGATATCAAACTATTAATTAGTTTGAATCACAATTCTTAATTCACAACCGCTCTTTGATTTATCCGAAGGAAAAGGTCAAAAGAGGGAAAAACCTATTTTTGCATCATAAACACAATGCGGGGAGAGACCTAGGTAAAGGGTTGGTTAAGCTTAGGGAAGGTACTAGCACCCTAAACTTCTGTAGTACTCTACAGGAACCTTTTGTTTATTGTATGCTTTTTTATTTTATTATCTGCTTTAATATATATTGAGCTAAGGGATAGAGTGACCTAAAGACCTAAGGGTTAGTCCTAAGTTTACTCGGCAAGACGTCGCATCTTGTGCCTATGTATCCTGGATAGGGAATAGAATCAGAGTAATCGTAGTTCCCCTCGAAAGGGAGGTTAGAAACTTCTTGACTCTGGTCAAGGTTTCAATGGGGAATAAACATATCTTGAGGACATGCTTACGTGGAGCCTTAAACTCCTATTTCTACGTTGAAATTGTTAATTAAATTAGGGTTAAATTAGGGATTCCACGGCGGGAAACCCTAAACAGAGCACGACGGCTCTTTGACCTAAAAGCTAGGGTAAAGGGCGTTTTCGTCCACGGCGGGACACCTAGGTGTCGCTTTCGCAAAAATAAGGTGCCGGCAAAATAGAAGAGTTGCCACCTTTCGTTATTTATCCCTCAGAACGGGAAAGGAAACGATCGGAAAAACCTGACGAAAAGGTATAAGACAAGGTCATCGCAACCATTGTCTGGGTTCGGGAGTCGGTTACGCAAGGGGAAGGTATTAGCACCCCTCACGTCCATCGTACTCGATGGGATCCATGCTTGTTGTGTTTACTGGACGGGTTGGTTTTATCTATCTACCTATCAAGGCTGGTTTGAAAAGAAAAGAAAATGACTCGGCAAAGCGTCGCGCTTTATGCCTACGTATTCTCATCAGAGAACGAGAAATCAGAGTCAACGTAGTTCGACTAACTACAGGTTACGGGGAAGGTGGCTCGCCAATACGTCAGTATTATGCCTACGTACTCTCAACAGGTATGAGAGATCAGAGCTTACGTAGTTCGGGATAATACGGATTACGGGAATTCAGATTCATCTGTTTTTCGAGTAGGGTTAACAAACAGTTCCAGCAGTTGGATGTACGCAGCTCGACCCTTGGAGACTTATGCGTTACCGCTTGCAGTAGAACTGGGAGTTAACGACACTCTTTTCTTCAGAAAAGCTTCCTTTGAATTATGGGCCCACGAGGCAAAAAGGTTTGAAGTTTGTTTTCTGTCTTTTACGGAAGAATTGTTTTTTATGGATGTTTGCAACCAATATCGCACTAGAGACTATGACCTGAGAGTGAATGTGTCGCATGTCACCCAAAGGGTACCATACTAAACATCCAGATTGTTGAAAAGAAACTCTCCAACAATCCTTTCTCAGATAGCTTAAGGCTCGTAACGTACGACGTCAGTTAACCTTTATTACTGTATTTTGATTTGTTTTGAGATGAGAAGAGAGAACAGGCTCAACTAAAGGGAGACTATCAAGTCCTACTGTTATCATGCCAAGGATTCATCCTATGGTTGAAGTTTGAAACAGGGTACTCCTAGGAGTTATCATGCATAGGTTTCAACCTAAAGTTCTAATCATCACTTCCTTATCAAAGGAAATGAGATTCCTAGAGGATCATGTCAATGATAAACAGAAACAGATAAAGCATCAGCTTAAACAGTAAACAGTAAACGACTGTAAAATGCATGCAATGCAAGTGAGGAGAGGAAATGTGTGTGGGACATCAGCCTCCACAAGCTCATCTCAACCTCAAGCCAGATATGAATAACTGTAATCATACAGAAAGAAATGACATGCTATCAAGCAAGATATGAGTAACTGCAATCATACAGAAGAAGTAAAACATGCTATCAAGCAAAATACAGCAACATAAGCAAGGGAGCTGGGCTCTACCGAATACCCGCAAGCAAAGCCATACAGTAAAAATACAAGCAGAGGGAGCAACTCAACCTCTATTGCAATCATGCTCCTAGCTTAATTCAGTCTAGATATGAACTTATTCTAATGCATCAAGCAAATCAAACAAGTCACAGCAGTACAGAAAAGAAAACAGATCAACAACTTCCACAGCTTCAAGCTTCTCCTCCTCAGTAATTCAGTCTTCAGACCTCACCTACCCTTCAAGGCTAGCATCTTCAATAGCAAGTATCAACTTGCTTCTCCAAGCTTTCAATACACTAAACATAAGTATCAACTTATTCCTTCTTATCCAAGCTTCAGCTCTCCAGTCAATTCCACCTTCAGGCTTCACTCATGACTACAAGTATCAACTTGTTCTTCAAGCTCTCAATGCATCAACATAAGTATCAGCTTATCCTTTATTCTTCAAGCCTCATCTCTTCACTCAATCTCAATTTAATCCTCTTCATAAGTGTCAACTTGTTCTTCAAGCTTCAGCTCTCTCTTCTTTACCAGTATCAACTTGTTCTTCAAGCTTCAGCCTCTCAGAATAGTCTTCAAACACCAAGAAATATCAACTCCAACCTTCAATCTTCTTCAAGCAAGGGACTCCATCCTCTAAAAAGGGAGAAATATTCATCTATCAAGAGCAAAGTTTGGATGATTGGTAGCAGAGTGAAGACCAAAGGTCACCACTGAGCATCTTATCATCAGAGAAAGGGACCCTCAAAGGTTCTACCAATTTGCAAAGAGCCACACATCCTACCAAAGAAGGGATGAGGCCTTTACAAAGGGACCTTTCATCATAGGGAAGAATGGAAGTGATCAACATCATCCATGTTTATGAAGAAAGAGAACTATCTAGAAGCTCTGCCTACAAAACCCTAATCTTAATACCTAATCAAACTACACCAAAAGAAGGGAAGATCTTAAAATCCAAGCCTCTTCAAGCAATCCAATGCATCTTCAATTTGCCTTCATCATCATCCAAGAGTAAGCAAAACAAAACCCTAATCTAAGGGAACTAAAGAAGTTAATCTAGTTGAATTAGTGCCTCAGAATCATCTAAAACTAGCACCTAAACTAAAATCAATCAAAAATAGTAAACTATCTTATAAATTTATACAAAACTTCCTAAGGGACCCTAATTCAATTAAGAATGCCTCATACAAAAACCAGGGACTAAATCATCTATTAAGTCCTAAAATTAAGTCCTAAATCCAAAGGTATCAACCATAAACCCTAAAAATGGAGCTTCTAAAGGTTTCAACCTAAACTACCACTTATGCTCATCACAAAAATGTGAGAAAAATCTATAGGGATCATGCATATCTATGCTAGCCACACACAAAAAATCAGGGCAAAAGTCATCACCAATTAATCACCCAAAATTCCACAAAATCAAGTATCAAACATGACTATTTTAATATCAATTAAAATGTGAAAATTCCCATAAAATCAGAAAATGTATGAAATAAAAATATTTTTTTATCTAAAAAATACTAGATTCAATCATGAATCCAATGCAAGAAGAATGGGGTCAATTGAGCTATTTTTCCATTTTTTATGATTTTATCAAGAACCGTGAATAAAATGAAAAACATGAAGAAAATCAAAATAAAATGACAAACCCACGGTGCAGATAGCAATGAAAATCAGTTCATTAAAGCAATTGAGCCATGAGGGGGTGGGGATAACAATTAGTGCATTAAGCCCAAAACAACCTAGTAAGTGAAACGCATCATTTCACTTACTCAGACTCTCTCATGAATCCAAATTAATCCTGGCCGTGGAATACATTGCTCAGTCAAAGTCTTCATGCTAATCCAACGGTATCCCATTCATCTTCTTCATTTGAACCAAAAATGGAGGGAGAAATGCCATGGATGCAGGGTGAAGAACACTCATCTTCTCCAACTCGGGTTCCATCAAATCTTCACTAAAAATCAAACTCTAAAACCCTAATCCACTCAGAATCTCTCCCTGAATCTAACCCTGCCAGTCACTCTTATTGAATCATCACCATTCTCAAAACACGATCAAAAACTCAAAAACTGACCAAGATCCAATCATCACCATTCTCCAAATTAAAGTGCCTAACATCGTTACCAGGTTATCCTAAGTTGATTCCACCATCTAGCTAGGGTTAACTCTCAAGAACCACCAAGATATGATCAAGAACAGAAATTTGGTCACTCCAATAATTGTCACTAAACCTCATCAAATGCTACCAGAAAGCTTCGCATACTAACCTACAATCATTCTAACCTAACAAAACATGCTAATTCTACTTAATTTATGCTGGAGGAAGAAGTTTACATACCTATCAATTCTTGATGAACAGATGCACAAAATCTTCAAATCAAGCTCTCAAACCTTCCAGACACGATCAATGGATCATTTCCTTGCTTCTGTATGCAATAGAACTGGTTGAAACCTCCTGGAACTTGAAACCCGATAGTGAGTTGCAGGTTGAAAAATCCAAATGCTAACACTCAAATCCTCAGTGCTTTTGTTGTGATTTCACTCTGGGATCGTTCAACAATGCAAATGGAAGTTGTTGGGATCAAGAGAATGGATTGAAATGGACTCAATTGGAGTAACCGAATTCAGTTGCAAAATGGAAGTTTCAAAACTCACTCTCTCTTTTCCCTCTCAATGCTCACCAAAAAACTGATCTGAACCACTTCTATTCAATATATAGAGTGTGTGGGGATGATCTAGAAACCTCTAGATCCTTCCAATGAGAAAATCAATCTCTCATGACATGAGAAGTTCACTTGAATTCTCATGATATGCCATGGTATGCACAACTTCTGCTAACAGCTTGAAATCATTCTCAATTCCTTCCAATTTCTCCCCTCATGACATTTTGGAAGTGTTTGGCTTGCAAGGGACCTTGATCATGCCTTGATTCTAGGTTTTGCAAATGTTACTTAAGATATAAGTAACTACTTTTCAAAGCAAGTCCACCAATTGAACTTCAATTAAAAAATGTGGCTAAACTAATGTTCTTAAAATGTGTTTTAGAATCAAAATGATATATTACATGCCTTGGTTTGGACTTGTAGATCAAAAATATCAATTTCCAACTTTGGTTCATTTAACTTATACCCTTATTTTAGGTCATTTTTGCAACTTTGAGCTACAAGCACTTCCAACATCTCTTGACCTCTTGACTAGCCTTAAAACATCATTTTGAACAAGTTTGATGTTGAACATTTTCCCATTTGAAGCTTGGAAATAGGAGTTATGGCCTTATGCTTGAAGTGACCTATAATCTCCAAATGACCAAAATACCCTTGACTTGTCAAAGCCATAACTTGAGTTCTACAAATCCTATCAAGGACTTATAGTACTCTATAGAAAGATAAGAGGATAAGGAACAACATTAATGTTGACCAAAAGTTCATAGGAATCATCCTTCTAGGGAAAAAGTTTCATGCAAGTTGGACAACTTTCAAGCCCCCAAATTCACATACCTCAGATGACTTGTAACTTGTCAAAGCCATAACTTTAGTTCTATAAATCCTATCAAGGACTTCTAGCACTCAAATTAAAGCTAAGATCATGCTTTACAACATTCATGTTGAGGGTAAGATGAGATGACAATCACATCGTGAGCTAAATTTCCTTGAAGATAGGGGTCAAACTAGGGGATTTTACACTGTCAAGCCTTAGAAACCCTAGCTTGAAACTTCTCAAACTCTTCAATCATGATGAGCTGACCTTGGAATCATACTTATAACATCTCAATGTCTTAATCCATGATCACATGGCTCTTGTTTTAGGTCTCAACCTCCCTCAAATCATCAATTGACCTAGGGTTGACCTAGTCAAACCCTAATTGCACCACTCATGGCTGGATCTTCTTAACCCTGCACAATGACCTGTCTAGGCTTCAAAGTGATCTTCAAACCTTATCATGAGCTCTTTCAAGACCTCCAGTCCATCTTCATGGCTTCAGAATCATCTGATGGCTTTCCACAACTCTCAAGTTAGGAGACCTGCACACTTGGTTTCAACCACTCTCTCTGAGGATCTTTTAACTTCTCTGACAAGGATGTCAACCCTTGAACACTTGAATAACCTTCTTAGCTAGCTTCCCAGTCTTGTGTAGCCCTTGATTGGTAATCATACCTCTTGATCTCCTGCATACATGTCAATGAAATACAAATGATAATGCTAATATGAATGAAATGAAACATAAGCTAGGTAAAGAAAAGTTGGGCAAATTTTGGGGTGCAACACTAGGCTATTAGGGTTTTAAAATGGTTGAAACTAGGGTTATTGACTCGGCGGTCAAACTGTTAATCCTAATTCCTTCGGAGGGGAAAATAACGGTAAAACATGCAAACATGGCAAAATATTATATGACAAAATTAAAATACGGAAAAGTAAAGGAAACGGTAAAGAACGCATCGCGGCCGTTCGCGTAAATTACAAATCCCCAAAACAAATGCGAAAATAAAAAAGACTGCGATCATGGCCTCGCATAAATTACAACCATGAAAAAATGCAAAAATAAATGACGAAATATAATGCGATGATAGACTCGCATAAATTACAACCATAAAATGAAACGAAAAAAACTGTTACAAATTGTACAAGTGGGAAATAATGAATGGAACGAGATTAACAGTAAAATGAGAATGAACGGGCAAGGTCAATTCGAAACTGAAAAGCGAAATGTTAGGCAATTTTTTAGAAAAGGTTTTAAGACTAATTGCGACATTAAAATATTAATCCTTATTTTAGAAGTTTCAGGGTTAATTTACAAAAACGGGTTTAATTTACAAAAGGAGCTTAATTTTTAAGTTACGTTATTTATTATGTTAAGTTAATTTACACTTTGTTAGCATTAAATTTTAAATTATAATAAAAAATTAATCTTTTAATTACATAAATTTAATTCCCAATTAAGGTTAAATTTTAAGTTTGGAAATTGAGTTTTTAAGAGGTTTTAAATTACTAAGTAAAAAAAAGGGTGTTAACGTTAAAAAATTTTAAATCTCAATTTTAAATTTGCAAAAATAAGGGTTAAGTTTAAGTTTTAAAATAAGTTGAAGTTGAAGTTTTAGAAAATGTTTTTTAGACAAAATTTTAATTTATTTTTGTTTAATTTACAAGTTGGTTTTAATTTTAGGTAAAAAGTGATGATGAATTAAGCCTCTAAAAAAATGGTTTTCCTTAACTTTTTTTGTTTTACATTAAATCTTAACATTGAATTATTAAAAATATCTTAGATAAGTTTTAGAAAGGTTTTCTTTAAAAAAAAATTAAGTTTTAAAAATGGATTTAATTTGAAGTTATAAAAAATGTTCTAAAATGATTTTTATCAAGTTTAAAAAATATTTTAAAAGTTTTAAATTAGTTTTTTATTTAATTAAGTTATTTATTATTGAAAGAAAAAACAAAGATTAATGAAATGAGAAGATTGGCACCTGATGTAGTCACCTTCATCATTACGTGGGCTCAGTTCCTGGTTCTTGATGCGGTACCACCGGTGTTACCACAATGTTAATAATAACATAGTAGCAAACTTTTGAATGGTGTAATAATAACAACCATACTATATCAAAATAAATTAAACCAGGGAGCTTAATATGTAAAAGGCAAACAACATAGTAATAATTGAAATAAGTACAACTGCATCGTAATCGAACCAAAGTCAAGACAGAACTTACCGTACCCCGTAGCTGAATCAAAACCAGCAAAGAAATGTTTACACAACCATCTGAAATGCGACAGAAAGTTTACCTCGGAGTTATTACCATTGTCGAATTAAATCCTGGATATTCAAAGTCGCGGTATGATGCCCTTAGGATTCCCCCTCACTTATGTTTATATAGGTAACAAATTAGGGTTAACTCTAACCTAATGCCCACTTTAAAGCCCAACTTAAATAATTAGTCAAAGATAAAAAAACAAACTAAAACAAACTTAAAAGAATAAAGTTAGAATAAAAATAAAAGAAACAAAACAAAAAGTGAAGAAGGTGGGATTCGAACTCTCAACCTCTCACACTCACAACTCCTTACACAGGGTCTCTTGCCAATTATGCTATTTTATTCATTCAAAATAAAGTGGCACTAGAAATCCTATAAACTAAAAGAGCGCGCCACATGATATTTTCTTGCAACAATCAAACAACTGCACCACCCGTTAGTGGTTAGTTTAAACGCAATGCAAAATGAAATGGGATGCAAGATGAAACGACTAATCTTAGGGCAAAATTTGGGGTATTACACACAACCTGGGGGTCTGGTTTTCTTCAGCAGTATTCCTTCACGCCGCAGTCTTTAGAATCTAGTTTTCCTCAGC
Source organism: Lathyrus sativus (assembly GCA_963859935.3). Classification (NCBI taxonomy): domain Eukaryota; kingdom Viridiplantae; phylum Streptophyta; class Magnoliopsida; order Fabales; family Fabaceae; genus Lathyrus; species Lathyrus sativus. The sequence goes on along the minus strand of OZ012735.1, from coordinate 599,172,299 downwards.
AGACTCCCTCCACGCACCAGCCAGGGGGATCTGGCTCTTGCATTCCACACCCCACATATATACCTGCGCGTCAGCAGTAGGATGACCATACTATTCATGAGGATGACAATGTTCATGAGGAGCAGACAAATTATGTTGCAGGGGAGCTTTTGGTGGTTGAAGGACGACATCTGATTAGGCCTGAGGGATCTGGGTATGTTTTTAATTTATAATATTTATTTAACTATATATTTCCATGATTATCAGAAACTACTTTGTTCGTTTGTTAGAAATTTGAGTATGATAATCCTTGATAACTTCGAGGAATCGTGTTCGTACACTTTCCGAACAAAGTATTTCGACCTTATTATTTGCCTGGGTTCACAAAATCTTTGTGGGGATAATTCTTGAAGAACAATCTGCTTCTGGCAATAGAGAACAGATCAGGAATGTAGAGAGAAAGTATGGTTTTTGTTTTTTTTGTCTGTTAAAACTGAGGCCAAATGACTCCTTATATAGGAGATTAATAACAGAAACCAAAAAGACACAACTGTTCAAAAATTTCTAACGGGTTCAACTGTTCAAAAAACTTTCGAACGGGTTCAACTGCCCCTTGGAACCCCACGGGGTGCTGCCCCGCACCCCGCCAGGGGCTTCGCCCCTTGGAACCCCGGCAGGGCGCTACCCCGCACCCCGCCCGGGGCTTCGCCCCTTGGAACCCCTTTTCAATTATTCACATTCAATTACAGGTTGGCTCGACGAGCGTGCACTCCGCTCTACCCTAACTCGTTTCCAAGCTTAACGCATAATTGCATCGGCCTACAATAAATCACATTACTACTAAAATACATTGATGATACTAAAATCACCAACAAATCCCCCCCCCCATTTTAGTGTAATCCTTGATTTACTCCATATATACAATAATATATACAAGGGTATAACACACAGGTATAACAATCAAACAAATGCATCAATGAAAATGTCTTACGATTGAATTTTTATCTTAGTACAAGTACACATTCCAAATACTCGAAAATCGGGGTGTCGTAGCGTTTGAAGCCGTCAATCCATTTGAATATCTGAAGATATAGTACACATATGTTTCTTACAATACTCTACTATTCATACTTGACACTTTACAAGCCATGTGTCCTTATCCATTAATAAGCATATAGGAAGCCAAGTCCAAGCTTCTTGAAGCGACAAAACTTCATGCTCACATAGGTGATCCTTTTAATCTTGCACCTGCATTTGCAATTTTCCAAAAGAACCATTAAGAAGATATACTTCAACCTAGCCATCACTTGCAGGTCTGAGCACATACCTTGGGAAGATAAACACAATTGCTCCAATCTCTAACTATGATCTTTCCACATTGAATTCTGCTTCTAAGGTTGTATTAGAAGGGAATTGGGTATACCACAGCTAATAAATTTAAATGTACTTTAATCACATTCCAATTACTGACTTCTTCACTAAGTCTCTAGCTAACCCATTCGTCAAGTGGTCAGCTAAGTTTTGTTGCGACCGAACAAACTCAATAGATATCACCCCATTCATGATTAATTCCCTAATCATACTATGTCTAACACCCAAATGTCTAGACTTTCCATTGTATATTTGACTATAAGCTTTAGCCAATGTGGCAGTACTATCACAACGGACAGAAATTGGTGATATCGGTTTAGGCAATATCGGAATCTCATATACCAAGTTCCTTAGCCATTCTGCTTCTTTACCAGCAGCAGCTAATGCTACAAACTCAGATTCCATTGTGGAACCAGTTATACATGTTTGCTTCTTAGAAGCCCATAAGATGGCACCTCCCCCAAGCAAGAACTCCCATCCACTTCTAGAGGATGAATCTTTAGAATTATTTATCCAACTAGCATCCGAATAACCCTCTAACACCGAAGAAAATCCCATATATGACAATCCATAATTCATAGTACCCTTCAAGTACTTGAGTACCCTAGTTATCGCATGCCAATGATGTCTACTAGGATTACTAGTAAATCTGCTCAACTTTCCAACCGCATAAGCAATATCCGGTCTAGTGCTAATCATAACATACATCAAAGAGCCTATAACTCTTGAATATTCGAGTTGATCCACAGGTTTACCTGTATTTGGCATAAGCTTTTCTCCCGGATCCATGGGAGTACTTACTGGAGAACAACTTTCATAATTGAACTTCTTGAGTATTTTCTCAATGTAATGAGATTGCGTAATTACAATCCCCTTATTCTCCCGTTTAATCTTGATACCAAGAATAACGTCCGCTTCTCCCATATCCTTCATGGAGAACTTTGATGACAATAAATTCTTCGTTTTATCAATTTGATTTTGGTCGGTGCCAAAGATCAACATGTCATCAACATATAGACAAACGAAAACTCCTTTACCGGGTGTATCAAATTTTCTATATACACATTTTTCAGCTGGTTTAGAATGAAACCATTAGACAAAACAACCTTATCAAACTTTTGATGTCACTGTTTCAGAGCTTGTTTCAGCCCATACAACAACTTAACTAGCTTACACACTTTATTCTCATTACCAGGCACTACAAATCCTTCAGGTTGCTTCATATACACTTCTTCTTCCAAATCACCATTCAGAAATGTTGTTTTGACATCCATTTGATGAATCACTAGATTATGAATAGCCGCCAAGGCAATCAACAATCTAATAGTAGTGATACGGGCAACTGGAGCATAGGTATCGAAATAATCAATCCCTTCCTTTTGTCTGAAGCCTTGGATAACTAATCTAGCTTTAAACTTGTTAATTGTACCATCGACTTTCATCTTCTTTTTGAAGATCCATTTGCAACCCAATGGTTTGCAGCCTGGTGTCGCGGTGAAATTTGGATACCAAACTATTGATTAGTTTGAATCTTTAATTCATTTTGCAACCGAACTTTGATTTGTCAAAGGAAGGGATAAAGATCGAAATACCCACAATGCAATGCAAATGCAAACTAGAGAGTTATAGGTTCGGGGGTTGGTTAAACTTAGGGAAGGTGCTAGCATCCTAAGTTTCTGTAGTAGTCTACAGGAACCTCTTGTTTTATGTTGTTTATTGCTAAGTGTTTATCTGCTTAAGGGTAAAAGACCTAGGGGTTTATATCTAAGTATACTCGATAAGATGTCACATCTTATGCCTACATATCCTTAAGGGAGTGGAATCATAGTACTTGTAGTTCCCCTAAAGGGTTTGAGGAGTTCTTTGACTGTGGTCAAAGTTCCTACGGGTTCAGGGTAGTTGATTGATTGATTTTAGGAGAAAAGACGAGTTATCATTTTAAGAGAGATTTAACCGCCACAAATTTTAGGAAAATAGTCTTTGCATCGTCTTAAGAGAAGGGCTCAAGTACTCGGATATTGATCGACGAGTACGCCTCTATCTCTCTTAAGGCAAAGTTCCTACGATATTGATTGTAATTGATGTGGGGTGGAGATTCTATCTCGCTTAAGATGATTAACATATATTTCTCTATTGTGTTTGAATGTTTGAATTGAGTTGTATTTGTTTGTATCTAAGTTGTAAAGATAAAGACAAAGGTCCTCCTATGGGGTAGGATTTGTCCTAAAAGATCGACTTGAATGGGATCAAGGATCGTAGGGGAGAATGATGCAAATGATGTGCACTACACACAATTGTTGAATCATGTGTAGGTTTTTTCCTTTGGACGGAATGCAATGCGATGCAATAAAGATAAATTGCGAAGAAGGTAAATTGAGAAAATGTAAAAGCATACACAACGCATGAAAGCGCTAAGTGAGTGTGTGAATTGTGAATAAAAAATAAAAGTAGATAAAAATAAAATGCACATACGCATGAAAGCGCTAAGTGTGTGAATTGTGAATCGAGGCTACGAGATGAAAGCGTGCACAATTGATTTGATTAATTTTAGTCGGATTGATTTTATGCGAGAAGTTATTTAGAAGTTATATTATTTTGGGTGGGTTTTATTTATGAGAAAAGGTTGATTTAAGGGAGAAATTGATTTTAGAGGGGTGTTGAATTGATTTTAAGAAAATAGTTGGATAAATTAGTTTTAAAAGTTAGGTTGCTAATCAAAAGGTTTTCTTAAGTTATCAAAATTTAGTTTAATAAGTGAGTATAAATTATTTAAATTATTTCTTGTTATAAAAGATGTTTTTTATTTTTGTTTAAGTTATTATAAAAAAAGGTGTTATTATGGATAAATAAAATAAACTAAATAGATAGTTATGAAGTGAGCTTTTAAAATAAAAAATAGCTTTATTATTAATTCTGAGGTTATATTATGATGGTTTATTAAATAAAATGGATTTTTATTTAATATAAAAAGCTAAAAGTTAATTTAGATTGAAAAAAAGTTCATTAGTTTATTTTAAATAAAAAGATGGTTAGAGAAAAGATCTAATTAAAAAAAGAAGGATAAAACAAAAAGCAATAGTTAACTTTTTTTTAAAGTTTGGTTTGTTGCAGATTAAAAGGTTAATTAACTTTAAGTGGATTAATTAGAGGATAAAGAAGGATGGGCGTGATCACGTACGGGTGAGATGTGAGGGTTTATGGTGTGCATGCGAGTTGTGGAACGTATGATCAGATCCATGGGAGATCTTGTGTCTGTGAGTGAAGGTGCACAATAGTGTGTGCGCGGTGTACTGCATATGATTACATTACAACATGAAAACTAAAAAACAGGAAAAAAAAAGCCCTAAATCCCAATTTCTTCCCCCCTTCTCGCGATTCTTCCTCTTCCGCTTCTCCCTCTCTCGCGATTCTTCCTCTTCCGCTTCTCCCTCTCTCGCGATTCTTCCTTTCGCCTCTCCCTCTCTCGATTTCCCTCGCTTCTCCCGTTTAATTTTCGCCTCGTTCTTCTTTCTCAATTCTTCTTCTCGTTTCAATTTCCTACACAAATAAACAACAAATTAATGTTAGCAGAACAGGGGAATCTCACGGTTTGCAATGTTTCCGTGTGCAAGGGTTTCCGGCAGTAGCTAGAGGGTAACCGAAGGATTTGGCAAGCGGCGACGAGGGGGCTTATTTGTGGCGGATTTTTGTGGAGGGGTCCGGCGATGGCGGTTAGGGTTCATAGTGGAGCGTACAAAAAGATAAGCTTCTTTTTCTTTACAAAACTTAGGTGTGATTTATGATTCTTCGTATTGTTGTGAGTGGGTTTCTGAGAATGGCCCCCATCTCACTTCTTCTCCTTTTTATAATCGAAAATTGGATCTCTAATTGAAATACCATTAAGAACCTTTCCAAATTTGTCTAAACATGTCGAAAGTTTGTTTTGGAAGGAGTTTTAATGCTTTATGATTTTGTTGAAGACATGTCGGTTCTGATTTGGAAGTTCAAGTCTTTTCCTTTCCTGTTGTGGATGCGTCAAATTAGGAAACGTTTGTATCACTGGCTTCGAATTAATGCTTTTACTCTTCTTCTTTTTCGTAGGGAGGAAGGTTACACTTGAAGTTCAGAGGTTGCATTGTCTTAGCTTGCCGAGAAAGATGTCGCAGTCGGCGGTGATGACATTGCGTCTGAGCCTGGTGGAAATGTGGTTGCCGTTAGTGAGTTCGGAGGCTGTCGTCTTAGCCTTGGTGCTGAGGGAGGTAATGCGGTGGTGATGATGACTCAAGGAGTCTGAACCGTGTTTTTTGAGGCTGTTGTTACAATGTTGATGCTTGTGGCCGAGGCTGTGATGCTTTAGTTATGGTTGTTATGAATTGTTGAAGTACTTGCTATCACTGTTTTGCCAAGGTAGCTGTTATGCCTTTGTGGATATTGCGCTGCTCTTCGTTGCCAGATACTGCTTTTGCTTTCCTGTTATTGAGATACCTGTTATGGTTGTTTGCTCTGGGCCAAACTGACTTTTCCTCTTCTTCTTTCAAGGCCCATCTCTAAGTTCAGAAGTTGCCGGTTTTGTGCCATTGCCGGGAAAGGTTCAACGGTGATGATGACTTGATGGTCTGAACCGCGTTGGTGCTGTTGAATGCGGTTTTCTTGCGAATTATGTTGAGCCGTTTGAAACAGTTTCCTTTTATCCGAAATTAAATTCCTTCGATGCTCGGTAGGGAGTCGGTGACAACTTCGGTTCTTGTCTTCCCGGCCGCTCGAACTTCAGCCCGATGATGAGTCAAAACTGACGGCCGAGCTTAAATCAACTCTCCTTAATCTTCACCTTATTTCCGATGGCATTTTGATTACCGATTTTGTTTTGACAGGTTAGAAGGTTCTGCGTGGGTGCGGCAATAGCATTATATTCTTCAACTTGTTATGCCCTGGGAAGGTACGGAAATGGCATTTCTCACCCTGTCTGTTTAAGAGCGGTTGTTGGACTCAGTGGTTGGCTTCCCAGATCAAGGTATAATATACTGATAATAACTTTAAAACATGTATTATTTTCTCATCAGTTTCACGAATCATTTGGTTGCGTCAGAACCTGTTACCTTGCAGGAGCTTAGGGACCAAGATAGAAGTGTCACATGAATCAGGAAGGCGAGCTACTTCGTTACCGATTTTACTATGCCATGGAATCAGTACGTATTTAAAATCTTATATGCTGGTGTAGCTAATTCTCGAAGTTTCAATTCAACCGTCTGATCTTAAAATAACGACCGAAAAAACATTTTGCAGGTGATGATATAGTACACTGCAAGTGTGAAGAGGAATCTGCACAATCCTTGAGCTCGGCTGGGTTTCAATATATAGCATTCAAATTCTATGAAGAGTAAGATGTAATCAATCATCATATTAATGAAACAATTGGCAATTAGTAGAACAGATTTCCAGGGTTTGTTGTAATGAATGCAGGCTTGGTCATAAGAAAGATGGATGAGGTTTCCAACTGGCTTAGTTCAAGGTTGGGGCTGAAAATGATCATATACTCTGCTGATGTTGTTGGTGAAATGGAATTCACGTAGGACAACTTGTTTTTTCTTTCTTTTCTAAACGTAGCAACATTATGGTAGCGAGGATTCCTATTCCTTGATATGGCGGCTTGACTTGCTATCTTTTGCAGCTCATTTTATTGATGTTAAGCGAGGTCACGAAGTGAACAACTAGAGTAACTTCTTGCATTCGAGCCGGTTCTTTTCTGTTGAATTTCTGAGTCTTCGTTCTATTACAAAGTGCAATCTACCTCCTCACGACTTCGTCTTGTATGCTTTTTATGACTCTATGTTGGGATATAATTATGGCGGTAAACGGTTTTAGACAGGTCTGATAGGATTTTGGGAGATATCTGAATTAGTTTATATTATTGACTTGAATAACTGATAATCTTTCTATTTTTCCTTTCAGGGGCGCATTTGGTTATGATTCTACTATCTTCCAAACGAGAATGAGACGACGCCTGCTGTCATGTTACCTGTCCTTGTGGCTGGTATGCGGAAGTTTGTTGGGTTTTGCAGCTTCAACCCATGCCAAGAGAATAAGGGGCGTGAATTGCAGTTGGATGTGTAAAGCATAAGTTGCTTGGCTATGATAATTGCCTCCCAACTTGTTGTAATATTTCATGAATTACTTTGTAATAAATGAATAAAATTTATAGTAGACTCATGAGTTGTCTTGGTCAATGCCATCGTTAATTAACAGTCTAACCGATTTTCACTTTCAACAAAGCCAAGAATTAATACCTCTTGCAAGTTCCCTTTTTAATCATCTCCTTTGTTTTTCTTTATTTTTAGAATTGAACTTGCATCGATTTGTACCGAATCATCTATTGGTCAGCTTAATTATTATGTCTCGAAAGTAATGAAGGTAGTCCCAAAAAAAATGGCGGTCTCAGGGGTTATTATGCCACGCCTTAAGTTGCCAAGGTTTATGAAGAAATATATCGACTCCGGCAAGAAAATAATGATGCACTAAAACGGCAGCTAAGTTTATCAAAACACGTGATCAAGTTAAACAAGTTGCGGACTTGGAGTGCGTTGGAAACAAATCATCACGTAGTTGCGCCTTTGTTGAATAATTCCCTCAAATGAATTTATAGCACACCATTTCCTTCATGGATCCAGGTGGGCTTAAATTCTCAAAATCACCAAGTGAAACTCGACTCTTTATTGACAAACCCAAAATGCGGTCACATAGATTGGCCTCGGTTTTATGACCATGATCAGAATGTTGATTTGGGCCATGACATTCTCGTTTTGACTTTATGGAGAACATGAGTACTGTGGCTTCTCAGTGGGCAACCATATTCATAAATTGTGGTAAGACACACAACTCCTTGAAGGAAACCTGAGATATAACTTGAATCATAATCGGGCCTTCACACTATACTTGAGTATTGCTAGCTGAGAGAACTAGTACTTTATCTTCGAAACCCATGCACCTGCACATACTTGTTAGTCGTGTGTAAAAGTAAAAAATATAAATAAATAAAATGCAAGAAAACACATAAGGAGGTGGAATCTTATGGTCAAAAAATAGGGTGTGACACCTGGTGGTAAATCAGATAATACCCAAGTATTATTTTCCATGATAGAACCAATCTCTTCATCAATTGCTTCTTTCCAAAAAACAGAATCTCGAGATTTCACAACTTCATCATACGTTCTTGGATCCTCCTCTATACTATAGCAATAATAATATTGAGCATCAATCTGATCCTTTGATCCCTCAACTAGATATAGTTGAAAATCAGATCCATAAGATCTAGATTTTCTGGCTCTTTTGCTCCTACGGGGTTCAACTGTCTCACTTGGCACATCATTTGAATAGTCATCCCTTAGAGATTAATCTGAATTAGGTATAGAGTCCTTTGGTCTAGGTATAGAAGAGAAACAATTCTCATCAAATATGGCATCTCTCGATTCTATAATCGTGTTATTAGAAATCGAGTCATTAGGTTCTATAACATAAAACCTATAGGCCTTGGAGTGCTTAGCATATCCAACAAAGATTCAAGCTACACCCTTTTCACCCAAAGTTTTCCTTTTTGGGTCCGGTAGTCTAACCACGGCCCTACATCCCCAAACACGTAGAAATGTTAAGTTGGGTCGTTTCTTATACCAAAGTTCATATGGGGTAGTTTTGTTCCTTTTATTAGGAACCCTATTTAACAAATAGCAAGCCGTTAACATAGCTTCTCCCCAAAACACTTCACTCAAACCAGAGTAAGATAACATGGCATTCACCATTTCTTTAAGAACTCCGTTTTTCCTTTCAGCCACACCATTTTGTTGAGGTGTATAAGGTGTCGTAGTCTCATGAATGATTCCTACGAATTGGAAAAATACAGGATCATAATATTCACCACTTCTATCTGTACGTAATGTTTTAATTAACACATTCTGTTGCACTTCAACTTCAGTTTTATAAATTTTGAATTTATCTAAGGCTTCGTCCTTAGCGTGCAACAAATAAACATAGCAGAATCTAGATGCATCATCTATGAAAGTGACAAAATATTTGTTATGTTCTAATGATGGAGTAGCATGCAAATCACATAAATCACTATGTATTAACTCAAGAATGATAGATTTCCTTGTTATACTTTTAAAAGGTTGCCTAGTGATCTTTGTTAACATGCAAGTTTTACACTTTTCTACATTTTCATCAAAAACAGGAATTAAATCATCTTTAGACATTTCATGCATTCTTTTATAATGTACATGTCCTAGACGAGCATGCCATAACGATGAATTGATAATATTCGAAGAGGACATAAATACAGAACTAGAATTATTAGAAACTCCATTCAAATTCATCATAAACATACCATTATTATAATATCCAAATCCTACAAACACACCAGACTTCGATAATACATATTTATCGGATTCACACACTTGCTTGTATCCAAGCTTATTTAATACAAGACCAGAAATTAAATTCTTATGTAGTTTAGGAACATACAAAACATTAAACAAAGTAATAGTCTTTCCAGAACTGAATTCTAGCACCACATTTCCTTTGCCTTCAACGGGAGCGAAGTGATCATCTCCCATGTAGAGGACAAAACCATCTTCCATTGGAACAAAAGTCTTGAACCAAAAACGATCCTTGCAAACATGTGTTGTGGCGCCATAGTCAATCCACCACGCGATAGCATCATCCTGCACATAAAATGCTTCAGAATTTAGTGAAATCGAATGTTTAATCAAACTATTCAAATCACGAATTGATTTCTGACCTTGGTTTTCGAATTGGTCCTTAGACCCCTTTCCTGAACCACTTGCATTCGCGTTATCGTGCCTTTTTCCAGAACGGCAATCCTTCTTGAAGTGTCCTGTTTTGCCACACTTCCAGCATTCTAGTTTTGGTTTCTTGTTAGCATCGAAACTTCCATTTTTGTTCTTGAAAGCATGCTTCTTTCCTTTGTTTTTGTTGTTATCGTTCTTACCACCCTCTTCGACCATATTAATCGAGGGTCTAGCAATTTCTTTGCCTTTTCCTTTGTCACCCTCCTGCGCTCTTAGAGATTCTTCTATGCGCAAGTGACTTCCAAGTTGGATCAAAGACAGTTCGTCTTTTCCATGCTTCAGATTGTGTTTGAAATCCTTCCACGAAGGAGGCAACTTGTCTATGATGCTTGAGACAGATATTGTTTCATCCATCTTCAATCCGTGTTGTGTGAACTGTCCAAGGATTCGGAGGAGTTCATTGAATTGTTCCATGACAGACCTCGATTCAACCATTTTGTAATTGTTGAAATCGGTTACCTGAAACTTTTTACTGGATGAGTCCTCTACCATATACTTGGATTCGAGACAATCCCATAATTCCTTTGCAGATTCCATGTTTTGATAAATATCAAATAAGGGATCAGACATACCGTTAAGAATGTGCCCTCTGCATATGTAGTCGTCGTTCTCCCACTTTGATATGCGTCTCAGATTTTCAACCGTGTCTTCCTCCTGAAGTTCTGGAATCAGTGTAGACAAGACGTACGCTACCTTCAACATTGTCAACATGAAATGCATCTTCTTCTGCCAATGCCTGAAGTCTTGTCCTTGAAACTTGTCCAAAATTCATAGTCATCTCCTTGATGGTGCTTCCTCCAGCCATGATTATCAGAAACTACTTTGTTCGTTTGTTAGAAATTTGAGTATGATAATCCTGGATAACTTCGAGGAATCGTGTTCGTACACTTTCCGAACAAAGTATTTCGACCCTATTATTTGCCTGGGTTCACGAAATCTTTGTGGGGATAATTCTTGAAGAACAATCTACTTCTGGCTATAAAGAACAGATCAAGAATGTAGAGAGAAAGTATGATTTTTGTTTTTTTTTTGTCTGTTAAAACTGAGGCCAAATAACTCCTTATATAGGAGATTAATAACAGAAATCGAAAAGACACAACTGTTCAAAAATTTCGAACGGGACCCCAGCCGGGGGCTCTGCCCCTTGGAACCCCACGGAGCGCTGCCCCGCACCCCGCCAGGGGCTTCGCCCCTTAGAACCCCAGCGGGGCGCTGCCCCGCACCCCGCCAGGGGCCTCGCCCCTTGGAACCCCTTTTCAATTATTCGCATTCAATTACACGTTGGCTCGACGAGCATGCACTCTGCACAACCCTAACTCGTTTCCAAGCTTAACGCATAATTGCATCGACCTACAATAAATCACATTACTACTGAAATACATTGATGATACTAAAATCACCAACAAAACATGTGGAAAAATGCAATGTTTCTTGTAGTGAGATAGTCATAACAATAATAGAAAATCGAGAACGGGAACAACAATAGATCATTTTTTTTGTAGTGAAATTTGGTTGATTAGGAACTTGCACATTTTCTCCCGATAGGACACTGCAGATTGTTCAAGGTTAGCACAGACTCGAAGGAGGATTCTAAATCCTAGAAACATTGTTCCTTTTGTTGAACAAAAATGTCTAATTAACTAGACTTGAGACTTGGGTAATGTCGCGGTGAAATTCGGATGTCAAGCTATTGATTAACTTGAATCTTATTCATTTGCAACCGAACTTTGATTTGTCCAAAGGAAGGGATAAAGATCAAAATTCCCACAATGCAATGCAAATGCAAGGTTTAGAGAGTTATAGGTTCAAGGGTTGGTTAAACTTAGCATCCTAAGTTTCTGTAGTATTCTACAGGAACCTCTTGTTTTATGTTTGTTTATTGCTAAGGTTTATTTGCTTAAGGTTGAAAGACCTAGGGGTTTATTTCTAAGTATACTCGATAAGATATCGCATCTTATGCCTACATATCCTTACGGGAGTGGAATCAGAGTATTTTGTAGTTCCCCTAAAGGGTTTGAGGATTTCTTTGACTGTGGTCAAAATTCCTACGGGTTTAGGGTAGTTGATTGATTGATTTTAGGAGAAAAGGCGAGTTATCATTCTAAGGGAGATTTAACAGCCACAAATTGTAGGAAAATAGTCTTTGCATCGTCTTAAGAGAAGGGTTCAAGTACTCGGATATAGATCGACGAGGTACGCCTCTATCTCTCTTAAGACAAAGTCCCTACGGTATTGATTGTATTGATGTGGGGTGGAGATTCTATCTCGCTTAAGATGATTAACATCTATTTCTCTTATTGTGTTTGAATATTGTTGTATTTGTTGATTGTTTGTTTTACTATGTTGTAAAGATAAAGACAAAGGTCCTCCTATGGGGTAGGATCTGTCCTAAAAGGTCGACTTGAATGGGATCAAGGATCGTAAGGGAGTATGATGCAAATGGTATGCACTACACACGATTGTTGAATCATGTGTAGGTTTTTCCTTTGGACGGATGCGATGTGGAAATATAAATTGCTCATGAAATAAATTGCGGAATAATAAAGGGCAAATAAAGCATGCACATACGCATGAAAGCGCTGAAGTGTGTGAGAGTGAATCGTGAAGTGGGGGTGCACGATTAGATTGCATTTTACGCGGTGAGTTGATTTTAATTGGTCGATTTTAAATGAGAGATTGATTTTAAGACGAGTTGATTTTAGAAAATGATTTAGTTATAGGGTTTTAAGAGAAATGTTGGATTGATTTTAAGGGGGTGTTGGAATTGATTTTAAGAAGGTTTTGGTGAGATTGTTTTTTAGAAAAGTTATATTATTTTGTTGACATTGTGATTGATTTAATTTATGAGAAAAATCATTTGTTATTGATTTGGTCTTAAGAATAGTTGAATTAGTTTTTTTTTTAAAAGTTGATTTAGGAAAATGTTAAATTAATTCTTTTAGGGGGGAAAAGATTTCTAAGGAAAAAGTTACACTAGAGGGTGATTTAATTTTAATAAGATTCTAGGATTAAGGAATCATTAGATTTATGTAAATTTAGATAAATATGTTTTTGAGAAGAAAAGTTTTATAAATTATAAATTATTTCTTTTAAAGTTATGAGGTAGGTTTTATTATTAATCATAGATAAATTGGTAATTATGAATGTAAGTTATTTATAAAAAGGTTTTTTAGTGAATAAGCGTATTATTTAAATGTTATTGAGTTGATGAAAATGAAAATAAAATAGGTGAATAAGAAAATAAAATAGATGTGAGTTAATTAGCTTTTTTAAAATAAAGTTGCTTTAATTAAGTGAATAAGCTAATTATAAAAAGCTAAATTAAGATAAAAGGTTTTATTAGTTATTTTTAATAAAACTGGTTATATAAGTGATTAGTTATTAGATTAAAAAAAGGTTAGTGATTATATTAATTAGAGGGTTAATTAGTGGGTTTAGTGGATAACTGGAGGATTAAAGGAGTTTAACGGTGAGGTTAGTGTGTGTGTGGTGATGACATGGTGTGTGTACGTGATGCATACATATGAATACCAATTAATAAAATAAAATAACAAAAAAAGAACGAAGAACCCTAAATCCCAGAAATTTCCCAAAATTCCAAACCGACGCTCGGCTTTCTCTCTCTCGACTATCTCCCTCGTCGTTTCCGTTCTCTTTCACCCCTTTATCTCTTTCGTTCTCCTTCATCCTTTCGTCATCTTCATTCTCTTAAACCTGAAACACAAATCAACATATCAATAGTTCCATAATCCTGACAAGAACAAAGATTTACCGAAGGTTAGGGACGGCGGTGGTTTCGAGATTCTGTCGAGGGATTCGCAACAGGGCTTCAACGGCGCGGTTGACTAGCTTGCGAGTCCAAACGGTGCTTCCGGCGACAACTGCAGAAAAAGATAAGATCCTTGATTTCTAGGGTTTCTGGGTTTTGGGGATATTTGCGGTGTTTTTTCCAATTCATTTTCTTTGTCTCAAATCCCTTGTTTTTTATAGGTGAACTGGGCCTTGGGTCTTTAAAATCTGATTGAACCCTTGATTGATTACATTAAGACTTTCCATTCTTGTTTGGTAAGGATTAGAAACATTTCCATTCTCGTCTGGTTGAATTAATGTCGCTGATGAGGGTTATTAGTTGTATGATTTGTTTTGAAGAATCTTCTGATTGATACTGAGGGATCTAATAGGATCTGAATAGGATATTCCTTTTGACAAGGGTATATTCTTTGATTAATTTGCTAATCCAATCGCTATGTTTCGGCATGTGCAAATGGTAGGATACTTTGGGCCAAGGGAGATACACGCGGCCCAGGGCAATCTCTAATACTTGTGGTGTGAAGAGATATGGTGAGCCCGAGGTTTTGTTCGTTCTTTGATGGGGGTTTACACGATAATGCCGGTAGTGATAATATTAAGTGTTGTCTCGTGGATTTGGTGTACTAGCGGCTACAACATGACACGGGTGAAGAGAATCAAGGTTGTCGGTTCCTTTTTCCATTTTTACCTTCTATTCTTGTTTTCACGTTGTTGCACCCCAAAATTTGACCAACAATTATTTATTCATTGAGTGTTTGAAAGTGGATACCTTCATTAGAAAGTTCAAGAGATCCTCAGAGGAATGGGTTGAAACCAGGGTTGTGTGCTTCATAGCTTGAGAGTTGTGGGTGCCCCTCAGATGGTTCTGAGACTTTGAGAATGAATTTGATGTTTTGGGAGAGTGTATGAGATGTCTTGATAGCCTTCATGAAGCCCAGAGAAGCCATTGTGCAAGAGTTCAGAAGATTCAACCATGAATGATAGAATTAGGGTTTTGACTGGGTCAACCCTAGGTCAACTGAAGATTTGGAGAAGGTTGAGACCAATCCAAGGGCCATGAGATCATGGAATGATGCATAGAGAGGATATAAAGATGATTCCTAGGCCAACTCATCATGAGTGAGGAGTTTGAGAAGTTTCAAGTCAGGGTCTTCAAGGGTTGTCAGTGAAAAACCCTAATTTGATCCCTATCTTCCAGGCAGTTTTAGCCCAAGATGTGATGGATATCTCACCTTCCCCATAACATGAATGTTGTATAGCTTGTTCTAAGCTTTAATTTGGGTGGTGTAAGTCCTTGATAGGAGTTACAGAGCTCAAGTTATGGTTTTGACAAATTACAGGTCAGCAGAGGTGTGTGAATCTGGGTCCTTGAAAGTCACCCAACTTGCAGACAACTTTTGCCCTAGTAGGGTGATTCCTATGACTTCTTGGTCAACATGAATGTTAAAGAGGATCTTCTTAGCTTTAATTTGAGTGGTAGAAGTCCTTGATTGGATTTGTGGAACTCAACTTATGGTTTGAACAAGACAGGGGTATTTTGGTCATTTGTCAGTTATAGGTCATTTTAGCCAATGCCTAAAACTCCTATTTCCAAGCCTCAAATGGAAAAACTCAAAACATGAAAGTTGTTCAAAATGTGATTTTAAGTCTAGAAAGAAGGTCACAAATTGTTGGAAAAGCTCATAGCATGAAATTACATGATTGGTCAAAAATGAACTAAAAATGGCATATAAGTTTGAAAAGTTGAAATTGGAAATTGATTTGGAAGATCCACAAATTCAAAATAGGTCATCCAATATATCATTTTGATTGGAAAAATCATTTTGAGAACATTGGTTTAGCTAGAATTTTGATTTGAAGCTTTAAAATGGGTGATGCTTTGAAAAGTTGTTACTTGAAAAAGAAGGCAATGTTGAAAAACCTTACACAAGCCAAAGATGAGTTTGTTTTTCACTCATCCACACTCAATATCTCTCATAAGGAGAATTTGGCACAAAATGGTAAAGCATGAGGCATGAGATGAGAGAAATCCAACTTGTCATCACATGAGATTTTCAAGAAATTTCCACCATATTCTAGATGAATCTAGAAGCCTCTAATGATCATTATAAAGAGAGTGCATCAGAGAGTGATCAAGGTTGGTGATAGAGAGAGATTTCAGGAGAGAGAGAGAGAGAGAAGCATCCATTGAAGCACTTCCTTCAACTTCAAGCAACTCTGAATTTCATTCACTACAAGCATTCTCCTTCCATACAAGTGCAAACAGAAGCTTGCTCACCCCCTAAGGATCACATTTCAGCCATTACAAGCTCTGAATCCACCCACACGAGTTCCCTCCACACCTCTTTGACAGGTTCCTTTTCTTCTCTCTATCTCCTAAATTATGCAGTTTTAGATAGCTTTCTAGGTAGATAATTGATGCACTAGGGTAGATGACTCTTTCCCATGAATTAGGGCACGATCTGTGAAGGTTCATGGCAGAGCCAAGAATCTTTGATCTTCAAGATTTAGTTAGTTTGTTAGTTTTAACGAGTAAAGATTGGTTTAGAATCCTTAGGCTAACTTGTAGAAGCTCTGTAAACCATTAGATTGAAGCTTGGTGAAGGTTGATACCAGTTGATAACAGGTGATGTTTAGTTGGACCATGACATTGAAGTCCTCTGTTGGAATTATTGAGGATGAATTAGGGAAATCCACGCGTACCATCTTGTTCCTCTCATTGAGTACTGCAATTTTCATTTTTGAATCGTGTTAAATCATGGCGTGTGGAGGGAGAACGGGTAGCTAGAAGGTTAGTGCATGGAGGAGAGGGTTTCTGAAAACCCTAGAATCGTTGGGGACGATGAAGGTGATCCGTTGGATCAGTCCCAAAGGTTGACAATTTAATCAGATCTCACGGCCGTGGTTCAATCTGAGAAAGGGAGGGAAATTCAAAAGAACGAAACGCGGTCGTTTCATTTAATCCGCGCTTGGGCTTGCTGGCTTCTATCCGCACCCCCCTTTTATCTGGCCCAATTGATTTGAACTGGCGCGTATTGCTATTCCAACCCCCCCTCCCCTTTAATTGATTTAATTTCTTTTATTTGTTTTAATATTTTTCTTGCTTTAGAAAATTCATTAAAATTGAAAAATAACTCTTTTTTAATTCTTCTTTTTTCTATGAGTAGATAATAATGTGTAGAAAATATTAAAAATAAAAATGAGATTTTATTTTTAAGTTTAGTATTTTTAATAGATTTTTCTTTTAAATAGCTTTTATATTGTTTAGTTTGGTAGCATGATTTTGTAGGAATTGTTTTAGGACCTTCCCTTAGTCTTTTTAATCCATTCTTTTTTGTGCAATTAGATGATGAATCATAGTTCCCCATAGGATTTTTTCTAGAATTTTAGAATTAAATTTTGATTAGTTTAATTAGGGTAGATGTAGGGTATCCTAATTAGGGTTTAGGTTGTGCTTAGGTGAAGAATCATCTTTCTTTGATTAAGTTTTGTCTTGATTTTTAGGTAGAGGCCTATGTAGATGTTATGAATAGACTTTGTAGACCCTTGTGAATAATTGTTAGATTTTTCCCCATTGGTTTAGTATTTTTAGGCATTTTCTGAAGTTGCCTGTTGATTTTGTCTGCCCTGTGGTTATCTGTTCATCTTTGGGGTTCATTGTGGGTAATTTGTTGAGGGGATTGTGTTGCCTTGAAGACCTTGATGGAGAGCATCATGAAGTGAAGATTGTAGATCAAGATTCAGAGACCCAGAGCTTGGCTTGCCCCCTGTCTGTGAGGTTTGAGATCCTGAAGTTTGAAGGAAGTTCATGGTACTTTCCTGAGGAAGGCACTATGAATGACTTTCATTCTTTATTCTCACCTCTTTCTTAAGTATCCAATGATGTTGGAGCCAACTTGTGAGTTTAATTTCTCCTGAGGAGGAATGTAAACTGATCACCTGTTGTTGAGCCACATGGGATACAACTCCTAAGTGGAAGTCTCCTAGTATTTTCCTGAGGAAGGTCCTATGAGTCTATTCACTTAGTTCCCTTAGTTGATCTAGGACTTCTCAAGTATCCAATGATGTTGGAGCCAACTTGTGAGTTTAATTTCTCCTGAGGAGGAATGTAAACTGATCACAGTTGTTGAGCCACATAGGATACAACTCCTAAGTGGAAGCCTCCTAGTACTTTCCTGAGGAAAGTCCTATGAGTCTATTCATTTAGTTCCACTAGTTCAGATAGGATTTCCTAAATATCCAGTGATGTTGGAGCCTGCTTGTGAGTTTAATTTCTCCTGAGGAGGAATGTAAACTAATCACAGTGGTTGAGCCACATAGGGTATGACTCCTGAGTATACACCTTCTAGTGTTCTCCTGAGGAAGACACTATGAGTCTGCTTGCTTAGCTCCCTTTCTTTGGTAAGCTTGTTCTGAAGCTTGAAGATTGGGATTGTTTCTTCTTTTGTTTAGGGTTTTGCTTGAGGGCTTTGCTTAGATCTGATTAGATTATGTGATTAGGGTTAGGATTAGAGAGTAGATTCTTTCTTTCTCAAGCATGTGTGTTTGTTTGCCTGTTGGCACCTCATTTCCCTTATTTGTTCATTGCTTGATAGTATGTTGTTTATCTTCAGTATGATTACTGTTATTTCATGACTGGCTTGAGGTCGAGACGAGCTTGTGGAGGCTGAAACCCCACACACATTTCCTCCCTCACTTGCATTGCATGCATTTTACTATTAAAGCTGATGTTTTTGTCTGTTTTGGTGTATCCTTGACATGATCCCTTAGGACTCTCATTTCTTCAGATGAGGATTTGATGATAGACCTTTAGGTTGAAACCTATGCATGACAACATCTAGGAGTTCCCTGTTTCAAACCTCAACCATAGGATGAATCCATGGCATGATAACAGTAGGACTTGATAGTCTCCCTCCTAGTTGAGCCATTTTTTTTCCCGTAGTTTCCCGAACTACGTTTGCTCTGATCTTTCATACCAGATGAAAGTACGTAGGCATAGGATGCGATATCCTAGCGAGCAACCTTTCCCCCATAACCCGTAGTTAGCCAAACTACGTTGACTCTGATTTCTCATTCTCTGATGGGAATACGTAGGCATAAAGTGCGACGCTTTGCCGAGTCATTTATCTTTTCTTTTTCAGCCAGCCTTGATAGGTAGATAGATTATAACCAACCCGTCCAAGTGAACAAACGAGCGAGGATCCCGTCGAGTACGACGGACGTGAGGGGTGCTAATACCTTCCCCTTGCGTAACCGACTCCCGAACCCAGACAATGGTTGCGATGACCTTGTCTTACCCTTATTCGTCAGGTTTTTCCGATCGTTTCCTTTCCCGCTCTGAGGGATAAATAACGAAAGGTGGCGACTCTTCTGTTTTGCCGGCACCTTATTTTCGCGCAAGCGACAGCTGGCGACTCTGCTGGGGACCGAACCCAGAATCTCTGGTTCTCCGGTTCCCTATGAGAGTCAATCCTATTGTTTGTGTGTTTGCTTGTTGGGTTGCGTTTATTTATCGCATTTTTACTTCCCGCACTTTATTTCCCGCATTTTATTTCCAGTTTGATATGATTATCTGTGCTGCTGTGGGAGAGGGATGTTACTGTGAGTGAGAAGCCGGACCTGGGCTTGAGTACACACCTAGATATAGTTGCGGAGAAGTAGTAGACGAACCTGTCTGCTGAGCAGGCACAGTTCCCTACGAAAATCTGCGCTCAGACGAGATTCTTGCAGAGGTGCTCCTTTCCGGTCCTGAGGATCTGAGGGGAGTCCAGACGTGAGGATTGTCGACTCTGGGGACCGATCATTTGGAAGTCAGCTAAGAGAGGCCTCTTCATGACTTGACGATGCCACTCCTTCTGGGAATCGTATTGTCACTCATGAAAGTCTGTGACGCTGACGACCGCATAGGATGCCGTACCTTTGTCCGTGGATTAGGTCCATCATACCTGTGAGTGGGTTGGGATATTGCAGGAAACTTTGACCTCCAGACTACCCGGTTTTCTTGACAGTGAATCAGTTATGTTGGGTTCTCAGTTGCAGAGATGTTCTTGATAGAGCAAAGGTTTGATCAGAGGATTTTATCATCGGGTGTTTGTCTGTTCCTGATAGAGCAGGTTCCGATCAGAGTATTGTTATCAGAGGTTTGTTCTGGATGGAGCAGATTTTTGAGTGGGGTCTGAGGATCTCGTCAGCGGTTGTTATTTTGTTCTTGATAGGGCAGATTTTGAGTGGGGTTTGAAGATCTCATCAGCAGCTGTGTGTTTGTTCTAGAGAGGGCAGATTTGTGATTTGGGGTCCGAAGACTTCATCAACAGATATTCCTTGATCTCGCATCTGGGGTCTTTATTATCAGGCCTTCGTTCTTGTCAGAGCAGAATTTTGATCTCGATCCTACCAGATGGTTATTCACAGCAGATCAGATCAGTGGTTTTACACCGGGGTTTCCTTCTCATCAGCGACTGTTGACATCGAATCTCCACAGAAGCCACCCGGATATATTGTTGCATACCTGCATTTTGCATTAGCTTGCATAATCATTCCATTAGCGTGTGTCTGTGACAGGTACCGTTTCCCCGATCCAGGATCTCTCGCCTCTTATTGCGTTACTGCAGCCTCTCTCAGAAAGACTGTTGCGTACGAGTTCTCGGTCCTTAATGTGTCCAATCTGACTATTGCTATGTGAGGTTGCTATTTCCATGATTGGGCCCAGATTCCTCTCCTTATTATTGTCAGCAGGTGCCAGGATCGGGGGAAATCTCTCAAGCACACAGACTCACGCATGCATCTGCATAAAGCATTCTTGCATGACATACATTCTGTTACCTTTTCCTAACCCTTGATGTTGACAGGTTTTTCAGGTACTCAGGTTCCGAGCTGCTTTCGATCTCCAGGATTGATCAAAGATTCATCCACCGCTACTCAACTCGCGCCAATCAAACGAGAATCATGGACCAGGTACAGTCAGATGTTCAAGAGCTTCGTGAACGGATGGATCGTTTTATGGAGCTGATGCAAGTAGTTGCGAATGGGCAAGACCAGCTTCGTACTTTGGTTCAACCTCTCATCTCCAGGGTTGACAGTAATGGAATACTTCACGGCGGGGCCGTGCCCACTCCTCCTCAAGGGGATACTCCACAGAACGTTGTTCCTGCTGCCGGGGGCAATGGTAGTGCTAACGGCAATCTTATGACTAATCTCGGACTTAATGCGGCTGGCGCCGGCAGTGGTGGTTTGGGAGCCAATGTTAACGTGGGGCCGGTCAACGGCAATGTTGGTGCAGGAAATATGGTGGTGCCTCAACCGTGGCTGGAGGACCATCAGGATGACATATTCTCTCAAAGAGGTGCAGAGGCAGAGTTGAATGCCGAGGCTCGACTCAGGTTCAAGGCGCTGGAAGACAAAATGAGAGACATAGAAAATCAGAACACATTGGGCATTGACATGGCCAAACTCGGGTTGATTGCTGACTTTAAAGTACCTCACAAGTTCAAGGTGCCTATCTTTGAGAAGTATAGGGGCACTACTTGTCCCCGTGTTCACCTCCGATCTTATTATAGAAAGATGTCCGCTTATTCTGACGATGAGAAGCTGCTGATGCACTTCTTTCAGGATAGTCTTTCTGGTCCATCGCTCGAATGGTATATGGGTTTGGAACCCGCTGCTGTGCGCACCTGGAAAGATCTTGCAGAAGCGTTTGTTCTCCACTATCAATATAATAGCGACTTGGCTCCCAACCGAGTTCAGCTTCAGAATCTCTCGCAGCGGAGCAATGAAAGCTTCAAAGAGTACGCCCAGCGGTGGCGTGAATTGGCTGCTCGGGTTCAACCACCGATGGTTGAGCGTGAGTTGGTACAAATGTTCGTGGCTACCCTTCCTGGAGTCTATTATGAAAAGCTGATCAGTGGCATGTCTGGAACATTCTCGGCTCTTATCACTTTGGGCGAGCATGTTGAAAACGGTATAAAGATCGGAAAGATTCAGGGCGAATCATCCTCAGCTGGAGGAGCTAGCAAGAAACCCTATACTGGCAAGCGTCGAGAGGGAGATGCCAGTGCTGTCACTAATGCTAGGAGAAAGGGCAAGGGCCCTCAGTCTCAGATCGCTAGCATAAACATCCCAGCTGCACCCCCGCAGCCGCAGCAGCAGCCCCAGCAACAGAATAATCCGGGATATAAGAGATATCAGAATCGGGGTCCCCTAGCAAACCGTCATTTGGAAACTCCTCCTATGCCGTATGCACAGCTTCTGCAGACGTTGCTTCAGCTCCAATTAGTTCATAAAAGGACAATGGCTCCCTTGACAGGGGCACCACCACCAGAGTATGATGCTAATGCTACTTGTGAATTTCATTCGGGGGCACCTGGCCATACGGTTGAGAATTGTAAAGCTTTTAAGCATAAAGTCCAGGACTTGGTCGACGCCAAGATTATCAACTTTTCTGACAGCGTGCCCAACGTCACCAAAAATCCAATGCCTCATCATAGGGGGGGCGGAGTGAATGCTGTTATCACTGAGGAGAATTCAGACTTGCTGACTGATGTCAAAGATTTGAAGACGCCGTTGAGTTTTGTTAAGGCTAAGTTGCTGAAGAAGGGCTTCTTTCCCGGATGTGGAGAGTTATGTATGGCTTGTGCTACGCTTCCTGATGGGTGTGAGCAGCTGATCGAAGGTATCCAAAGTCTGATGTCCGAGGGTATTTTGCAATTCAGTCGGAGCATTGAGAATGCGTCAGGGGAAGTCGTGCTGAAGCAGGCGGACGAAGTTGCTACCATTACTATTCCTCGTCACCCTATTACTATTTCTGCGTCCCGTCCGCCTTCTATCACCATCACCAGGGCCGGACCAATCCCATTCGAGAGCACTAATGCCGTCCCATGGCATTACGGTGCCGAAGTGTATTGTAATGGTCAGAAGATAGAGCTTGAGCCGTCCAGATCGACTGCGCAGAATCTTGCTGAAGTCAGTGGCATCACTAGAAGCGGTAGAGTGTTTGCGCCAGCAGAGGTGGCAGCAGAGAAAGTGGTCCGAGCTGACGCTATGGATAAAGGTAAAGGTAAAGCTGTTGAAGAGGTCCCTGCAGGGGCGGAGAAAGACTTGCTGGTTAAAGATGCTGAAGAGTTCATGCGACTAATCAGGAAAAGTGACTACAAGATTGTAGATCATCTTCACCAGACTCCGTCAAAGATCTCGATTCTTAACCTGTTGCTGTGTTCTGAAGCGCACCGCAACGCATTATTGAAGGTATTGAATGCTGCATACGTGCCGCAGGAGATATCAGTGAATCAACTCGAGGAAGTAGTAGCCCATGTCAATGCTGGTAATGGGCTGGGATTTACAGATCTGGAGCTGACTCCTAAGGGAAGAGATCACAATAGCGCCTTGCACGTCTCAATAGAGTGCAGAGGCACGATTATGTCACATGTCCTGGTGGATACGGGTTCCTCGCTTAACATGCTTCCGAAGAAGGCACTGATGAAGTTGGATACCCGTGGACTGCTGTGCACGCACAGTGATCTGGTCGTGAAGGCCTTTGACGGAACCAAGCGCCACGTCTTCGGAGAATTGACCCTGCCAATTCAAGTTGGTCCAGAGACGTTTAATGAGGTTTTCTATATCATGGATATCATGCCCGCCTATAGTTGCCTCTTAGGTCGGCCATGGATCCATTCTGCTGGTGCCGTAACGTCCACGCTGCATCAGAAGCTTAAATATGCTGTTGGGGGCAGCATAGTGACAGTCTGTGGAGAGGAGGACATCATGGTAAGCCACCTGTCGTCCTTTAAATATGTCGAAATGGATGGTGAGATCCATGAGACTCTTTGCCAGGCTTTTGAAACCGTCAGGGTGAAGGAGGTAGCTCCCGTTGTTGCAGAGAAGCAAGAGTTGAACCTCTCCTCGTTTAAGGAAGCTAGAGCCGTTGTCGAAGCTGGTTCCACCCCAGGCTGGGGGCATGTTTTGGATATACCAATCAAACAGGATAAGTTTGGATTAGGGTATTCCCCTGGAGCTGAAGCTTCATCTTCTTCTGGCAGTTCGTCTCGTGGGAAAGGGCCGATCTTATTCACCAAGGGGGGAGTAATTTTCGAGAGTATCAACGCTGCGTCGGAGGACAGCGGGGACAGTGATTGTGATCTTGACGCCTGGATTCAACCGAGCAAGCCAGGCGAGCACCTCCACAACTGGACCATCAAGGAGATTATCAAGTTGACAAGTGAAGAGTAATGATTTGCTTTTTACAATCTTTGTACAACCCTATGTCCTGCCCGGGGCATAGTGGTTTTACTGTCAGGGCCTTGTTGGATTGTGTGTATGCATTTTGTTAATAAATAAAAGGCGTTTTCTTCGTAATCAAATGTTGTGTTCTCTGTTATTCATGCTTTATGTTTGTTTCGAAAAACAGCAAAATGGCAACGAGGTGCGTGCTAACCTGCATATTCTTGCTTTAAACTTAACCCTTGTTATTGCAGGATCCACGTAATAGATGACATCGACTCTGGACCCTCTACGGCTCACTACGACTTTGATTGCCCGATCTATCAAGCCGAGGATGAGATTGATGAAGACGAAGACCTTCCGGAAGAGTTGGCCCGCTTGTTGAGACAGGAGGAAAAGGTTATTCTGCCTCACGAGGAGGATATTGAGATTGTAAATCTGGGTTCTGAGGAGCTTATCAGAAATGTCCAAGTAGGGGCTGCGTTGCAGAATGATGTCAAGCATAGACTGGTCGAGATGCTTCGAGAGTATAGTGACGTCTTTGCTTGGTCATATGAGGATATGCCCGGACTTGACACAGATATCGTGGTTCATCGCTTGCCGCTGCGAGAAGATTGCCCTCCAGTCAAGCAGAAGCTCAGGAGGACGAGACCAGACATGGCTGTAAAAATCAAAGAAGAGGTCCAGAAGCAGTTGGACGCAGGATTTCTAGCCGTTACCACCTACCCTCCGTGGGTCGCCAACATAGTGCCTGTACCGAAGAAGGACGGTAAGGTACGCATGTGCGTCGATTATCGGGATTTGAATAGGGCGAGCCCTAAGGATGATTTCCCTTTGCCTCATATCGATGTGTTGGTCGACAATACAGCCCAGTTTTCCGTGTTTTCGTTCATGGATGGCTTCTCCGGTTACAATCAGATTAAGATGGCGCCGGAGGACATGGAGAAAACGACGTTTATTACCCCCTGGGGCACGTTTTGCTACAAGGTAATGCCCTTCGGTTTGAAGAACGCAGGGGCCACTTACCAGCGAGCAATGGTAACTTTGTTTCATGATATGATTCATCATGAGATCGAGGTCTATGTTGATGACATGATTGCGAAGTCCCAAACGGAGGAGGAGCATCTGGTCAATTTGTTGAAGCTGTTTGAAAGGCTTAGGAAGTTCAGGCTGAGGCTGAATCCTAACAAGTGCACTTTCGGAGTGCGGTCCGGAAAGTTATTGGGGTTTATCGTTAGTGAACGAGGTATTGAAGTTGATCCTGCGAAAATAAAAGCTATCCAAGAAATGCCAGCGCCGAAAACAGAAAAAGAAGTTCGTGGTTTCTTGGGCCGAATAAACTACATTGCAAGGTTTATATCTCAGCTCACGGCCACTTGTGAACCGATGTTCAAGTTGTTAAAGAAAAATCAGGCGATTACTTGGAATGAGGATTGCCAGAAGGCATTCGATAAGATAAAGCAGTATCTTCAAGAACCTCCAATCTTGATACCCCCAGTGGCTGGACGGCCATTAATCATGTACTTGACAGTTCTGGAGAATAGTATGGGGTGTGTTCTCGGTCAGCACGACGAGACGGGCAGAAAAGAGCATGCCATTTATTATTTGAGTAAAAAGTTCACTGAGTGTGAATCTCGATACTCGATGCTGGAGAGGACGTGTTGTGCACTAGCTTGGGCTGCCAAACGTCTACGACAGTATATGCTCAATCACACCACTATGCTAATTTCGAAGATGGATCCGATCAAGTACGTCTTCGAGAAGCAGGCTCTTTCGGGCAGGATTGCCAGATGGCAGATGGTGTTAACAGAATATGATATTCAGTACGTCTCCCAGAAAGCCATTAAGGGAAGCGTATTGTCTGACTACCTAGCCGAACAGCCAATCGAAGACTATCAGCCGATGAAGTTCGAATTCCCTGACGAGGACATTATGTTTCTCAAAGCGAAGGATTGCGATGAGCCATTGCCCGATGAGGGGCCGGATAGGAAGTCTCAGTGGAAGTTGATATTCGACGGAGCGGTTAATTCCTATGGAAGTGGTATCGGGGCTATCATTACGACTCCTCACGGATCCCACATCCCGTTTACTGCAAGACTGACGTTTCCAGTTACCAACAACGAAGCCGAGTATGAAGCATGTATTATGGGTCTAGAAGAGGCAATTGATTTGAGAATCAAGAATCTAGACATATATGGTGACTCAGCGCTTGTAATCAATCAGATCAAAGGGGAGTGGGAAACTCGTCAAGCGAATCTAGTGCCGTACATGAATTATGCCAGGAGGCTGCTTCCGTTCTTTGACCGAGTAGAACTTCATCATGTACCCCGGGCTGAAAATCAAATGGCTGATGCTTTAGCCACGTTGGCTTCAATGTATAAGGTCAATCTTTGGAATGAAGCTCCAAGCATTGTTCTTTCGCGTCTTGACAGACCAGCATATGTGTTCGCGATCGAAGATGCCACTGACGGCAAGCCATGGTTCCACGATATCCAGACCTTCCTTATGACCAAAGAGTATCCTGCGGGTGCTTCAACCCAGGATAAGAAGACTCTGAGGAGGCTATCTGGAAACTTTTACCTCAACCCTGATGGAGTGCTGTATAAGAGAAACCACGATCTCGTGCTACTCAGATGTGTGGATGAGAAAGAGGCAAGTTTGCTCATGGAGGAAGTCCATGAGGGCACATTTGGTACGCACGCCGGCGGGCATGCCATGACGAGAAAGATCCTGAGAGCAGGATATTACTGGTTGACTATGGAGTCGGATTGCTTCAGATTCGCGAAGAAATGTCACAAATGCCAGATTTATGCTGATAAAGTTCATGTGCCGCCGTGCCCATTGAATGTCATGTCCTCCCCTTGGCCGTTCTCCATGTGGGGCATCGACATGATAGGCAAGATCGAGCCCACTGCATCCAATGGTCATCGTTTCATTCTGGTAGCTATCGACTACTTCACCAAGTGGGTGGAGGCAGCCTCGTACGCTAATGTGACCAAGCAGGTGGTAGCTAAGTTCATAAAGAGGGACATCATCTGTCGCTATGGAATTCCCGAGCGGATCATTACTGATAATGGTTCGAATTTGAATAACAAGATGATGAAAGAGCTGTGCCAGAGCTTCAAGATCGAACATCACAACTCATCTCCTTATCGGCCGAAGATGAATGGCGCTGTTGAAGCGGCCAACAAGAACATCAAGAAGATTGTTCAGAAGATGGTTGTGACATATAAAGATTGGCACGAGATGCTGCCGTTTGCCTTGCACGGTTACCGTACTACGGTGCGTACGTCGACCGGGGCAACTCCTTTCTCCTTGGTGTACGGTATGGAAGCTGTCCTACCGCTAGAAGTGGAGATTCCCTCTTTGCGAGTTTTGGTTGATGTGAAACTTGATGAGGCAGAATGGATTACGAATCGCTTGAACCAGCTCAGCCTGATGGACGAGAAGAGGCTAGCATCGATTGCATTTGGTCGCCTATACCAAAGCCGAATGAAGAAAGCTTATGATAAGAAGGTGCATCCTCGAAGCTTTCAGACGGGTGATCTCGTCCTGAAGAAGATTCTTCCGCCACACTCCGATCACCGGGGCAAGTGGACTCCGAATTACGAAGGGCCGTATGTCGTCAGCAAGGTCTTCTCGGGAGGAGCTTTGTTGTTATCCACGATGGATGGTGAAGATTTTGCATCCCCGGTGAACGCGGACGCAGTTAAAAAATACTTTGCTTGAAAGAGACCCGCTGGACAAAAAAGAAAGAGTCCAGGCAAAAAAGGGGCATCCCGGCGAACCAAAAACAGAATAAAAGGTTCGGGCAAAAATTAGGGATATATTGAAAAAATGTACACCCGCGAAGTCGAAAACCTACACTGGGCGGCTTCGGCAAAAAAGGGTATCCCGGTGGACTGAAAACCCGTGAAGGGCGGTTCACGCAAAAGTTAGGGATTTAAATAAGCAAATGACTGCGTTCCGCGTATGGACTTTCATTGTTTAGTGGTTCGGAAGACCTGAGGGCCGTTTATCTGAATCAATCTCTTCCAAAGCTGAAGCATCAGAGAAGTATCGAAGTCGAGTGGGTCTTAGAGGGATCAACTCATGGTGTTCGTCTACGCCTCGATTGCCGACATTTGTATATACTGATGTATATTTATGTTTTCTTTTTGCGCGGCTTCCTCATTCCAGGAGCTTGCCTCTGTTGTAAAACATTCTTGCCCGTTCAGGGGTTCATCATCAATAAAATGCACATTATTCAGCAATTTTACTTGTCTGCTTAGCATTTATCTGTTTTGTTTGCGAATGAGAACGCCGATGTTTTTTTTGATAAAATGCGCATACATAAACTTGCGGGCCTAGGCCCATTGATTGTTGAAACAACTAATTAACTGAATATTGTCACGAGATAATAACCCTGATAGGCCCCTTTGAGGAGGGTATCTTGTCTGTTTGTTTGTGTTGTTGCAGGTGTAGCCCTTGCCAGAAGATGTGCCGTGCGTATCCCCGAAGCAGGATGAGTCCTCCTTCTCCAGCAGAGTTCAGTAGTCTCTCCTCCGCAGAATCTGAACGCAAGATGGTGAGCATTGATATGTCTTCCCCGGGTAGAGGTGATTCTCTTCCCCAAGCAGACGCATCCTGAAGGAATGTCACCTCATCAGCTGAATCAAGCATCGAAGAATGATGTCGTCTTCCCCAGCACCGGGTCACAAGTGCAGATTTCAGGGAAGTGTTCGGATGCCGAAGCTCGTGTTTTCCCCAGTAAAGTCGTCGAAGTAGGATGTCCCCCGCACCGGGTCAAGTGCAGGTTTCGCAGGAGGCTGTTCGTTAGCCGAAGGATGCAGTAACTGATGGTGCCAGACTGAAGTCTCCAGCAAAATTGAGATTCCTCACCAGAGTCAGGCTCTCTCCTGAAGTTCGATGATTCCCTCTTCCCCAGTAGAGTGTTGGAATGGCTGATGTTGTATTCCCCTGCAGAGTTGTACTCTCCCCCGAAGGCAGATGATCCTTTCTTCCCCAGTGGAAGCGAATTCCCCATCAGAGTCGCACTCTCCAATGAAGTAGAATGATTTCCCTCCCCGGTTGAGTCCGCAGAAAAGTAGAATCCTTGAACATTGATCGGATCATGATTGATTTTCCCCAGCGGAGCGTGGGGTAGCTAATGTTGTGTTTCCCCAGAATCGCACTCTCTCCATCAAAGCAGAATGATTTCTCCTTCCTCAGCCGAGTTTGCAGATGTCCAAGAGATCCGAATCCTTGGAAGTTGATCAGATCATGATTGGTTTTTTCCCCAGTGGAGTGTTGAGTAGCTGAAGTTGGTTCCCCTCAGAGTGGTCATCCCCAGAAGAGTAGCCGAGACGGCCGCGCAGTTCATTCTCGCGATTGATATCAGCAGATCCAAGTTCTCGTAGAGCTCGTCCCCTGCAGCAGTCAGCTGAAGTTGTTCCCCTGCAGCAATTCGCGGAAGATCAGTTCCCCAGACAGAGCCTGATTGATATTGGCGTATTCACGTTCTCCTCAGCAGGATGATTCCTCTACCTGAGTGGTTCTTTATCCTTGACAGGAAGATTTCCCCCTTCGGCATTTATTTTGCTGACGGGATCGAATCATTGTGCATGACTGCATAGCATTGAGCATGATTGCATAGCATTGAGCATGATTGCATAGCAGAAGCATATGCATCATAGGCATGATCTAGATCATTATCATTCTTGCCTTACAGGTGTACCACCAAAAGACCGGTTGCTCAGGACGATTCTTGATGTTCTCCCCAGCAAGGTCGCTGTTGAGATGATTCTTAAAGACCCCGGTGTGATCCCCACGGTCGCTCGCTCAAGATGATTTTTGAGATCCCCAGCGAAGTCTTCGGTTCAAGATGATTCTCGAAGTCCTCAGCAGGGCCATTTGCTTAAGGTGATTCTTAAGACCTCAGTACAGCTTCCCGAGTGGTTCGCCTAGTATGATACTTGAGCTCCCCAATGGCGTCTCCAGCAAGAGTGCCCAGGAAGATTTCTGGAATACCCAACAGAATGTTTGCTCCAGAAAGGTTATCAGTTCAGGACGATTCTTGAAGATGCCCGACGGATCTGTTTGGTTCAAGTTGATTCTTGAAGCCCTGAGCAGCATGATATGTCTGCTCAAACAATGATGTCTAATCTGAAGATGGATTTCATAAGCGCCTGAAAGCGATGTTATAAGGTTCCTGTGAGTCCAGATCTCCGTGTTGAAGAGTCAACGGGTGGCTGAAGGCAAGGTTCCAGAGGTTGTAGATACAACAGAGTGATTCGCGTGGGTCTGAAGACCAAGTCAGTTATCCTGAGGTGATGATTGAGTGCGATCAAGTGAGTGATACGTCTTCTGATTGAAGTCGAAGAGGTTTCTCCAGCAATGATGTCTAATCTGAAGATGGATTTCGTAAGCGCCCGAAGGCGATATCAGAAGGTTCCTGTGAGTCCAGATCTCCGTGTTGAAGAGTCAACGGGTGGCTGAAGGCAAGGTTCCAGAGGTTGTAGATACAACAGAGTGATTCGCGTGAGTCTGAAGACCAAGTCAGTTATCCTGAGGTGATGATTGATTGCGATCAAATGAAGGATATGTCTTCTGATTGAAGTCGAAGATGTTTCTCCAGCGGTGATGTCAGCTTTGGTTCTCCAGCCAGTTGTTGAGCAGCTAATGTTGCAGGATTCAAAGGTTTGTTCCCCGCAGAGTACTATGTGCTCGTGCAGTTGGCAAATTTTCGGGTTTACCGGTATTCAATCGCCTCGCACCTTGATTGGATGAGAGCCGTTCGCTCCTCACCCAGTCAGGTTCAAGCCGTTTGAATAGGGGCAGCTGTTGCACCCCAAAATTTGACCAACAATTATTTATTCATTGAGTGTTTGAAAGTGGATACCTTCATTAGAAAGTTCAAGAGATCCTCAGAGGAATGGGTTGAAACCAGGGTTGTGTGCTTCATAGCTTGAGAGTTGTGGGTGCCCCTCAGATGGTTCTGAGACTTTGAGAATGAATTTGATGTTTTGGGAGAGTGTATGAGATGTCTTGATAGCCTTCATGAAGCCCAGAGAAGCCATTGTGCAAGAGTTCAGAAGATTCAACCATGAATGATAGAATTAGGGTTTTGACTGGGTCAACCCTAGGTCAACTGAAGATTTGGAGAAGGTTGAGACCAATCCAAGGGCCATGAGATCATGGAATGATGCATAGAGAGGATATAAAGATGATTCCTAGGCCAACTCATCATGAGTGAGGAGTTTGAGAAGTTTCAAGTCAGGGTCTTCAAGGGTTGTCAGTGAAAAACCCTAATTTGATCCCTATCTTCCAGGCAGTTTTAGCCCAAGATGTGATGGATATCTCACCTTCCCCATAACATGAATGTTGTAGAGCTTGTTCTAAGCTTTAATTTGGGTGGTGTAAGTCCTTGATAGGAGTT
This sequence comes from Lathyrus sativus, assembly GCA_963859935.3. NCBI lineage: Eukaryota > Viridiplantae > Streptophyta > Magnoliopsida > Fabales > Fabaceae > Lathyrus > Lathyrus sativus. The sequence goes on along the minus strand of OZ012735.1, from coordinate 599,140,676 downwards.
ACAGAGCTCAAGTTATGGTTTTGACAAATTACAGGTCAGCAGAGGTGTGTGAATCTGGGTCCTTGAAAGTCACCCAACTTGCAGACAACTTTTGCCCTAGTAGGGTGATTCCTATGACTTCTTGGTCAACATGAATGTTAAAGAGGATCTTCTTAGCTTTAATTTGAGTGGTAGAAGTCCTTGATTGGATTTGTGGAACTCAACTTATGGTTTGAACAAGACAGGGGTATTTTGGTCATTTGTCAGTTATAGGTCATTTTAGCCAATGCCTAAAACTCCTATTTCCAAGCCTCAAATGGAAAAACTCAAAACATGAAAGTTGTTCAAAATGTGATTTTAAGTCTAGAAAGAAGGTCACAAATTGTTGGAAAAGCTCATAGCATGAAATTACATGATTGGTCAAAAATGAACTAAAAATGGCATATAAGTTTGAAAAGTTGAAATTGGAAATTGATTTGGAAGATCCACAAATTCAAAATAGGTCATCCAATATATCATTTTGATTGGAAAAATCATTTTGAGAACATTGGTTTAGCTAGAATTTTGATTTGAAGCTTTAAAATGGGTGATGCTTTGAAAAGTTGTTACTTGAAAAAGAAGGCAATGTTGAAAAACCTTACACAAGCCAAAGATGAGTTTGTTTTTCACTCATCCACACTCAATATCTCTCATAAGGAGAATTTGGCACAAAATGGTAAAGCATGAGGCATGAGATGAGAGAAATCCAACTTGTCATCACATGAGATTTTCAAGAAATTTCCACCATATTCTAGATGAATCTAGAAGCCTCTAATGATCATTATAAAGAGAGTGCATCAGAGAGTGATCAAGGTTGGTGATAGAGAGAGATTTCAGGAGAGAGAGAGAGAGAGAAGCATCCATTGAAGCACTTCCTTCAACTTCAAGCAACTCTGAATTTCATTCACTACAAGCATTCTCCTTCCATACAAGTGCAAACAGAAGCTTGCTCACCCCCTAAGGATCACATTTCAGCCATTACAAGCTCTGAATCCACCCACACGAGTTCCCTCCACACCTCTTTGACAGGTTCCTTTTCTTCTCTCTATCTCCTAAATTATGCAGTTTTAGATAGCTTTCTAGGTAGATAATTGATGCACTAGGGTAGATGACTCTTTCCCATGAATTAGGGCACGATCTGTGAAGGTTCATGGCAGAGCCAAGAATCTTTGATCTTCAAGATTTAGTTAGTTTGTTAGTTTTAACGAGTAAAGATTGGTTTAGAATCCTTAGGCTAACTTGTAGAAGCTCTGTAAACCATTAGATTGAAGCTTGGTGAAGGTTGATACCAGTTGATAACAGGTGATGTTTAGTTGGACCATGACATTGAAGTCCTCTGTTGGAATTATTGAGGATGAATTAGGGAAATCCACGCGTACCATCTTGTTCCTCTCATTGAGTACTGCAATTTTCATTTTTGAATCGTGTTAAATCATGGCGTGTGGAGGGAGAACGGGTAGCTAGAAGGTTAGTGCATGGAGGAGAGGGTTTCTGAAAACCCTAGAATCGTTGGGGACGATGAAGGTGATCCGTTGGATCAGTCCCAAAGGTTGACAATTTAATCAGATCTCACGGCCGTGGTTCAATCTGAGAAAGGGAGGGAAATTCAAAAGAACGAAACGCGGTCGTTTCATTTAATCCGCGCTTGGGCTTGCTGGCTTCTATCCGCACCCCCCTTTTATCTGGCCCAATTGATTTGAACTGGCGCGTATTGCTATTCCAACCCCCCCTCCCCTTTAATTGATTTAATTTCTTTTATTTGTTTTAATATTTTTCTTGCTTTAGAAAATTCATTAAAATTGAAAAATAACTCTTTTTTAATTCTTCTTTTTTCTATGAGTAGATAATAATGTGTAGAAAATATTAAAAATAAAAATGAGATTTTATTTTTAAGTTTAGTATTTTTAATAGATTTTTCTTTTAAATAGCTTTTATATTGTTTAGTTTGGTAGCATGATTTTGTAGGAATTGTTTTAGGACCTTCCCTTAGTCTTTTTAATCCATTCTTTTTTGTGCAATTAGATGATGAATCATAGTTCCCCATAGGATTTTTTCTAGAATTTTAGAATTAAATTTTGATTAGTTTAATTAGGGTAGATGTAGGGTATCCTAATTAGGGTTTAGGTTGTGCTTAGGTGAAGAATCATCTTTCTTTGATTAAGTTTTGTCTTGATTTTTAGGTAGAGGCCTATGTAGATGTTATGAATAGACTTTGTAGACCCTTGTGAATAATTGTTAGATTTTTCCCCATTGGTTTAGTATTTTTAGGCATTTTCTGAAGTTGCCTGTTGATTTTGTCTGCCCTGTGGTTATCTGTTCATCTTTGGGGTTCATTGTGGGTAATTTGTTGAGGGGATTGTGTTGCCTTGAAGACCTTGATGGAGAGCATCATGAAGTGAAGATTGTAGATCAAGATTCAGAGACCCAGAGCTTGGCTTGCCCCCTGTCTGTGAGGTTTGAGATCCTGAAGTTTGAAGGAAGTTCATGGTACTTTCCTGAGGAAGGCACTATGAATGACTTTCATTCTTTATTCTCACCTCTTTCTTAAGTATCCAATGATGTTGGAGCCAACTTGTGAGTTTAATTTCTCCTGAGGAGGAATGTAAACTGATCACCTGTTGTTGAGCCACATGGGATACAACTCCTAAGTGGAAGTCTCCTAGTATTTTCCTGAGGAAGGTCCTATGAGTCTATTCACTTAGTTCCCTTAGTTGATCTAGGACTTCTCAAGTATCCAATGATGTTGGAGCCAACTTGTGAGTTTAATTTCTCCTGAGGAGGAATGTAAACTGATCACAGTTGTTGAGCCACATAGGATACAACTCCTAAGTGGAAGCCTCTTAGTACTTTCCTGAGGAAAGTCCTATGAGTCTATTCATTTAGTTCCACTAGTTCAGATAGGATTTCCTAAATATCCAGTGATGTTGGAGCCTGCTTGTGAGTTTAATTTCTCCTGAGGAGGAATGTAAACTAATCACAGTGGTTGAGCCACATAGGGTATGACTCCTGAGTATACACCTCCTAGTGTTCTCCTGAGGAAGACACTATGAGTCTGCTTGCTTAGCTCCCTTTCTTTGGTAAGCTTGTTCTGAAGCTTGAAGATTGGGATTGTTTCTTCTTTTGTTTAGGGTTTTGCTTGAGGGCTTTGCTTAGATCTGATTAGATTATGTGATTAGGGTTAGGATTAGAGAGTAGATTCTTTCTTTCTCAAGCATGTGTGTTTGTTTGCCTGTTGGCACCTCATTTCCCTTATTTGTTCATTGCTTGATAGTATGTTGTTTATCTTCAGTATGATTACTGTTATTTCATGACTGGCTTGAGGTCGAGACGAGCTTGTGGAGGCTGAAACCCCACACACATTTCCTCCCTCACTTGCATTGCATGCATTTTACTATTAAAGCTGATGTTTTTGTCTGTTTTGGTGTATCCTTGACATGATCCCTTAGGACTCTCATTTCTTCAGATGAGGATTTGATGATAGACCTTTAGGTTGAAACCTATGCATGACAACATCTAGGAGTTCCCTGTTTCAAACCTCAACCATAGGATGAATCCATGGCATGATAACAGTAGGACTTGATAGTCTCCCTCCTAGTTGAGCCATTTTTTTTTTCCCGTAGTTTCCCGAACTACGTTTGCTCTGATCTTTCATACCAGATGAAAGTACGTAGGCATAGGATGCGATATCCTAGCGAGCAACCTTTCCCCCATAACCCGTAGTTAGCCGAACTACGTTGACTCTGATTTCTCATTCTCTGATGGGAATACGTAGGCATAAAGTGCGACGCTTTGCCGAGTCATTTATCTTTTCTTTTTCAGCCAGCCTTGATAGGTAGATAGATTATAACCAACCCGTCCAAGTGAACAAACGAGCGAGGATCCCGTCGAGTACGACGGACGTGAGGGGTGCTAATACCTTCCCCTTGCGTAACCGACTCCCGAACCCAGACAATGGTTGCGATGACCTTGTCTTACCCTTATTCGTCAGGTTTTTCCGATCGTTTCCTTTCCCGCTCTGAGGGATAAATAACGAAAGGTGGCGACTCTTCTGTTTTGCCGGCACCTTATTTTCGCGCAAGCGACACACGTCAACTTGGTATGTGTCTGATCATTTGTTTTTTCTCTTTTTCAAATTCCTGGTGATGGTGCTTGCATCAACATTGCAGTCATGGTTCTTTGGCGCATTCACTGGTAGGGATGGCAGTACTATCCAGGTAGGCTGTATTGTTTTTATATAAATAATTTGGGTGATGAACTTATTAAGTGTGCTAATTTCAGTTTCTTGTTTCTTTTCAGTGAGTGTCCCGAAGAAGTTTACGAGTTCTGGAGTGAGCATGTTATCAATTGCAGAGTTGTAATTGGTTTGGCGCGAAGACGTTAGCATGAAGATTTTGGGCATTGCTGACAGGAGAGCTATCAGAAGGTGGGGTTAGTAGTGCCACTGAGTGTTGAAGTTAAGTTTTGCCTTGTTTTACTATCCTCATATTTTCCTCAATCAATTTGATTATGCTCTGCCTGTTTGCTTGGAGTTACTTCACAAACTTGTCGACTTCACCCACTTCTTTTGACAGGGTTGGATGGATTGTTCATGATGACGAGGGCGTGGTAACACTCTATGCTTGCTGCAAACCTCAATTTGCCAGAATTCAAATAGTTGTTGTGAGCTTTAACTTGTTCAAAGGTTCGTCATGTTTCCTGCGTGAGTGTAGTTTCTTGGTAATGTTCGCGTCTCGTAACACTTGACAATTATTGTGGACTAAATGTAGGTACATTGCTAATTCAGACTTCAGGTAGTCAAGGCTTAAGGACGGTGTCGTGTCTTCTTCCATTAACTCGTCCGTAAGCAGGATGAAACTCTTCAGCGCCTTCCTCCACGTGAGTCTTTGATCTGAGATCTTGTAATGGTTATGATAACACCTGTAGTAGTTGACAACTTTGTGCGTTTCAGGTAAGTGGATTCCAGACAAGTGGTGGGAGAGGTCCATCAAAGCTCCTTCAAACAATTCCTCCCGTTGCTTTGAACGCTTCCCCTATTGCCGCTGGTTTTGCAGGAAACACGGGCTGGTCTCGCGAATCTCTAGAGTAGGATTATGATTTCTGGAATAAAGTTGTTGAAGTTCAGTTCCCACTAGTCAGGATTGGAAGACGAGTCAAGGTGCTGCTGAGAGCGTATTTCTTACGGCCGGTACTGGTCCATCTGCGGAGGATCACACCCAAACTTCCGTTTCAAGATTAAAGCGACTGATTCTGCTGTGTTAAAACTATTAGTCTTATGTGCAGGCCTTAACATGATGAGTTTTGATTGGAGCATGCTTGCTAACATCAAAGTTGCTTTTTCTTGACTAATTGTGTGCAAGGGTTCTTCCTCTGACGCAGGCCTGCTGGACTCTCGCTGCCTCAACTGAACACGGGTGTTAAAATAGAGTTGTGTCGTTAGGTACCCTCCTCTTTGGATTGTATTTATAACACTTGAGTTTGTTAATTGAATTTCTGACTTTGCATTTGGTTTCTGCTATGGCGAGTAGCTAATTACTCCTTTGAATGCAGGGGTGATGTATTCTGTCATCTCGACAGCTAGGAGAATGGTGTCTTACTCAGTCTTCGTAATGATGTTGCAGACGAAGGTGAAGGTAGGCTCGAAAGTCCTCCGCCAAATCGTGTGGCAGGTGTATATACAGGCTGCTATGACATTTTTTTGCTCTATGTTTTGTAGGTGTAGTAAAGACGACCAAGGACCATAAGACGCATGGTCCAAACTCCTTCTGCAGTGTAGTGTTTCGTAACTCAATTTGCGGATGAAGTTGTTTATTCAAGAGTCGAGCAGAACAGGTAAACTTCTTGCGAATATCCGAGTATTTGATAATAGTTATGTGTGATTTGAATGTTGATGCTGCTGCTAAGCTGTCGCAATTGCGGTAATTCCTTAGGCTTGCCTTGCCATCCGCTTCCCATTAATCATTGTTTTGGTTGCTCAGACAGTCTAATTCATAGCAAACTTGTCCAGGTACCGGGTGTGACGGCATAAGTCAGATACTAACGGTTTCAGGGGTAAGTTGTGATGATACTGCTCTATACTTCAAGATTTCACACTGTCACAAAGTCTTACCACTCTTTTCCAATTGTTTGTAGTTTAAAAACCGATGCCCGGAAGATGGCGCTAATGTGAAGGTATTTCTACAGTTCAGTCTCTAGCGCAGCGGCACCGCAACGGCCCTCCGCTGAATGGTAACATTGCCTGCGCTCTTTTTCACTTTGAAGTGCTGTTGTAATTCTCCCAATTTTATCAGAATAAAATAAGCTTCATCTGTAATGACAGGACATCCTTGCTTTTGCGGTTGTAGGCTGCCGGGACGGGTTCATGATGGGTTAAAAGTTGTGTTTGACATCTGAAGAAATGCATCCTCAATGGTGGTGCAGAGGAGGCATTGATAGTAAAACATCCTTGAAGTGCATGGCTGATGAAGGAAATTGAGCAAGGCGAGAAACAAACTTAATCGATGCGTTTCTTAAATCCCTTATTTCGGAGAGAACCCAACTTCGATTAGGGCCTGTAACACCACCATGAGACTTAAATATTCACTGGAAATGTTTGCCGACTCTTTCGTTATAGTACTCTTTAATATTTTGTAGATTGATGTAAAAAATGTCAGTAATTAGCTCCCCAGCGAGAAACATAAAAAAAATGAGTAATCTTTTGTATTCACACCTCTTTGAACCCTGGTTTTAAGAAGTTGCACACCTATAACTTGGACCTGCATATTGGAAACACTGAGTACGGTTTGGAAGCAGCGAATGCAATATCTCATTGCAATAACACGGATGAATTTTCTTGCTTCATAATTATCAACATAATTGCCCTCAAGATCTAGTTTCATAATTAATAAGATTTGTTCAAGAGAAAATGCGAGCTTTTTATGTATTAGTTTTCGTTGGTTTAAACTCTTAATCTCCTGCAAAGAGGACTCCTCAATGCCATGCTTAGTCAAAGCAGCAGTAACACTTAAACAAGTTTCAAGCATTTCCCTTTAAGGGTGAATGCTATCATCCAATGCAGCCTCACCGTCACTTATACTCTTTAACAAAGGTATTGTACAGTTGACCATGTTAATGGCTTATGATAAGTAAACTTTAGTTGAAACCTCCTTAATAAATAGCTAATCCAACCTCATATGGAACGCTTTGGTGAGCTTTGCAATATACGTCGCCACGAAAATCACGACCGCCTTTGAAGCCTAATCCTCTTTAAGCTCAAACTAGTAGAAAACCTTGGGTTCTTGGAATTAGAAGCCCTTGATCATGTTTTAAGGTTCTTGACAGAGAAAACGGGTATCGACGTCACTTGAAATGGTTGTTCCTGCACGAGCTAGTTAGCAATAATAGACGCACACACAAACGCATAAAGTAGGTGGAATCTTAAAGTCAAAAATTATGGTACGACAGGTAACTAATTCTTTAGTTTTAAGAAAATGAGGATACTCAGTTCATTACAGCGATCGATAAAAAAAATGATCCTTACCCCCGACATGGAAGATCAAACTCTTTAACTAAACTCTTTAACTCAGTATACTACTAGTGTTGTCACTCGTTGACATGATAAAAGTTTTCACTCTCAATTTGTATTATTATATCATTCTAATCATATTTTCAAATTATGGTCATGCAAAATTTGTATGATCACTAACACAATTATATTTTAAAAAAATTGTATGATTTCACTATATGCATTTGGGCACGTTTTTCCAACATAATATATGGAGTAGGGATAATCAACCTGGTGGCATGTTTATCCAACAACTGGAATTCTGCTATCACCAACCTCACTGTCATTGGTTTCTATTAGGTTGTAAGGTTGTGTTATGCCAAACTCTAATAGTTTCTATTGAAAAAGAATTGAAATCCATGTTATTGGTTGGAGAAAGCGATTTGTAATACCCCAAAATTTTCCCTAATATTTATCGTTTCATCTGGCATTCCATTGCATTTAGGCATTGCATTCAACTAGTCACTAACAGGTTTGTGTAGTTGTTTGCTTTTACAGGAAATAATCGCATGTGCGCTCTTTAACTTATGAAGGGCAAAATGGCAAGGGATTGGCAGTTTGCTGACAATTTATGGAGCTGAGTCGTGGGTGGTTGGAGGTTTACGTCTCTGAGTCAGTGGATTCAGGAATGGTGAAATGTTGGTGCGAAGTAATTTGCAAGATGATTTGTTTAAGCTCAGTTACGTCAGGTATTAGGATTAATTGCAAAGGTCGGGGTGAGAATGGCATAGCTTAATCAAATAAACCTCGTTCGAGGAAATTAATCAGTTGATTTATTTGGATAAATGAATTGGAGTTTATTTTAATTGGTCGAGTTTATGCGGAGATTTGAGCGGAAACGAATTCAATTATTAAAGAAAATGGAATTTATTCATTCTATATTTTCTTATTACATTATACAAAAAAGGGAAGCAAGTACAATATCTTCTCGTCTTCCTAACACTTCGGGCAATATGGAGTGGCATCAACACCATCTATGTTCAGCAGCACACTTACGAAGGATGAATTACAACAACCACAAGGAATACCATCACCTATGATCTTAACTTCTAGCGGAGCAATTTCCAATTTGTCTTGCATATATCAGACCCACTCACATCTTTACCGTGTCGGCTTGTGATGCATTGGCATATTGAAAAATCTGTGACTTCCTCTTTATGTATTCTTCCAAGCTGAACTCCACCAACGGGATGGTTAAGGGGACATTTTAGAAGATCTTCTGCCACAAAGGCTCCAACATTTCCAAGTTTGGTGGTTTCAATTCTCAGAACATGTTGTTCCTGTACCAACTATCAAAATCTCTCATTTATGGTAGCACCAAGAAATTAGAGGATGTGCATAATGAATCCACCACAAAATTCCACCACAGTGTTGTCTAGATGTTTGTTACCCTGTTCAATTCCATGACCATTATGTCCTTCCAATAGTAAACAGTGCAAGTGACTTTTGTGCCAATGCCGAACGCATGATTTCAGGAATAGGTCCAGTAGTAATCAACGGAATTCAGAATTGGCAATAATACATCACTTTCCATCATGATATTGTTCGACAGAATAATGCAACACGCGGAAACTCTTCTCTTCTCGTAACTATGCACACCGCGAGAATCAAATATATCTTCTACAAGTATTTTTCTGAAGCCAGCTCAAAGTCATAACTGTCATCCTGATCATAGACAATCCGCAAACAGAAACATCCGACATCATACGCTGGTTTTCTGGGGTAGCAGAAGCTAAATCTGAGGCAAGTGATGTGGACCTCGGACGCTGATTATCAATAGAGGTTGCAGTAACTACTGGACCATCAAATGTCTTGGACAACATTCCAGAAGTATTCACGCCATTTTGATTGTTGGCCCTATATCTATAAACTTGATTGGAGTTACATTGTAACATTTGATTTTGCTGCCCAGGTTGGAGGTTTCCGTTTCGTCGAGCACCTATACTTTGTCTTTGAAGTTGATAAGGCATATCAAGAAATCACCTGATTTTTTTAGCTCCAATGATAATAACTCATCTGCATTGGCCTCAAATGTTAGCTTGGTGGAAAATAGTTCTGAACAATCTGAGACTATTGAGGGCTCTAAATATGAAACCGAGTTAAACAAAGTCCTTGATCGTGAAATGAAGGTTGTAATGGGCAAGAAGAAGAAAAGAAACCAAACAGGACAAGGAAAACCAATCATGCTTGTGTTCAGAATGCCAATCAAAGTTTGCAGAATATATCTGAAAATCCAAAAGAGGAATGCTACCGATATGAACACTTACCCCTGTTGAAGCGAGCCAGAGTTTGAATGATTAACTCATCATCCATAGGTGAAGAACACAATAGAATTGTACCAGTACAAGAGAAAGCTATTATTGTTAATGCTTCACCATGGCGGATAACACATCATCAAATAGTGAAAGTGGTTGCCTTGCTGATGGAGACTCATCGGCATTGAATAGGGATTTGGCTAGTGATTCTCTATGGATGATGGATATGCTTTACCTTCATCTAAACGCATCAACCGTGCATTAAAAGATGAAGTACTCATGAAGACCTGGAAGCAGCAGAGAAAAACGCAAGGTATTCCTAACCCTCAGCCATGAAATTCGCAGCAATAGAGTCATCCCGGGTTTCTGCTCCAAGCAAAGTCAAATAAAAACAATGAAACATAGCAACAAACCCACCATAAGAAAATCGTAACAATGAATTGAATCGAGGCCCAACAATAGCCCAAAGGGTTCTTACGCAGCAGTATAAAAGGGTCCAGAAGAAACCCTAAAAGGGGGAGGCCCGAGGATTTCACGGTAAGGACAATTGACGGCAACAAAGTAATAATATGGAGAAAACGTGATTCACAACAGGGGATAATTGACGGCAGCATACGGTTTCGATAGAAGGAAACTTCAGATTCGAACTTCACATGCAACACGCATAATCTAGGTTGAAGACTACTGAAGAACCGCAACTATAGTCACGACAACGTACCTGATTAACTTCTCGCCGCCGGTAATTTGATTTGTATTTCACAGCTTGTTTCGTTTCACTATTTTTTGTTGTTGTAGTTGAAAGGTCGAAAGCTCATCGAGAATATCCGCGAGCCATGTCCGTCGTCACCGCATGATGAACCCATGGCCATGGGTGAAGAAGGTTGTACTTACAGAAAGAGGCTTGAATGTGAGGGAGATGACTTCCGCCGGGAAGAGGGCACCGCCGACGAGCAAAGGGGAAGGAGAAAAGGGCTTTGAAACCTGGGAATGATGGGTCAGCGGAATCCACGTCCTCCTTTCATTTTTCATTTTTACTTCTTCTCGTTTTATTTTGTGTATTTTATTTTGTATTTAATTAATTTAGTAGGATTAGGATTATTAGTTAGTAATTAATTTAGTAGCAAAATTAAAGCAATTTTAAATCATTGATATTTTTAATCAAAGCATCTTTGAAACCGTTAAAAAAAATTTTGAGAACTGTTTTACTTTGTAATTTAAAACACCTGTTGCATTTTAATTACAATATTTTTTATTACAATAAAATTAAAATCAATTCCCTTAATAAAATTAACACATAATTTTTCTTGAATAAAACTTTAAAATAAAAACATTTTCTTTATTTAAATCAAAAGCATCAAAGTTGCATATTTTCTCCTTCAATTAACTTTCCTTTTAAACAAAAATGCAAAAATATAAGTTCTTGTTTTGGCCGTTTCATTTTTGTCTAACCCTCGTTAATTTGTTTGTTTCAACTCGTTATTATTTCATTTGTTCGTTTTTGTTCCATGGATGTAATTTACGCGAGGCCATTGTCGCGGTTATTTTATTTGTTTGGAGATTTGTAATTTACGCGAGTGATCGTCGCGACGCTTTCTTTACTTTTCGCATTTTAATTTCTGCCATATAGTATTTTGCCTTGATTGCATGTTTTACCGTTATATTTCCCTCCAAAGGAATTAGGATTAACAGTTTGACCGCCGAGTCAATAACCCTAGTTTCAACCGTTTCCAAACCCTAATCGCCTAGGCGTCCCGCCGTGGACGAAAATACCCTCTACCCTAGCTTTAGGTCAAAGAGTCGCCGTACTCTGTTTTATGGTTTCCCGCCGTGGAATCCCTAATTTAACCCCAATTTTAATTCAACTCTTCAACATAGAAATAGGAGTTTCAAGACTCCACGTAAGCATGTCCTTAAGAAACGCTTATTCCCCGTTGAAACCTTGACCACAACCAAGAAGTTTCTAACCTCCCTTTCAAGGGGAACTACGATTACTCTGATTCCATTCCTTATCCAGGATACGTAGGCACAAGATGCAATGTCTTGCCGAGTAAACTTAGGACTAACCCTTAGGTCTCTTTAGGTCACTCTATCCCTTAGCAATATATTCAAAATAGATAATAAAATAAAAAAGCATACAATAAACAAAAGGTTCCTGTAGAGTACTACAAAAGTTTAGGGTGCTAGTATATTCCCTAAGCTTAACCAACCCCTTACCTAGGTCTCTCCCTGCATTGTGTTTATGATGCAAAAATAGGTTTTCCCTCTTTTGACCTTTTCCTTCGGATAAATCAAAGAGCGGTTGTGAATTAAGAATTGTGATTCAAACTAATTAATAGTTTGATATCCTATTTCCACCGCAACAGAAAATGGCGACTTCACTGGGGAGATGCCATAATTTTTAAGGGTTATCCCTACCTTGTTTATTACATGCTATCTACTTTATTATTTGTTTGCTTGTATATAATATATTCATATTGTACCTTGCTTAGGGGGTATCTTTGTTGTGAGATAAGTCCTACACCCAGACTTGAGTGAACTTATTATAAGAGGTGATAGATTCGACGAGGCTTATAGGGAGTTGAATCCCGACCAAGCCGACTTGAGAATCACCGCTCAGTTGAGGTCCTTTTGAAAGGTAGTTCTGTTGAACGAGTAATCGTGAAAACACTTACTATCTTCGATAGGAGCCTATGATACTGGGGACCGTAGTTACCTTAACACCACCTTGGCCTTATCTAGGACGTAGTGCGGGAACTATGAGGGAGTAATTCCAAAATGGTTGCTACACGATACTACACTCAAAAGAGGTTCTCTTGAGAATATTATCAACCACCGAGTCAATTGGGAAATTGATAATATCCGAAAGATGGACTGATGACTTTGGGCACTTCTTTAAAACCTTGTTCTGCAGGTACAATTAACCCTATAGTACATGCCTTTGTGGGATGGGTAGACCTCGACTTCCGCTCATATACCTTTAACCTAGGACTTTGTGTGCTTATGTGCATTACATATATAAAACATTACATTGCATCACATTTCATGGAATTCAAACTTTATTTATGAACATTGCAGGATACCATGGATTATAATAAGAGAAAAACTTTGAAATATTCTTTTAAGAATTTTAAGTTGGATGACCTAAGGAAGCTAGGAGCTTTGGTTGAAGATCAAGAGGGGTTCAAGGACAAGTACGGAAGGTTGTTATCCTTATTGAGAATCCAAGTTAAGGATGGGCTTCTTTCTACGTTACTACAGTTCTATGATCCGGATTACCATTGTTTCACGTTCCCAGATTATCAGCTATTACCTACCTTAGAAGAGTACTCGCAGTTGGTGGGGTTACCTATTTTGGATAAGTCTCCGTTCCCTTTCTTAGAGGAGGACCCTAAAGAGGAAGACATTGCTAAAGCCATATGCTTAAAGGTGTCCGACATCAAAGGCAATATGATCGCCAAAGGCAGAACTGTGGGGTTACCTATGCATTTCTTAATCAAGAAAGCCCAATATTATGCCAATCATTTAAGCATGCCTACCTTTAAGACGACCCTTGCTTTTCTTATTTATGGAATGCTACTCTTCCCAAGTTTTGAAGGATCCGTTGACATTAACGCCATCAAAATATTCATGAAGAACAACCCAGTACCAACGTTATTGGGTAACACTTACCACTTCATACATCTCCGGAATTTTCATGGGGGAGGAATGATCACCTGTTGTGTGCCTTTATTATACAAGTGGTTTATTTCTCACTTGCCCAGGTCCTTTTTGAGTCTTGACAAGGGATTTTGGTCACCAAGGGTCATGGCGCTGACACACTCGGACGTTGTTTGGTCTAATCGTGTGTATGATGGAATACTAATTATTGACAGCTGTGGAGACTTTGCCAACGTACCTTTACTTGGTTTTAATGGAGGAATCAGCTACAATCTAGTCCTAGCTCTCTGACAGTTAGGATATCCCTTGAAGGAACCGCCTAAAAGTGTTCATGTAGAGAAAATCTTCTTTAAGGATGACAAAGAACTTCAAGATCAGATTGTATCCGCTTGGCATCATTTGCACAAGAAGGGCAAAGAAAGTCTGGGAAAGCCGAATTGTGTGTCCATGGAACCTTATCTTCGTTGGGTCCGGGAAAGAGCCATCAAGCTGAAGATGCCTTACCCTCGCCAAGATCCTTTACCTCCAAGAGAGGAACTTGTTCTATATTTCATGTCCGAAGCTGAAAAGTTGGAAATCGCTTTGAAGAGAGCACAACATGAGGCAGAATTGTGAAAAAATAAATATCAGGTTATCGTCAGTGAGAACGAAGAGTTACAAAAGCAGCTTCAATCGAAGAATGAGGAAGTGCTTTCCTACAAGAAGAGAAGAATCTACGAGGATTTATTTTCCCCCGACTCTCCGCCTACTCGTTGAAGTTGTGGACTACGCTTCCTTAGGGCTTTCGTAGCTTTTATTTAGCTATTTTATTGTTAAGATTTTTTAAGTATATTTATTTGTAATCCATTTTTCAAATTAATAAATAAAGTTTTGGTATTCTGCGATATTCGTAAGTGCTTGAATTCCATGAAATCTTTCATTCGCATTTTGCATTTTACATCATATTTCGCATTTCATGTGTCTCCCGGTTTTCTCATACTCGGTTCTCTCGCCGCCGTTTCGTCACCCTGAGTCGATACAACACTAGAGCTCAAGCTCGAAGAAGGATGGAAGAACATGCTCAAGAGATGGATCGCGTTAACAACGAGCTAGCAGACCTTCGAGGGAGTGTAGGAACAATTATGGAATTGCTCCAAGTTATCAATACAAAGATGGATACTCAGACTACTGTGGTTTCTGAGATTAACGCTACTGCTACCGTAGATCCTCCGGTTGTTTCTATTGAGAATCTGTTTCCTTATGGTCTTTCGCAGAGTTTCATACATCCGCCTGTTGTTACGTCAGCTCACCAAGCTATTCCTGTTGTCGCATCAGTTCAACAAGTTGTTCCTGTTATACAGAATGTGCAACAAACTGCGCCTTTGGTTTCCGAGCCTCACAAGGTGGTCACTACTTTCACACAAGCTAATGTCCACACTCATGTGCAGCCTTATCTTAATGAGCCTGTTTATGAAATTCTGGATGATGATGATGGAGGGTACCAACCACGTGATAAGCTTCGCGAGAAAGTTGTTGCTATTGATAAAAGATTGAGAAAGATGGAAGGAGACCAGATCTTTGGTGCTGCTGCTAGAGATATCTGTTTGGTTTCCGGCCTAGTTATTCCGCCAAAGTTCAAGACTCCGAACTTTGACTGCTACGAAGGGACTACTTGCCCGAAAAGCCATTTGATCATGTACTACCGAAGAATGGCTTCCCACGTGGAGAATGACAAGTTGATGATCCACTGTTTTCAAGACAGTCTGAAAGGTGCCTCGTCGAAGTGGTATTTAACATTGGACCAGTCTCGCATCAAGTCTTTTCAGGATTTGTCTGACGCTTTCATTAAGCATTATAAGTACAACATGGACTTGGCTCCTGACAGGAGACAACTTTTGAGTATGACGCAGAAAAGTTCTGAGACCTTTAAGGAATATGCCCAGCGATGGAGGGAAATTGCTTCTCAAGTTGAACCTCCATTGACCGACAAGGAATTAGCAGATTGGTTTATTGACACGGTTCGTCATGAGTTCTATGAAAGGATGGTGGGTAGTGTAACCACGAATTTCGCTGATATTGTTGATGTTGGAGTAAAGGTTGAAATGGCTATGAAGAGTGGAAAGATGTCTAGTGGTTCTAGCAGTACAAGTTCGAAGGAACAAGCCAAGAAGACTTCCGTCAATCCTCAGAAAAAGAAGGAAGGAGAGACTCATGTTGTGTATTCAGATAAGAGAAGGAATAGGAAATATCAATATTCGCCACAGTACGCCCAACCCCAGGGTTACCCGGTTCAGTATGCACCACCTCCGCATGTAGTCGTTGTCGCACCATCCTTTAGTCAGCAAGCTCCTCAAGCTCTTGTTTACCAGCCTATGTCGTAGGCTCCTGTGTATCCGCCTCCGGTTTATCAACAACCTCCGCCTAACTATCAGCAAGCGTCCAACGCGCCTTCAAATCAACAACCAAGGAATCAGGCACCTCGCCAAAATGCTCCAAGGAGACTATACAAGACTTGTCCACCGATTCCAATGACGTTCACCGAGTTGTATCCTTACTTAGTGCAACGAGGTTTGGTCACTACTCGAGCTTTGGGACCACCTCTGAATCCTTTGCCATCCAACTACAACGCCTCCGCTCATTGTTTATTTCATGAGGGTGTGCCAGGTCACGATTTGGAGAACTGTTATGCTTTGAAAAACCTTGTGAGGGATCTGATAGAAAAGAAGATTTTGTCGTTCAACGATCCTCCGCCCAATGTCAAAAGTAACCATTTGCCTGACCATGGGGCTGTTAATGTTGTTGATGCTTCGTCTAAAGAGAATTTTATCCTGGATGTAGCCCAAGTCAAGACTCTGCTTAAGGCGTTCCATTCAAATCTGTTTGAAGCAGGCCTGGTATCTGTTTCCCATGTCGGTTGTACGAGCTGTGAAGGATGTGATAAAGGTTATGTTATGGTTCGGAAAGACTTCAGATATTGATTGATAATGGTTTTCTGCAAGTAGTTAACAAGGCGAAAGAAGTAGTCACAATTGAGCCTACCTTCAACTTGCCCAAACCAAGGGGTAGGATGTCAGTGTTTAATCTGCCAGCATCGAATTATGTCATGCCAGTGTTCAGTATACCGACTCCTGTCACTCCAACAGTGGACCAGCCTAAACCTTTGATTATCCAAAAGCCAAGTCCATTTCCATTCAGTGATCCCAAAGCAGTACCTTGGAAGTATGATGTAACCGCGATTGACAAAGAATATGGGAAGGTCATTCCAAGAGAAGAAGTGAAGATTGATGGTGAAAGTGTGACTGATATAGCTGGGGCAAGCAGGATGACCTGTAGTGGTCGCGTGTACACTCCCCGTTTTGATGAGGCTCCACCTAAAGAGACAACTAGTAACACTGTCGTGCCTGCCAGAGATAAGAATAAAGAGGCAGCCAATAATGACGAAGATGCTGAATTCTTAAGGATCATCAGGAAAAGCGACTACAAAGTTATTGATCAGCTTCATCAGACTCCTTCAAAGATCTCTATTTTATCTTTGTTACTGAACTCACCCACTCATAGAGCTGCTTTGCAGAAAGTATTGACGCAAGCTCATGTCGCTTAAGTTATTACTACCGGTCAGTTTGATAGTGTGATCGCCAATATTACCGCCTGTAATACTCTCAGCTTTAGCAATGAAGAGCTACCTAAAGAGGGTCCAAATCACAATCGTGCTTTGCATATATCCGTGAAGTGTCAAGAAGATAATTTAGCCAGGGTGCTTGTGGATACCGGTTCATCTTTGAACATCCTACCTAAGAGAGTCCTTAGCAAGTTGGCCTATAAAAAGACTATGGTGAAGCCTACGTCATTGATTGTCAAGGATTTTGATGGTTCTCGTAGAGCTGTGATTTGAGAGGTGGAACTTCCGATTATGATTGGTCCGCATGTTTTTAATATCACTTTCCAAGTCATGGATATCAATCCCAATTACAGTTGTTTGCTTGAAAGACCTTGGATCCATGCCGCTGGGGCAGTAACTTCTACCTTGCACCAAAAGATGAAGTTTGTAGTTGATGGTAAGCTGGTTATTATACATGGTGAGGAGGATTTGATGGTTAGCTACTTATCGTCGTTCCGGTATATTGAGGCTGATGAAGACGCTTTGGAAACTTCATTCCAAGCACTCGAGATCGTTAATGCCATTTTAGTGGAAGTCGAAGAAATTGTAGGAGTCCACAGTAATCCATCTTTTACACCTTTGAAGAGTACCAGATCAACGATCGACAGGGGCATTCCTGAAGGTTGGGGAGAAATAATCAATATCAAGACGAAGACTGACCGCTACAGGTTGGGTTACAGACCAACTCATGAGAAAGTGTCTGCATCTGTCAAAGGGCGTCCGAAGGTTTTTCAAGAAGTGTTCGTCAGTGGAGGTTTTCAAGTTAATGCCGTCAACAACGGTGATGAAGATGAGGACCTGAGCAGCCTGGTGTTCAAAAGTAACGCAGCTTTGAGCAACTGGGAGGCTATAAAGATTCCAGTCATTTTTCCATTGTCAAAGTAATTTAATTTTTCATATGTGTTTTCAAATCCATAGCTCTGCCCAAGGCTACTGGATCGCTTTGTAGGGCCACCTTTCATTTCAAACGATTATTAATAAATGTATTTTGTTCCCGTTCCATCTTGTTTCATTAGCGGTTTTCGTTTTCACCTTTTTAAAATGAAATTGGCAGTCTTTTTCAAAAACTACAAACTAAAATCATTTTCATTTTCTCTCGCATTTTCATTGCACATGTAATAAAAATAAGTCTTTCAACATGCAGTGACATTACAACCCTTGTTGAATCTGATGACTCTATCATCTCTCCTGATTGGGATTCACCCATTTACCAAGCTGAAGATGAGGGTGAAGAAGATTTTGAAGTACCCGCGGAACTGACGAGATTGGTTGAGTACGAGTACACAGAGCTTCAACCGCATAAAGAGCAGGTGGATTTGATTAACCTTGGCACAGATGAAGACAAGAAAGAGGTCAAGATTGGTGCAGTACTTGGGGCAGAGGTCAAGCAGAGATTGGTCAAGCTGTTGAAGAATTATGTTGACGTGTTTGCATGGTCGTATCAAGATATGCCCGGTTTAGACACAAATATTGTAGTTCACAAGCTACCGCTTAAGCCAGAATGTCCGCCTGTCAAGCAGAAACTTCGAAGAACGAGACCTGACATGGCTTTGAAGATTCAAGATGAGGTTAAGAAACAGTTGGATGCGGGTTTCCATGCGGTTGCGAAGTATCCTGATTGGGTTGCCAACATTGTTCCTGTGCTCAAAAAGGACGGTAAAGTCAGAATGTGTGTAGATTACAGGGATCTGAACAAGGCTAGTCCAAAAGACGATTTCCCTTTGCCTCATATTGATACACTTATCGATAATACAGCTAGTTTTCCAGTTTTCTCATTCATGGATGGTTTCTCCGATTATAATCAGATCAAGATGGATCCCGCCGACAAAGAAAAGACTATATTCACCACTTCTTGGGGAACCTTTTGTTATAAAGTTATGCCCTTCGGTTTGAAGAACGCAGGGGCAACCTATCAACGTGCTATGACGGCTCTCTTTCATGACATGATGCACAAAGAGATCGAAGTGTATGTGGATGATATGATTGCCAAATCTCATAACGAAGAAGAACATTTGGTTCATCTGTTGAAACTGTTTGAGCGACTCCGGAAATATCAGTTGAAGCTAAATCCCGCCAAGTGTACTTTTGGTGTCTGATCTAGAAAGCTACTTGGTTTCATCGTCAGCCAACGAGGAATCGAGGTAGACCCTGATAAAGTCCGAGCCATTCAAGACATGCCGGCTCCGCAGACCGAAACCCAAGTCAGAGGTTTTCTTGGATGTTTAAACTACATCTGTAGGTTTATATCTAACCTGACTGCTACTTGTGAGTCGATATTCAAGTTGCTTTGCAAAGGTCAGACTGTTGATTGGAATCCTGATTGTCAGCGTGCATTTGAAAAGATTAAGGACTACTTACAAGAGCCTCCTGTCTTAATGCCTCTTGTTCATGGAAGACCGTTATTCATGTACCTCACTGTTCTGGAGAAGTCTATGGGTTGTGTACTTGGGCAACACGATGAGACCAGACGAAAGGAACACATAATATATTATCTAAGCAAGAAGTTTACTGATTGTGAGAACCGATACTCACTTTTGGAAAAGACTTTTTGTGCGCTAGCATGGGCTGCTAGGCGTCTCAGGAAATACATGATGTGTCATACTACCTTGTTAATTTCGAAGATGGACCCAATAAAGTACATTTTCGAAAAGCCTGCTCAGACAGGGAGGCTTGCTCGTTGGCACATGTTGTTATCAGAATATGACATCCAGTACGTACCTCAGAAAGCTATCAAAGGAAGTATCTTGTCAGATTATCTTGCAGACCAACCAGTCAAAGATTATGAGCCTCTTAAGTTTGACTTTCCAGACGAAGACATTATTTGGGTAAATGATTTTGAAGAGCCAGAGCCCGAGGATGGTCCCGAACCAGGTCTCTGGTGGAAGATGATGTTTGATGGTTCCTCCAATTACAGTGGGCATGGCATAGGCGTCGTTTTGATGAATCCAAAAGGTGGCTATACCCCATTTACAGCAAGGTTAGAGTTTGAATGCACGAACAATGTTGCCGAATATGAAGCCTGCATCCTTGGCCTTGAAGCAGCTATTGACCTCCGGATCAAACTTCTTGTAGTAAGCGGAGATTCAGCTTTAGTTATATATCAAGTGAAAGGTGAATGGGAAACCAATAATGAGAAGTTAGTCCCTTACAAAGCCTACATTGTGGAGTTGATTAAATACTTCGATGAGATCAAGTTCAAACATGTTCCGAGGTCTGAGAATCATATTGCTGACGCCTTAGCCATGCTAGCATCCATGTGGAAAGTCAAATTTGTCAATGAAGCGCCACTCATTCGAATCGAGCGTAGAAAGGAAACCGCCTACTGTTTAGTGATTGAAGAAGATGAAATTGATGAAAAGCCTTGGTTTCATGACATCAAGAATTATTTGCTTACGCAAGAGTATCCCGCAAATGCTTATTACCTTGACAAAAGAACTTTGAGAAGACTGGCATCCAAATTCTTCATCAGCAATGACGTGCTATACAAACGAAACCACGACATGGTCCTGCTTAGATGTGTTCATAAACGTGAAGCAGGCATGTTAATCCAGGAGGTTCATGAAGGGACGTTGGAACTCACGCCAACGGTTATGCCATGTCCAAGAAACTCTTGAGGGCCGGATATTACTGGTTAACTAAGGAATCAGACTGCATCCGGTACGCTAGGAAATGTCATAAGTGCCAGATTTATGCCGACAAAATGCATGTACCTCCGGCACCGTTGAACGTTTTGACTTCACCGTGGCCTTTCTCAATGTGGGGCATTGACATGATTGAGGCAATTGAGTCGAAGGCTTCTAACAGTTACCGGTTCATTCTAGTTGATATTGATTACTTCACCAAATGGGTAGAAGCCGCGTCCTATGCCAATGTGACCAAGCAAGTTGTTGCTCGATTCCTTAAGAGAGAAATTATCTACCTCTACGGAATTCCGAGCTGAATCATAATCGACAATGGTACCAATCTGAATAACAAGACTATGAAAGAGTTGTGTGACCATTTCAAGATCGCGCACCATAATTCATCTCCTTACCGTCCTAAGATAAATGGAGCTGTGGAAGCTGAAAACAAAAACATCAATAAGATCCTACAAAAGATGGTCAAGACTTACAAGGATTGATATGAGATATTACCGTACGCTATACATGGATACAGAACTACAGTCCGAGCTTCAACAGGGGCAACCCCTTTCTCATTAGTATATGGAATAGACACCGTCCTCCCCATTGAAGTTGAGCTACCTTCCTTAAGAGTATTGAGGGAAGCCAATCTAGATGAAGCCGAGTGGGTTCAAGATAGGTTGGACCAGCTGAATCTCATCGATGAGAAGCGTTTGACAGCTATGTGTCATGGTCAGCTATACCAGAAACGGATGAAGAAAGCCTTCGACAAGAAAGTCTGAATCCGTGAGTTTCAACAGTGAGAACTTGTACTCAAGAAGATCTTGCCAGTTCACAAATACATGCGTGGGAAATGGATGTCCAATTATGACGACCCATTCGTTGTTAAGACAGTCTTCTCTAGAGGATCGCTAATTCTTACAACAATGGATGGAGAAGAGCTCGCACATCCTGTGAATTCCGATGCAGTCTGAAAATATTATGCCTAAAGAAAAAATAACAATAAAATAATAATAATAATATGGCTCGCTAAGTTGAAAGCCCGAAAGAGTGGCTTAGGCAAAAATGAGCGTCCCGGTGGATTGAAAACCCGAAAGGGCGGTCCAGGCAAAAGTTAGGGACAAAGGCATTTCACTGCATCGGACGACACCGAGCATTGCAGACGCATTTACAGAAATCCATTTTCAAATCCCATCGCTCTCTTCAGAAGCAAGGTTGTGGGCAGTCTTAGTCGTTAGGGACAGTAGGTCGTTGGATTCAATATAACCTTTCCCATATTGCCAATTTCAAATTGTAATTTTCCATGGAGCTGTGCCTTTAGCAAGCTACCATTCTTCAATAAAATTTACCTTTTGCTATTCAATTTCCTTGTTCATATTATCTCCATTTTATCTTGTTATGCAATTTGCTTTTGTTAATAAAATTTGAACGTGAAAAGTGTTTTCAAAAATTTTAAAATTATTTTCTAGAAGATACACTTGGAAATGAAAGTTACTTTGACTCAGGGAAATCTGTAAAGTATATCTTCACTCCCCGGTAAGTCTCATTGTTGCATAAGCGTTTGTTCGTTACCAGCATCTTCACGGTGATAGTCCCCAGCGAGACTTTAAGCTGACAACACTTTTGGGATCCATCTGATAAATCCCCAGTGACTCTCAAGACTGCAGAGATATCCCCGGTATCCTCCAAGATATGTGTGTTCTTGAAGACCCATTCTCAGTGGAAGCATCTGTTCCTCAGTGAATTTGCATTACCTTCCTCAAGAATATTCCCCAGGAGATTGCCATGTTTTCCCCAAGAAACCGGGATAGTTTCCCCAGGAATGTCCGTTGATTTCTCCCTAGTAAGTCCGATGAACTCTCCTCAGGGAAGTTTTGATATCTTTTATCCCCAATTGGATGTACCTTTTCCCCAGGAAGCCGAGGTATTATTCTCAGGAAGTTGTTACTCTATCTCCATGAAGTTGCCTAGCTCCACATCTTCCCCACAAAGCGGATATTTATTTTATCCCCGGAAGTCTCTGATCCCAAGAGTTCTTTGGCTGATTACGGTTCATGATAGCAATCCCTCCCGTGAAGTCATGACATCTTATCCCCATGCGGAGGTCATGAATCCCCAGTTGGAGTCATGATATCATCCTCTCCAGTGAAGTCGTACCGTATCCCTCAAGTGGATTATTTTCTCCCCAGAGAAGTTGGAATTTTGAAGCCAGATTTCAGTTCTACCATCAGCTCTTCCTATCCTCGATAGATGTACTGTTGCAGAGGCCGCAGGGTATTCCCGTCGAGATGTTTATTTCATCTTATGTCTCCTCTCTCTTTTGTTTTGTCAGCATATATCTAAGCATTGCATGCTCATTGCGTGACATTTTCATACATATTACCATACGCCTTAGCAGTTGCATGTTTGCTAGTTGTCGTCATCCTTTGTCGTTACCGCCGAGTAACTGGGTTTGTCTGTTCTCTCCAAGTAGATCGTCAGCCCTAAGCATAAAATACTGTTTGTTTCCAACTAATCCCCACAGTGTTCAACCCTCGCGGACGATGGTTATTTCAGTTATCTTTCCGCGTCAGGCTAAGGTAGTCCCCATTCGAGTTCGTTTCCTCAATGGAGTCTTGTTCGTTAGTCCTTTCTAGCCCAGTTCTAGATCGAACTTTGGTCCCGTCGGTCACTAAACCTACCTGGACATGCATTTATTTTGCACTATCTTTCAAGGAAAGCATTTACAATCCTTTGCAGACAAGCGACAGTTCCCAGCCGAGGAGCTTATCATCTACATTAAACCTTAAGAAGTTGAGTCGACGCACTCATTCTTGGGCGTCTCGTCATGGATATATCATTTTAACCTTGAGAAGTTGAGTCTCCGCACTCATTCTTGGGCGTCCCGCCATGAACATGTCATTTAAACCTTAAGATATTGAGTCGCCGCACTCATGCTCGGGTGTCCCGCCGTGGACATATCTTTTCCTAAACTTTAAGACGTTGAGTCGCCGTACTCATGCTTAAGCGTCCCACTGTGGGCAATTTTACCCTTTAGTAAAAGAAGGAGCTGAATCATGTTCATGGCGTCGACCTTGAAGTATGAAGAAGTTCAATTTTATCCTTTAGTAAAAGAAGGAGTTGAATCGTGTTCGGGGCGCCGACCTTGAAGTATGAAGAATTTCATTTTATCCTTTAGTAAAAGAAAAATCCGAATCGTATTTCGGGTGCCGACCTTAGATACGAAGAAGGTTATTTATCAGATGAGTGACAATTCCCTCTAGCGGAGCTTACCAATTAATCAATTTATTATCCACCGATAAGCAGAAGTCTCTTTATTTGAGAGCTTATCCAGTTTGACATATAAGTCCCTTCCACGATAAGTGGCAGTTCTCTCTCGAGGAAGCTTATCAGGACATGTCCCAGTAAAGTTCATTTATTTCGGCGTATAGCCGGTTTTACCCTGTATTTTTACGGATTCCAACATTCCGTTTGATCTTATCACGAGGGAAAATTTATAGAAGCTCGGATGTTATTATTTGCTCAATACTCCAGCGTTCTATTATTCGACCCTACAGTCGTGCAGATCCAGTTCTATTTGTACCCTAGAGTATCAGCTGGTCGTGCCTGAACCTATTGATTAATTACTCTCAGATCTTCCCCAATGGAGGTCGTCTCACCGGTGCCATCTCCATTGTGGATCTCGTTCTTACCTTTCCTTGTCTAAAACTGACAATTGGTCGTGCTAGCGCCGGTTGGCCATCATTTTAGAATCCCCCGTGTCGCGCAGTTTCCCCAGTGTGTCATATTCCTCAGTGTGGTGTGTTCGCTGCGTCCGTCCCCTGTGTCGTCGTGTCGTCTGCATCTTTGCATTTATCATCCCATCATACGCTTCATACTAGATTCATGGCATTGTTAGCAAGTATAGTTTATTTTCGTTTTGTCTATAGCATCGCATCTTACTGCATCTAAGGGAAAAATTTTCGGTTATCTATATTTAAATCCCTTTCACCATGATTTCTCGGGCCTACGTCGCTCAAATCATCAGGCGAAGCTATTTAAATAGGGGCAACTGTAATACCCTAAATTTTTCCCTAATATTTATCCTTTCATCTGGCATTCCATTGCATTTAGGCATTTCATTCAACTAGTCACTAACAGGTTTGTGTAGTTGTTTGCTTTTACAAGAAATAATCGCATGTGCGCTCTTTAACTTATGAAGGGCAAAATGGCCAGGGATTGGCAGTTTGCTGACAATTTATGGAGCCGAGTCGTGGGTGGTTGGAGGTTTACGTCTCCGAGTCAGTGGATTCAGGAATGGTGAAATGTTGGTGCAAAGTAATTTGCAAGATGATTTGTTTGAGCTCAGTTACGTCAGGTATTAGGATTAAGTGCAAAGGTCGGGGTGAGAATGGCATAGCTTAATCAAATAAACCTCGTTCGAGGAAATTAATCAGTTGATTTATTTGGATAAATGAATTGGAGTTTATTTTAATTGGTCGAGTTTATGCGGAGATTTGAGCGGAAACGAATTCAATTATTAAAGAAAATGGAATTTATTCATTCTATATTTTCTTATTACATTATACAAAAAAGGGAAGCAAGTACAATATCTTCACGTCTTCCTAACACTTCAGGCAATATGGAGTAGCATCAACACCATCTATGTTCAACAGCACACTTACGAAGGATGAATTACAACAACCACAAGGAATACCATCACTTATGATCTTATCTTCTAGCGGAGCAATTTCCAATTTGTCTTGCATATATCAGACCCACTCACATCTTTACCGTGCCGACTTGTGATGCATTGGCACATTGAAAAATCTGTGACTTCCTCTTTATGTATTCTTGCAAGCTGAACTCCACCAACGGGCTGGTTAAGGGTACATTTCAGAAGATCTTCTGTCACAAAGGCTCCAACATTTCCAAGTTTGGTGGTTTCAATTCTCAGAACATGTTGTTCCTGTACCAACTATCAAAATCTCTTATTTATGGTAGCACCAAGAAATTGGAGGATGTGCGTAATGAATCCACCACAAAATTCCACCACAGTGTTGTCTAGATGTTTGTTACCCTGTTCAATTCCATGACCATTATGTCCTTCCAATAGTAAACAGTGCAAGTGACTTCTGTGCCAATGTCGAACGCATGATTTCAGGAATAGGTTCAATAGTAATCAACGGAATTCAGAATTGGCAATAAAACCTCACTTTCCATCATGATATTGTTCGACAGAATAATGCAACACGCAGAAACTCTTCTCTTCTCGTAACTATGCACACCGCGAGAATCAAAGATATCTTCCACAAGTATTTTTCTGAAGCCACCTCAAACTCATAATTGTCATCCTGATCATAGACAATCCGCAAACAGAAACATCCGGCATCATATGCTGGTTTTCTGCGGTAGCAGAAGCTAAATCTGAGGCAAGTGATGTGGACCTCGGACGCTGATTATCAATAGAGGTTGCAGTAACTACTGGACCATCAAATGTCTTGGGCAACATTCCAGAAGTATTCACGCCATTTTGATTGTTGGCCCTATATCTATAAACTTGATTGGAGTTATGTTGTAACATTTGATTTTGCTGCCCGGGTTAGAGGTTTATGTTTCGTCGAGCACCTATACTTTGTCTTTGAAGTTGATAAGGCATATCAAGAAATCACCTGATTTTTTGGCTCCAATGATAATAACTCATATGCATTTGCCTCAAATGTTAGCTTGGTGGAAAATGGTTCTGAACAATCTGAGACTATTGAGGGATCTAAATATGAAACCGAATTAAACAAAGTCCTTGATCGTGAAATGAAGGTTGTAATGGGAAAGAAGAAGAAAAGAAACCAAACAGGACAAGGAAAACCAATCATGCTTGTGTTCAGAATGCCAATCAAAGTTTGCAGAATATATCTGAAAATCCAAAAGAGGAATGCTACCGATATGAATACTTACCCCTGTTGAAGCGAGCCAGAGTTTGAATGATTAACTCATCATCCATGGGTGAAGAACACAATAGAATTGTACCAGTACAAGAGAAAGCTATTATTGTTAATGTTTCACCATAGCGGATAACACATCATCAAATAGTGAAAGTGGTTGCCTTGCTGATGGAGACTCATCGACATTGAATAGGGATTTGGCTAGTGATTCTCTATGGATGATGGATCTGCTTTACCTTCATCTAAACGCATCAATCGTGCAATAAAAGATGAAATACTCATGAAGACCTAGAAGTCGCAGAGAAAAACGCAAGCTATTCCTAACCCTCTGCCATGAAATTCGCAGCAATAGAGTCATCCTGGGTTTCTGCTCTAAGAAAAGTCAAATCAAAGCCCTGAAACATAGCAACAAACCCACCATAAGAAAATCGTAACAATGAATTGAATCCAGGCCCAACAATAGCCCAAAGGGTTCTTACGCAGCAGTATAAAAGGGTCCAGAAGAAACCCTAAAAGGGGGAGGCCCGAGGATTTCACGGTAAGGACAATTGACGGAAACAAAGTAATAATATGGAGAAAAAGTGGTTCGCAACAGGGGATAATTGACGGCAGCATACAGTTTCGATAGAAGGAAACTTCAGATTTGAACTTCACATGCAACACGCATCATCTAGGTTGAAGACTACTGAAGAATCGCAATGATAGTCACGACAACGCATCTGATTAACTTCTCACCGTCGATAATTTGATATGTATTTCACAGCTTATTCCGTTTCACTATTTTTTGTTGTTGCAGTTGAAAGGTCGAAAGCTCATCGAGAATATCCGCGAGCCATGTCCGCCGTTGCCGTATGATGAACCCATGGCCATGGGTGAAGAAGGTTGTACTTACAGAAAGAAGCTCGAATGTGAGGGAGACGAATTCCGCCGGGAAGAGGGCGCCGCCGGCGAGCAAAGGGGAGGGATAAAAGGGCTTTGAAACCTGGGAATGATGGGTCAACGGAATCCACGTCCTCCTTTCGTTTTTCATTTTTACTTCTTCTCGTTTTATTTTGTGTATTTTATTTTGTATTTAATTAATTTAGTAGGATTAGGATTATTAGTTAGTAATTAATTTAGTAGCAAAATTAAAGCAATTTTAAATCATTGACATTTTTAATCAAAGCATCTTTGAAACCGTTACAAAAAAATTTGAGAACTGTTTTACTTTGTAATTTAAAACACCTGTTGCATTTTAATTACAATATTTTTTATTATATTAAAATTAAAATCAATTCCCTTAATAAAATTAACATAGAATTTTTCTTGAATAAAAATTTAAAATAAAAACATTTTCTTTATTTAAATCAAAAGCATCAAAATTGCATATTTTCTCCTTCAATTAACTTTTCTTTTAAACAAAAATGAAAAAATATAAGTTCTTGTTTTGGCCGTTTCATTTTTGTCTAACCCTCGTTAATTTGTTTGTTTTATTTGTTCGTTATTATTTCATTTGTTCATTTTTGTTCCATGGATGTAATTTACGCGAGGCCATGGTCGCAGTTATTTTATTTGTTTGGAGATTTGTAATTTACGCGAGTGATCGTCGCGACGCTTTCTCTACTTTCTGCATTTTAATTTCTGCCATATAGTATTTTGCCTTGATTGCATGTTTTACCGTTATATTTCCCTCTGAAGGAATTAGGATTAACAGTTTGACCGCCGAGTCAATAACCCTAGTTTCAACCGTTTGCAAACCCTAATCGCATAGGCGTCCCGTCGTGGACGAAAATACCCTCTACCCTAGCTTTAGGTCAAAGAGTCGTCGTACTCTGTTTTAGGGTTTCCCGCCGTGGAATCCCTAATTTAACCCAAATTTTAATTCAACTCTTCAACATAGAAATAAGAGTTTCAAGACTCCACGTAAGCGTGTCCTTAAGA
The DNA here is from genome assembly GCA_963859935.3 of Lathyrus sativus. Classification (NCBI taxonomy): domain Eukaryota; kingdom Viridiplantae; phylum Streptophyta; class Magnoliopsida; order Fabales; family Fabaceae; genus Lathyrus; species Lathyrus sativus. The sequence continues at coordinate 599,112,108 of OZ012735.1, read as the reverse complement.
AACGCTTATTCCCCGTTGAAACCTTGACCATAGTCAAGAAGTTTCTAACCTCCCTTTCGAGGGGAACTACGATTACTCTGATTCCATTCCTTATCCAGGATACGTAGGCACAAGATGCGATGTCTTGCCGAGTAAACTTAGGACTAACCCTTAGGTCTCTTTAGGTCACTCTATCCCTTAGCAATATATTCAAAACAAATAATAAAATAAAAAAAACATACAATAAAAAAAAGGTTCCTGTAGAGTACTACAGAAGTTTAGGGTACTAGTACCTTCCCTAAGCTTAACCAACCCTTTACCTAGGTCTCTCCCCGCATTGTGTTTATGATGCAAAAATAGGTTTTCCCTCTTTTGACCTTTTCCTTTGGATAAATCAAAGAGCAGTTGTGAATTAAGAATTGTGATTCAAACTAATTAATAATTTGATATCCTATTTCCACCGCAACACGATTAAAGTGAAAGACCATGTATTTTTTGAAATCCGGTAGCATCACCATCAACACCATTTATATTGTGAGGAGTAGGAGGACACCAACTAATTGGAACAACATACATTGTTTTGAATTCGCACAACACAAACAACAAAATTGAAAAAGAGTAAGATATTGAGGGATTAAAAAGTAAAACTCTCGCTGTTTTAGTAAATATGAAAACGTGTCTTCGTTGATATATAAGGGAAACTTTTAGAATATAGTACAAAAATTACATTTTAAAATATAGTAACAAATACATTGAAAATATTGATTTTTATAAGACTAAATAAGCAATTTCATAACTGCATTTACTGTTTTTAGTTTTATGATATAGTGATAAATATGTAAAAAAAAAAATCAATTTGTAATGTTTTTAATTTTTAAATATAGTAATTAACATATCTAAAGATAGTAAAACCTTCGGTATACCTAATTTTTTAAAATTGAATCGTTGTCATTATTTAGTAAATGGCTATGTAAAACTCATGAAAAAATATCTCATAAGATTTTGTAAATATTTTTTTAGAAAAAAAAGATAAAATTCACCAATATCCATAATTGTATTTAATCTCTCTCGCAGATCTAGTCAAACAAAATCTAATTTCTCTCAAATTTATATTTATTCTCTAAATTGTTTTAGCTTATTAGCTTAGTGTAATGAATAGGTGTCTTGGTTGGGATTAAATAATTATCTTTACAAAATATATTCATTTTAAATACTTTGATTTTTAGGACATAGTAATAAATATAAGAAAATATTTTAGTGTTGTTGACACTTTGTTGTTGGAGGATTTGGTGCAAATTTTGGATGGTGTTAAGCCTAATTCTCTGGGAGAGGATCGGTTTGTTTGGTGGAGCGATAAATTAGGTTTTTTTGGTTAAAAACACTTATAAGAGGATTTATGAGACTTGCATCTTGGTGTTGTGTTCGGTTCCTTCAAAAGTAAATGCTTTTGCTTGTTTATGGAGGTCTAAATTTTCTATCAAAATTTTTACTTTTGGTTGGCGGTTAATCTTTATTAAGTTATCGACTAGATCGGAGTTAGCTAAGTAGGGTATTCTTAAAGGGACTCACAATGTGGTTTGTCCTTTTTGCTTATTGGAAGAGAAAGATGTTGAACATTTGTTTGGTTCTTGCATTTTTCTAATCACTTTTGGAAGAAGTTTTGTGGATTGGAGGGGATGTTTCATACCTTGTGGATTCTTTGGTTGAGATGGATACCGATAGTGTGGCCATGTTGTCACGTAATTTCATACATGAAGGATGAACACTTGAAAATTTAAGATTTGGTGTCTAATTTCTACAAAAGTAACTTCTATGATTCTTTCTTGCCCTTATTTAACTTGTCAATGTAGAAACTTTGTGGGCAAAAACAAAGCTTTTTGATCTGCATCCACCATCTATAAAAAAGGAATATAGAGGCTAGAGAAATTGTGAAAGGTGAGACACAACTTAAACAAGTAAAATTTGGAATCAAGTGCAGTAGGTACCCATATGAATGAACACAATAAGACTACATGCAAACTGTTAATTTCTTTGACACAATAAGAAACTCGACCTAACACAAGTTAGGAAACACCAATTGAGTCTGCACCACCAAGTTGGGCAACAGCAATTGAGTATGCACCACGAAATCAACAAGCACCACATGAGCACTATAACTCTTTTGAACTCAACCAATTCCAAAGAAAAAAAAAATAGGCATAAAAAAGGATAAAACCTATCTTGAGTCAATAATAATTGTCCTTATCTTTTGTGTACAGCTTTTGTAGTAGTGTTTGTATACACCTTTCATAATATTTTGGTATTATGGCACCTTTAGTTTGAAATATGTTTAATACCATTTCGGTTTAATATCTTTTGTTTGAATCAAAGAATGTAACCAAATTCATGTTTTATGACATTAAATTCAAGATTATTTTGTTATGAAAAGTTTCATACTATTAATAAAAAATTTGTGTTCAATGCCATTTAATAAAAAGTTTCAAACTATTAATATCTGTCACAATATGAAGAACACGTTCCTCTTGGGAAAACATTGAATGTTTGACATTAAAGCATTATTGGAAATCTTTGACATTGAAGAAATTTTTTAAATAAGATGAACGATGAAGAAGATGAAGATGAAACCCTACAAAATGCAGGACAACACGATTTGCTTCCGAATGAAGATGCTTACATGTTTATAAAATATTTGCTGACTCACTATTTGGACTTTTGTCATACTTTCATCCCAAGTTATCATAACTTAATGTGTTTTTTCCATATTTAATTTAAGCGATTAATTTCACTAATAAAATGATTTTAAGGGATTAATATGTAATATTTATTATTAGATAAGGGACTAAAGTGAAACCTTAAATTAAATTAAGGGACCTTGTGACTTTAAGCCTATAAATGATAATATATGAAAAAAGTTCAAACAAAGTACTAATGAGCATACGTTTGGCACGAGATGTACGAAAAGCTACAATAGCAAAACCAAACAACAAAACAAGAAGAAAAAACTACAAATAAAAAAAACCCACAAGTCAACTCCAAAAAAATTTCCTTATAAAAACTGCACCCAAAATAAGAATCAAGATATACTTCAAGCTAGCTGGACCACCGACACTGAACCAGATCCTGCTAGGGAAGAAAGAAGAAACACAAAAACTCTCAAACAAGCCAGAAATCTTGACCTGCTATTGATTAATTCAAATGATAGAATTTTGAATTCATTTTGTAAAGGTGGAAGAGTTTTGTATTGATGTATCCAAAAATCATTTCCATGAAAAAAATACTTTTCTCCAATACTAGAAAAAACAATCTCATTATGTGCCCTTTAAATCATCCATGCCACGACATGCAAAATAATAACCCCCATTAAATAGTGGTGTGAGTTCTTCATTGGAGTTAAAATTAGGAAGAGTGAGATGTTAAAACTAACTTGGATTGTTACTTCAAAAAGTCCTTATCTTTTATAATCAAAGTGACAAATAATGCCATTTTTAAATAAAAAATATCAAAACATCCACTGAGTTATCGAAAATAAGTTTTTCTAAAATCTTCCTAAAATCAATTCGAAGACAGTCACATTTTAAACATTCTTTTTGAGGGTGTACAAGGTAGCTACTACACAAGAATCAAAGTTTGTCGTCGTTAAATCATAGTTTAATAAGACATCATAAAATATTTGTTTGATTAAATAAAGCCTCTAATTGTTGTTATGATTGAACTAATGCTTACTTACACAAAGCTTAAATAAACTTAAGACGACTCAGATTCTAAAACAACTAGTAAACACATTTTAAATGTCTTTTATTTCAATAATTCCAAGTCTAACATTAATATTTTCAGTCCAAACACCTCTCTCTCTCTCTCTCTCTCTCTCTCTCTCTCTCTCTCTCTCTCTCTCTCTCTCTCTCTCTCTCTCTCTCTCTCTCTCTCTCTCTCTTCTCTCTCTCTCACGCACACACATACTTTCAATCTTGTAGCTCGTATTGTAAAATGCTTGTTTCACTAACTCTTCACTAAAAACGCATTCGTTTAAAATGATAATATGAAAATTAGGTTATATTTTAAAATCAAATTAGATGAATCAATATTTTTCGAATTGCATGTATCTTGTAATTCATCTCTGATTCTTTAACATATAGAATTTGATTCAATGCCCCAACTTCTTCAATGCAACAGTTCATTTTCTTCAATTTTATATTGCAAGACATCAAATTTGTTGAAAATTTTTGAATCATCATCGTCGATAAATATAATGATGATGATGACTCGAAATTAGTCAACAAATTGAGGTTTTGCAAAATAAACTATGAGATAATGAACTTTTCTTTGAAGAACTTAGGACATTGAAGCAAACTCTATATGTTAGCGAGAGATGACCTACATGATGCATGCAATTCGAAAAATAGTGAAGCGTTTAAGTTGTTTTTTAAGAGTAAATTATTTGTATTCTGATTATTATCTTCTAAATCAATTTGAATGGTTGTATATGTTCATTGAGGGATAAGAAAAAACAAACAATTCAAATATTTTATAATAAATTCATATATATATATATATATATATATATATATATATATATATATATATATATATATATATATATATATATATATATATATATATATATATATATATATATATATATATATATATATATATATATATATATATATATATATATATATATATATACACCACAACGGTTGAAATACATAACCGTGGTGAAATGTTAAATTTATTCATACTTTAATTAAATTATTTTTGTTGGGTTTCGAACACGTGACCTATAGATATCACGACGGTTATTTAATATAAATATTTTGATAGATAGAATGCTACCTAGTTTATCACAACGGTCAGATGTCCGTAGTGGAAAAGATCATACATGCAACCACCCCTTACTTCACAATGGTTGGTCAGACATATGGTGATATTCCTTTTCTAACCGTTGTGAGATGGATTTTTCGTAGTAATGTCTATTCATATGGTCATAAGTGATGAAATTGAATGAAACCCATATCACTATATCCTTCCCGCTCTATCCAATTTTTTAAACTATTTAAACAATGAATCACTACAACAAAAATGACTTTTGGCAACAACTCAAAACCGCAACCTAAAGTGCAATAATCGTAGCCTAAGGCTTTAGGGGGCGGTTTATCAGACGTGGAATAAACGGTTGTTGCCTATTCCTTTAGAGCTTGATTTTTTTTATTTATAACCACGGATTCAAAACACCGTCACCTAAATCATCAAATACCACGGTTTTAGTTGTAGTTTTAGGTCGCGGTTTTCTAGTAACAACACAAAATAACCGTCCCCAAAACATGAATATACAACGGTTATAAAAAAGCAACAAATGAAAACCGTAGCTAGTTTATAATTTCATTTAAAGAACCGCGCCTAAAACTTAGGAAAAGTCCACGGTTTTTAATAAGCAACCCTTAAAAAGTTCACGATTTTTGCTTGATCTACTAAATTCTTAGTCTTGCTCTTGTGCATTGTTGTTGCACTGTAGTTATGCAAATTTCTATTGACTTGTATTTGTTATGCAATTTGGGCATCTTATGAAGATCATGAATTTATAATCGGTTATGAACTTATAATGCCAAGCAATAATCTAAAACATTGCCAATTTTAACACTTTTCTGTCCAGTATCGGTAAAACTCTATATGTATATTTATATTTGTATTAATATTAATACAACAACAAAGGAGAGATAACTCTATATGTATATTTATATTTGAACTTCATTGTATAGTTTGCGATTTTCTTCCAGAACCCTATGATATCCAGAAGCAGCCTGAGCTAAGTTGTGAATATGCATTCCTGCAAAGAAAAACAACATAAAAGTTATGTAAGATGCAGCTTGTAATTCACTAGTACACTAAGAGAAGGATGAGAACAAAAGCAATGTGATTTGATCACAGATCCATCCTTACCAAGATTGGAAAATCCATCACGAAATTTCATTTGCATGAACTGCATACCAGCTTTTGTCATGTGAAGAGTAAGCTTTAGCTCCTACAAAATATGCAGAAATATGTAATTAGCAGGATGAAAAAATTGCAAAATAGAACCACGTATGCCGTTACCATTGGGATTTCTTCTGGCTTTTTATCTGACAGAATAGAACGAACAAGCTTACTCAAAGAAAGGGAACCAGGCTGCATAAATAGAAATGTGAAAATTTCATTACTTATTCTTCCTGTTCAATAAGTCTAATCCAGAATAGGTATAATAACAAAAAAATATAATATATTGCATTTTGAAACATATATTGATAACATTGATAAAAGAGACTTACAGGTGTTAGGACAACCATGCTTGTACAGTTGTCCCAACACGAGAGTGGTCTCCTCCATACTTGTACAGTTGTTAGGACAACCATGCTTGTGATAACATTGGACTTAAAAAGAAGTATTCCAAAAGCAAACACTTAAGGAAGACTCATGTGACAAGCTTTCTTTTGTTTGTACTGTCTAGCATAAACAATGTACACCAACATATTCAAGAAGCAAGTCCAGCTAGAAGCCAGAAAAAGTAATCAAGGTGACCCTCATTCAAGTTATCAGTTATCCATCCACAATTTCCATCTTCTGTTGTGATGTAATCAACAATAATGACAATCAAAGAGCTCAGATAATTCCCTAATGAATTTGTTAAAAGTGCCAATGCACTGCAAAAACTGTGCATTGTATCTGGGGCTTGCTCGTAAAAAAACTCATGCTGTCCAACAAAGGTGAATACCTCAGCAACACCAAGCAAGAAATATTGAGGTATCTACCATAAGATACTAATTGGTACAGGGATATTTTCGTCAACTAAACCAAATTCTTTTGCCATTTGAAACCTCTTGCTCTCTACTAATGCCGCTGATGACATGCAACTAACGGAGAGAAAAAGACCAATTCCCATCCTTTGAAATTCTGAGAAGCCTCTTACCTTGTTCGTAACTTTCCTTGCTATTGGAACAATGCCTCTATCGTAAATTGGAACCCAAATGATGACAGCTATGATGTCGAAAGTTGAAAGAGTGGCAGCGGGAATTTTCAAAGAAGCAATAGTCGTGTCCATCATTATCCCTTGTTCAACAAACAACGATGACATTTGTGCATAAGCATCTTTAGTATCTAAGGTGGATGGATTGCAATGTTCGGGAGCAAGGACATTAAGAAGATACACACAACGATGACACCTATTGTTCAAACCTGCCTAACGATTGAAGCAACATACACATGCTAATCACCAAAACCAAACGACACATGTTCATTACATACACCAATCTACCTTAGTCTCTATGAAACTAACCTACACTTTCCTACAGTTACTACAAAACCATGTCAAACAAGCCGAAGAAATACAATTCAAGCCATAAACACAAGGTAAGAAATAAGTTGTAATACAAAGGAATTACAGCAACCATTCTGCATTACCACAAGAAAACTAACAGCAGGGCTAACAGATCTTCATTGACAATCACATAACCAATTTCAGTTTAACACAACATGTAACTAATTCCATTACCAGCCATAACAGATTTTCTTCTAGGAAGAAAAGGAGCAACACATTAAACTACCAATAGTCACAAAGTCATAACTAACGAACTAAGGTAACTGATTTACAGATGACTAATTTACTTGCCTAACCTATTAAATTGACAGAGCATTTTGTTGCACACCTTGAATTTAACTCTAACAGTTTCATGACACAATTTCTGACACTGAAGTAATTTACCAATGGCTCAATTTTACAAGTTTCACCAAGTTTTATAACAGGCCTCAAACTTACAATAACAATGCAACAGTCTTTCCCTAATTACTAACTCATTCACACTTTGCAAAACTAACCAAGAAAAATATAACACTACCTCTAACTTCACATTTAATAAAAATTGCAAAAATACTCAGCTCAAACAGTATTCCAAATCAAACTGACTTTGTAACAAAATTTCATCACAATATCATCATAACAGAAACTCAACACCAAAGTTCCAATTCAACAACTTTCAATACATAAACCACATTTCATAGGGTAGCTAACTCAAACCTTAAATCCCTACACAATGCATACATTAGCATTTAATTCAACAACCCACACATTGATACATTCATCCAAACTCTAACATTCCTAATCTGCAACCCAACTTCAATAGCAGCCAGCCTCAAGCTAACATCTGTAGCCTAACCTCAAGCTATCATAAAGGGTGATGCCTTAAAACAGTAACACTTAAGTAAACAAAAAAAAAGGCATAAATATTTTTCCAAAGGCACTGGACATTGTATGAACTGGTTCAAACGTGTAGATGTGGCCAAACCTCTAAAGCAAGGCTAATTATATAAAATATACTATGTGCTTCATTTTCTTTCTTCTATTAAAATTGAACAACTCAAGCACGACTTGAAGTGATTCGGCAATCCAACAATTCCTATATTACTATAAATCCACAAATAGCAATAAATCATGCTATACATGCATGAATACTGCAATTCCTTATCACCAATATGAATTGTACAGTTCACCAAAAACCATTACTTTCTTCTTGTATGATTTTGTATACCAACTTTCATCCATTGTTGTCGATGGCGGATGGCATTTCATGGAGGAGAGCCAAAAACCAGCCATACCGGCCACTTTGCGGCACCGTTATAGCAGAAAAACCTGCAATATCGGCTAGCGGTGAGCCCAAAATCGCCATCACCATGTATATCTACCATGGCGCTGCTATTTGATAACAATGCTCTCATCAAAGAAATTGGAAGATCAAATAGGCTTAAATTGTTCGGTTCAAAAGGGATTGAAGAAAAAAGGACCTCATTTCAAAACAAGTGGTTCATACAGTCACCCGCTCACTCACCCTATACACCATATTTGCCATTCCCATTGATCTTCAATGATTTTGTACACCAATTCTCATCAAAAAAATTGGAAGGTTGTATAGGCTTAAATTGTTCTATGCAAAATGTTATAAAAGTGTTAATGATTTTGTCACTCACTCGCCCTATGCACCCTATTTGGCATTTCCATTTGCTAAGTTTTCATTAATCGAACACAAAGCCTTGGTCGCAGTCATTCATACACTCTGTGTGCATCTCATTGGCTATATCACTGCTCTGTTTTCATTATGACTTATGAATTATGATTTATTTATTTTGTCAACTCATAGTTTAAAATTATCACATTGATTGAACATAAAATAATCTGCACGATATATATTTTGCTACTTATAATTATGCAGAATCTTACAATTCAATATGGTTTATGATTCACAATTCAAAGTTTCATTTCTAACTCCCAATTGGATAACATTGAGATATTATTGATTACACTATGCGAGATGACACCTGGATAGAAGTGAGAATTGCATCTACATCATATATAGGACTCCACTGATTTTGCAATATATCCAGACAAATACTTCCATCAGCATAAACTGTCCGAGTAGCAATTACATTAGTTGGCAGATACCTAACTAATGAATAAGAAGGTTTATACTTTCAACCTAATACTTACTATTTAGATGAAACATTCTTGAGACAAATCGTACATTGGGTGGCTTGTTTGGATAATCCTCGAAAAACTGAAGAGTCAACTTAAATGTGCCTGAATAACTCAAAAGTAGACATGTTGTTATGTAAACACATCTAATTTCATGATAATATCAAAACACATAACATAAACATCACATAAAAATATATACATGATTCAACTACTTGAGTAAGAGCACCCTTTTACATGGTTTGAACTTTGATGGGGAAACATAATTTAGCATAACATATATATCTCAATAGAGAGTAAGTGCAGTCTTTAAGAGGCACATTAGGTAGAGACAACATAACAGACAAGAGTTAAAACTAATAATGAAAAACAAAGAACAAAAGCATCAAACTACAAAGCCAAAGCCCTAGAAGAAAGAAACTCAATTTTAAGATGGCCTAGATGCCTATCAAGCAACCCAAATTATTTTAGAGAATGGAAGAACTACAACTATCTTTGCAACAAAACTCTAATGCCGTTGAAAAAAACCAAGTTCGATTAATATAACAGAACATAAAACAATTAATACAATATAATGATTAAAAATACTTCGAAATACACAAGATGGATAAATAACCAAATTGACACCTGTATCACCATTGTTTACAGAGAAGAGCTGTAGAAAAGAACTGACTCACCTCCATCCCATGGAGTATCATCAGGACTGCAATCCAAAGCAGACAAGAAAGCAGAAATTGCTTATCCATTCATACTTAAACAAACTGAAATAAAATAAAACAAAAGTGACTAAATTATAAAATTACCAATCCAACTCACCCAAATATGACAGCATTCCAAAGCATGGATAGTGGCAGAATCCCCTTCCAAACGAATAATTTCACCAATGAGATTATCATGACCGACACACACCAATTCATACATAGCATCCCCATTCATGCCATCTGCAACCACGACAGGTCCAGATACCTATTTTCATTCAGCAAAATTCAAACACATCAATACGATGATTTATCATATCCGAATTCTCAATCAAATCAGCTTCAACAAATCACAACAACAGCATACAAATAAACCAATAGTGTAACCATAAAATAGCAAAAACAAAATTGAGCAAAAAATTAGGAGATAGATCGCGCAGTGACATCAGAATATTTTCAGTCATCACCAAATCCTCTCTCTGCATTCATTCCCACACTTCCCTTGAATTCTAATTCTGCATAATTCCGAACCACCAACTCAACTCGTTCATCTTCATCACTTCAACGCTTGGATTTCACTCTCACACCCTCTCTGCTGTAAACGAATTACCACGATTAACTTCTTATTCAAAAACTCGCAGCAGTTCGCACAACAATGCAACTCACGCAACAAAACACGCATCACGCAAGCAGAATAAGGGCAACAAAATCACTCATCTCTCAAGACTCTCACTCACAAAGGAAGCAGCAAGAACAATTACACAAAACCACTTCAAGCCACAACAACAACACAACACCAATCATAGAATAATCAACAATTCAGAACCTACAGGCTAAAGAGATTGGAGAAGAAGAAGAAAGAATTGGAGAGAAGAAGGAGCAATAGATTCATACTTACATGAGTGGAGCTTGTCCTTCGTTCATCCTCATCAACCCCTATAAGACCAGAGAACTTCTCATCCTCGTAAGTAAGATTTCTTCGTTCTTCTTCCATTTTCCTTGATTCAAGTTGCAGTCTTGTAGCTTTGAACCTAAGGAATCAAAGCCCTAACATTGTAGGTTTTGATTACTTCTTTGCACATGTTCTTGGTTAAACCGGAAAATATTGTCGACGGTTGAGCCCGGGCAGCTGCCCTACCTGGTCGGGCGCTGGCTCCGCCACTGGTTAAGAGTACAAAACACTCCTAACAATAAAAATTTTATTAAAGAAGTGTTCATATATAAACAAACCTTCAAATCAAAAGAAAAATTCTTTACGGTTTTCTCGTAACCTCTTCTCTGGAGATGAAAATTCATCCATTTTAATAGAACTTTTTCAGGAGACGAATTAAGAAGCTCTTCAATGTCCTGAGACCAATAAAAAGTAAGATTAATCAGTTATTCAAAATTTGATTTAATTGGAATAAATTTAATATAAAAGAAAAAAGTTGAACAACTCATTACTTGGCTATCGTCAACCAATTCCATAAGTTGAGGCGTCTTCTTAAGACTGAGATCGGCCAAAAGTTCGCGTGAATGAGGGAAGGGAGAAAAGTTAGGGTTTAAACAACCCCCAATTTCAAGTTTTAGAACATATTAATTTATTAATAAATTTCGAATTAAAATTAAAATCATATCGCGTTATTGGTCTAGTGGTAGTGAGGTCTTTCTACATAGCAAAGGACTTGGGTTCAAGTCTTGATTTTGTCATTTTTCAATTATCTTTCAAGTTTGAGTTAGAGCACCTCAAGGACAGGAGTTCGATCCCCACTGTACATTTAATTATATGCGAATAATTAACATTAAATTTTAAAAAATAGAAATAAAAAATACCACACTTCAAAAGCGTTGCAAAAAAGGAATAAGCTACGGTTATACTATAACCACATTTTCAAAACCGTAACATATAATAAATAAGGGACGGTTTTGAAAAAAAATCGTCAACACGTAAAAATGTGTAGCCTATGTTACTTATAGGGACGGTTTTACAGTCGTTGTCTATTCCTCTGTTGCCTAAAGTCATTTTCGAAATAAAACTCAATTCCATTTCATATGGCTTCATCCGATTCGAGCAAAACCTTAATGGTTTAAAAATGGTGTCATAAACAATATGGATCGAGTGTAATATAATATGGATTGAGTGCAATATCATCTTAAGAGTCAAGATTCAAATTCTAATTGCATATCTTTTTTAAAACTCTAAGTTAATGTGAAAAAAAACATTTTATGCATTGTAGAGTGATTATGTGTTTTGATCATGAGATTTGGTGAGAAATGAGAACATTGTTGGTAGGATGTAAGATGATGATGATTTATGGGTTAACTTAACTAGATAGAAATTGTGTGTCTTGATGGAGTTTATTTTGATTCTAACATGTTAGCTTGTTTGGGTTTTCATATTGAAGTGCCGGCAGAAAATAAGGGATGTTGTGGAAACCTGTAAGAAACCGAGAAACGAAAAGCCTTGTATACTTAGGTTTTGCAACAAATGTATTTTGAATAGGTTTGGTTTACCTTTTCTGTTTTTATTTGGTTTTAGTTTTAGCACTATTATATTTTATTAACAGTAACAAGGTAGAATAATTATGTGTTTGGTCTTTTTATTTATTCTGACTGTTTTTGTATGTTGAATTTAGATACAGAAAAATAGTAAAAAGAGGTAAATTTGTTGATAGATTGGATGTGACTTATGTAAGTTGTGCCTTGATTATGTGTTTTGAATTTAGAATTATGGTGTTCATTTATGCAATTTTGGGTGTTTATTTTGAAAGAAGCGTGATTTGTAGGAAAAAGAGAGATCAAGGACCTACTATAGAACATAAAGCCAAGGCCTCAGGTTGCAAGTCTTTGTCCGAAATGCTTATGAAGATTTAGAATTAAAGAATGTTAATGAAGTCGATGTTATGTCTTCAAAGGAAGCTATGTTGGAAAAGGTGAATTCCATTTTCCACATATTTGTTTGTTTACACCATAAGTTCACTTTATTTGATGGTTAATTGGATTTCTCTTCATTTAAGCAAATCACACTAATTATGAAAAGATACAAATATGTTGATTATCATACTTGTTTTAACGCTTGATTTTTGTATACTATACGAGCTTGTACAAGATCCATCAGAGAAAACTCGGGAAGAAAACTACTCCCACCTTTTCTTCACGTACACCAAATCCTCGTTGGTTTGGAAAACGATTTGCGACTAGGTGGATATAAAGACTTACAGGTCGGTATCAAGCGAACAAGATCAACTCTATAGGATTTATTTCTTGCTGGATTATATGGAGGGCTGGAAATAACATAATATTCAATAATGAAACCATTGAAGTAGATGACATTGTTTTCGAAATTAAATTTTCCTCTTGGAATTGGTTGATTTTAGGAAGAGAGGAGAATAATCACTGTAGATTGTATGAATGGTTTAAATTCCCGTTCGATTTTTTGTAATAGTTTTGACTTTGGACGTGATTGTATTCTTGTTGGTTTGAGATTTTCTTAATCTCTTTTTATAATATCTGCTTATTAAAAAAAACTAATCCCTAGGTGACATGACTCAGAGTCAAATGGATGGTCCCGAGACTTAGGGTACAGATGATTTTTTATTTGATCCTGCTTCTTTGGTTTCAAATGAAATTTAAATAATGCTTTAAATAAATTAGCATGGAACTGAAAATGATTTCAAGTTCTACTCAGCCCGTAACCTTGTTTTTCACCGTTGATCTTTGTGATAGTAGTGACATTGTGTTTCTCTTCACTAGTAAAGCAGAGAAACACAATTATATAAAAAGTGTCATAACCATAGCTTGAAGAAAGTTGAATCATAAGAAGGCATATGCAAAGAAGATAGTTTTGTTGTTGTTGAAGAATCACAAACGGGAGGAACATTAACGTGGCATATTCTGATGTGAGAATAGATAAAGTACTGAACAATTGATACAAAGGAATGGCTTGAAATTCTTATGCACTCTTGTTTTGTAGCAAACACAAAATTCAGTGAACTCTTGTAATGAGTTTTTTTAATTTAAATTAAATATGAAGCATAAGTTACGTGTTGTATACAACTATTGTAAGAATATTTAGCAATTTCAGTTTTGACACGTATTCAATATGTGTTATATTCGTAACACTGGTATTTATTTACTGTATTCCCATAACTCTGCATGCCCAACCGGACAACCTTAAATGCTAAACCCATTAGAAAATCACCATTGAGGTTCCGAAAAACGCCTCCACAACTTTCAACTGGCTTTGTTCCTTCAATTTTGACAAGGATGCATTTATATGTTTGTTTTCTCCTTTTTTCTAGTGTTTAAAGACTGCCTTATACTCGGGTCTGTGCGAAAATTGGATAATCTTTAGTGTCCTACCAGAAGAAAATGTACAATTTCTAAATATATTTTTGAGGTTTACTTTCATACTTTTGTAGTTCAAGTTTAATCATTATTTTTGTTTGTTTATATTTTGTATGGCTGTTTACCGTGTAAATTGGTGAACAACCACTGCTCTTACAAATGGAAAAGAGATTTGTTTTACTTGCAGGATTGACCACACAAATCCTAGGACATGTGCTAATTAATCTTAAATGAAGTTTATGAAAACTATGAACACTTCAACAGAGTCTATGATAAAGTAACTTATTTCAAATGTAAATAAATTTAAGTGACAGTAAGTGAAATCGAAATGCTGGTAAATGACTGTCACACCCTCATTTTCGCCTTTAGCCTTTATACCCTACATTCGCCATATCATACATCATTTTATTGCATATCGAGCATGTGGGTACGGATTGGGTCGATTTGTCATTTTCCATTTCAAATGAGATAACTTGTCTATCTTGGACTACATGGAAGAAAAGGTTCATTATCTAAGGTTTGATCTGAATTGGAAGGTTTACTCATCTAGATTTCTTCAAGGAGAAGTTACTTGAAAAAATATTAGGATATGCAAGATATATTCCTAATGACCATGAAATGCAAGGCATAATTCAAGATTGCTTCAGCCAATTTTGTTTCAAATTCTTGATCAAGTGGAGTTCAAATTTGCAAAGCATGAGTCAAGATCACAAGTGCATAATTCAAATTTCAAGATTAATGAAGTCAAGACTAGATTCAAGAATATGGCAAAGAAAAATTTCATGACATTTGCAAAAATGTCACATTTATTGCAAAGTCTCAAGCACTTGATAATGCTTAGAAAAATAAGCTACTTCTAGTCTTAATCCAAGCTTCTAATCAAATTCATGTTATGGTAATGCCACACCAAGCCCACATTATGCTTACAAACATCCAAGAAATATGCAAGAATTAAATCAAGATTGGAATGTTTTAAATTATGCATGTTTAATCATGGCAAAACAGTCTCATGCAAGAGGTGACAAATTTCTTCATGTCACAAGACCAAGGGAATAACATGTGACAATGCTTCTACATATCAGAATTTTCAAAATGCTGTCAAAGGTGGTAGCATTGACCAAGAGGAGCTGTCCAAGCACAAGCCAACAAAATGGGTGCAAGGCACAAAGTACTGCAGAAAAAACAGCATAGGCAAGTGCAACAGCAAAAATGCAGCATAGATCTTGCATGGAAATGGAAAGAAAGAGAGTGGCATGAGAAAATGTGGTAAGAGACACCACTCCATGAAAAATTTGATATGTGGGGAGAAGAGAAAACCCTAGAGGAGCTGAGATAAGAGGAGGGGGCTGTAAACAAAAAGAGATCACTCTTAACACATTCAAGATCCATACACACATTGCAAACCAGAAAAATAGAGAGAACAATAGAAACCCTAAAAAACCAGAAAAATAGAAAGGAAGAAAAACCAGAAAAAAAAGAGTGATATAGAAGCATAAGAGGACCATTGAGAAGTAGAATCTTCACAACATAGAGTGAAGAGTGGAGAGCACATCCAACAAAGGTCATTGGAGTACTTGCAAGAAGGATAGAAAGCTCTTGGTATCCATTTCTTCAAACTTTTCTCCCCTTACTTTTTGCTTTTATATTCATTTCGTTTATTCTCTTGTGTGTTGTTGTACTGTATATATCATGTAAGGTCCTAATAGGGACCAAGAAACTATTTTCAAGAAACCATAAAATGAAGGAAAACAAAGAAAAAAATTAGTTTTTTTTTATCTGGTAGCCTGACACGGGCCGTGTCACACGATACGGCCGGCTGTGTTACACGTCTGTTTGCATTTTCATGACACAAAACGCCCAGGACCACTGACACGGGCCGTGTCACACAACACGGCCACCCGTGTTGTGCTTCTGTTTGAGATTTCTTACCACAAAATGCCCAGGACTTCTGACACGGGCCGTGTCACACAACACGGCCACCCGTGTCACACCGTTGTTTGGCCTTAAAAACATTTTTTCTCCCAGACCCTATGACACGGGCCGTGTCACACAACATGGTCACCTGTGTCACACCTCTGTCACACTTAAAAACTCATATTGCATGCACCTTATGACACGGGCCGTGTCACACAACACGGGCACCCGTGCTACACCACTATTTTCTCACTTTTTTTGATATTTTACTTCCAAAAAAAAATTTTCTCAAGAAGTTCGCACGACATTTTTTTTGCATGTCTCGATTTTTTTAGCCGACTAACCCCATATATTTGCATGATTTTAGTGTGAATATTGCTATTGTCCTTGTTGACTTTTGATTCCAAAAACCATTTTCAAAAACAAACTCTCGATTTTGTCGAGCCATTTTTAACCTTGTAAGTTGGTTGCCTTGTGCACCGCCGTCGACCTTGTCCGTATCACTTCAAATGTATCTTTACAAACAATAAACCTTGATCCAACGTCAAGTGGTTCTCTTTTCTCATAAAAATCCAAAACACAATAAAATATACGACTAGAATTATGCACCATGAGCTTTAAAGTGGTAGAGAAGGAATGAGAATGGAATCCTCCTACACTCGTTCCGAATGTTTTGAATACAAGGCGCTCGACTTAGTTATTCGAGACATTCATCTCTATCCAAAGTCTTTTGTATAATCCTAGTCAAGAATAGATTCTTCTCTAAGAAAAACCTAAAAATAACATCAACTCATCAAACTATTTTTTGCCTTAGGGAATCAATCAAAAAACCCTTTTTCAAGGTATAAAATCAACCAACAAACAACTATTTCGTAAGCCTCCGAACTACGGAGCTCTGATTCTTCACTTCTTTTAAGTGAGGATACGTAGGCACAAGGGCCACAATCCTTGGCGAGCATTAAAATAAATAAACCAACCCCTCTTTTCCTTAAGCAAGCAAACTCTTAATAAAAACACCCATTCACGCTAAACAACCTAGGAGGTTCCCATCGAGTACGATGGATGCGAGGGGGTGCTAATACCTTCCCCCCGTATAACCGACTCCCGAACCCTAAGACTTGGTTGCAATGACCACGCTCTTTTCCCAAAGGTTTTATCGTTATTTCCCTTTCCCTCCGTGGGATAAATAAAATCCGGTGGCGACTCTGTGTCATTTTTCACGTAGCGACAATGACGAAGATAAGAACTTGCATAAAGAAAGGATAAATTCTTAAATAAAGAAATTTGTCAAATTGCATTGAAATGAAAAACTGGTGTTTAGTCAACGTACATTCTTACAAACTTGTTTCGCTCAATCACACGGATACTTGGAGTATAGTGAAGAATTTGTACACAATTGAACACACAAATCTTAACACTAAGACCTGTTATTTATAACAATCAAACATAACTGCCATTAACGGATAACAAATAAAATCAAGACAAGTGTCAATATGCATGTCTTCGAATCATAGGGGTGCTCCACGTGTCTTTCTTAAAAATGGACTTTCCCTCTTTTAGTTGAACTCAAACGAACTCGTCGAAATACCCCTAGCAATGCTTCTGTCGAATCGGGTCTTCCAACTGCTGAATCTCTAAGCCCATAACACAGACTCTCCTGGCGAAAGGACGCCTTCGACTCTCATTTCAAAACATGGCTCTATTCAAAGTAGTTAGATTTCTTCAGGAAACTCTATTTGTCACTTTTAACTTCATTTAGGCGTCGAAATTAGGAGCCAACAAATTTTCCCCAAAAAATGTCATTTTTCGACATAAATGAAGAACAAGACATTTTTTTACAGTATCATTCAACGCCTCAAACAACTTTTGCATGTCTTTTACTATTCCAAGAACTTATGACGTTAGAATCATCATGGCAATTTCTAAAACTCATTTCCTCAAAGCACGCCATAATCTCTAGTCATCATCACAATTCTTAGATGCTAGAAAATCGTGTACTGGGCATTAACGATCCACGTTTTGTCAAACGACCATTGTGGGACACGTGCCCCATTAACCATCAGCTCTTTAATTTTGATTTGAGGTCTTTTGAACTCCCACAAGCCTATAAATTATTTCAAGCTTTCTTATTTTAACTTTTACGCTCCCAAAAATCTTCAAACACCCTTCTTGCCTCTACATTTCCAAACTTCTTAAACAACAACCCAGATTCTCAAAATCTCAACAATGGCATCTTCAACTACCAATGTTAAGGATTCCAAGAAAAGCCACAAGTACAAAGACCTGAAGAAGATTTCCCAACTTCCTCCCTTTGACACACTGTCAGCACCAATGATGATGGGAAACCAACAGTTCCTCCTTGAACCACTTGCGGAAGAAAAGAGGAAAATGTATAAATCTCAGGTAGTCATTCCTCTTGTTGTTTCTGGTCAAATGCATGCGCTATGTGGCCCACTTCCTTCCTCTAGTTTTGATCATAATAAATCTAGGGATTTTTCCCCTCTTACCATAAATCAAAAACCCATAGAACAGGCCAACAAAACTAGGGTTGAGAAAACTTCTGTTGATGCAGTAGTGTTAAACAATATAGGTTTAAGGTACATGAACAATAACTTTAGAGTTTTTAGAGAATCACCCTCCTTCAAAGAATCAGATGATTATATGAACTGGCTAGCAAAAATAGAAAAAGTAAAATCCCAAACCTAGAAGAAACTTGGAATTTATGACTTGATCATGTTGTCGAAAACAAGTCTTAACTATTCCCATACTATGTTAGTTTATTCCTAGTACTTATAGGAAAACACCCACTATACTTTCCATCTCCCTTGTGGGATGATGACCCCATGCTTTTTGAAAGCCACTGTCACAAGACTTAAACCCACTAGAAACCCATATGATCCTGACCTAGAATTTGATGATTCCATAGGTTTTACCTCTGCCAAAGCCACATACTCTCATTTCATAACTCACTTTTTCGAAAAAAACAATTGTTGATGTTTCTGATCAAGAATGTATAGCTTTCTTAACTGTGTTGCTATCCCACTGCGTCTTCTGCTCAAAATCCCTTCAAGTAGCTAAGAGATACTTGACCTTGGTCACTCGACTTCACAAAGGCCATGACATCTTCCTAAGAGAAATGATCTTGGAGAACCTTTATGAGTCTCTAAGTGAAGGGGTATCCCAACTCAAAGACTTAGAAGAAAAGGGAAACCTGTTACTATCTGGTCCCGTCTGGCTTTTACAACTATGGCTGAATACCTCATTTGAAGCCAGCCTCCCTATGTCACGGTGAGAATTGGATATCAAGCTATTGGTTAACTTGAATCACAAATCATGTTCACCACCAGTCTTTAATTTGTCCAAGGGAAGTGAAAAAGATTGAATTACCCAAAAGTATGCAATGCAATGCAAAATTAGAGGATCTAAGGTTCGGGGGTCGGTTATACCTAGGGAAGGTGTTAGCATCCTAAGTATGTTATTTTTGTATGCTAAGGGTGAAAGACCTAGGGGTTTATTTCTAAGTATACTCGCCAAGAAGTCGCATCTTGTGCCTACTTATCCTGACGGGAGTGGAATCAGAGTATTCGTAGTTCCTCTAAAGGGTTGAGGAACCATTGACTGTGGTTAAAGTTCCAAGGGGGAGAAGGTTTGTTGATTGATTATAGGAGAAGAGACGAGTCATCATCTTAGGAAGAATACTCGACTTAACCTCCACAAACTTATTAAAGATGGTCTTTGCATCGATTCAAGAGAAGGGATCCAATTCGTATTTTTATCGACAAATATGCCACGTACCTCTCTCAAGCGGAAAAGATTCTAAATCTCACGATTATTATGGGATAGGAGAATTACATCTCGACTACATAGATGAATCACGTCTAGTTCTCTTTGCAGGAGAATAGAGGATTGAATTGAATTATAAGTTATCTAATGTTGAAAACTTAAGGGCATCTACCTTAAGGTATCAAGAGTGACCTAAGCTGATCGACCTGACAAATCAAGGATCAAGCGGGGGATAATGATGCAGATGCATAATGCAGTATATATAACTTATAAAGTCATATGTCGGTTCTTTCCTTGGATGTACAACATAAGCGGTGATACAATTATAAAGACCATAAGTAATTATTAAAAATAAAGAAAACAAAACAAGATAAGTGGTCAAGTAACGATTGATCGAGAAGTCTAATTTGAATAGGGATTTTAGCCTGATGTTGTCATGCAGTAGTATTGATCATGGGGCTTAATCTAGATCAGGTCATTAGAGGCAGAGTTGAAGCATGGACTTAAGGGAGTATCAAAATCAGCATATGACATAATCAATTAGTCCATTGAAAATAGAATTGATTATGGTTTAACTATAAATTGACTAGGGGGTTAGTCCATTAATTAGGATTATAGTAGTTCCATTAATTAATTGATTTAACAATATCTATTAAAATACATTTCTTTTATTTTTTTCAGAAATTATAGTAGCAAATGGTTTGAAATTCAACTTTTTTTAGATATTTCATGTTTTTTAACATTGGATACCGTAGTTCCAAGTGATCATTGTTGGAAAAGGCGATTTATTTGTGATGAACTTTAACAATAATTTTCATAACTCTTTCCAATTAATGTCTCTGATATTTTTAAAGGGCATTGTCATGCTTTTGTTGGGAGAAACAAGCATATAAAAGTAAGGGGTAATGATCAGACCTATGTTTGGCAAGTGTTGAGACAATCATGGATGTACTAGTAGTTAGCCACGACTTATTGCAAGAAATATGAAACTAGAAACATGCATTTGTTGGGAGAAACAAGCATCTAAAATTAAGGGGTAAAGATCAGACCTATGCTTGGTAAGTGTTGAGACAATCAGGGATGTACTAGCAGTTAGCCACGACTGGTTACAAAAAGCCCCGTCAAGTCTTGTTTCCACCAGGGGACACCCATGCCTCCCCTTACACTGTGTGTAGTTAGAGTTTTTGGTGGAGATGTCAATGAGATTGTTATTGCCTGACCAGTTCAAAAATTCTTCCATATGCAATTTAATGGGGGCATGTGATCCTCTATGTTCATGAGAACCTATAATAGCATTGAAGTCTCCTAAGATGATCCAAGGTATGCCGATATTGCTAATGGAGGGTGATGTCCCTCCATATATTCCTTCTATGTAAATGACATGTGGAGGCATAAACTGTAGTAATGCCTGTTTGGTAGGAATATGGAGTAGTTAATGGTTTAGAAGGGATGGGGTTGAATAAACCCTTTTAAAAAATTTGACTGATTTTAAAAATGAAAAATCATAGTTTTTAATGCGGAAGTCTTATAGAGAAAAATAGAGACTTTATGTTTGAATTGAAAATTAATTACGGTTGCAATTACATAACTAAAAATTATCTTATATTAATTAGAGGTTATACCCAAAGAGTTGCAAGCTGCGACGAAATGATAATTAGTTAATTACACGAGATGTGTTCTTTACAAAATTCAATTTCTATAGGATTCTATCACAATGGTTTACAAAATTTAATCAACAGTAAAACACAAATAGGATCCGCTTCTAACAAAACCTACACTGATGTAATAAATCTCTACCAACAAGAATTAAAGATAAACTATACTAAGAAACGATTCCCAAAACATGCAATAGCCTACGAAAATTAAATGCGAGAGAGAGAAAGAGAGAGAGAGAGAGAGAGAGAGAGAGAGAGAGAGAGAGAGAGAGAGAGAGAGAGAGAGAGAGAGAGAGAGAGAGAGAGAGAGAGAGAGAGAGAGAGAGAGAGAGAGAGAGAGAGAGAGAGAGAGAGAGAGAGAGAGAGAGAGTGCACCATGATGTATAGCGGTTCAACTCTATCATTCTCACATGAGCCTACCCCAATCTCTAATGATTTTCTATTGAAAGTTATTCTTCCACTATGTTTTGATAAAAATTACACAAGTTCATACAATTAATAATTTACAATAATGCTGAGAAAATAAACCTCATATCTGGATCTTGACTTGTATACAGACTTTATGTTAAACTCTCTGTGAAATATTTACTTGATTCTCACTTCTTGAATCTTCTAACTTCACCAATCTGCTCCAAATCTTCGTGTGTGGAAATCACTCATGACCCCATCGAATTTTTGAGCGATGAACACTCCAAATATTGAGAAGAACTTCTAACTTGTTTGTAGGCTTCTACACATCTCTACCAAGGTCAGCATGGAGAGAAAAACCTCATTATTTTCATGGGATTTTATCACCACCAGTCACAACAATCCTAATCTTGCAAACCTTCTGAAAATCTTTACAAACTCTTCAAGAAATGTTAGTTTCAAGACACGTCTCCCTCAACATTACAGATCTTCATAATTAAGAATTGAATCCAAACTAGAGTTTGATGATGAAATAAATTTTAATTGCAAGAGATTTTGAGTTTTCAAATTATGGAAGTTGGTGTTGTTATGTTTTTTGTTGTTATGAAATGAGATGAGAAAATAATTTATGTGTTGGAGATTAAGCACAAAAATAGGTCAAAATGGTTGTTAGATTCAAGTCAAGAACATTTTTTTATTTGAGTCAAGTGAAAAAGTATAGTGCCACAAGATCAACATAAAAGAAGTGACCAATTTCCTGTGATTCGAGTCAAGTTATATCTATGATTCGAGTCATGAAGGATTATGATTTGAGTCATGTAGAAAGGCTGATTCGAATCAATTTGGACAAATCCAAACAAGAAAAGGTGAAAATCGTGTGAATCGAGTCATGTGTAAAATGTGATTTGAATCAAACTAGACAGTGGCTAACATAACTTGTGTGATTCAAATCATGTGTAACTTATGATTTGAGTCATAGTGTTTCTGTTGCGGTTAGAATATGATATCAAATTATTAATTAATTTGAATCGCATCTTTAGTTCACAACCGCTCTTTGATTTATCCGAAGGAAAATGTCAAAAGAGGAAAACCTAATTTTGCATCGTAAAGACAATGCGGGGAGAGATCTAGGTAAGGGGTTGGTTAAGCTCAGGGAAGGTACTAGCACCCTAAACTTTTGTAGTACTCTACAGGAACCTTTTGTTTATTGTATGCTTTTTTTATATTTTATTATCTGTTTTAATATATATATATTGAGCTAAGGGATAGAGTGACCTAAAGACCTAAGGGTTAGTCCTAAGTTTACTCGGCAAGACGTCGCATCTTGTGCCTACATATCCTGACGGGAATGGAATCAGAGTAATTGTAGTTCCCCTTCAAAGGGAGGATAGAAACTTCTTGACTATGGTCAAGGTTTCAATGGGAGTAAACGTATCTTAAGGACACGCTTACGTGGAGTCTTGAAACTCCTATTTCTACGTTGAATTTGTTAAATGAAATTAGGGTTAAATTAGGTTTGACTAAATGTTCCACGGCGGGAAACCCTAAAACAGAGTACGGCGACCCTTTGACCTAAAGCTAGGGTAAAGGGCATT
Source organism: Lathyrus sativus (assembly GCA_963859935.3). Classification (NCBI taxonomy): domain Eukaryota; kingdom Viridiplantae; phylum Streptophyta; class Magnoliopsida; order Fabales; family Fabaceae; genus Lathyrus; species Lathyrus sativus. The sequence continues at coordinate 599,088,257 of OZ012735.1, read as the reverse complement.
TTCGTCCACGGCGGGACACCTAGGCTATTAGGGTTTTTGAAACGGTCAAAAATTAGGATTATTGACTCGACGGTCAAACGGCTAGACCTAATTCCTTCGGAGGGAATCCTAACGGTAAATCATGCAAACAGACAAAATATCGTACGACAAAATTAAAGTGCGGAAAGTAAAGAAAACGGTAAAGAAAGCGTCGCGACGATCACTCGCGTAAATTACAAATTCCCAAAAAATGCAAAATAAAATAAACCGCGACCATGGCCTCGCGTAAATTATATCCATGGAACAAATTACAAATATGATAACGAAATAATTAATTAATAATAATCGGAGACCGACTAAAACCTAGCGGAAAACAAATAGAGAACGTTAGTGAAAAAAAAGTTAGGCGGAAATCAATGACAAATAATAAAGCAATTAATAATGAAAGAAAGAAAATGCAATTTGGAAATTTATTATTTTATTAATTTTGAAAAACTTTATTTTTAATTTTTGAAAAAAGAAATTTAATCTTAATTTTGAAACAATGGTTTTTAATAAAAATGTTTTTGTTTTAATTTTTTTAAAAAGGATTCAATTTAAATTTTTTTAAAAAAAGAAGTTTTAGTTTTAATAAAAAAACAGTTTTAATTTTTTTTATTATAAGAACAGAGTTTTAAAACAAAGTTTAACTAGCAAATATTTTTTAATTAAACTAATCATTTATTATGACATAATTACAATTTAAAGAAAATCAGAATAATAATAATAATAATAATAATAATAATAATAATAATAATAATAATAATAATAATAATAATAATAATAATAATAATAATAATAATAATAATAATAATAATAATAATAATAATAATAATAATAATAATAATAATAATAATAATAATAAGAAGAAGAAGAAGAAGAAAAATAAAAAAAAGGGAAAAATAAAAAATATAAAAAATAAAAGGGGAAAAGTAGGCTTCACGCTGAAGCATTTCAATCTTTAGGTTTTTAGAAACCCCATCATCTTCTTCATCACGGTGGCGGCGACGTTGCAGCTCCTTTGAGCTTTACTCCATTCTTGCATGGCCGGAAACGATTTCTCTCCTTCTTCTTCGGTTTGTTCCACCTGAAAACAACAGAAAAACTTTTTTATTGACAAAAAGAACTGCTCACCTCGTTCGGGGTTTGAAGCGGTTCGCGGTGGTTTTGCGTCGTTTGGTGGATTTGCTGACGCTTTCCTCTTCTGATAAGTCGTGAGAACGGCCGCCGTTTTTTCCTTTTGTGTGTTCTCCCCTTTTTCTCAAATGCAACTCAGGTTTATATAGGTAACAAATTAGGATTAACTCTAACCTAATGCCCACTTTAAAGCCCAACTTAAATAATTAGTCAAAGCTAAAAAAACAAACTAAAACAAACTTAAAAGAATAAAATCTTTTCTAATATTTTTAATTTTATGATTATTGGATGTTTTTATGAAAAATATGGAAAAAAGTGAAAAAATAATATTTTACGAAAATAATAATTAAATAATAAAAAAAACTATTTTTGTTTTTTTTAATGAAAATAGAAAAGTTAGAATAAAAATAAAAGAAACAAAACAAAAAGTGAAGAAGGTGGGATTCGAACTCTTGACCTCTCACACTCACAACTACTTACACACGGTCTCTTGCCAATTGTGCCATTTATTCATTCAAAATAAAGTGGCACTAGAAACTATGTAAAGGTAGGACAAATTTGGGGTGCAACAGATGCCCCTATTTAAATAGCTTCACCGAATGATTTGAGCAGCGGAGACTCGAGAAATCGCGGTGAAAGGGATTTAAATACAGATAACCAAAAATTTGGTCCCTAGATGCAATGATATGGACAAAATAACATGAACTATAATGCTGACAATGCCATGAATCTAATATGATACGTATGATGGAATGATGAATGCAAGGATGTAGACGACACGACGACATAGGGGACAGACACGACGAGTAACTACACTAGGGAATACGACGCACTGGTGGAATAGCGTGACAATTGTCACTTTAGAACGAACAGTAACACAGGATCCACACGGTGGTAGGATCAGGTAAACGACAAGTGTTGGAATTTCCGGGTCATTCCTTTAAGTGAAGAGATCGAGCGGGATCTTCAGGAATCATCAAAAATTATACAGAGAGAAACAAACACCAGAGATACTCGGAAAAACCATCGAATAACCTCGGGTTCAAAGAAACACATTTCAGGGACATCCGGAAGAACATCGAATGAACTCTAAAACATACCAGAGTTACTCGGAAAACCATAGAATAAACCATGGGTTATATCCAGAAACAAAAGGACGACATCTATAGGAGCATGAGATGAAGACAAGTTTATGAAGGTAAATCCGAAACATTTAGGAAAGCAATAAATGTACGGGGTAAGTTTTGAAGACCTATTTGGACGAACATCAGATAAGAAACAAAGGGGTTCTGGAAGAACGTCAGAACAAAAACTCAGTCTGGAAAAACCTCAGAAAGAGAACAGATCCGGAAAACCATCGGAAAGATTCTGGAAAACCATCATAATCACAGGGGTATCTGGAAAATTGTCAAATAGAGTTCTGGAAGAATATCAGAACAAAGAATCGAACTGGAAAACCATCAGAAGGAGGAATTAAAATCAGGGTACCAGACAATCCAATAATGGCTTTGAATGAAAGGTATAAACACAATATATGTGGATAGTATTGGACGTAAAAGGAACAGGCATATCCGGAAAACCATCAGATAAGAAAAACATCATATCTGGAAGAACATCAGATAGACACGACACAAAGTTGTTTGGTAGGTGCCAAGTAAGTTGGACTTCGACCACAAGGTAGGACCTGGAAAAAACATGACCTCAGGAGAAAAAGCAAATGGGGATAAAAACACCCATGATGCCAGGTAAATTGGACTTCGTCCACGAGGTAAGACGTGAGTAAAACACGGCCTTGGGAGAAAAAGCAAATGGGGATAAAACACCCATGATGCCAGGTAAATTGGACTTCGTCCACGAGGTAAGATGCTGGTAAAACACGATCTCGGGAGAAAAAGCAAATGGGGATAAAACACCCATGATGCTAGGTAAATTGGACTTTGTCCACGAGGTAAGACGCGAGTAAAACACGACCTCATGAGGAAAAAAAAGCAAATGGGGATAAAACACTCATGATGCCAGGTGAATTGGACTTTGTCCACGAGGTAAGACGCGAGTAAAACACGACCTCGGGAGAAGAATGCAAATGGGGATAAAACACCCATGATGCCAAGTAGATTGGAATTTGTTCACGAGGTAAGACGCGGGTAAAACACGACCTCGGGAGAAGAATGCAAATGGGGATAAAACAACCATGATATGCACATGTATAAGAATTATGCTATGATATATGATCACATGCAAATGCAGATGTCGATGACAAGGCCCGACTCTGTTGGTGAGATGACAAAACTGGATGACTGATTCCTCAACCCATACATCATTGTCATTCTATTAAACTGTATCAAGTTGATAGTCCTTGTAGGAAGGATGAAGAGCTGCTTGGGGATTTTTCCAGTACACTGCCCTAGATTAGACAAACTTATAATTGCTTCAGCTTATCTGATTCGTGAATATGACTGTTTTACTGTATCCTCGGAAGGTTTGCCCCAGTATGAGTCTTGAAAATTTTCTGGATAAACCAAATCTGAGAAGATCTTGCCTTGAACCAATCTTGAACTGATTCTTAGACAGGATGTAAGCGGAACTTGCCCCTGATTGGATCACTTGACCCAATTTCTCATTGTTTGAAAATTCCTTAGAGGAAAGCCATTTTGTAAACAAAAATATTCATACAAACATGGTAATGCAAAGTTCATGCGACCTTTGAAATCAAAATTATTTTTGAAAAATGAAAAATAAGTCGTTGGTCAGAACACCGTGGTTCAAGACACTCAAAATTTAAAACAAAAGTGTATTGCCAAAATAAATGATTCACAAAGAACTTTTTGAGTCAGGTTACGCAACCTTGTTGTAGTATACTTTCAAAATAACCTTGCTTCAATTAGGTCTTTTGAGGGTTGTAACGTGGCCTGGTTCACGGTTTATGAAACAAAGGATAAAGGATCAAAATTTATTTATACCCACCCAATCTATATGATGATCTCTAGTCCTATGCTCAGTTAACTCCTATTATGCATTCAGGTTCCTATAGGTTAGGAATTGCACTGATGGTAGCAATGATGGTTCAGAAGTCAATGGACCTATGAAAAGCAGCCACTACTTCCTTATGATATTTGGTCATTTTGACATTGAGGATTTTCATGATAAGGATTTAAAGATCTCCTCTTTTTATTATCCTTAACTTTTTCCTAAACTGTTTCTTTTTGTGAAGATTACAGTCAGCAGGATGCCCCAGTTTTGCCTAAGTCTCCTTCATAGGTTTTGACTTATCGGGCTTTTCTTTTGATTTTTTTTTGAAAGGAAGTGACTGCCTAGCTTAATGATCACGGTGAACTATCATTGGCGTTTTGGCTTTAAAAAAAAGCATCTTCAACACTTGCTATGTACGAAGGAAAATTGTGAGTTCGACCTTTATATGAAAGGCGTATTGTAGGAAAACACAATCAAGTTAACTGAGAGCTACCCATGCCCCAAGGTTAAAATTGCGGGCTTTTTTTGTAAAGAAAAAAACTCCAACTTCTAGGCTCAAAGGGGTGACAAGGGGATAACTTCCTTATTTCTCCAGTGTTTAGGAGTTGAAACAATGCCTCACATTGTCAACAAGGATTGATTGAAAGCATACTGACAGCGGTTATGGGTATGACGTTTTCGTCATCCTCCCTCCAATCTTTGCATACCAAAAATTCGGACAAAAGTAAATATTTGAAAGATAAAGCATAGAGATGAAAATAATAGATAAAATGAATTAAATCAAAAGTTGCAATGCTCAGTTCATCAATATAAAAGTACAAACATAGTTCGAAAGCAAACAGCTAATAAAATAAGGAAAATACAAACAATGAGAAACAAAGGTCTGTGATTAAAACAATACAAAGATAAACTGTCATGTCTAAAACAAATAAATAGCCTGCTGAGGTCAGCCCGAAGCTTCACTTCTGATGCCCTGGCAAAGGATTCTTCTGGATGTTCGGAGGATTGTCTGGAAAATCAAGTATCCCTGCTCTTATCAGCTCACGCACTCTGGCTTTCAGTGCAAAACAATGCTCCAAGTCGTGGCCTAAGGCACCCTCATGAAAAGCGCACTGGAAATCAGCCCTAAATCCAGCTGGAGGAGGATTAGGAGGAGGTGGTAAAGCCCTTGTAGTGATCAGCCCTCGTTGAACCAGGTAAGGATAAAGTTCTGTGTAAGTCATGGGAATAGGATCAAATTGATTCCTATTTTGATACTGGTCTTGTCTAATAACTGGACGTTGAGGATTCTGAGCTGGCTGCGGAGCAACAACAGGTTGAGATCCCTGGCGAGGCTTTCTTGATTCAGTCATGACAGCATTGGTCTGCTCGTCCTTCCTCTTATGGAAATTCCCATAGGATTTCTTTGCACCATTAGAAGATTCAGCAGCTTTGGATACCTTCCCATTTTTCAAACCTTCTTCTAACCTTTGGCTAATAGTCACCAGATCTGTAAAGCTTGAAGAGACACTTCCAATCATCTTTTCCCAATAGAAAGGAGACAAAGTATCCATGAATATTCCTGTCAGTTCCTTCTCTGCTATAGGGGTTCGACTTGGGAAGCTAACTCCCTCCAACGCTGAGCATACTCCTTGAACGACTCTTTTTCCTTCTCAGACATACTTTGAAGCTGACGACGATCGGGAGCCATATCCAAATTGTATTTTTATTGCTTCATAAAAGCGTTGACGAGATCTTGGAAGCAGTGGACACTGTTATGCTCTAAGTTCATATACCATTTAAGAGAAGCACCACTCAAACTATCCTGAAAGCAATGGATGAGCAACTTCTGATTGTTGGTGTAAGCTGCCATCTTTCGGAAGTACATGACTAGATGGGCTCTTGGACATGAATGACCTTGATACTTCACGAACTCAGGAGTCTTGAACTTGGCAGGCAAAACAAGACCAAAAACTAGGCACATATTATTGGCATCAACGTTGAAGAAATCAGTACCCTCGACAGCTTGGAGTCTCTTGTTTATGATCTGAAACTGTTCACGGGTGATCTCAGGCTCAACAAAATCTTCTTGAACATCGGCAACATTGTACTCATAGGGAGGATTCTCAACGGGAGCTTGGATAGTCTGATTAATCGTGTGGACCATAGGTTGGGCCTCGGTAAGGATAGGAGCTTGAAAAACCGGTCTGACAGCCTGACCAATCATAGCAGACGATGCAACAGGGGGAGAGTAGTTAGGAGGTAAACTAAACTCAGGCCAACTAGAGGGCGGCACTGAAACAAGAGGTGGATCAACACTTGAAACTTCGTGAATGGCAGTCCTCTGAGGTGGCTCTCCTCTGGAAATCAACACTTGAAGCATCTCGATAAGCCTGGTCATGTCTGCTTTCAACTCATCAATCTCCATTCGGACCTCCGCATTATGTTCCTCTTGTTCTGACATTTGGCGTCTATAGTTAGCTCTAGTCTGATATCTGTGTCGAGGAATCAGCTTGACGACTCAACGAAACACTGGAAGATAAAGACAACTAGACATGAGAAACCCGGGGACAGATGCCATGTAAGACATGATGCTAATGCAATGCAATAGTTCCAAGAACTTCAACGGTCGATTGCAAACATTTCTTTTTTAGGAAAGTTGGAAACGGTTTTAAACTTTGAAATGTAGAACTTTTGAATTCGCAAAGGACGGTTGAATTCCTTGAAACTAGGAATGATGTTTTATGAATGTCATGCACAAATACACACAAACAACAAAGTCCTAGGTTAGAGGAACAATGAATGGAGTTAAGGTCTACCTGTTGCACCCTAAAATTTGCTCAACCTATTTCACCTGGTTTATGTTTCAATTGCATTATCATTTGCATAGTCACATCATGTACATGGTCCAATCATTTGCATATCATAACATACCAAGTCATCTAGCAGGGGATCAAGTGCCATCCTTATCTAAAGAAGCACATCAAGGGGCCTTATTCAAGCTGAAGAACATCCAAGTCATCAAGGAGTAGGTTGAAGCTATGAGGAGATTTGTGTCAACAAGTGGATTTCTCTCCTAAACTTGAGGTGTATTGAAGATCATCAACATGGAATTATGGGTTTGAGGTGTATGGATCCCATGGGAGGCCTAGAGAGCCCTATTGAAGCTTAGACAAGTCATGGTATCAAATTCAAGAACCACAGTTGAGGTGTGTACAAGTAGGGTTTCATCTGGGTAACCCTAGGTCAAGGAGAGCAAGGAAAGGGCACCAAGACCTAGCTCTAGGTCATGGAAGTCCTGGGTTGAGATGTTAAAGCATGTGTATGGATGAGTCAAGATTAATTTCAAGAGAATCAAGAGTGGTTGGAGGTGTTTGAGACAGGGTTCCTAGGGTAAAATCCCCTATATAGCACTGGACTTCCAAGCCACATAAGTCAAGATACATGTTTCAAATGGATTCTTGGCCAACATGAAACTTGTAGAGCTTCTCAATAGCTTTAATTTGAGTACTAGAAGTCTTCAAGGAGATTTGTAGAACTCATGTTATGGTTCTTGCAAGTTATGGGTCATCAGAGGACACTGAAATTTATCTGTGAAAGTCACTTGACTTCCAAGCAACTTTTTCCCATCAAGGAGTTTTAAAATGGATTCTTGGCCAACATAATAATTGTAGGGTTTGATCTTATCTTTAATTTGAGTACTAGAAGTCCTCAAGAAGATTTGTGGAACTCAAGTTATGATCTTGGCAATCCAGGGGTATTTTGGGAAAGTTGAATTATAGGTCATTTTTCAACATATGTCAAAATCTCTATCTTCCACTCCTCAAATGAAGAAATTTCCAACATTAGATGTGCTTAAAATGATGTTTTTAGGTCAGATAAGAAGTCATGGGTGATTGAAATGGCTTACTTCACAAAATGATCCAAAATGGCCTAAAAAGAATGATTTTTCAAATGGTTCAAAGGAGGGAAATTGGGATTTTTGGATTATGAGACATACACATGGAATATGGGTAGTCATTTTGAATGGAAATTGGATTCTAAACACAATGACATTTCCAAATTTTTGAATTGAGGCTTAATTTCATGACCTACTTTGTAAAGTGCTTACTTACATTACAAGTTACAATGCCAAAACAAGAAACAAAGCATTTCACGCCAAACCAACTATCCATTGACACTCACAAACCCACTTGCAGTTGGATAGAACATTCTAGAGCAAGTTGGAAGCTCAGAATCGTGACTGTAGCATTGGACTTCCATGGCCATGACAGAATTTTGGATCAACAGATTTGGGCCTGAATTGGGTTGCAAAAGCCCACAAATGGTTTCTATTTAAGCTTTAGAATGTTTCTAGATGAAGTTTGGTGCAGAATTCATGGAGAAAGTGAAGATAGAAAGTTGAGTTTCAAGGGTTCTAACTGAAAACGGTTTCTGAGTTTGGATCAAAATCAAGCCAAATTGAAGTGCCTAGAAGCTTCATCTTGCTTCACTGATCGTGTTTGAAGAGTTGCAAAGCTTGAATCCATCATCTTCTACATCTGTTGATTCAATTTTCACAGGTATGTAACCTTTGAATTTCCTCTTGATCTAGGATGAACTAGGGAGATTCTTGCATGTGGTTAGGGTTTAGATGGAACCTAGGTCGTTTCTGGATAGGAATTGGAGCAATTAGAGACATTCCAAGATGACATGTGATTTCTGTTTGAGCACGAATTGAGTTGATCTTAAGGCTATGAATTGACTTGGATAGATCATTATGATGTACAAAACATGAGGATCATTTTTGTGGATTCAATTTTGCAAATGGTGATGGTTGAGTTTTTGGCATATTCTGAAGATGGCTTCGTGTTTTAATTTCCATTAAGAATTGGATAAAAAGGATGTGATATTCATGATCCTGGTGATTTTCTGAGTGAGATAGGTATAAGGTTCATCAGTTTTGGTCACCTGAGTTTGGGACCTCATCGGAGAAGACGGTGGAAACCACCGTGAACCACCGTCTGGAATTTGCCTCAGGTCACCTGAGTTTTGGGGAAGACGATGCATGAGGCGTTGGATCAGGTTGACTCATTGACTAGGAGACGTGATCGTGTGGTCTTGATTCAATCTCAGATTTCCCTCTCTAATCAATACGCTGCGTTTCATTAATCCCAGTCAGCGTGTGACTGGGATGCCATCTGGTCCTCACGTGGACACGCCTCAATGCTTGGATTTGATTACCAGTCTCTCCATCTGATGGCTCCCATTTAATCCAGTTTTTAATTTCTTTTATTCTTTTTAATATTTTCTTTTATTCCATTTAATTTCTAAAAATCATAATAAATCCAATATTGATCCAAAAAATATTTTAAAAATACCTCCATGATCTTGGATTTATTTATGATTTTATGAAATTAATAAATCCCATTTTCATCCATTTTTCAATTTAATTTGAATTTTTCCATTTTATTATTTTCTTTAATTTTGTATATTTGCTACATGTTCTTGCTGATTTTCTTGTGATCAATTGGTGAATGATTTTAAGTTGATTCTTGTTGGATTGATTAGATTAGGGAAGCATGTACCCTTAGAAAGTTTATCACAATTTTGTGAATACAATTTAGGCTAGTTTGAGAGGTGAATAGGAGAGGTGTTAGAATTAGGGTTCAAGACAAATAGTTGTAGTTTTGTGCATAGTTTGAAGATTAAATGAGTGATCTAGGGTTTAGGATTCCTATGGGGTATTGGGTATAGGGTTAGGTTCCCTTAGAAATTGACCTAGGACTTTCTAATGAGCTTTAGCATTTTTATTTGATTTTTGCAACTTGTGTGGTGATTGTGGGTTTCTCCTTTGGATATTGGATTTGGTTATGCTTGTGTGGGGGCTATTTTGGAGTGCTTTTGACCTGGGCTTTGCTTGGAGGACTTGAAGATCAAATGAAGTTGCCTTGGATGGTTTGAAGAAGCTTGGAGTTGAAGATTTCTCATTGGTTGGAGTGCTTGTCAGAGGCTTAGGAGTTAGGATATATAGGAAGAGCATTAGAGTAGTCTTGTTTCTTCTGTCAAACATAGAGAGCTTCCTGTGCCTCTATTCCATCCCATGACATAAGGTCCCCCAAAGAAGTTCTATCTCTCCTTAGGAGGGATATAGAGCATGCTTTGGTTGTGTAGAACCTTGAGGGTACCTTTCATTTACCATGTTAAGATCTTAGTGATTTCCTTGGGTTGTCACTAAGCCTCTCAACATTTCAACTGCATCTATTGATTGATTCTCTTCTTCAGTGCTTGCTAAAGATGGAAGCTTATTGAAGATGAAGTTCATTGAAGAGTGGATGAAGCTTGTGCCTGTCAAAGTTGGTTGACTGTGGAAGCTAGGGTTTTGCTGCTTTTTGTTGAGGCTGTCTACTGGTTGAGGTTCAGTGCTTGCTAAAGATGGGGCTTATTGAAGATAGGAGCTTATCCCAAGCTTGAAGATTGTTGAAGATTAATGATGGGGTCCTGCGTGGAGAAGTTGTTACTGTCAACCTTTGTTGTTAATTAGTTGTACTGTAGGAGCTGGTGTTGTTGTCAGAGCTGGTGTTGGGTTTTATTTCTTTTTCTGTATTAATTGTTGGCTTGTACAACTTGCCCCCCCCCCCCCCAAGGTTTGAAGTGAATACTGTTCACTTTGCCTATTGTTTTCCCAGGTTCGAGGTTGAGTGGGACTCCCCTTGCCTCGCTTGTGTTGCTGCACTGCATACATGTTTACTGCTTACTATATATCTGTTTCTTTTGCTGTTTATCCCCTAGGATCTCTGTTTCCCTCTGAGCAAGAGAGAAATATGACAGACAATAGGTTTTCACCCATGCATGACAACTTTAAGGTAGTTTTGATTCCCCTTTCAAACCCTAGGTTTTTAGAGCTTCTTTCTCTTTTATCTCAAAACAATTCAAAACACAGTAATAAGGATAATCGATGTCGTACGCTACGAGCCTTAAGCTATTTGAGAGGGGGTTGCTGGAGGGTCACTCTTCAGTAATCTGACTGCTTAGTGTGTTACCCTTAGGGTGACATACGACATCGTCACCCTCAAATAGTCTCTAGTGCGTCAGAGATTGTGAACATACTAAAAAATACTTCTTTCGTAAAAGATTCAAAACAAACATCAAAGTGTCATTTTTGTCCGCTTGGACTCATAATCAGAAGAAAACCTTTTCAAAAGGATCTAAAAAACAGTCAAACAAATCTGTGTCTTCCGTAGCCCGAACTACGTTTGCTCTGATCTTTCATGCTGTATGAAAATACGTAGGCATAGGATGTCGTATCCTAGCGAGCAACCTTCCCCCCTTAACCCGTAGTTAGGCAAACTACGTTGACTCTGATTTCTCGTTCCAAACGGGAATACGTAGGCATAAAGTGCGATACTTTGCCGAGTCATTTTATTTTCTTTTAACCCCAGACCTTTAGAGTAGATAGAATAACAATCCGTACTAGAAAACAAGCGTGGATCCCGTCGAGTACGGCGGACGTGAGGGGTGCTAATACCTTCCCCTTGCGTAATCGGCTCCCGAATCCAGGATTTGGTTGCGATGACCATTCCTTTCCCGTTTTGCGTTAGGTTTACTCTGAGTGTTTCCTTTCCCTCCGTTGGGATAAATAACGCACGGTGGCGACTCTTCTGTTTAGCCGGCGCCGATTTTCGCAGTAGCGACAGCTGGCGACTCTGCTGGGGACTACTTTGGTTCCCTACGTGAGTCAGTCCTAGCGCTTGTTTTCCCGTCGTGGATGTTGTATGGATTTACATTTCTGTCTTTACTTTCCGCATTTTATTGTCAGCCTTATATTGTTATTGTTGTTGTGGGGAGGGGTGATCTGTTGAGAGATAAGTCGAACCTGGGCTTGAGGTTACACCTAGACTTAGAAGTAGAGAGTAGTGGTTAGCCTGCTTGCTTAGCTCGCACCAGCTAGCCGCGAAATCTGCGCTCGGACGAGATTCTCTTTGATGCTTCTTGCCTGGCCCTTAGGGCTCGACAAGTTGTCTGACCCGAGGATTGTCGACTCTGGGGACCGATCAATTGGAAGTTGGCTGAGGAGGGCCTCTTCAGGACAGGATGATGACACACCTTCTGGGTATCGTATCATCGTTCTTGAATGTCTGTGACGCCAACAACCGCATAGGATGTCGTACCTTGTATCAGTTGATAGGACACCTACCTGTGAGAGGGATTGGGGAATGCAGGAAACTTGACCTTCAGATCACCCGGTTTTCTCGGTATTGGATCAGTATGTGTGGTCACCTAGGTTTCTTCATCAGAGCTTTGGTATGGGTCTGTTGAGACCAGGATGGAGCATTGTTTTGGGTCTGTCAAGACCAGGTTTGAGCAGTATTGTGGGCCTATGAAGACAGATATTATGGATGGATCTCCTCAGCAATATGTCACTTGATCCCCGCTGCATTATTTTTGCATATTGCATTGTTGCATACTCATCTTGCATATCATTAACGTGTATTTATGTTGCAGGTGTGATCATTCCCCTCTGATTCTAGTGTATTTTCTGGCCATACATGGAGTCCACGAAGAGGACGGTTGCTTACCGGTTGCATTCACCAGATATCAGTTCCTTGCTGGGATTAGTTGCTCTAGCAGATGAGAGAGTGAGGGCTGAGTTCAGAGTATCTTATGGGAGATTGCTTAGTTTGTTGCACAGACCTTCAGCATTTGAGACGACTGGGGTGTATACTTTGATGCAGTTTTATGAGCCTCAGCTGAGATGCTTCCTGTTCCCCGACTATATTCTGGCACCCACTTTGGAGGAGTATTCTGCTATGTTGGGAGTTCCTGTGTTAGACCAGATGCCCTTTGTACATGTTGATGCTGAGCCTGAGTTGGCTACACTTGCTGAGATTGTCAGTTTAGATGCTTCTGAGTTCCCTGGAGGTTTGGTCAAGCTGAACGGAGCTTATGGTTTTCACCTGTCTGTCCTGGTTGAGAAGGCTACACAGTGCGCGAAGAGTGGATGTTGGGTTGCCTTCAGTGCTATTCTAGCCGTCTGCATCTATGGGATTGTCCTGTTTCCCAATGTGCCAGACTTTGTTGACTCAGATGCTTTCTTGATTCTTGTCTCGAAGAATCCAGTTCCTACTCTATTGGGCGATGTTTATCATTCCATTCACTACAAGAATGAGAAACGTCGTGGCAAGAATGTTTCCTGCTGTCTTCCTCTTTTGTACAGGTGGTTCCAGGGACATCTTCCGAGGACAGGGCCTTTTGTTGATGTTGTTGATACTTTGGATTGGTCTTCCCGGTTGGTGGGGTTGTCTGCTGAGAACATCATTTGGTTTGATCGGAGTATGCTTGGCACTGACATTATATATAGTTGCAGTGGCTTTCCAAATGTCCCTTTGATTGGACGGAAAGGCTGTATTAACTATAACCCTTCACTACTGGTAAGACAGTTCGGTTATGCTTTGAAGGACGCTCTGATTGAGAAGGAGATACAGGAATCTCTGTATCTCACGGGCTTATTAGACGCGGCTGTTTTGATCAGATTGAGGCATGCATGGGCTAACGTCCATAGGAGAGGGAAAGTTTTGCTTGGTAAGAGCAACAGCAAAACGTATGAGCCTTATTTGGCTTGGATCCGCGAAAGAGCTAGTATTTCCTTGATGCCGTATCCTGCTGTGGAACATCTGTATCTTCCGGTGATTGAGGCACCTACTTCGATAGAGCTTGGAAAGTATAACAAATTGTTGACCGAAAACGAAGAATTGAAGAAAGCCAATGATGAGTTAGAGAAAGAGATCTTCCAGTTGCGTCATGAGAAGAATGAAGCTACCTTCACTGTGAGGGAACAAACTGAATTGATTAATAGGTTGGGTTCAGAGTTGACGGAAGAGACCAACAAGAAAGAAAAAGTGGGAATAGCCTTGAACGGTGTTAGCAAGGTGCTGGCTTCCAAGAAGGAACTCTTGAACAAAGCTTATTCCCGTCTCAGCAAGTGGGAAGCATTATGGAATGCCACGCTTACCAAGCAGAAGGAGCGTGAAGATGAATTGAAGCTGCAGATTGCCACGCTAAAGGCGCAGGTTAGAGCCCAAGACGCAAAGATTGCTGAAGAGACATCACTTAGGAGCACTGTTAAGCTTAGAGTAAGTGACCTTGACGAGAAGCTGAGAAGTTATGAAGTGAAGGCCGGCTCCAAGAGATGCAGACTCGACGAGGGTTCTGGCGAAGGAACCTGCCAGGACAACGCCAAAAAGCTGAGATCCACTGCCGAGCGGTATGCCTTACTGATACAAGAGCTAATCTCCAGACTGAGTCGTTCAGAGACATTGAGGATATTGGAAGACGTCATAGAGCGCCACTTGGCCTGAGTTGTCTTTTGCCTTGCTTTCGTTATCTGTACTTGTATTTTGACCATCGCCAGGCTTGTTGGCTGAGGTCTCTTCAATTGTATACAGTTGTACTCCTGTACTCAGCCTCTTGGCATTTGTTTATATATGAGGGTTTTCTGATTCCTTGCTTGCTTGATGGGGACTCCATTGTCGTGATGGCCTTCTCTCCGAAACTAGAATCGGGGGGGGGGGGGGGGGAATATAACCTGTAGCATATTTACACATTTGCATCTGCATTCATCTTGCATGACCGGTATTCTTGAATCTGTATCTTATTTCCTGCATCACAGGTTTCACAGGATTGACGAACAAAGAGTCCACCGCTACTCAACCCGAAACAACTGCAAGAGAATCATGGATCAAGTCCAAGTGGAGATGCAGGAAATCCGCGAGAAGCTGAATCTGTTCATGCAAGCAATGGAGAATATTGCTAAGGGCCAGGAGAGCCTCTAGACTTTGGTACAGCCGCTGCTGACGCGGACTAATGGGAATGACAACAATGACCACAATTCTGCACACGTTGAAACTATTCCGGAGGATGGCCCCCCTACGCCTGTGGTTCCACCTGTAGTGACCCCACCTGTTGTGGTTGTAAACAATGGTGCTGGCGCTGGCAATGGCAACACAGGGAATGGAAATGAGACTGTTGTTAACAATGTTGGATTTGGGGACGCCAACCAAGGCGGTGGTAACAACAATGGCGGTAATGGTTTCGGCAACAATGGTTTCGGCTACAACGATCAAGGATTTGATTACGTCAATCAGGACGGGAAATTCGGCTTCAACGCTCAGGGTTTTGGTTAAGACGGTTTTGGTAACCAGGGGTATGGTGGATTTGGTAATATGAATGGTGCTGGGGTGATTCCTGTTAACACTGGGTTTGGACCTGTTAGGGTCAACCAGGGTTTCGGTAACGGGGGACAAGGTCCCATGATCAATCAGCAAGGGTTTGGTCGCAACACTGGTTATGACGGATATGGAAATGAAAATGTGAATTGGGGTGAAGACCGCCAGGAAGACGCCTTTTCTGGAAGAGGTGCGGGATTTGAAGGACATGTTGATCCTGTGCAGAGGATCAGAATGCTTGAAGAACAGATGAAGGGGGTAGTGAATCAGAACTCCACCGGTTTGGATATGACTACAATGGGCTTGGTACAAGGGCTGAGGGTGCCGTTGAAATTCAAGGCTCCCACTTTTGACAAGTACAAAGGGGACACCTGCCCTAAAGTCCATGTCCGCTCTTATTACAGGAGGATGTCCGCATATTCAGATGATGAAAGGATGCTCATGCATTTCTTTCAGGATAGCTTATCAGGACCTTCACTTGAATGGTATATGGGGCTGGAGCCCACACAGATCAAAACCTGGAAGCAGTTGGCTGATGCTTTCGTGACACATTACAAATATAACAGTGATTTGGCGCCAAACCGGGTCCAATTGCAGGGTTTGTCACAGAAGAACGGTGAAAGTTTTAAAGAATATGCACAAAGGTGGCGCGATATGGCAGCGAGGGTGCATCCTCCTTTAATTGAAAGGGAGATGAACAACATGTTCATTGGGACATTTACGGGGGTGTTTTACGAAATATTGTTTAGTGTGTCATTGAGCAGTTTCTCATATTTGATTCTTATGGGGGAGATGATCGAAAACGGGATTAAAGTTGGAAGGTTCCAAGCAGGTGAGTCTACTTCAACAGGAGGTGCCAGAAAAGCATTTGGTGGTAGACGGCATGGTGATACTAGTGCCGTGTTTGGTGGCAGGGGCAAGGGCAGAGGAAGAAATCAGTATGTTCAGCCGCAACAGATAGCTAGTGTCACTATCCCGCTTCCTCAACAGAGGCAACCACAACAACAGCAAGGACAAAATCCTGGCCAGAGAAGGGTACAAAATGTGAGGCCGAAAAGAGTGTTCGACGCACCTCCTTCCACGTATGCAGAACTCCTCCAGACCCTGCTAGGGTTGAACTTGGTTGAAAAGAGGACTTTGGCACTGCCTACAGGGACGATACTCCCTTATGGGTACGACGCCAACAAGCATTGCGAATTCCATTCCGGGGCACCCGCGCATGATGTAGAAGCTTGTCAGGCATTTAAACACAAAGTTTAGGATTTATTGGATAGCAAAGCTATCAACTTTGGACAGGTGGGTCCAAATATCGTACAACAGCCTATGCCCAATCATGGGGCAAACGCCATCTTGACGGAAGAAAATATGAATCTATTGATGGATGTCAATGAGCTGAAGACACCGTTGGGTGAAATTAAAAGCACGTTGTTAAAAAGGGGTGTATTCCCGGGATGTGATGAGGTTTGCTTGGATTGTTGGACCCAGCCAGAGGGTTGCAATGAGTTGAAGCGGGGCATTCAGGCTATGATGGAGGAAGGTACCTTGCAATTTGATCGAACCGCGGTTGGAAAGCCTGTAGAGGCGTTGTGTGATGAGATGAATGATGTTGCGACGGTGACGATTCCGAGGAAAACAATAACGATAACGGCACCTGCCAGGCGGCCAACGATCACAATTACCAAAGCAGGACCGGTTCCTTTTGAGAGTACTAAAGTAGTGTCGTGGACTTATGGGTTTGAGGTATATTGCGACGGTGAGAAAATTGAAGTCAATGGGCAACCAGCTGGGGTTGTAGATAATGTTGTCGGAACAGGGGGTATGACCAGAAGCGGAAGAGTCTTCACGTCACCCGAGGTAGAGGCGGAAAGATTAGCCAAGGGTAAAGCCAAGGTAACTGAGGGTGGTCCTTCTCAGTCGAATGAAAAGGAAACGTCACTTAAGGATGTGGAGGAGTTTATGAGGCTCATTCGTAAAAGTGATTACAAAATTGTTGAGCACCTCCAGCAAACGCCGTAAGAAATTTCCATCTTGTCGTTGTTGTTGTGTTCCGAGGCCCATCGGAATGCTTTATTGAAGATTCTAGACACGACGTTCGTTCCTCAAGAAGTTTCTGTTAATCAGTTAGAAGGGGTGATGGTGCATGTCAATGCAGGGCACAGTTTGGGTTTCACAAACTTTGATTTGGCACAATATGGCATTGCATGTGTCAGTAGAATGCCGGGGCACGGTCATGTCCCATGTTTTAGTAGACATTGGATCTTCCCTGAATGTGCTACCGAAGAAATCCATGATGAAGTTGGATATCAGGGGGATTATCTGCACGCCCAGTGATTTGGTGGTGAGGGCGTTCGATGGAACGAGGAGGTCGGTTTTTGGATCAATAACATTACCGTTGCAGGTGGGGCCTGAAATATTCGAAACTGAATTCTATATAATGGACATCCAGCCAGCGTATAGTTGTCTTCTTGGGCGCCCATGGATCCATGCTGTCGGGGCGGTCACATCCACGTTGCACCAAAAGCTGAAGTATATGATTGGGGATAGTGTCGTCACTGTTTGTGGAGAAGAAGATATTCTGGTTAGCCATCTGTCTTCGTTTAAATACGTCGAGGTCGACGGCGAAATACACAAAACACCCTGTCAAGCCTTCGAGGGGTTGCGAATTAAAGACAGAGTTCCAGTGCCAAGTAAAATATCAGATGTGGCCGTGTCATCCTACAAAGAGGCTCAGGCTCTAGTGCAGACAGACAAAACCAAGAGCTGGGGGAAGGTATTGGAGATTCCCGTGAAGAATGACAAATTCGGGCTTGGATATCATCCTTCGTCGTCAACATCCTCTTCAGGAGCGCCCAGGTTCAAGGGACCAGTCATGATTACGCCAAGCGGGGTGAGCTTCGAGACCATCAATGCTGTTTCCGATTCTGAAGAAGGAGACATCGACTGTGATATGGACGCGTGGATCAAGCCAAGCGTGCCAGGACAAAGTCTCTGCAATTGGTCTATCCGGGAAACTGTTCCTGTGACAACTAAACAGTAATGATTTGTTTTCTTAACTGTTGAATAATCTTGTGTCCTACCCGGGGCATAGTGATTTTGCTTAGGGCCATTTGGTTATGTACATTACATTGTCTAATCATGAAATAAAGGCGTTTTTCATATACAAATGTTGTGATCCCTGTTTTTCCTGTTTTTGTCTTTTACAATAAAATGGCAACGTGGTTATTCGCTTGTCTGTGTTTTGAAGCATTTAACCATTTCCTTTGCAGGATTACTATTTCAGATGACATCTATGAACTGCCTATAACTCACTTCGACTTCGAGCACCCAGTATTTCAGGCTGAGGAAGAGATTGTTGAAGATGGCGACGTACCAGAAGAGTTGACTTGGGTATTGAAACAAGAAGAAAGGATCATTCTGCCTCATGAGGAAGTCATTGAGATTATCAATTTGGGGTCGGAAGAGGTTGTGAGAAACATCTGTATAGGGGCTGTGCTGCAGAGCGACATCAAGCAAAGGTTGGTTGAGATGCTCAAAGAGTACAGTGATATATTTGCTTGGTCGTACGAGGATATGCCTGGGTTGGATACAGATATGGTTGTTCACCGTCTGCCACTGCGAGAGGAATGTCCGCCTATTAAGCAGAAACTCCGAAGAACTAGACCAGACATGGCTGTGAAGATCAAGGAGGAAGTTCAAAAACAGTGGGATGCTGGTTTCCTAGCTGTTACAAAATATCCCTCATGGTTCGCTAATATTGTGTCAGTGCCGAAGAAAGACGGTAAAGTGCGAATGTATGTAAACTGCCGTGATTTGAATAGGGCGAGCCCGAAAGATGACTTTCCACTTCCTCACATTGATGTGCTGGTTGATAACACTGCTCAGTTCTCTGTATTCTCCTTCATGGACGGCTTCTCAGGCTATAATCAGATCAAAATGGCGCCATAAGACATGGAGAAGACTACCTTTATTACTCCTTGGGGAACATTTTGCTACAAAGTGATGCCCTTCGGATTGAAGAACGCTGGGGCAACATATCAACGTGCTATGACGACTCTCTTTCATGACATGATGCATAAAGAGATCGAGGTTTATGTTGATGATATGATTGCCAAATCCCAGACGGAGGACGAGCATTTGGTTAATCTGCTGAAATTGTTCAAGAGGCTCAGGAAGTTCAGGTTGAGGCTGAACCCTAATAAGTGCACCTTCGGGGTGAGATCGGGTAAACTACTGGGGTTTATCGTGAGCGAAAAAGGAATAGAGGTTGATCCTGCGAAAATAAAAGCAATACAAGAAATGCCGACGCCTAAAACAGAAAAAGAAGTGTGTGGGTTTTTAGGGAGGTTGAACTATATCGCCCAGTTCATATCTCACTTAACTGCGACATGTGAGCCGTTATTTAAGTTGTTGAAAAAGGATCAGGTGTTGACCTGGAATGAAAATTATCAAAAGGCGTTCGACAAGATAAAAGAATACTTGCAGGAACCTCCTGTTTTGATACCCCCAGTGGCCGGAAGACCTTTAATTATGTATTTGACGGTTCTTGAGGAAAGTATGGGTTGTGTTCTTGGTCAACACGACGAGACCGGACGTAAAGAGCATGCGATCTACTATTTAAGTAAGAAGTTTACTGACTGTGAGTCCAGATACTCAATGCTCGAGAAAACGTGTTGTGCGCTAGCCTGGGCCGCCAAACGTTTGAGGCAATACATGCTGAATCATACAACCATGCTAATTTCAAAGATGGATCCAATCAAATATGTGTTTGAAAAGCAAGCCCTTTCCGGAAGAATTGCCCGATGGCAGATGGTGTTAACAGAATACGATATCCAATATGTCTCGCAAAAGGCTATTAAAGGTAGCGTCCTGTCAGAATACCTTGCGGAGCAGCCTATTGAGGACTACCAATCGATGAGGTTTGATTTTCCTGGCGAGGATATCATGTACCTGAAGATGAAAGATTGTGACGAGCCGTTGCCGGACGAAGGACCAGAGATGGGTTCCAAATGGCAGTTGATATTTGACGGAGCTGTAAATTCCTATGGTAGCGGAATAGGTGCAATTATTACTACTCCTCAGGGGTCGCTGTAACACGGTGGGAGAACTGACTTTAAACAATGTTGCGGATAGCAAGAGTCGCCACCGACTTTTATTTTATCCATAAGGAAAGGTTATAAAAGAACAGGAAAGACCTTAGAGAATATTTTGGGTCCGGGGGGTAGGTTATGAAAAGGGAAGGTGTTAGCACCCTTTTCATCCATGGTTATCCATGGGCTCTTAGGTACTTAAGCTCACTTTTGAATTGTTTTGAAAGTGTAGTGTGTGAATAGCAAAAAATTTCAGAATAGTTTAATAATAATCCGTGTATGGATGTGAAAAAAACTTGTTTGAAAATTTTGTTGGAAATTTGTTTAAGTGTGAAAAAGTTTTGAAGTGAGCAAGTATCTAGGAGTAGCCTACCCTAATGTTTTAAGGTCTTTCTTATTCTTTATCCTTTCCTTAGTAAGACTATCCCTACTATAATGGAGTAGGTAGTCCTTACTTTGGATGTTAAGGGACATGTGAGGGACAATTTGACTTTGAAGGCCATTGTGGGATGTAATAAGCACATATAAGGGACCATCATCATTTTTCGAAAGGGACTTGATTCGTAAAGGCAACCATAAGGGACTTTGATGATTTTTTTATTTGAGGGACTTGCTTTATACACCCCACTTAACCATTATTCGTAGGCAACTTGAGGGATATCCTTAGGAAGTGAGACGGCGATTAAAATCGACTTACGTGTGTGACGTGTTTATTTTAATTATCTTTATTTAAAAGTGATCTAAATTTATTTTAATATTACATACATGTTGTTACACTCCCTAATTACTAACCATAATAATAATTAAATAATTAAACAACTTTACATCCAAGAAACAATTACAAAATAATAAGCAAAATAATTAAATAGCAAAGATAAATAAAATATAAATAAGCAATAATAAATAATAAAGGGGGTTAATTCTAAGTTTACTCGGCAAGACATCGCATCTTGTGCCTACGTATCCTTACGGGAGTGGAATCAGAGTAATCGTAGTTCCCCTCAAAAGGGAGGTTAGAGACTTCTTGACTGTGGTCAAGGTCTCAAGGGGAATAAACGCATCTTAAGGACACGCTTACGCGGAGTGTAGAAACTCCAAATCTCTACGTTGAATTGTTAAGTTGTAATTAGGGTTAAATTAGGGATTCCACGGCGGGAAACCCTAAAATGAGCGCGGCGACTCTTTGACCTAATGCTAAGGGTAAAATTGTAATTTTGCCTGCGGCGAGGCATTTGTGAAAATTAGGGTTTGTAGTTTGTAGTTTTGAGGATTTGAAATTGAATGTGTGAAGTTTTACGGACTATTGGCGCGGCGGCCAAACAGTTAGACCTAACCTTCGGATGTGTGCAATGTGACCGAAATAATAGTAAACGCGTGAGATAATTGAATCATGCAAACAGAGAGATAATGTCATAATTTAAACCATGCAAGCAGAAATTTAAAGGCAGAATTTAAAGAGCGATTGTTAAGTTCGCGAGGTTACATGAGAGGAGCAGATACAATATGATAATGAAATTTGAATTGAACAATAATAAAATAAAATAAATAACGGTTCTAGTTATTATTTTAAAAAAAAGATTTTAGTTATTATTTTAAATTTATCTAAAAAAAAAGTTTTTCTTAAAAATAATAGGTTTTCATATTAATTTGGAAAAGATGTTAATGTTATTTATTTTAAAAAAACAGATTTTTATATTATAACAAATTTTAATAAATTAATGATAACAATAATAATAATAATGGTAATAATAATGATAATAATGATAATAATAATAAATAATGATAATAATAATAATAATAATAATAATAATAATAATAATAATAATAATAATAATAATAATAATAATAATAATAATAATAATAATAATAATAAAGCAATAATGAATTTTAAATGTGCCAAATAACCCAACAATGTTGCTAACGCAGAAATGCGCTCATCGCAACCAGATCTAAATCGGACGAAACAAAATTTATCGCAAAGAAAAAGAAATTAAGCAAAAAATAGTATTATTGCTCACACAAAAATGCGATCATCGCAACCAGATCGAACTAACACAAATGTCACGCGTCATGCACACAAATGTGCAAACATCGTATCGACATAATTCGATCAAAAATCTTATATATATAAACTCTAACAATTTAAAAATTATATATATATAAACGTAACAGTAATAGATAAAGAAAAAGAAATAACGGTAATAGATGAAGAAAAAGAAATAACGGTAAAAGATGAAGAAAAAGAAACAACAGTAATAGATGAAGGAAAAGAAATAACGGTAAACGATGAAGAAAAAGAAACAATAGTAATGGATGAAGAAGAAAACTAAATAACGGCAAACGGCACTCACTCCTCTTAGGTTTTTTTCATTCTCTCCCTTTTTTCCAACAAGGCAACACATGTATATATAGGGAACAAATTAGGGTTAACACCAAATTGTCAATAATGTCCCTAAAGCCCATTTTAAAGCCCAAACTAAATAATTAGTTAAGAAAAAATAAAATTTAAATAATTTAAAATAATTAAAATAAACTTAAAATAAAAACTAATAATCCTATTGATTCCTAAAATAAAAAATATTATAAAAAGAACAAAATTTTTTTCAATATTTTTTATTTTATGATTTTTTGGATATTTTTATGAATAATTTAGAAAAAAAAAGTGAAAAAAATAATATTTTAAAAAATGATTTAATTAAAATACGAAAATAATAATTAAATAATAATAAAAAACTATTTTTGTTATTTTTTTAATGAAAGATAGAAAAATTTAGAGTAAAAATAATAAAAAACAAAAAAAATGACAAAGGTGAGATTCGAACTCTCAACCTCTCACACTCATAACTCCTTACACATGTCCTCCTGCCAATTGTGCCATTTTTACTTTTTAGAAAAAAAATGCATGCCATATGATATTTACCTGCAAAAAGTCAAACGACTACACAAATTTGTTAGTAATTGATTAAATGCAATGAAATGCGACGACAAATCTTAGGGCAAAATTTGGGGTATTACAGTTATTATGATAATATTTCTCACCCAACCTCTCTTTGATGTTGGCAAAAAAAAAAATCATGAAGTTTGACTTTGGTTTGACCACAGTTGACCTCAGTTTGACCTTTTAACTGCATTGACTGCTTTTGACTTATCTGATCATCTGACTGAGCAAACTTTTGAGAAAAGTCTTGAAACTTGACATGGGGGTTCTTATACACATATAAGATGTTATGAAGCTCACTTGAAGTCTTGGAAGTCCATTTAGCCTGATTAAAGTCAAAACCCTAGTTTTGGATGCACTGCTTAGGAGGTGCATTGTCTGAGGGAATTGTCAACTCTTCTGACCAATTATGAATTTTGTGAACCTTGTGAACCTTCTTGGAACACAAAGTCTTGTATTGTGAGGGCAAATTTTGGGGTGCAACAGCTGCCCCTGTTCAATTTTCTGAAACCTGAGGGGTTAGATTGGTATATTTGCCAGTCGTAACCTGGAAGGTTGAAGGGGATTGAACACAAAAGCCCAAAAATTTGCACTCACCAGTGCATGGAGTGATATTGATGGTTGGTTGAACATGATTGAGTGGGCTTAAAGATGCCACTAGGGGAAAGTTCTTCAGTAGTATAATGAGAACTGTCAGGAGTCTGGAGTAATACTGATGTAACAGCATGTCTTCATGAGGATAGAGCAATCAATAATGATAACCCTAAAGCAGTCTTGAAGTGATAAATCTGACCTCAGGAGGATAGAGCAATCAATAGCTCTAAAGCAGTCTTGAAGTAATAATGGCTTCAGGAGGATAGAGCAATCAATAGCTCTAAAGCAGTCTTGAAATAATAATGTGATATGTCTTCAGGAGGATAGAGCAATCAATAGCTCTAAAGCAGTCTTGAAGTAATGATTTCAGGAGGATAGAGCAATGGATAGCTCTAAAGCAGTCTTGAAATAATAATGTAATTTCAGGAGGATAGAGAAATGGATAACTCTAAAGCAGTCTTGAAATAATTAGATGGCTTCAGGAGGATAGGGCAATGAATAACTCTAAAGCAGTCTTGAAGTAGTAATATGACCTCATGAGGATAGAGCATGAATAGCTCTAAAGCAGTCTTGAAGTAATAGGATGATTTCAGGAGGATAGAGCAATCAGTAGCTCTAAAGCAGTCTTGAAGTCATGAGAGGCTATCAGGAGGATAAAATAACCCTGAGGTTACAATAAAGCAGTCCCAAAGTAATAAGAAGCTCATCAGGAGGATAAAGTAACCCTGAGGTTACAATAAAGCAGTCCCAAAGATCATAAGATTGTTTGTTGGATAATTAACCTGAAAACAAGGTAGCATTCTGTATAACAACATTAGTTTATGCTTTATGTATGCATGTATGACATGATGCACTTAGGTAATGTATTATAGACATATATGTTATGGTATGATGTAAATGATGTATGTATGCTATGACACTGCTGGAAGTGTCTGGATATCCTTGTATAACAACTGCTGGCCAAGGAAAATAAATCCTGATTCGTTGTTGAAGAATATATAACCCTCCGTCTGCTGGGGATAACAAGGTATAGATAACCTCCCGTTGTTGGGGATAACAAGGTATAGATAACCTCCCGTTGTTGGGGATAGTAGGGTATAGATAACCTTCGTTTTCGTTTGATAGTAGGATAAGTATAACATCCCGTCTTCGTTCATCGTGCCCTTATTGGAAAGTAATTTCCCGTATATCCGTATGAGGATAAAAGAGATGGATATAAATTCCAGGGGAGATTAGACTTTGTGAAAATGGATTAGTCCTACTGATGGTTTGTAACTGTCTTGTAAAGATGAACCGGCGAAGCTTCGTTGAAATCCTTCCCTCGTTCGTCCTTAGTAAATACTATTACTGCATTTTCATGCATTTCTGGTAAACATCAATCATATTAAAAGCATACATGCGTTTCTGGTAAACATCAATCATATTCAAAGGCATACATACATTCAAACACAACCAATGGACGTTTCGCTTATGTAAATAGGGTAAAAGTGAATCTGGATTCAAAAGATGGAATTTATTTATATCAAAAGTGACCCATACACGGGTAAGTTTGTACAAGGAGACATAAACCCTAGTAAGAGAATTTTGTCATGAAGTTTTACAAAAAGAATCAGCTATGTGGGAAATAATCCTATTGAGTTTCAATTCTACTATTGCCACTCAAGTATCTCATCTTCTTGCTGTTGAGACGGAAACGATTGGATTGAGCTTTATCTGTTTGAGCTTGAGTAAGTAGTACAACTGGTTGCAGTTTCATGAGTGATCCAAACGAGACATAGTCATACGCTTTAATCCCTAACTTTTGCCTGGATTGCCCTTTCAGGTTTTCAATCCACCGGGATACCCTTTTTTGCCCAAGCCGCCTTTTCAGGTTTTCGACTTGCCGGGTGTACATCTTTTTATATATATATCCCTAATTTTTGCCCAAACCCTTTTGGTTTGCCGGGATGCCCTTATTTTTGCCTAGGCCTGTCAACCTAGCGGGTCTCTTTTTATGCGTAGTATTTTTTAACTATGTCTGCGTTTACAGGTTGTGGGAAGTCTTCACCATCCATTGTAGTCAGTATCATGGCACCTCCTGAGAACACTGTCTTGACTACAAATGGTCCCTCATATGTTGGAGTCCACTTGCCCCTAGGATCACCCTGTGGTAATATGATACGCTTGATTACCAAGTCACCAGCCTGATATACCTTTGGCTTAACCTTCTTGTTAAAAGCTTTGATCATCCGTTTCTGGTACATCTGGCCATGACAAACTGCTGCTAACCTTTTCTCATCAATCAAATTTATCTGGTCAAGTCGAGTCTGAATCCACTCATCTTCATCCAAGCCTGCATCCTTCATAATTCTCAAGGAGGGGATCTGAACTTCAATAGGCAGAACTGCTTCCATACCATAGACTAAGGAGAATGGGGTTGCCCCTGTTGAAGTACGTATTGTAGTACGATAACCATGCAGAGCAAATGGTAACATCTCGTGCCAATCCTTGTAAGTAACAGTCATCTTCTGTACAATCTTCTTAATGTTCTTATTAGCAGCTTCAACTGCCCCATTCATCTTTGGACGATACGGAGAAGAGTTGTGATGCTTAATCTTGAACTGCGTACAGAGATCAGTAATCATAGTGTTGTTCAGATTAGAGCCATTGTCAGTGATAATCCTTTCAGGGATACCATACCTACATATGAGATTATTCTTAATGAACCGAGCCACAACATTCTTAGTCACAGATGCAAATGAAGCTGCCTCTACCCACTTCGTGAAGTAATCAATAGCAACCAGGATGAAACGATGCCCATTAGAAGCAGTAGGCTTGATCTCACCAATCATATCAATGCCCCACATGGCAAAGGGCCAAGGAGCAGTCAACACATTCAATGGAGATGGAGGTACATGTACTTTATCAGCATAGATTTGACATTTGTGACATGTTCTGGAGTGTTGATAGCAATCAGCTTCCATGGTAGACCAATAGTAACCTGCTCTCAAAATCTTCTTTGCCATGGTATGACCACTAGAATGAGTGCCAAAGGTTCCATCATGCATCTCTTCCATAATTTCTGTAGCTTCCTTCTTATCCACACAACGAAGCATAGTTGAATCATGATTACGCTTATACAGAATGCCATTACTCAGAAAGAACTTAGCAGAAAACCTTCTCAGGAACTTCCTATCTTTGACAGATGCCCCTTCAGGGAACTCCTGAGCTTCAAGATAGTTTTTCACTTCATAGAACCAAGGCTTCTCCTCTGCTCCTTCAGTGTCAATCTCATTGCAGTATGCAGGCTTCTCAAATCTATCAATGGTAATCTTGGGAGCTTCATCATCCCAGCTGATCTCAAACATGGATGCCATGGTGGCCAATGCGTCTGCCAACTGATTCTCTCTTCGTGGAATATGTCCAAAAGTAATCTCTTTGAAATGTGGGATCAAAGACAACACATGTTCTCTGTAAGGAATGAGATTATCATGCTTTGTATCCCAATCTCCTTTAATCTGACTTACTACCAGAGCTGAATTTCCATACACCTCAAGGAACTGAATCTTCATATCAATAGCAACTTGCATACCCATGATACATGCCTCATACTCAGCCATGTTATTGGTACAATAGAAACAAAGTCTGGCAGTAATCGGGGTATGACAACCTTCAGGGGAACTAATCACAACACCAACACCATTACCATGTGCATTGGAGGCACCATCAAAAACCATAGTCCATCGGGATCCTTGTTCAGGTCCGTCATATTGTCCAGGTTCTTTGGTAACAGACATAATGTCTTCATCAGGGAACTCAAAATTCATTGACTGGTAATCATCTACTGCTTGATGAGCCAAATGATCAGCAACAACACTCCCCTTAATGGCCTTCTGAGTAGTATACTGTATATCATATTCCGTCAAGATCATTTGCCATCTTGCAATTCTTCCGGAGAGAGCAGGTTTCTCAAATATGTACTTGATTGGATCCATCTTCGAAATCAACAAGGTAGTATGGGTCAACATATACTGTCTTAGTCGGCGAGCAGCCCATGCCAAAGCGCAGCAAGTTTTCTCGAGCAGTGAGTATCTTGTTTCACAGTCGGTAAACTTTTTGCTAAGGTAGTATATTGCCTGCTCTTTTCGACCAGACTCGTCATGTTGCCCCAATACACACCCCATTGAGTTGTCTAATACTGTTAAATACATAATCAAGGGTCTTCCATCAACTGGTGGCATTAAAATTGGAGGTTCTAGCAAATATCTCTTGATTTCATCAAAGGCAGTCTGGCACTCATCATTCCATTCCATCACCTGATCTTTCTTCAACAACTTGAAGATGGGCTCACAGATGGTAGTTAATTGGGAAATAAATCTTGCAATGTAGTTCAATCGTCCCAAGAAACCTCTAACCTCCTTCTCAGTACGGGGAGCTGGCATCTCTCGTATAGCTTTCACTTTTGCAGGATCCACTTCAATACCTTTTCCACTGACAATGAAACCCAGGAGCTTTCCAGATCTGATTCCAAAAGTACACTTGTTTGGATTTAATCTCAACCTGTATTTCTTCAACCTCTCAAACAACTTGTGCAGATGATCAAGATGTTGTTCTTCATTTTGAGACCTGGCTATCATATCATCCACATATACCTCTATCTCATGATGAATCATATCATGAAACAAAGCCACCATAGCACGCTGATATGTTGCTCCTGCATTCTTCAAACCAAATGGCATTACCTTATAGCAAAAGGTGCCCCACTGTGTCACAAATGTAGTCTTCTCCATATCTTCAGGTGCCATCTTGATTTGATTGTAACCAGAGAAACCATCCATAAAAGAGAATACCTTATGCTGAGCAGTGTTGTCTACCAGAATATCAATATGAGGAAGTGGAAAGTCATCTTTAGGGCTAGCCTTGTTCAGATCTCTGTAGTCTACACACATACGTGCCTTACCATCTTTCTTAGGAACTGGTACCACATTTGCAACCCACTGAGGATAAGAAGTTACGGCCAAGAACCCTGCATTGAATTGTTTCATTACCTCTGCTTTGATCTTTTCTGACATTTCAGGACGCATACGACGAACCTTCTGCTTCTTTGGACGACAATCTTCTTTCACTGGCAAACGGTGAACCACAATGTCTGTATCCAACCCTGGCCTATCTTCATAAGACCAAGCAAAGATCTCCACATAGTCACGTAACATCTGAATCAACCTGCTCTTGACACTGTCCTCTAAATCAGCCCCTATCTTGACCTCTTTTCTGTTTTCTTCAGTTCCCAGATTCACAACTTCGACTGGCTCTTCATGTGGCTGTATAGCTTTCTCTTCTTGTTGTAACAACCTAGCAAGCTCTACAGGTATTTCACAATCGTCCTCGTTTCCGTCTTCAGTTTGATAGATCGGATTCTCGAAATTGTAATTGGCAATAGTAGAACTGTTATCAACTGGATCCAGAGTGGATGAGGATCTGCATTTTAGTGACGTGGGTGTGTGTAAGAACACATAGCTGATAAAGCAAAAATAAAAGAAAAAGAAAGACAAGGAACACAATATTTACGAACACGAAACGTCCACTGATTTTATTGAATGAAGTATGCAAATGAAATGACAACCCGTAACAAGCACACCATTGTGCCCCGGGTAAGGCACATGGCTTGAAAGTTTTAATTGTTCCGGAAATTGTAAATTTAAAAACATAACACAGTAATAGTATTTACTCCTGACTAAAGGAGATAGGGATAACATCTTCAGCTGTCCAATTATTGAGTCCAGTACCCACAGTAGGAAAAATCCATGCCTCCAAGTTGTAGTCTTCATCTTGATCTCCCACAGCATTGATAACCCCTTGATTGGTGATACGAACAGCACGAGCACGACGAACAGCCTTCTGGGACTCTGCAGTGAAACCCAAACCAAACTTGTCAGACTTGTATGGAATATCAGGAAGCTGACCCCAAATAGTACAACCACCTTCTTCCACCACAGCTTTTGCATCATTGAGGGAGGCCATTGCCATTGTTGGAGGGTTTCTGATGACCACAGGAACCTTCTTCACAGCAGGAGGAGTCACACAATCCTTAATAGCCCAGGGAACCACTTCAAATGACTGACATGGAGTTTCAATGTACTCACCTTCTACTTCCAGATACTTGAAAGTGTTTACATGGCTGACAAAGTATTCTTCCTCTCCAAAGACAGTAACAACTTTTCCATTCACCGGATATCTCAACTTTTGATGTAATGTGGAGGTCACAGCACCTGCCCCATGGATCCAGGGACGACCAAGCAGACATGAGTACGAAGGACGAATATCCATCACATAGAATGTAGCGGTAAACACCTGAGAGCCAACCTTGATTGGAAGATCAATTTCCCCATGCACTACTCTTCTAGAACCATCAAAAGCCTTTACCACAATATTACTGGGCTTCAATACCGTATCTTTAGGACTCAGCTTGTTCAGGACTTCCTTAGGCAACACATTCAGAGAGGAACCATTGTCTATCAGCACATGAGACAGGGTAGTGCCCCTGCATTCAATTGAAATATGCAAGGCCCTGTTATGATCCCTCTTGGCAGGGGTCAAGTCAGCATCAGAAAATCCTAACCCGTTGTCATAGGTCAGGTGAGCAACACAATTCTCAAACTGGTCCACAGAAATTGCACTGGGTACATGAGCCATCTTTAGAAACTTGATCAATGACTTGGCATGAGCCTCAGAACATAATAACAGGGAGAGCATAGAAATCTTTGAGGGAGTATGCCCCAGCTGATCAACAATATCATAATCACTCTTGCGAATGATTTTCAATACTTCTTCCATCTGCTTAGAGAGGTCATCAGCAGCTGGCACATCAGTAGATACAGGCTCAATAACAGGACCCTTGCCCCGAGCATCAGTGGTGGAAGTAACAGCAGGAGTAACTGCACTCTTAGAAGCAACTGGAGGAGAGAAGACTCTTCCACTACGAGTGATCTTGCTAGATCCAGCAATATTATCAATGTCAACAGGCATATCAGGTAAAGGCTCCTGCTTGACACCATGGATGTAAACATCAGACCCATAGTGCCAAGGCACAGCTTTGTCAGATGTATAAGGAATAGGACCAGGAGTGGTAATGATCAGAGGAGCTACTCTGGCTTCAGCAACAACTTTCACAGGACCTTCAGCAATAATCTTGATTGGGCCCTGATGAGTGATTTTAATGGGACCCTTTGAAGTGATTCTTAGTGGTACTTTGTCGACCATGTCAACCTCTTCAATCTTCTTACCCTGAGTCAGATGATCCACCATACTTTCTACAGATGCTGGTCTTCTTTCAAACACTATAGTATATTTATCCATGAGACGTTGAATCCCATCTCTCAAAATGAAGCAACTATCCGGCTTATAGGTACAATATAGACAATCTTCATGACAACCTGGAAAGATCCCAGCTTGTACTAACCTCTTTTTGATAACAGACAATGGTGTGCTCAACTCCATAACTGAATAGACATGCAGATCTTCATCAATATCTTCATCAATGGCGTTGACAGTCTTCTCGTGATTTGGCATTGGAGCTGTAATCACATTTGGAGTACCTGGTGGATCAAACTCAATTTCTCCAGCATCAATCATATCCTGAATTTTGTTCTTTAAGACCCAGCAGTTATTAGTATCATGTCCTGGACAGTTTGAATGATATGCACATCGTGCATTGGGATTGTACTTGGGAGAGGTAACATTGGGATTCTGAGGAGCCTCCCTCAGGGTAATAAGTTCAGCCTTCAACAAGTGTTGCAATGCCTGAGCCATTGACATGTTGATCTTCGTGAACTGTCTTCTAGCCCTCTGTTGGTTGCCTTGAGGCTGCTCTGTTGTTGCAGGAGTTGGATTTGAAATATGAACTGCACTAACAGACTGATGCCTTCTGTTACGATCAGGCTGACCATACACAGCATTAGATTCTTTCTTCCCAGTGGGAGGCTTCTTTGCAGCACTTGATGAAGAAGTGCCCACTTGGATCTTACCACTCTTGATACCATTCTCTACTCGCTCTCCTGTCATGATCAACTCAGTGAAGCCAGATGATGAGCTTCCAATGAGATGACTGTAAAACGAACCATTCAGCGTACACATGAACATATCAACCAACTCCCTATCAGTCAAAGGGGGTTGAACTCTTCCAGCTAAGTCTCTCCACTTCTGAGCATACTCCTTAAAGCTTTCTTTGGCACCCATAGACATGCTTTGAAGCTGCATGCGAGTGGGGGCTAAGTCAGCATTGTATTGATACTGCTTGTAGAAAGCTTCAGCAAGGTCATTCCAATCTCTGATGTTGACACTCTCCAACTGATAATACCACTCTAGCTGAGCTCCAGATAAACTCTCTTGAAAGAAATGGATCCACAACTTTTTATCAGCAGTGTGGGGTTGCATTCTTCTGACATAAGACCTCAGATGCAATTTGGGACAAGAGACCCCATCATAGACAACAAATGTAGGAACTTTGAACCCAATGGGTATGACCACCCCAGATATCAAGCTCAAATCCTCAAAATCCAGCCCAGATGATTTCTGTAATTCCATAGCATCCATTCTATCCACCAGCATCTTGAATTTGTCTTCGTTAGGCTCATGGTAGTAGTTAGCCTCAGAATCAGAGTCCCCCATAGTGTTGTGGAGACTGCCTCTCTCCTGCTCAGATTCTTCAGATTCATAGTCTTCAACATGTTCCTTGGTCTTGACAGGACCTTTGAACCTTCTTCCCATGTTGAGCAACCCAGCAGACCTTCTAGCCTTCTTAGTCTTCTTGGCCAGCAGTGTCTTCAATTCATCCTGCCCCTTGGATAGGTTCAGGATCAGCTCTTGGAACTGTGCATTCTGTGCCTGGAGATCCTTAACTGATTGTTCAAGAGCCATTGCTGAAATAAACAGCGAGAAGATGAGAAACCTGTGCACAATTATAAACCTGTGATGCAATGATATGGGAATGCATATGCAATGTTTTCAAGGACCGCAGGATTTAAATTTGCTTAAACAAACAAGAAAGTAACTTTTTATTAGTAATAACTTGTTTTGCCTTTTAGGCTTACAAAAAATGAAAACGAAATAAGTACAAAAGATGGGGTTTTAAGTCTCCCATGGACGTTTCCTCTTTGTGTTGAGGTATGAGTTGAGGTTTCGTTCCTCATGAAGTAGCTTTGTTAGCTCTAGGATCCTTGCTAGGCTTGCCTTGTAATGAGCCTCGAAAGTATCCCTTTGCTCTTTCAGTTGGATCCATGATCTCTGCAAGTCTTCCATATCAGTAGGCATGTCTGGGTGAAGGATGGTATAAGCTGTGTCTCCTTCAGCAACAGGTTCCATGGTAACTGGTAGGATGGCAGGATATGGCATCATGAGTGTCTGAGCACGAAATCGTACCCATCTGAGATAAGCCTCCATAGGAATGGTGTACTTAGGCTCCAGTGTCTTGCTGTCAATCCTGTTTACCTTTCCCCAAGCTCGGATGAATCTCTGACGGTAACCCTGAAGATCGTTGTCGTAGTCAAACACAATGCCCTGAATCAACATGTCATGTGGACCATCGCTCCGGGCGTAACCAAACTGTCGTAAAGCTAGAGATGGGTTGTAGGTGATGCCTCCTCTTATGCCTAGAAGTGGCACATTAGGAAACTCCCCACAACGGTCAATGATGGTGACATTCTCCATAGATCTGGAGCACCAATGGATGTCTGAGTGAGAAAGTGACATGATCCTCTTGGACCATCTGAACCCTTGCTCATTCTTCATTACTGAGCGAGGAAGGTGAGAAATAAACCACCTAGAAAGTAAAGGTATGCAGCACATCAAAGTTCCTCTTGCCCTTGTAGTACGGGTGTGAAGAGAATGTAGGATGTCTCCAAGTAAGGTAGGCACTGGATTGTGACTCAAGAATATGTTGACGGCATGAACGTCTATGAACTGATCAGGATTGGGGAACAACACTAAGCCATAAATCAATAAGGCTAAGATCTCCTCAAAAGCATCGTAGCTCATAGCCTTCAAGAACATTTGAGCTTTATCCACTAATACCTTGGCAAGAATACCTTTAACTCCACTTCTCGTCTCTAGAACAATGTCAGACTTCTTCAGATGTAGAGCTGCAGCAATAACTTCAGGTTTAAGCTCCTTCTCCAAACCGGTGAATGGTTTCTGATCAAGAACAGGGATACCCAGAAGTTTAGAGAACTCCTCCATGGTTGGAACCAGCTGATAATCAGGAAATGTAAAGCAATGGTGCTTAGGGTCAAAGAACTGAAACAACACACTCGTCATGTCTTCACTGAACCCTGAAGTAACTAGATCCAATAAGTGACCATGTCCCTTGTTGAACTGGGAATGATCAGGCACTAGGGAAACCAACTCCTTGAGCTTAGCAGGTATCCCTACAAAGTTGATCCTGATGGTGTTTCTACGAGCAGAAGCCATGACCTGCAACAAAGAACAAAGATAGATCCTTTGGTCCTTGAAATGGTTAGGGAAAATGATATGCTTATGATGCATGATGATGTCATGATGTCATGCTCAATCACAAACATGTGGCACACACAAACAAGTCACACCATAGCCCTAGGTTTAAAGGCTTGCATGAGGTTCAAAGGCAAGTACCCTCCCCTGAAGTTAGATGGTTCATCCTGTCCTACAAAAGTAACCAGGTTCTAAGGGATCTCAATATCATTGATCCTTCACAAGGGTGGTTGTTCAGAAGGCAACTTACTTGCCAACCAAAACCCTCCAAGTTTAAGATCTCAATGAGCGTAGTATCGAGTGTCAACCAACTTCAGTCTGCACCAAAGCCGGTTACCTCACTACTTTCTAAAGGCCAAGATGAGTTAACTAGGGTTCTAAAAGTCAGTTAGTGCATTGACAACATATGGCAGCCTCAATATTATCCTCAACTTGACTTAAGGAATATAAGCACCAACCAAGAAGTCGCACTAACTATGGCCACCAGATCAACCGTATCGATATACGTCGTACAATTTCCTTGGTCTATTGCCATTTACCTAAGGTACACTAGATCCGGGTTAGGACCTTTCACACATAAGAGTACCCCAACAATATAATAATAAAGCAAACAAGGCAAACAATTTAAAGTGATCTTAATTCCTAAGGGTACCCCTCTTAAATAGGTCCCCAGCAGAGTCGCCAGTTCTGTAACACGGTGGGAGAACTGACTTTAAACAATGTTGCGGATAGCAAGAGTCGCCACCGACTTTTATTTTATCCATAAGGAAAGGTTATAAAAGAACAGGAAAGACCTTAGAGAATATTTTGGGTCCGGGGGGTAGGTTATGAAAAGGGAAGGTGTTAGCACCCTTTTCATCCATGGTTATCCATGGGCTCTTAGGTACTTAAGCTCACTTTTGAATTGTTTTGAAAGTGTAGTGTGTGAATAGCAAAAAATTTCAGAATAGTTTAATAATAATCCGTGTATGGATGTGAAAAAAACTTGTTTGAAAATTTTGTTGGAAATTTGTTTAAGTGTGAAAAAGTTTTGAAGTGAGCAAGTATCTAGGAGTAGCCTACCCTAATGTTTTAAGGTCTTTCTTATTCTTTATCCTTTCCTTAGTAAGACTATCCCTACTATAATGGAGTAGGTAGTCCTTACTTTGGATGTTAAGGGACATGTGAGGGACAATTTGACTTTGAAGGCCATTGTGGGATGTAATAAGCACATATAAGGGACCATCATCATTTTTCGAAAGGGACTTGATTCGTAAAGGCAACCATAAGGGACTTTGATGATTTTTTTATTTGAGGGACTTGCTTTATACACCCCACTTAACCATTATTCGTAGGCAACTTGAGGGATATCCTTAGGAAGTGAGACGGCGATTAAAATCGACTTACGTGTGTGACGTGTTTATTTTAATTATCTTTATTTAAAAGTGATCTAAATTTATTTTAATATTACATACATGTTGTTACACTCCCTAATTACTAACCATAATAATAATTAAATAATTAAACAACTTTACATCCAAGAAACAATTACAAAATAATAAGCAAAATAATTAAATAGCAAAGATAAATAAAATATAAATAAGCAATAATAAATAATAAAGGGGGTTAATTCTAAGTTTACTCGGCAAGACATCGCATCTTGTGCCTACGTATCCTTACGGGAGTGGAATCAGAGTAATCGTAGTTCCCCTCAAAAGGGAGGTTAGA
The DNA here is from genome assembly GCA_963859935.3 of Lathyrus sativus. Taxonomy (NCBI): domain Eukaryota; kingdom Viridiplantae; phylum Streptophyta; class Magnoliopsida; order Fabales; family Fabaceae; genus Lathyrus; species Lathyrus sativus. The sequence continues at coordinate 599,052,141 of OZ012735.1, read as the reverse complement.
GACTTCTTGACTGTGGTCAAGGTCTCAAGGGGAATAAACGCATCTTAAGGACACGCTTACGCGGAGTGTAGAAACTCCAAATCTCTACGTTGAATTGTTAAGTTGTAATTAGGGTTAAATTAGGGATTCCACGGCGGGAAACCCTAAAATGAGCGCGGCGGCTCTTTGACCTAATGCTAAGGGTAAAATTGTAATTTTGCCTGCGGCGAGGCATTTGTGAAAATTAGGGTTTGTAGTTTGTAGTTTTGAGGATTTGAAATTGAATGTGTGAAGTTTTACGGACTATTGGCGCGGCGGCCAAACAGTTAGACCTAACCTTCGGATGTGTGCAATGTGACCGAAATAATAGTAAACGCGTGAGATAATTGAATCATGCAAACAGAGAGATAATGTCATAATTTAAACCACGCAAGCAGAAATTTAAAGGCAGAATTTAAAGAGCGATTGTTAAGTTCGCGAGGTTACATGAGAGGAGCAGATACAATATGATAATGAAATTTGAATTGAACAATAATAAAATAAAATAAATAACGGTTCTAGTTATTATTTTAAAAAAAAGATTTTAGTTATTATTTTAAATTTATCTAAAAAAAAAGTTTTTCTTAAAAATAATAGGTTTTCATATTAATTTGGAAAAGATGTTAATGTTATTTATTTTAAAAAAACAGATTTTTATATTATAACAAATTTTAATAAATTAATGATAACAATAATAATAATAATGGTAATAATAATGATAATAATGATAATAATAATAAATAATGATAATAATAATAATAATAATAATAATAATAATAATAATAATAATAATAATAATAATAATAATAATAATAAAGCAATAATGAATTTTAAATGTGCCAAATAACCCAACAATGTTGCTAACGCAGAAATGCGCTCATCGCAACCAGATCTAAATCGGACGAAACAAAATTTATCGCAAAGAAAAAGAAATTAAGCAAAAAATAGTATTATTGCTCACACAAAAATGCGATCATCGCAACCAGATCGAACTAACACAAATGTCACGCGTCATGCACACAAATGTGCAAACATCGTATCGACATAATTCGATCAAAAATCTTATATATATAAACTCTAACAATTTAAAAATTATATATATATAAACGTAACAGTAATAGATAAAGAAAAAGAAATAACGGTAATAGATGAAGAAAAAGAAATAACGGTAAAAGATGAAGAAAAAGAAACAACAGTAATAGATGAAGGAAAAGAAATAACGGTAAACGATGAAGAAAAAGAAACAATAGTAATGGATGAAGAAGAAAACTAAATAACGGCAAACGGCACTCACTCCTCTTAGGTTTTTTTCATTCTCTCCCTTTTTTCCAACAAGGCAACACATGTATATATAGGGAACAAATTAGGGTTAACACCAAATTGTCAATAATGTCCCTAAAGCCCATTTTAAAGCCCAAACTAAATAATTAGTTAAGAAAAAATAAAATTTAAATAATTTAAAATAATTAAAATAAACTTAAAATAAAAACTAATAATCCTATTGATTCCTAAAATAAAAAATATTATAAAAAGAACAAAATTTTTTTCAATATTTTTTATTTTATGATTTTTTGGATATTTTTATGAATAATTTAGAAAAAAAGTGAAAAAAATAATATTTTAAAAAATGATTTAATTAAAATACGAAAATAATAATTAAATAATAATAAAAAACTATTTTTGTTATTTTTTTAATGAAAGATAGAAAAATTTAGAGTAAAAATAATAAAAAACAAAAAAAATGACAAAGGTGAGATTCGAACTCTCAACCTCTCACACTCATAACTCCTTACACATGTCCTCCTGTCAATTGTGCCATTTTTACTTTTTAGAAAAAAAATGCATGCCATATGATATTTACCTGCAAAAAGTCAAACGACTACACAAATTTGTTAGTAATTGATTAAATGCAATGAAATGCGACGACAAATCTTAGGGCAAAATTTGGGGTATTACAGTTATTATGATAATATTTCTCACCCAACCTCTCTTTGATGTTGGCAAAAAAAAAATCATGAAGTTTGACTTTGGTTTGACCACAGTTGACCTCAGTTTGACCTTTTAACTGCATTGACTGCTTTTGACTTATCTGATCATCTGACTGAGCAAACTTTTGAGAAAAGTCTTGAAACTTGACATGGGGGTTCTTATACACATATAAGATGTTATGAAGCTCACTTGAAGTCTTGGAAGTCCATTTAGCCTGATTAAAGTCAAAACCCTAGTTTTGGATGCACTGCTTAGGAGGTGCATTGTCTGAGGGAATTGTCAACTCTTCTGACCAATTATGAATTTTGTGAACCTTCTTGGAACACAAAGTCTTGTATTGTGAGGGCAAATTTTGGGGTGCAACAGTCGCACATCCCCTTTACTGCCCGATTGACCTTTCCCGTTACCAATAATGAGGCTGAATACGAGGCTTGCATCATGGGTCTGGAAGAAGCTATTGATTTGTGAATCAAGCATCTGGATGTATATGGAGACTCAGCTCTAGTGGTGAATCAGATCAAAGGAGAATGGGAGACCCGTCAGCCCAATTTAATACCATATATGAATTATGCAAGGAGATTGTTACCTTTCTTTGACAAGGTGGAATTGCATCATGTGCCGCGAGCAGAAAATCAAATGGCTGACGCCCTGGCGACATTGTCTTCGATGTATAAAGTTAACTTCTGGAACGAGGCTCCCCGGATTTTCATCTCTCGGCTTGATAGGCCCGCATTCATATTTGCCATTGATGAGGCTCCCGATGGTCAACCCTGGTACTTTGACATCCAGAATTTCCTGAAGAATAAGGAGTATCCGGCTGGGGCATCCAGTCGGGATCAGAAGATTCTCAGAAGATTGGCTAGCAATTTCTATCTGAATCCTGACGGTGTCCTATACAAAAGAAACCACGACTTGGTGTTGCTACGCTGTGTAGATGAGAAAGAGGCGAAGTTGTTTATGGAAGAGATACATGAGGGTACATTTGGTACACATGTTGGTGGGCATGCTATAACGAGAAAACTGCTGCGGGCAGGTTACTATTGGCTAACTATGGAAACAAACTGTTTCAAGTTTGCAAAGAGGTGTCATAAATGCCAAATTTACGCGGATAAAGTCCATGTGCCTCCAAGTCCTCTGAATGTGATGTCATCACCGTGGCCCTTCTCGATGTGGGGAATTGATATGATTGGCAAGATTGAACCTACGGCATCCAACGGACACCGGTTCATCTTGGTGGCAATTGATTACTTCACCAAATGGGTGGAGGCAGCATCATATGCCAATGTCACCAAACAAGTGGTCGCCAGGTTTATCAAACGAGATATTATCTGCAGATATGGAATCCCTGAGCGGATTATCACCGACAATGGTTCGAGTTTGAATAACAAAATGATGAAAGAGCTGTGTCAGAACTTTAAGATCGAACATCACAACTCTTCTCCTTATCGGCCCAAGATGAATGGTGTTGTTGAAGCGGCCAATAAGAACATAAAGAAGATTGTTCAGAAGATGGTTGTGACCTACAAGGACTGGCACGAGATGCTACCTTTCGCTTTGCACGGTTATCGTACGACGGTACGCACATCAACCGGGGCAACCCCTTTTTCATTGGTATACGGAATGGAGGCTGTGTTACCATTGGAGGTTGAGATTCCTTCCTTGAGGGTTTTACGAGATGTCCAACTTGACGAGGCAGAATGGGTTAAGGATAGACTGAATCAGCTCAGTTTAATGGAGGAGAAGAGGCTAGCTTCTCTCGCATACAGTCGATTATATCAGAGCCGGATGAAGAAAGCTTACGATAAGAAGATATGTCCACGAAGCTTTCAGACGGGCGACCTTGTGCTGAAGAGGATTCTCCCGCCACAAACAGATCACAGGGGCAAGTGGACCCCTAATAACGAAGGTCCCTACGTTGTCAGAAAAGTCTTCTCTGGAGGAGCCTTGCTACTATCTACCATGGATGGTGAAGACTTTACGTCGCCTGTGAATTCGGCCGCAGTAAAAAAATACTTTGCTTGAAAGTGACCCGCTGGACAGTAAAAAGAGAGTCCAGGCAAAAATGGGGCATCCTGGCGAACCGTAAAAAATGAATAAAAGGTTCGGGAAAAAGTTAGGGATAAAATTGAGAAGATGTACACCCGCGAAGTCGAAAACCTGCAAAGGGTGACTTCGGCAAAAAAGGGTATCCCGGTGAATCGAAAACCCGCAAAGGGCAGTTCATGCAAAAGTTAGGGATTGAAAAAGCAAATGACTGCGGTCCGAATTTGATACTACATTGATTAGTGGTTTGGGAGTACCTGAGGGTTCGTTTATCCAACACAATCTCTTCCGAAAATTGAATACCGGGAAAGCGCCAGAATCAGGCGAGTCATAGAAGGATCAGCTCATGATGTTTGTCTGCACCACGTTGCTGACATGTATACAAATATTGTTTTGTATTTTTATGCTTTTTGTGCATATATGTATGTGTGTGTGCGTAACTTCCTCTTTTCAGGAGTTGCATCCGATGTACAAAGCTTCGCCTATTTACAGGCTCAATCAATAAAACATGTTATTTAGTATTTGATGTTTGTGCTTTACTGTTTTGTATGTGGGAAACGCCGATGTTTTTGATAAACTTGCACTTGCATAATCTTGTTGGCCCTTGCCAATAATTGCTAAAACTTCGAATTGACTGAAGTAATGTCACGGATGCTAACCCGAATAGATTTGGTTGTATAGATTCGTTTTGTCTCGTTTGTGTTTTGCAGGGTCTCGCCCTTGAAGCGGACAATCAGAAAGTTGTGGCCCTAGCCAGAGGCCCTGGATGAAGGGCTTGACCTTATTTCCCAGCAGGTCGCACCTCATCCCCAGAGGTTGAGATGATGTTATCCCTTACCGAAGGAGGGATTATTTTCCCCAGAAGAGTATCCTCATGGAAGTTGTCCACAGGATATCCCCAGCAAGACAAAATCAGTATCCCATGCAAAGGTTATATTCCCCAGAGAGCCGAGTATGTGCACGTTCAATCCCCAGCTTGGAGGATTTCCGCGGCACGTAACCAAGTCATAGTAGTTTCAGAAGGATTATCCCCTCCGAGGATGGGTTTATTTCTCCCCACAGGTCGTCGTGCCTTCATTCAGAAGGATTATCCCCAACGAGGATGGTTTTCTTTCTCCTTACAGGTCGTCATGCTTTCGTCAGGATGATTATCCCCAGCGGAGTGGTAGCTCCGAGTTTGTAAACTGTACCCAGACAGTTGTCCCCCAGAAGGGTTGCTTCTCCCCCAGCTGAGTTAATCTTCCCAGCAGGTTGTTCTTTCCTCCCAGTGGAAATCGATGTGTAATCTCTCCCCAGCAGAGTTGGTTGTATTTCCGGCATTTATTTTGCCAGAATACTTTGCGATACCCGTTCATCCCCAACCGGGTGGTATTTGTCCTCAACAGTCGTGTTAAAGCAAGCTTGTCAGCGCTTCCCCAGCAGCCTGAACCTGTATTTGCATTTGCATATATTATCATATTTGCATCTACCCAAAAAAAACGCGTAGCATTTCCATGCCGTATGGAACATTACGCCATTGTCAAACATACACATTGTGAAACATAAATCAGGTCGGTTAACTTTTTGCTTTCAGGTGTGTTTCTCAACAGGAGTATGGAGTTCTATCTCGGATCTATTTCCAGATATTCGAAGTCTCGCTGTGAGACATGTGATGATACAGTTCTTGTTATTATCCCCCATAGAGTTGTTGGTTGAAGTTTCTCTTATCCGACCAGCAGAGTGTTTTTCTTCAAGTCTGTTGTTCCGTCAACGTCATAGGGTTTCATAAATCAAAATTTCAGAAGTGGTCACTTGTTGTCGAAACGGGTGTCGGGCAGTTATTTTCAGAATATCCCCAGTGGAGTTAGCTACTACCAAGAATAGGCAAGGAAGCTATATCCAAGATGGATTTTCCCGTATGAAGCAGGCAGATGAACTTTCCTATAAGAATCAGGCAGACATATTTTCCCGTATGAAGCAGGCGGATGAATTTTCCTGTAAGAATCAGGCAGACGTATTTTCCTGTATGAAGCGGGCAGATGAATTTTCCTGTAAGAATCAGGCAGACGTATTTTCTTGTAAGAATCAGGCAGACGTATTTTCCCGTATGAAGCAGGCGGATGAATTTTCCTATAAGAATCAGGCAGACGTATTTTCCCGTATGAAGCAGGCGGATGAATTTTTCTGTAAGAATCAGGTAGACGTATTTTCCCGTATGAAGCAGACGGATGGAGGTTCCTGTAATCAGGCAGATGACTTTTCCTGTATGAAGCAGGCGGATGGAGATTCCTGTAATCAGGCAGATGACTTTTCCCGTATGAAGTAGACGGATGGGGTTTCCTGTGTTTAGGCGGATGATTTGCCAGTATGGGTAGGCAGATGAGTACCCTGTGATTAGACAGAAATGTTTCCCCAGCGAAGTCGTCGGGATTTTTCTGTATTGACGGAATGTAGAGTCCTAACGTGGACAAAGTTCTATCCCCGCGATGATAGAATCTTTTTAGGGTTGATGAAAATGATCCCTGGCATGGGCACTAATTTGTTTTCTCCGTATTAACAGACGGGGTGTTTTGGGCCTGGGGCGCTACACAGGCGGTTGACGTTGAAATCAGATATTTGATCAGTTTGTTGCCGTAACAATCGGATTCAGTTAGCAGATGTTGTTATCCAAGCAGTTTGTGCAGTTTGTTTCTGCGGTTGGCAAATTTCCGGGTTCTTGGTATTTGATAACACGAAATCGTATATATATTTTGATGCATAATTCAACTAAAGTCTAACCGTTTTCGATCCGGTTTCGGGTTATTTTCGTGTTATTTGTCTGATGTTTTGTAGGTATTCAACGATCACGTCTAAACAAGGCAACATGAAGAAAAGAAGCAATCT